>NW_019167893.1:6417421-7666727 GCF_002303985.1 Durio zibethinus
AATTAAATTGTGAATGGCAGTATAGTTTCATCATTCTCATTTTATCCGAAGGTCAGCTTTTACGTCGGGGGCCTTTCTGCTTCAATGAGATTGTTAAGCCTCTGGGGAACCTTTTGTGCTTTCCCCTGTTTATCCTCGTCTTTCTAGCGGCTATATGTATAGATCATAAAAGTGGCAGCCGATGCTTCAAGCTCTTTCTATTGGTAATTGGTATTGAATGGCCTTTGCGGATATCTTTGTTTTGCTAATCGCCAATAGCAATTGTAGCTTTATGTAATGTTCAAGCAAAATTTATTGGAGAAATCTTGCGATTCTCACTGTCGCAACCAATTCTTTTTTTATTTGGTCAGGCTATAACTATTTCTGGTCACTATTATCCACACATCTGTAGTTTATGAATTTTTTTTCTATGCATCACTTTAATTCACAAGCATTGTTAGAATGTTGTTACATGCTTCCTCGCTTTCTTATATGAATTTATTAATTTTTTTTAAAAAAATTCTAATGCATTAACAAAAAAAAAGAAGGATTTTTAAATTGAATAATTAACACTTTAATTTTATTAATATATATTTATTGCATAATTTTTTATCACTTCATCCACTCAGTGGATGCCTGGTTAATTTTTTAAACCAAATCAACTAACTAGATGTTGGGTCCTGGGCCAGACAACTTTATGTTGGGCCCAAATCAAACTAACCGCCCGCCTGATTAGATCTAGTCCACAATCCGCAGAAAGGATAAAATGGTGCGCCTTAATGCTTGTGACGCTTCTATTTTCACTCCGCTCCGTGTAGCCGGTCAGTAACCAATGGCTAGCGGTGGCGGCAACCAGCAATCATCAGCCGCCTACAAACCGTATCGTTACCTAAAAACGCTAATTGCACACGAACGCGCTGTCTCCTGTGTCAAATTTTCGAACGACGGTACGCTCTTAGCCTCCGCCTCCCTCGACAAAACCCTAATTATTTGGTCCGCGTCGACCCTCTCCCTTCTCAACCGCCTCGTTGGCCACTCGGACGGTGTTTCCGACCTTGCCTGGTCATCTGACTCCCACTACATCTGCTCCGCCTCCGACGACCGCTCCCTCCGCATCTGGGATGCACGCGCCCCCTTCGATTGCCTCAAGATCCTGAAGGGTCATTCAGACTTCGTCTTCTGCGTCAACTTCAATCCACAGTCGAATCTCATCGTTTCAGGTTCTTTTGATGAAACGATTCGAATTTGGGAAGTGAAAACAGGGAAGTGCTTGAGGGTTATTAGGGCCCACTCCATGCCGGTGACATCGGTGCACTTTAACCGTGACGGTTCGCTGATCGTATCGGGTAGCCACGACGGATCGTGCAAGATTTGGGATGCCAAAGAAGGGACTTGCTTAAAAACTCTAATCGATGATAAAATTCCCGCAGTCTCGTTTACCAAATTCTCCCCCAATGGGAAATTCATTCTTGTTGCCACCCTCGACAGCACTCTCGTAAGTTTAACATCTTTTAAGCTTTAAAATAAATATGGGTTTTAGCTCAATCAGTGTTCTTTTTTTTTATTATTATTCTTTTAATTTTGAGTGCAGAAGCTATGGAATTACTCAACTGGGAAGTTTTTGAAAATATATCAAGGTCATACAAATAGAGCTTATTGTATAACATCGACATTCTCTGTTACAAGTGGGAAGTACATTGTTAGTGGATCAGAGGATAAATGTGTTTATTTATGGGATCTGCAATCCAAAGCTATGCTACAGAAACTTGAAGGTCATTCTGATACTGTTATTTCTGTGACCTGTCATCCTTCTGAGAATAAAATTGCATCTGCTGGCCTTGAGGGTGATAGAACAATCAGGATTTGGATTCAAGATGCTTGACTTTGTTATAAATTGACCTGTTTGTAGCAGCATCCAACAGAATAAAAAATTTGCCTTGGCATTGGAGTTCAAAAGTTTTCCTTTACATGCTTCTTGTCCTCTCGTGAAGTTATGACTTAACATGTAAATATACCAGTTTTAATGAGATATTCAGTTTTCACTTGGAGAGCATTTAACATTTCAAATGGATATACACATTGAGGTTATATGTGCACAGGCAAAAAAAAGGAGGAAAATCCTATGGTTTCCTGGTTACTTCATTTCTGGTTGCAGTTCTTTGATTTCTTGTGTTACCACATCGTTGCTGGCTTTGATAGTTGTAGGCTATATGAGTTGAGCATTCGGGTGTGAAGATATTCTTATTGTCAGCTTCTTGTTCATGTTCCATTGTTGGTTTTCCCTTCACTAAGGCACATGGAGCTGGCAAACTCTATTCCTAACTTTGAAAATATGAACGCCTAATTGCTTTCACTTTTTGAATGATTCTCTTATCAATTCTTGTTGTCCCATCTCCATTTGTTATCTGAGCAACTTATGGTCAGGTTTATGGAGCCTGAACTGCTTACACTTGAAGTTGTTCTTACTTGTGTCTCTTATGAAAGGCTTAAGATCAGTGAACTGGTGTTGTATGGTCAATTTAATAGGCTACCTTTCTGCTGAATAAGCAGACTATCATTCTCTATGGATGTTAATTTATATCATGTGTTGCACACTGCTATTTGTGGGCAACATTCTCAATGTTTTTAAGCTTATTTTGAGCAATGTCGGTATGCCCATTTGTCAATATTGCTCTCGAAATTATCCTGGTTGTGTTGTCAGAGACTGAAAGAATTATTTTGGACTCTTAAAATGGAATAGATGCAACACCTCAAAGATATTTGCAAAGAATTTGAACTGAATTTTTGTGATTGATAACTAGGTCAGGTTTATGTTGTATGTTGTTTGTAGGCAAAACAACGTGGTATGATTCCGCATGGGGAACAAGGAAAGGAAAGCTACGTAGTTTTTGCTGATATGAAATTAACATCTTCATTCTTACGTGATAACTACAAAATTTGCATGCAACGAGAGAATCTGCAAATAATTGATTCCTCCTCATAACAAATGTATTCTCTACACCATTCATCACCCTCTCTCGTCGCTCCACTATCATATCCACATAAGACTGACAGAAATAAAGGTTAAAATTCTTTTCGTTTCTCCTTAAAAAACATAAACATTCCATGACGAATAGCATGGATATCTCTGCTTAGAAAGACTCAGTACTTGACTAATCTCTTAGCAACTCCAGGCAACCCATTGTTTGTAAACTTTATCAATCTCTCAAGATGCATCAAAGTCCAAATAGTTCTTGGCTTACACATCATGAACCAACCAAGCTTTATCTTTATAGGTTTAATTCTAAAACATGTTTTATTATAGTATAACCATCAGAGTTCAAATGCAAGAAAATTCACCAATAAAGGACAACTAGACTGGAAAGACAAATTGTAAAAAGCTTTCCATTGAGGATGACAAATAAAAACTATAATTTAAAGTAGAATAAATATTCAAAATGCATAACTTAGGATAAGAATATCGAAAGATGTGCCACCATGTGCATATTCCCAAAGTTGCAAAAGCTGTGACCACAACTGAGTGCAAAATTAGCCAGCTTGAGGCAATCACCAACAATCCAGCAAGCGTAATTGTCCAGGTTGACACCTAGCAAATAAATGGAAGGTGTCTGCTACTCAAAAAAGCAAGCAGATAGCTGTTCACTTTACAAGGCAGAAATGAGGGAGATCAGTTCGGAACCGTGGCTAAGTTTGGAAGGAGGTAAGGCCTAGGCAACCAAAGGTGCGTTGGGATAGGCTATGGTGGTCACTTACCACATTACTAAACATGCAACGGTTTCCTGGATGACCATCCTTAATAGGTCGCCCCCTAAGGATGGGAAGCTTTCTTGATGTCTAGAAGTTAATGCTGATTGTGTGCAAGTGTGCATCCTTTTAGCAAAATACGAATTTTAGAGACCTACGTCCTCAAAAGAACTGCAACTTTTATAACTGAGAGGAGTCAATTAGCCTTAGCCATATTTCAATTTCTTGCCATTGAACTCCTATCCCAAATTAATGTCCTGATAATTAGAAGGAAACATTTGGATCTAAATAGGAATAGTTTTTTACGAACAATTATCATATTCCTTCAAAAAAAAATTCAAAAATTAAATGCAATATGGCTCGCATGCAATGCCATTGACATCCATCTCAGAATGTATCTTATCTCTCCACTGATTCCCACTCCATTAGTTTCCTCAGTTACTCGCGCATATCATGAACCTATGAAGTCTATAGTCATGTAATTGAGTACTCGTAGCATGCTATCATGAAACTAAAGCTTTTGGAAATCAAGTTCCATATGCTTAGCTATATTAGGGCTCTATATAAGTTTTTGAAGTTCCATTTACACCATTTCACCTTACAATAAAAACTAAATAAATGCAAAGGAGAAAATATAGCACACCTGTTCCAAGCCTGTCATTAATATAGTGAATGAAAATATTCAATTTGCATCTATCCTATATGCTCATGGCCTTCATTTCGAGGATTTATAAGCCTTCAATAACAGAGGTCACGCTGCTTGAGAGCATTCATTGTCAGAAACGAGCAAGTGGGATCTTACAGCTTCTCGTTTCCATTCATAGATTCTCGCAATCCATTAGTCTCCGCAACAGTTCTCCATGAAATTGAAACACATGTTAATGTGATAAAGAAACCAGAGCAATTTGTTTTTGCTGTTAACAAAAGATAAGCTGGTGAAGAACTGACAAAAAAAAAAAAAACAACAACAACAACAAATGAAGCACGACTTCTAGGTTGCATGTACTATATTTCAATCACATATCTGTGAAAATCATAGCAGAAAGTATTTTCTAAATCTCACAAGTGAAAAATAACACTTTCTATTCATGCTTCCAAGCATACAATATTAATGAAAAACCAAGACCATGTACTTGGCTATCTCTAAACTTTTGAGAGTAAGACCATTGCAATACAGATGGGTCAAAAATAGACTGGCTGGCCCACAATTTCTCAGCAGAGAGGCAAGTTTGAAACATGAAAACAGCATTGCCCATCGCATTTCCAAATAGCCAGTTGTGCACATCCCAGAACACTTCCACTGGAAGTCCATCCACCAAAATGGTATGGTTGCCACGGAACTTCCACTTAAGCCGCTTGACCTGCATCACTGTCATACTATCAATGCGGATAACAAGGCATGGATCCTTAATATCGACGGTGTCACACTCGATTATGACATCATGAATCTGCCCCTTGTCACAAAACTGAGCCTTGGCACCATAAAACTTCTTCCCAAAAATATGCTCTCTCTTTGCGATAAAAATGGCATCGGAAATGAGAGGAGCACTAGTGTCAATCTTCTTGTATGCTTCCTTTTTCAAATCCCCAAGAAGTAACACCATTTCTTGGTCAAATGCAACAGCCAAATAAAATCCTTCAACTGGCTCTGGCCCAGAGTCAAATCTAGCATTAGACAAGTCCCAACATATTTCAATTTTACCAGAATCTACCTCTAAATTCTTTGATCCTTTTCTTTTAGAGAACAACCAAGGCTTTATATCAACTTTACATAAACATTGATTGGCCGAATCATCAATTGCAACACTAAGCCCTTGACCCATCAGATTCTTGGTCCATGTAACCGTAATTAAGCATGAACGACCATGTAATTTACACTGATAAACACAAGTCACCAAGTTTTGAGCAGCTTTAGCTGCACTTGACGATGATGATGATGATGAATCAGCTACTTGAACACCGTTTTCACCAAAACAAGAAGGAAAATCCCTCATTATAATAACCATAAAATGCAAAATTTTTCTCTTCTTTTAGTAACCCTCTCTAGCTAAAGCAAAGATTTTGGTATTCCTTTGCTAGCAAAAACAAAAGAATGAACAGTAGCACAACAATCCTACCTCAGATAATTGATGATGAACTCAAGAACCCACTTCCAAAAAATGCTTCAGTTTGATCTCGTGTCTGGTTTTGGACAGCCTAAGGTTGTACACAAGTGAGAAAGAGAGATATAGATAGAGAGGATTTAGATTTGCATCACTGTCAATGTCTGTTTCAAGTCCATCTTAGGAATGACCAAAAATTTTTATCTTAATAAAAAAAAAAGACTGAAAAAGAGACATAAGAGAGACACAGAGGAAAATAGCTAGTTAAGAGAGAAAGCTGAGTCACATGGGAATGGAGAGATTTTTTTTTTTTGGGGGGCGGGGGGAGGGGGGATATTATGGAACTTGGAAGAAAATGGCAACTGTGTATTTGCTGGAAAAAGGCTGGGTTTTTATGCAACGCTACACAAAAGAAAAGCCAAAAAAAATAAGTATCTCTCTCTCTCTCTATCTCTATCTCTATCAATCAGGTACACTCATTTTATTTATTTATTTTTAAGTTTTGTTTTTTTTTTTCTCTGCTTAAATTCCTGCTTTAGGAGAAACAAGTTCAGTTTTATCTTCTTTCCTGTCCATAATTAAAAGAATACTAATGGTAAATGGACCCTTTCCTTCAAACTGACATTGCACTTGCACATGCCATTAGATAACGAAAAACAATCCAAAATTTAGAACCCAAAACGCCAAACTTTTTCTGAAAGATCTACATCACCACAATGAATTTTACTGGCTTTCCTTTTGCATAGTTGTACACCCAATCTTTGTCAGATACGAAGGAAAACCATTAGACAGTTGGATTACATAACATAAAAAAGAAAAAAAAAATTTAAAAAGAGATGCTTACACTATAAAGAAAATAAAGGAAGCTATGAGCATTCAATGAGAACGGATTAACATCATGGGTTTTCAACTATGGAACATGCTTGCAAAAGCATTTAATATCAATAATGCTAATAACAGGATAAAACAAGAACTAACATATGGTAAAGTGTATTTTGGTTTTCTCTTTTACCACTGATGAGCTTTTTTATCATTTGTTTTCCCTTTTTTTTTTTTTTTTGTTGAACAGATATAATGCTTCGCGTGTTACCACAAAAATCATGGCAATCTCAGTGATGGGGGGAGAGAATTGATTAATGGTTGGCAAGCAATGAAAAGGGGGAAGACTGGAAGAAGAGTAAAGTGTTGTTGTTCTTCAACACTTGACCACTGGCATTAAATATAAAAATAGGAGAATAGAGGTTTTGAAGCATTGAATTGAGACAGCTGCTTTTGTAGTTAGCAAAGCAATGGTTTACTAGAGTGTGAACCAGGTTGCATTAAAGCCTCTTGATATGCAAACCCCATTACTCACGGTGGCTTTGAATTTGATTGATCCAACACATTTTTGTCTTTTAAGGACAACAATTACTTTAATGTTTGAGAGAATGTTGAATTTAGTGATGAAATTTATTACTTTTAGTACCGCTAGTTCAAAAAGAGGGAGACTGAGTTATTGAGAATGAGAAAGCCATTGATAGAATACGCAACCAAAAAAAAAAATTTACTTAAAAAATTCTATAGGAGGAAAATGGTCATTTTCTTGGCAGATTTTGATTGGTTAAATGGCCATGTCTGTTACATTGAAATACAATTTAACATTGATCAAACATACCATACTAAGGAAGGGTAGTGAATCACATGCAATGGTTGATGCTTGGTTGGCAATGCCCTGTGAGAGTGGACCTTTTCTTGCCAGAAATTTGGCTCCTGTTCCTCCATTAACAAGAAAGACAATATTCTATAATTACCGACACTTCATAATTACTTTTTCTTTTTTAACAAAATGCAAAAAAATTAGCTTGCCCCCACCGAACAACAACTGATTCGTTGAACTTACACAAATCATCATGTAAGGGCCTACTGGCCCTAGTTTTTTTTTTATGACCTTTTGTCAATTGCCTTCAAGAATAATTAAGCAGTGTTTGAACTAGATACTCATTGGCCATTTGGCATTGGATTTGTCCTCACATTTTAACCACAAAAGGCTAGGCGGTGTCAATCCACAAACAGGGTATTAAGTATTAACAACCCATAATCTGTTTAACCAAAAAAAAATTAAATACTTGATTTGAACATCCCAGATATAGACCCAACAACACTAATTTAAGCAACGAATACCAAGAATTCCTAACAAAGTCCAGGAGATTCTGAGATACTGCGGTCAGGTCATTCTCAAACAAGTGAAAGCTGTTATTGTCTGTTTTACAGTCCTGTATATGTAAATTTTCACATTTATCATTTTCTGGTTCCATTTTACTTCCCATCCGTCTTTCTCCAAGCTTTCCAACCCTTATCAGATACCCTGAAATGCCAAGAGACAAATGGATTAAATGAGTGAAAACAACTTATTTGGAATCAAATCTATGATGCAGAAGCAACTAGCAGTGAGAATTACAAGAACTGTTCAATGACAAAGCCAATGACAGATAACTGTGCCCCCTGTTGCATTTCGAATACTACCTCATTTGCAGATTTTCAACGACTCATAGAACAATTGTCATGTTTATCACGCAAAATATTAGTACTAGTAATATTTTCAACAATCTTTTTATATCAAAGCATTGAAGTCCTTATCGGGTTTCCAAATGACATGACAAACATCAATAATCAAGAAGAAAAAGTGAGGATTACTCAAATTTCTAAATAAAAAAGTTGAAAGCATGGATTTGAATCATTTGATGATAGTTTTTTCGATTTTCTACTGCTATCTCTTTTCACTGTGAATGTAATCTAATTAGGTGGCTTCGCGTAGCTTTCAAGGAGGACCAGGAGAAGTGTGGGTCTCCAAATACAATTAACTTTACCATATAAACGAGCAGTGAACATGTGCACTTATCACACTCAGAAAAGCATCAAATGACTGCAATTGAGAAAACTTGTTCAACAAATTTTTATTTACTTTAAATCAGCAAGGCTTCAAGAAAAGTATGACGATAGGAATCGTTATAATTTTATGTAAATAGCTGTTTAATCAGAGTCTTCTCTCCCATTTCTATTACCAGCACAGTTCTTATGTCGTGGAAATGGGGGATTGCAGCAATCAAAGGCCCATGTAACTTTAAACTTTTATGCCTTTTTCTCCTGTTTGTTTGTCCCCAGGTTTCAATGACTAACTATTAAAACTCCTCGTTTCTCTTAACTACTGCAATTATGTCATTCCTGTTGGCTAACTAAACAGGTTGAAAAAAAAAAACCCAAAGGCTAAAACTTGAACATCCTTTTTCCTTTTGGACATTTATCTGCAATCAACCTCATTCCCATGTGCTGAAAGCTCCAAATCATCTAAGATGCATCACCCATACTCCTATGCCTATGCTCATGTAAACATCAACATACATGCATCTCACATGTAGGGTTTTTTCCTTGTTTTTTTTTTTTTTACCAGCTTGCTTTGAAAATACCCGTCATTCAATTGCACTTGTAAAACCATGTTGTAGGAGAGAAGGTAATGTTTATGGATAACTAATAACAATTATGAAAGCTAACAAAGCTGTTTGGTCTTTTTCAGAGACATAATTTTGGGGCCACCAACAACTTTTTCATTTTATCAAGTAGCGCAGAGCATTTACCGGAAACTAGCATCGATCATTTTCCTTGAATTAATCTTCTTGATCAACTGTTGGATTGCTCGAATTTACACTGCTGGGTTCCCGCCCATCTCTTGACAGAGTTTTTATAGTATCAGGACTTTAATTGCAATAAAATAAAAGCTCATAACTTTCATTTCATCCAAATAAAAGTTCAAAAATATATTTTATTTTAAATAAAATTTAAAAATTTGTTTATCTCTTTCACGTTTTTTTCCCATTAAGAATAGGCCCCATCTCTAATGGGCCATGTCCTCGCTGTTTTAACTCCCTGCCCAACCCAATACTTTCGGCACTGTACTTTACTCTGGGAATCAACGGTCCTTGAATAGCATCAATAGTAAATCGTCTCAATTGTTATTCTAATTTCAAATCAAACTCCAAAGCAAGAGGCCAATGCTCCTACTGGAAAAGGTAGTTTACTTGATTGCCTAATTGGGGGTATGTACTTAAAAATCACTACTGATGTAGAGAAGGTTTGATCTGATAATCCCACCTGTTTAATGCATTTAAGTAAAATGTCCATCAACTTTCTGCCAACAAGTGCATTATTATAAAATTAAAAACAATGATAGTTCTCTTTTTCCTGATAAGCAATAATACTCCATGATTCAGAAATAAATGCAGAATTAGATGCAGAACAACTGAACAAAGAGGCCCACCATAACAAATGCAGATCAAAGCAAAAAAACATCTAAGTTCATTTTCCAGTTAGTAGATTCTTTTTTATAATTGCAATGGCACCTTTATCGTCTAAAAGCATTTAATTATTTGAAATAAAAATTGTATACAAATCAAGCAACAACAGTCAAGTTTTCATTGTTGGTGCTACTATTCATCAGCCACTTGCATACACTGCATAGAATCAAACATACAAGGAAGGATGCCTAAATTAACTCATTCGTCAGTATGTGCAATGTCATAATCTCCTGCACCTACTGCCAAATCTGAGATGAACTTTCTTCAATTCTGATGACAAGCTCAAGAATCTGCACAAGAAAGCAATATGTTTAATGTCAAGTCTCCTTGCAATAACTGTGATAAACTAATAATCAGTTCTCTAACTTGGCAACTCTTTTTAAATGACATCAAAACCATTTCTTTTTATGTAACATGTTGTACTCTAGTTGAAATCCCTTCATTTAAATAAAACCTCCTAGAGAAGGCTGTAGATCATGCTACAAGCGCGCTCTCTTCTTTCTCATTCTCTAAAAAACTAAAATGCATTCTTAAGGGCATTGCACCCAATCATTCTCCAACATTTAGCAAGCTCAGCAGGTACCACAAACCATAATATCCAACAACCTGAGCTTGGCTTCGATAACCAATATATGAATGTATTAAGGGTTAAAAAGAGAACAAACACATTCTACACATCCTATGGCTATGACAAGAGCAGAAGCAAGATATCAGATAAAAAACCCAAGAAAAGCCTATTCGGTTTTCAAAATTACAAGAATGCACATTATCAATCATAAGTCACCAAGTTAGATCCAAAGTATGGAATCTTTCTAAAAGAAACTCACTCTAATCATATAGAATGTGACTAAGCTACTCTATTAAGAAGGATGGTAAACCTTTTTAAACCTGGTAAAAATTTCAAAAGCTAACTCACCCAAGCTTGCCCATCTTTCTATTAATATCTGAAAATATGCTCCAACAATTTCTAAGACAAGGCAGACAATTTAAGATTCCATAACAAAATTTCAAGCTTTTAGCCTCTAAAGCTTAGAAACTTGAAAGATTTGCAGCATTAGGAATTGAAGTTGAAACTACAAAAAACTTCTCTTAAAACATTAACTATACAATCAAGAACCTTTGTCCAGCTTTTGGCAATGTCAAGATAAGACAATCAAAGGCTGATAATTTAGGATATTCTTGTCCATCTATATTTTTATTACCATTGCAATCCTCATCATTTAAGACCTATGATCCACAGGAAAGATTCATTCAAAATGAAAATTTTAAAACAAAAAATCTTGCTAAATTAGTGGGGGTAAAATAAGGAACAGATTTCGGGAACAATTGATTTCTTAAGTTTCGTGATGACCAAAGATGAGATTATTGAAGTTAAACACAAGCAATAAGCTGATAACCAAAGCACTCTCAGAGAAGAGCATTAGAAATCAGAAACTGAAACTCTTTAACTCTGTGTACCAACAGATCGTTCAGTCACCAGAAAGTCCAGGATACCAACCTGCCCACAAATCTAAGGATTAAGTAAACAATTTCTTCTCACTCATTAACCCCAAACAAGGTAAATATCATTGATGACATCCTAAAGCCACAATTTTTTTAATTTCAAAATTCTATATACTATAGTAAAAATGACACACACACACACACACACAAAAACCCTTTGATGGGCAATTCTCAGCAGTGAGTATTAGTAATAATGCTTTCATTGCAACACACAAACAAATTAGCAATAAACTAATAGTGCCAACAGCATATACGTAATTGAACATACATGAGATTCAGGCTTCAGCCCCATCTTTTCCAGCAAAAGGGTTGTGAGTAGGACCAACATCCTGGCCAATATGGCGCTGCACCAGTCGTTGCAAATCAGCCATAACCTTGTGCTCGCGTTTTGCTTTCTCTTCATAGTTAAACATTGCCAATGCCCTCTTGTCCTCAGCACTGTAAACCTGGTTTTCTTTCCTAATACGAATGGCATTCATTCTCTGATGTCTACTACCACTCATCACAAACCCAAGGCCCTCAAACTTTTGAATCTCCTCAGCAGAAAGACCCACTTCACCTCTTCGTGGGATACGCTTCCCTTGTTGGACATACTGCGCAATGGCATCACCTTCACCAGGCCTTAGAGCACCACCATAACTTATATGTCCCTCAGCTCTTGGCAATGGTGCTGGGCCAACCATTGGCTCATTATCCAAAGCAGGTTTCTTCTGTGCCTCTATCATTTCTTTAAACATAAGAGCCTCAGCAGCATTAATTTCAACCATCTTAGCCTCATCTAACTTTGATTTACTCTTGGCATCAACCCCAGAATCTGAGCTCTTATCAGAATACGAACCTTGACTATCAGTTCCTGAGCCTCTCCTTTTCTTACTCCTCCTAGACCTTGAATTTGAAGAGCTTTTCCGCTTCTTTGACTTGACACGATCATCAGAAGATTTGCTCATATCAGATATGTCAGTTTCGCTTTCACCACTCCCACTCTCATCAGAACTATACCTACTCTTCTTCCTGCTTCTTTTTCCTCTACTGCTTTTCTTGCTATTCCTATTTCGCCTACTCTGCTTTCTCCTCGACTTCCTTCTCCTCTTTCTATCTTCCTCATCATCGGATTTGCTCTCACTCTCATCCGATTCGCTATCACTGTAGGACGATGTTTTCCTACTTCGACGTTTGCTTTTACTACTTTTACGCTTAGAACTCGACCCCTTCTTCCTCTTCTCAGACCTTGAATCATCCGATTCAGATTCTGGCTCACTCTCTGACTCGCTACTTCCAGATTTTTCAGACTCAGACTTGGATTTGACTCTCTTATTGCTCTTCCTCACTTTATTGGAATCGCTCTTCTCATAGCCATTATCCTCGCCATACTTCTCCGAAATTTCATCAGCTTTATCCTCCAAATCATTGTCTTCATTCCTCGGTGGACTCGGTGTATTCTCCCAAATACAGAATCTCAATGCCTTCCTCATCTTCTGCCTCTTCAGCCTCCTATACTCTTCAAAGTTCAATCCTTTTAACTCCTCGTCCGATTCGGACTCTAAATGTTTTCCGTTCTGATAATCTCGGTCCAGGTAGCTACGATTCTTGCCGAATTTCTTGGGCAGAGAGTTTAGGGTTCGGTCATGGGCGGCGCTCCGTCTTCCAGGGTTTCGGTCTTCAGGTGATTCAGAACGGTGGCGGTTGCGAGGTTGGTCGCGGTCGTAGATATCGTAACTAGGACTGCGGCGACGGCTGCGGCGGTATTCGGTAGAATCATCGGATTCGGATGCGTAGCGACCGTTTTCGCCGTCAAAACGCTGTCTTCTTCCAGGAATTTCAACAGGGCTTCTAGGGTTCCTGTATTCAGATGAACCGAAACGGTTACGGCGTTGGTTAACGTTGCGGCTCTGGTGGTCGCGTTCATAGGCTTCGTAGCTAGGGCTACGGCGGCGGTGGCGGTAGTTGGGGGAACCATCACATTTAGATATGTATCGGCCGTTTTCGCGGTCAGATTGGTGTCCTCGTTCAGGAATTTCGACGGCGGATGTCAGGCAGCCCATCAGAATCTAATCAAAGGACATAAACTATTCGAAGGGTCGTGTTGTATCTTGTTCAAAAGATGGCCAGGAGATCAGATCATCCTATTTATATTAACTGAATTTTTTTTAATTAACCTCAAAACAGAGAAGAGAAAACGATTTAGTAAAAAAAAAAAAAAAAAAACCCTTAAAAAACAATGACTGAGCGTAAACCGATTGCACTAAAATGAGCCTAAAGCCCATTAAGCTTAGAGGCAGAAGCCGAAGCCCTAAAGAAATACTTAGATGGGCAGGCTGAACCCCAACCCATGGTCTCATCAATGGAGCATTATTTTATCCAAAAATGAAATGAAATTAAATAATTAATGGAGCAAAGTGTTTCTTGTATTCATTATCATATCTTATATATATATATATATTGGTACTATGGGTATATCTCTACCAAGATTAACTCATTGGCGTGCATTGATTATTCATAAATGGGAATGGGCTGCCTTTCTTGGCGGCTTTGAGGCCTCAATTATTTTGGAATTGCCTGGTAGAATAGATCTAACAATAGTATAGGTTACGCTGGAAATTGAAAATTGATACAACATTTAAAGCTTCGCAAGCTAAATGAGCCTGCCTAGCTAACTGCTTACGCTCCATGAGATGATTTTTTTTTTTCATTTAAAATTATTAAAATTTAAATTTGAATCATAAAAATTAAAAATTTAACATTTCACTAATATATTATATAGTTGTTGATAATATGTGAAGATTATTTGGGCACTAACGGAGCACATTGTGTTTTTATTTTTTAATCACAATTATCAAGCGGGGAAAATCACTCAGATAGTGTTTTTTTTTTTTTTTTTTGATAGAATAATGCTTGGGTTGGACCCAAGACTGGCACCCCTTTGCGTGCACTTCAAAATCAAGTTTCTTTCATGCTTACAAATTAAATTTCATAAAAATGAATAGCAAAATATTTCAGGAAGTAATAATTTTGGATCTCTTTTTAATCATCAATCTCATTAGATTCAAATTGTTAAAGGTTTTTGAGTGAATATCAAATTTTAAACTTTCAATATATTAAGGATAAAAATAATTCGTTACTTAAAAATTAATAAATATTTTTAATATTTTATCTAAATGTCATAAATGCATTTTTAACATTGAAATTTAATAATTTTGAATTAAATATAAAAATTAATTAAAAAATATTCATCATAAATTTAGTTAAAAAAATACATTTATCACTTTTAAATAAAGTAAATTTTTAAATAATAAAAAATATCATCTCTCTAAAAATAAATGATAATTCATTTTTTAATTCACATGAATAATTGAGCTCTTTGACTTATTAATAATAATTCATAAATAGAGTTAATTTTTTTTAGATCATTATGTTCAATTTTAATTTTATTTAAAGTTAAAATAAATTCATACAAATATGAGACAAGTGAATGAGAGAAGAAAGCAATCTTTTATGTTACACTAAACATTTAATTAATGAATATTAGTGTTTTGAAATTAATTATCAAATAAATAATAATTAAATTAATTTAAAAAATTTTAAGACCTTCGTTCACAAAATCATTTACCTAATTTTCAGTATGCACTGTAACAATATACAATCCTTTATTTTATTTTTCCAAAAAAAAAAAAACACCTTTGACTAACAAGAAGAAATTGTGCGCAAACATGGAGGGAAAATGCGAAGCGAAGGTACAAAGAGAAAAACAATCTTACCCATCCGACTACCTTCCAGAGTAGGCTGATACCTGAGTACATACAACCACCAATAAGCCACAATAAAGCAAAGCACCAGACCTTAAAAACCAAATATCCCAAATCTCTCTCTCCTTCTCGTTATAAGACTAAAACCCCAATGATACCCAAAATTTTGAACGCCATGGCCATGACCTTCCACCCTTATATCTCGACATTGCAATACGACGCCGTTGGGCTTTAGGATTCCCTTCTCTCTGCTGCATTGTGGGCAAGGTTCGTGATCACTTTCGGGTTTTGGTACGTTATTATTTATTTTTATTGATTTCTTTTGGTTTATAATTTCAGGGTCTTGATTTTAGGGTATTCTGAGATCCTGCTGAGTAGCTTGGCGGTTGAACTTTCTTTGGCCAAAGTGAAACCAATGGGGCTTGTTTTCTTGTTTTGCTTTTGCATGATCCCAGTTGAAGTGATTTTGTGAGCCCAAAATAATAAGAGGAAACTTTTTGAAGCTAGGGTTTTGTAAGAGATGGGAGGGGGCGTAGGATCTGGACTTTTGCAGGTGAAATCTGGGGAAGATAAGGTTTTACCGAGCGAAGAGGTTGAGGAAAATAAAGGGGATGATTTGAAGCTAAGGGTTTTTGATTTGAATGACGAGCCGTTAGTTTCTTCCTTGAAAGAGATTGAAATTGAGAGGAAAGAGAAGGAGATTGAAGAATGTAGGGAAGATGGTGAGGTGGGAAATCTAAAAGTTGGTGAATTGAATGAGAATGAGAGGAAAAAGGGTTGGGTGGAGGATAATGAAGATAATAAAGAAGATGTTAGTGTGAAGAACAAGGTCAAGGAGGAAGGCTTAGAAGGTAAAGTGCAGTTCTATGGCAGGGTTTTGCGGTCAAGGTTTGCGGTGAAAAATGGGAGTGAGAATGAAGATGATAAGGTTGAGAATGGAATTGATAAAACTGAAGATAGCAATGGTTGTGAGAAGAAAACAGATGAGGTGGTTAAGGAAGAGAATGATCACTCTCATGGGGAAGCAAAGGAGGAGCAGAGAAAACCTGGGAGGAGACCCGGAATGAACTGCAGTGATGGGGATGAAAAGAAAGCTGTTAGTGTAGAAAGAGGACAGAGCAATTGCTCTGATGGTGGTAAGGTGGGTAAGATGGCAAAGCGTAAGCGTGGGAGACCACCCAAGTTTCAGGGGAATAATCGGTTTGAGAAGAAGACAGTTGAGCTGCAAGTGGGAGAGAATGATTACCCAGATTGTGAAGTAAGGAAGGAGTTCAAGCGGAAGCGTGGGAGACCACCCAAGCTGCTGACAAATGGTGGGAATAGTGGAAAGAAAGCAGGTAAGATGGAAGCAGGAGAGATTGATCACTTTGATGGTGATGTGAGAAAGGAGTCAAAGCGTAAGCGTGGTAGACCAC
This sequence comes from Durio zibethinus, assembly GCF_002303985.1. Next base: position 6,434,236 of record NW_019167893.1, read on the forward strand.
CAAAGGTGCAGGGGAATAGTGGGTTTGAGAAGACAGCAGTTAAGGTGGAAGTAGGAGAGAGTGATCAGTCTGATGGTGGTGGCAGTAAGAAGTCAAAGCATAAACGTGGCAGACCAACCAAGGTGCACAGGAATCAAGGGTTTGAGAAGAAAGCAGATGAGGTTAAAGCGAGAGAGAGTTATCACTCTGATGTTGAGGCAGGGAAGGAGGCAAACCGTAAGCATGGAATACCACCCAGGATGCACGGCAATGATGGGTTAGAGATGAAGGCTGTTATGATGGAAACGGGAGAGGGTGATCACTTTTATTGTGAGTTAAGGAAGGAAGTGAAGCATAAGCGTGGCAGACCACCCAAAATGCAGGAAAGTGATGGTTTAGTGAAGAAATGGGTTGAGTTGAAAAGGGAAGGGAGCGATCAAAATAATAGCAAGGTAAGGGAAGGTGTGATCCGTAAGCGTGGAAGACCACCCAAGCTTCAGGTTGGTAACAAGGCTTTGAAGGGGAAGCTTATTGATGGGAGAAAAAAGCTGGGTGGTTTAAGAATGGGCAGAAAGAAGTTGAGGGGGAGTTTGAAGTTTAATGTGCCAGCTAATACTTCATATTCAGAGAAGAGACCGACTGGTAAAGAATCAAATGTCAAGAGGTTTGTATGTGCTAATAGGGTTAGGTTTGATGATATAGAAAAGAACAACAGCAAGGCTTCGCCAACGATGAGACCTAAGTTTGTGAATGTGAAAGGCAAAGAAAAGAGAGTTAAGAAAGCGAGAAGGTCAGAAGCAAAAAGGGCTGTGAGAGATCGAATAGTGAAACTGCTGATAGCAGCAGGTTGGAGAATTGATTACAGGCCTAGGAATAAAAAACAGTACAATGATGCAGTGTATGTTAATCCTGAAGGAAAGACTCATTGGTCAGTTACCTTGGCTTACAGGAGGCTTAAAAACTATTATGAGAGTGGTGATTGTGACTCTAAGGTTAGTCCAAATGGTTTTATATTTACTCCAATTCCGGAAGAGGAACTTAGCATCCTAACAAGAATAGTTCGGAAGAAAAGGCTAGGAAAAAGGAAGCCAAAAGGGGAAAATGATACAGTGGATGATGGAGAAGTTGAAAAGAAAATGAACAAACGAAAAAAGAAAAGGAAGGGCTATGGGGACAATGAAGATGTAAATAAAAAGAAAAAGCAGAAGCTGCTGAAAGAGAAACTTTTGCTTCATGAAGAGGAAACTTCTGATGGTACGTTACAAAGGGGAATGCAAGTTTCAGGCAGGAAGCTTAAGCTACAGCAGACACAAAATAGAAAGCGGTATGCTTTGTTGGTCCGCAACTCAATGGATGGAGCTGAATCTGATAATGATGGCTATGTGCTATATGATGGAAAGCGAACTGTGCTTACTTGGATGATTGATTTGGGCACTGTTCCACAAGATACAAAGGTGGAATATTTGATCCAAAGAAGAACACGAACACGTGAGATTAAGTCTGGTAAGATAACCAGGGATGGCATCCAATGCAACTGTTGTAGTGATGTCTTCACCATTGCAGAATTTGAGACTCATGCAGGGAGCAAACTCCATCGGCCTTTTCAGAATATATGTTTAGAAACAGGAATTCCCCTCTTGCAATGCTTGTTAGATGCATGGAACAAACAACAGCAATCTAAATGCAAGGGTTTCCATTTTGTAGATTTTGGTGGTGAAGATCCAAATGATGATACCTGTGGTATCTGCGGCGATGGTGGTGACTTGATATGTTGCGACAGTTGCCCATCAACATTCCATCAAAGCTGCTTAGATATACAAGTAAATACATGTTGCCACTTGTCTTTATTACAGGCATATGGAATCTAGCTCTCACTAGTTCATCCCACCCAGACCTTAGTGCCTTCCCAACTTTTAATTTCTCTACATCGGCATGTTCTGGTTCCAAAGCACATGGAAGAAAGGGAAAAGGCTTAATAATTTTGTTTTACTTTGTCATTCAAGTGGTAGACACCCTGAGATCTATGATTGATATAATGGGATTGGATGCTTAAAGATGCAAATAAATTTCTGTTTATTTGTGCTAAGACTTTATTTGTTAAGATCAAACACAAAACTCTGCTACAATATCTGGTTATTCTTTTGGTTTACAGTTCACAGTCTGGCTGGGCTTTTATCGATGCTGTCATCCTTGCTTTGCTCAGGGCCTTGATAATGTAGAGCAAAGATTGACTGTAACTTAGGAGCAAGAAGCATAGATTAAAACTTATGTTCAGAATTCTTGTTGAAGGCTTTTGGAAAGGAAATTCTTTGTTGACATTACTTCACCATTACAATCATTTGTAAAAAGTAGCCAGAAAGAAAAACAGTGTCTGAGAATTCAGCTTACATCTTTTTCTTTTTGGCAATTTGATGTAGGAGTATATTTTAGGTTCAGTTTAAATGTTGATGGTGAGTTTTTTTTTTTTTTTTAATTCTGATTTTCTTTTCTTTGCCACAGGCATTCCCTTCAGGTAACTGGAACTGTGTCTACTGTACATGCAAATATTGTGGGGTGGTTGGAAATACAGATCAAAGCGACAAAGATGAGGATACTGATCCTATATTACTTACATGTCATTTGTGTGAAGAAAAATGTATGTTAAATTCCAAGTTTTGTTGTTTATACGTTGATTGTTGATCACCCTTGGGTTTTTTTTTTTTTTTTAAATTTTGGTGTCACTATTGTCGTTATTACTATTATATGCCATTCATTTCTCAAGGTTTTTTTTTTTTGGTGTGTAGATCATCAACCATGTATTCAGCCAATGGATGCTTTTGATGATGATTCTAGTAGTGCATCCTTTTGTGGGAAGAGATGCAAAGAGGTATAATTTTAGTTGGCCATTGATGTAATTGTGCAGCAAGGAATTATAGTGGTTTGCCAGATTTGTATATGAAATTTTAATTGTTAGTTTTTGCTGTCAATTAAGTTATGTCTGCTGGTATGAAATGATTGTGTTTCTCACCTTGTCAAATTTAAGTGATTGTGTCTATGGTTTAACCAGGAGTCTAACTCTGTATCTTATGGAGTTTTTTTTATCATTGGAACTAAACCTCTAACTTGATACCACGTTGTGCATTGCATTTAGCAAGAATGGGAAAGGAGGCCAATACTCTTGTTGTGTGCATTCAACTGGTCTCTGGCTCTATTTGGGTGCTACTAACATGCACACAAGTTTTGCTTTGAATTTGAATACAGAGAATTCCATAACAACACTCCTTTTTTATACAAGGGAGAAATTACGCTGTTTTTTGTGTATTGAAGTTAATCTTAAAGTTTCTGTTTTTCCAGTTGTTTGAGAGACTTCAGATGCTAGTTGGGGTTAAACATGAACTGCCAGAAGGCTTCTCATGGTCTCTTGTTCACCGCTTTGATATCAGTTCAGATGTTTGTCTCAGTGAAGTGTATCAGAAGGTTGAATCAAATTCAAAGCTAGCTGTTGCATTATCTGTGATGGATGAGTGCTTTTTGCCTCTTGTTGACCACAGAAGTGGGATCAATCTGATTCATAATGTTGTCTATAATTTTGGGTAAGTCCACCTAATCTGCTCTGTGTATACTTCAGGATAATTATTCTCCTATTAAATTAATTACTGTTCTTCAAGAAAAGTTGGCTTTTCCTTCTATGTAAGAGTATGATTTGGAAAGTACGGTTTGATTTTTAGCTTGCTGCTGTATCCTCTCCTTAAATTTTGTAATTCCTTTTGGGAATTGGCAACAAAGATGCAAGCACAGCTGCCTTTCTTCAAGAGTCCCTAATTTAATGTTTGTGTCTAAGGATGCATATGCAGTTGAATGGTAGTTACACTACAGCTTTGAAATTATATTTTAGAAAAGTTAGAGCAGAACATTATGCAATGTCATGCACTAGGTCTGCAGATTGAAAGGATGTTAAGCTGAATGAAGACAGCTTTTAATCTTTAGATAGAAACAAGCAGCATAATCAACATGTGTAGTGATGACTTAATGTGATATTTAGACATTCAGAGTTACCTTAACCATATGGAATCGTTAAAATGCTGCCATTGAGCAGATTGGCATGGAACAGAGTTTTTTGTGGTCAAGTGGTACTATTCTTTGCTATGGTAATAAGTGAAAGACAACCTAATGCATAGTTTTATTGTTAAGTGATATTGTATTTTTCTGCATGATTATTGTTACTGTGGTTCTGAAATTGAATAAAACCAATACGTTCCTGTTTTAAGCGATTTATTAATTTTTTTTCCCTCAGGTCAAACTTCACTAGGCTAAACTACAGCGGTTTTTTCACTGCAATTCTAGAAAGAGGGGATGAGATTATCTCCGCAGCATCCATCAGGTAAATTTACTTTCTGCTCTTTTTTGTCATCTCACCCTCTATCAATGTTTGTTCTTGTCTTAGTTCATTGCTGAATTAGAGGATAAAGTGTGGAAATACTGAATTTGAACCTCAAAACTTCTAGCATGTCTTTACATTTGAAGAATGATTATAAGATAGCATCCATTAGGTAATGTTCCAACTCATACCTTTAAAACACTCTTGACCGCCATACTTTTGTTTCTCTGCCGTTTTCTATTATATCTTTACATTTTGAAGCTAGTTTGCTAATTTTCCCCCAATCCAGAATGCCACTAGCCTTCTAATATGTGAATATATTGAGTTTGAAGATTTAACACATTACATTTTGTTTTATATTCATAGATACAATTAATGGTACATGATCATCATTCTGATGTAGTGACTGGTTGATTATTGTAGATTTGTTGATCATAATCTGATAGACCTGCCCACTCAGCACACTGTCCTCATGTTTGCTTAAATGCTAATGATTACTATGTTTTTACTTATTGGGCTAATAGGATCCATGGAAACCAGTTAGCTGAGATGCCTTTCATTGGAACCCGGTATACTTATAGGCGTCAAGGGATGTGTCGCCGGCTTCTTTGCGCAGTTGAATCGGTATTTCTGAATCAATTTATCTTTGTTTTCCTTTTTTATTTGCATGTCTTTTATTATGTTGCTAGAAAATCAATTACATTGTGAAAAGTTTTGGCTATTGGGCATGGCTTAAGAGAAGCTATGTAGCTGTTCTCACAAAATTCAATGAAGGCTCACTTATTGTTACATTCAAGAATTTTGACATTTACAAGTTGGTTTTATATGTATGACTTAACCTTGAATATCATGACACTTCGTCCCTACAGAATTAGATTTTTTTTGGGATACTGTCCAAATTAGATTATTTTTTCAAATAGAAGTCATTGTGACCAGATATAAATTACTTTTTTCCCTCAACCTAATGATACAGGAAGTAATTCATAGGTGACAGGCTTTTATTCAAGGATTTGTGAGTGTGTCTAAGAAGAGTAATAGAGTGATAGCTCTAAGGCTATTTTTGAATTTTAATCTATTTCAGCCAGATTTTTATCCTTATGGTTCTTTTTCTTCTCCACATGATTACAGGCTCTCAGCTCTCTGAATGTTGAGAAACTGGTCATACCTGCAATCTCAGAACTCAGGGAAACATGGACTTCTGTCTTTGGTTTCCAGCCTCTAGAAACTGCAAGCAAGCAGAAGATGAGGAACATGAGTATGCTGGTCTTTCCTGGTATAGATATGTTACAGAAACCATTGCTGACACATGTTAAAGAGAACCAGAAAATGGTTGATGGGTCCAATAAATCTGGGGAGAGGTGCTCACTTGTGTTTGATTTGAATGTTTCTGCTGAGAGTCCTGCACCTCAAACAGATGAGAGAAACGATGAACCTATTGAATCAACGTCACTGCTTCCTGATGGCACCTTGAAATATACATCTGATGTAACGAATGAGACCATCAATCTTCCAGAGTCTGCTACTGTTTCTTGTTCGTGCATTCCAGTACCTGAAGAAAGGAAACTGGATTTTGACTCTCAATTAAGCATATCTTCTGAGGAGAAAATTGATGAAAGCTTTGTTGAACAGAACCTTGATTCTAAGCATGAGGCTTCTGTCAAACACTCTGACGATATTGTTGGTGATGAAAATAAAGTAGCAGTTCTTGTTCATGTGTCAAAGGTTGCTGGTAAGAAAGTTGTTACTAATGGTTTTGATGGTACAATTCAGATGTCTGAGGATGCAAATGACATCAAGCATCACGAAAATTCAAAATTACAGGTGGTAGAATGCGTTTCTGATTTTGATGGGATGGTCCTTAGGATGGAAGAAGAAAAAAAATTCCATGCTATTGCCAAAGATCTGGCCAACCAAACTTCACCATCAGCTCTTCCAAGTGCTCAAGATGTTGCAAATGGCTGTTATGATGTTGCATCCAGACAGTAAAAATAGTTCTTCCCAAACGGGGTGACAGGATTGGTGCATCTGGTGAAGTCCCGGCTCCACTCGCTGTAAATTTTTATACTTATTATGAGGTTTATAAAGATAGATCCTAAAAAGAAAACTTGCAGCTGTGCATGCTCGTGTCCTCAGAGGTTGTCTCAGCTTGTTCCGAGGTTGCTGTGACCAACGCCTATTATCAGAGAGAAACATTAACTGCTAAAAAGTCTGATTTCTCTGAAGGTAATTTAGTTACTAATATGGCTCAGAAGAATGCCAAACCTGAGCACCCTGTATCAAGTTCTCTGGTCAACTGTGATTCTGAATCATTTTGCAACTCAAATTTTAACTTTTGGAGTGGCACTTCATTTTGCATCTGTTGGAGGTGAATCACATGGATCCGAGGTGATAGTTTTGTCTAACCAATTAGCTAGCTAATCTCTTTTTCCTTTGTTTCCGGTTGAGATAAGGTGTCTTTCTGATGGCAGCAACTAATTAAGGTGCTAGACTTTCTGTAGGCTTACTCATGTTCGTCTATTATGGAAGAATTAACATTTGGAACTGGGATGCTAGCTATGGCAAGCTTTAGGTTGGTACTTTAATTTCTCATGCTGTGTACAGTATAGGCCAATAGTGTTCTCTTGAGTAGCATAACGCCATCGTGGTTTTTGTCCTTCCCATGCGTTTTGTAAATGGAAATTTCAACGCTGAGCTATCCTAATAGTTTCTTTTTCTATTTTTTCAATAGAAGTTTTTTTCTCCAACTAATACAGTAAACATGGCATTTGCAATTTGCAATTTTCCCCTGCCCCTTAGCATAAAACGCCTTTAAAAGCATCATGACTTGATAGTAGATCTAATTAATTGACTCTGAAAACTTAAAAATTATTTGTAGAATCTATGAAAGCAATAAGAGAAGAATTTTATTGAGATTCAAAAATATTCGAAAAACTAGTGTTAAAAAGGTAGCCTCGAGAACTACCTGGCAACAGAAAAATTGTTGGTATCTTTGCGGTAAACCTCTTGAACATTTCCTAACCCCTGTTTCTAATTTTTCCCGGTGCCCTGATCTGCTCCCTAGCCGCGGTTAGTGTCTAAAAATTAGCAACTTTACCTTTGTATTTGTATTGTCGATTTGATTAGTTTTTGTGTTTGAATATAAATTCTGTTTGCTCTGACTCCTATCAAAAAAGGGCTTGGTTTCCGTTCCACCAACATTTTTTGCAAGAAAGCAGACGTCCACAAGAACAAGAGGCCTGCTCCCCTCCCCTTTTCACTCTCCGTACTATTCTGTTTCTTAATCCTCTGTTTCGTCAATTACAAATTTTATCTTGTCTTTGCCTACCTTGTTTAGTATGATGAAGAAAGCATTATACTAGGAAATTATATTACATTTTATACGAGGAAATTATATTGCATTTGTGTTTGATCAACTTATTTTTTTTATATTTAAAATTAAAATTTTAATATTTCACTAATAAATCACGTGAGCTTTCGGATTTCTATTGGCATCTCTAGAACTTTAACAAATTTGATGGGTTTGTCAAACACAAACTTGTGCCACTAACCTCCCCTACTTTCTTCAGGGAGTAGATTAACCTTAGCTTTGATGCAATGCATTGTTAAAGAAATCACAAAGTCAGATATAGGTTAACAAAAACCAACTACCATTTAAAACATTATTTGCTGTGCTTGACAACTAAAACAATAACTATAGCTAGACTCTTTCTTTCTCTCTCTCAAGACTTCCCTATCCCTTGGGTGTGACGTACATGACACAAACATGTGATCACTCAACTCATTAATTCTAAACTCTAATCTGTGGTGCAAGATGGACCAATGTACGGTAATCCAGCATCGTTCCAACATTTAATCATGTAGACAATTATATATGAAACACTCGCTTAGAAAAATATAAATCAATCATAGCTGCAGTGCTAGTACAAGTCATCATCTACACATTTCCGTTAACCTTGCACGGTAACTTATTCTCATGTCCTTAACAAGAGGAAAAAAAAAAGAAAAAGAAAAAAATAATTAAGGACAAATTCAAGATTCCCTGATCCTGTCTGTTTTCATGGAAATTGTTTACTGATTCCAATTTGGTTTAATTTTAACACGGAAATTGTCTACAATATTTTAAGGATTCTTAGGGAACTTATTAAATGATGAACTTTTTTGGCTTCATCTCAATCACAATGGTAGAAAACAAAAAAAATCTCTGCCTAAAATTTACCTGTTGTTTAATCTGTCCATCGCTATCCATTTATGACTTTGTGTATAAGGCTAGGGTCACTGATTCCAAGCTCACATGGAATTCGAGGTTTTTTAATCTTATAATGTTTCTCTCACTTAACTCGAAAGAAACGACGGGGCGTGCATAGAAAAGACAAAAGGCATGTCTAAATTTTAGAGGGGAACAGTAATAAAATAAAAGGATGCCAACAGGAAATAAGCAAGAAATAAAGGGACAGTGGCAATGAAAATAAAAATATTGGAATAAATAATGCCGAGTTTGCCGACTAACCTTACAATTTCTTTGCGTACACATAATCTGTAATGACAAACAATGCAAGATTGATAACTATATCTTTTTCCTTCGTGATTTTACCTTTTAACTTTTTTTTTCTCTCTTATTCTCCGTTCAATTATAGTAATTTGGTTTTGATAATTTTTATATGAATCTATACATTCTCATCCCCTTATTTTCTTTGTTACTACCATTTTTTTTTACGTTTGTTACATTTCTTGCCCATGTTTCATTTCATCAAATTTTGAAAGTCAGAAACAGAAGTTTTTTTGCGAGGGAGAGAGACAGCCATTTCTGAAACTTTTTTCAGTACAAACAAAGATAAGCAACTTGTTTGCATTAGAAATTATACTACAGATACAAACTTCAGCTCTACACACATTCTACGATAATGCCAAAAGTTATTACCTGACATTTTATGCCTTTGTGTGACAAATGTTAATTTCCCCAAACCAATATTAAAATTCTTAGTCACTTAAAAGGGAAGAAGAAACCCTAAAAAAAGTCAATTATTTATGTCAGATGAAATTCATTCTAACTAATAAATCTATAATCAACAAACAAATTGCAATGCTTTAAAAACAAGGACCACAGGGAGAAAGCATAGAAGATAAGGTGATAGAGTTGTAGTATGTGCAAGTATAGAAGACAAAAAAAGGGGACCAACTTTTTTGTTCCCCACATGTATATGTGTTACTAGATTAAATGTAACAAGATTAGATAATCAATATCTGATCGGCAACCAAATGTTGTTACATGTTTTTTACAATCACTGCCTTGGAATCCTACCGCCGGTAATCTCAATGACGTCTCAGTCACCGCTTCCACCGCCCTCGGCTGCCATTAGGCTAACAAGAAGATCAGCAAATGCTCCTATAATAAACTTGTGTGTACTTTTGGGATTCAATGCAAGGTAACACAAAAGAAGCTCATGCAAGTAGTCCCAGTTAGCCTTGACGTCGATTAAGTCACGTGCCTCCACCATCTCCTGCATGGATCTCCTGAAATCCATGTACGGGTTTGGAGAGAAAGTTGGAACAGCTACACTGTCTTTAACGGTCGTTGGGTGGCTGTGTTCGTGACTCGGGTGATCACAGCCGTCGTTTGAGGATTGATTTGCATTATTGATGGGACTAGAAGTGCTGGCTAAAAGGGTATCTGATGACTCCATAGTAGTGGCGATTGATGACGCTGTTGATTCAATGATGGAGTTGGAGCTACCTGGAGAAGTGAAAAAGAAGCGCTGTGTGGCAAAAACGGTAGCCAAGTCGGGTTCGGAATCCGATTCAGGCTCGGGCTCGGAGAAGAGTGATGATGCGGTCAAAGATTTAGAGGTTGAGTAGTCAAACGTGTTGTCATAGAGGGAGTTGTAGTTTTTGAAGAGGAGTGTTGATGCGGTGGCGTCGGAGGAGGGAAATGGACGGCTGTCATCATCTGGGGTTAACAGGGAAGAGGGAGGTTGGGAAGTTAAGGGGAATTTGATCTTGGTGAAGCAAAGATTGAGGTTTTTGCCCAGGGTGCCTGGCATAATTTCGCCCAACTTGGGATCAGAGACAGAGAAGGAAAATGAAGTTCCAGGCTCCAACTTAATTCTGTTTATTTAGGAGAATTTAGAAGGCAAATGAAGGGGAAGGAGGCTCCATTAATATATTTGTGAAGAAAGGGAAAGAGAGAGAGCGCTGATGGCGAAACTCTACGAAGTTCTCGACAATGAAACATGTCAATCATTTCAATTCACGAAAATTATTATACTATGCAGTAGAAAACAATTATATAGATTGAGAAATTTCACTTTTAATTTTGGTCGTTTGATATGTTTTACAACATCTTTTACCATTCTCTTCATTTAGAACCAGATTTGAAGATAATGACCAGAGTCACGTGGTTCAATAAATTATTAGATTTTTAATTTCACTTATTAGATTTAATTTTTGATATTTTTAAAAATCAAAAGATTTAAAAAAAATAAAATGTTGTAAATGTTAAATCATATTATTTTATATCTGTTAAATTTTGAATTTTTATAATTTTATATTTAAATTAAATTTTTTTATTTATTTTTAATTATTTTTAAAGTAAATATTTAGTATGATATCAGATAAAAATTATTACATTATTCCCAACTTATATATATTTTTTGAGTTTGTTACGTGTTAATCACTTTATTTTCAATTTTTGATAAAAATGAAATCACTACGTATGGACAAAAAAAAAAAAAAAAAAAAAACCTTCCAGAGTTTGTTTAACCATTTTTACCTGCTTCGAAGAGAAAATAATTTAATTAAAACATTGTATTTTTTGCTATATAATAAGACAAATGAATTAAAATAAAATAAAAGATAAACTTAAGTTTTACGTAAGGTGCACATGCAAAAAGTATATACAGTGGGGGCAACGACAGAGGCATTTTTGTGATTCTGTTTGAAACCACGTTAAAGAAAGAAAATCAAAATATTTCTTTTACCAACCGTTAATACGCACGTTGACCCTGTAATTGGAGTGGTCATAATCGGGGGAGAACTGTCCTCTGATTGTCAAAGCAAAAGAAAGTGATGGATCAAAATCAAGTGGCTATGATTATCTTATCACTTGACTTGTCTAGTTTTTGGGTTCCACAACTTGCATTCTTAAGTGGTACGCAAGGTTGCAGTCAAAGGATAAATTTGGTAATTTACGCTAGTAGTAGAGTAGAATCTCTCATAACTTCATATATTTTGTTGATTGTAAGAAGAAAAATTATAAATACACCTCTTTCTCTCTCTGCATTAATTTCACTTCTCAATTTCCAGATCTGTCCCCACCAACCTGCTACTCATGCGTGCCAATTCACTATACTTGATTGGACGAGTGAAAATCTATAATCATTACTCACATGGTTTAGATTTCGTAAAGCAGGTTTTTTTTTTTTTTTACTAAAATTTGATTTTTGTGAAAAATATTTTAAAATAAAATATTATGAAGTCATGTCATTTGTTTCATTAATTTTATTTTAAATTTTTATTTTTTTAACACAATATAATTATTGATTAATGAATTTACGAATAAATCAATTAATTCATAAATAAAATATTATAATTACATTAATATTATATGTCGTATAAGTAAGTGCAAAAATTAAAAAAAAAAAGTGGGATAAATCATATTTCTCAATCTTAAATGCATTAAATTAGCATAAAAATGTATTTTTAAATCATTAAAAAAATTAGATTTATACAAAATTTATATAAAAATTATATGACGGATAATGTGAGCAAATTAGATTATTGTAATTTTCAATGGCATTAAATAAAAACATGTTCATGACATGTTGGATTCCCACTTATGATAAAAACAGTCTTGACAAGTATTCGGAGGCTAATTTATTGCAAAATCTTTGAAAGAATGCTTGCTACGTACCCATAATTATTTTTCTTAGTAGATATTCGGCAATATAAAAGAATGGGGAAAGGCGTTTTCGGTCACGGAATACAGCGTAGAGAAAGAGAGAGGTCAGTTAGGCTACAGGGATGGTCCAACCAATGTTAAAACGACCACAGCTGAGAGCACATGGTAGGGAGCCCCAAGGTCGGCCAATCCAGCTATCCTTTTGCTTCTATTTGTGTCCAACGGAACCCCGACTAGAAGTATAATTGATTAAGTTCAAATGGATATAGTATTAAATTTAAATTTGATTTAAAATTTAAGATTCGAAACTCGTATTAAATTTAATCAAATTTAATTTTTTTAATTTGAATTTAATTCGAAATAAAAATTAAGTTATTCGAACTCGTTCGATTATGTTCGATTAATATGTAAAAATAAATTCGATTCTTATATTTAACAAAAATTCGATTATTTATATTCGAGCTTAAATTTGAGATATTTTATTAATCAAAATAATAAAATTATATTTAAATATAAAAGTTCGATTAGATTTACGAACTATTTGAATCAAATATAAAAATACTCAAATTTGACTCAATCAATGAGTTGAACTATTTAAACTTGAACTCGACTTGATAATAATCGAATCGAATTTAAATTTTATTTAAATCAAACATGAATAACTTACAAATAATAATGTATCATTTACACTCTTAACTTCAATCACTACTTTAGGTAACGGAATGCATCATCCAATGTTTTGACGCTAATATATGTACAATATATAATAACATCTCCTAAATGGAGGTTGCCTAGGTCAAGATCAAGAATATTCATAATTAAGTTTTAATTAATATTTCAAAAGACAATATTATATATTGTACATATATACAATATACTTTCATCCTTTTCTTTGCTCAACTTTTATTTCTTTTGTCAACGTTTCCACGTTCATTTTATTTTCATTTTTTATATTGAACACATTAAATTATCTTTCTCTCCTTTTCTTCTTTTTTTTATAATAATAATAATAAATTAAATTTTATATTTCATAATTTTAGAATTGATTGTTCGAAAGATAAAAAAAACTGAATCATATTAAATCAAAGTTTTGAATATTTTTATACTATATATTTTTATCAAAAATAAATTTTTTTATTTATTTTCTTAACTCTTATATAAATTTTTATTATTTATATTTATGTATTTCTTGATTTATTTTTAAAAATTTTAATTTTTCTCAAATTCAAAATTCTTTTTTTTAATTGTTTCGCATATAAACTTACGATTCACACACACACATATATGTATATATATAAATCCTTATTTTCTATAAACATAAAATCAATTATTTTCACGTAAAATTTATATAAGGGAGCATAAAAGCTATAAAATGATTGTACTGATGGGTAACACAAACTTTGTATCCATTAATGTGTGATTTATGTATAAACCAAAGGTAATTTGAATCTTTTAATTTATTTGGAAGTAGTATCCCACTTAGGGACGGCAATCAATCCCGTCTCTGACGGGTTTTGGTCCGACCCGACCTTATGGGATTGAATTTTTTTTTTTAATTTTGATTTTCAGATAAGGTCGGATCGGGTATAGTTAGGGAATAATCGAGGTCGGATCGAGTTTGGGTATGCCTAAAATTCGATCCAACCCGACCCGACATTATATAAAAAAATATTTTTTAATTAATTAATTATTATTTATTATATATATTTATATAATGATATTTTTAAATATTTATATTTTAAAAATAATATTTTATATTTTAAAAAATAATATTTTATTAATTTCAAGTCGAATCAGATCGAATACGATTTACATAGTATTGAATCGTGTCGAATTCGAATATTAAAAAATTGGATAAGATCAAATTCGAATATGCTAAAATATAAAATCGAATTAGATTCGAGACGAGCTTTGACCTGATGCCATTCCTAATCCCACTTTATATGAGTTGTTGCATTATTTTAATATATATTTATATATATATACAAGTTTTTTTGCTTTCACTGTACATGTAAATTTACCTGTTGCAAGAAATGACGTCTGAGATTTTTTGTAATGCGTGAATTTAAATTAATTTTACCAAAATCAATTGGAATATATATATATATATATATATATATATATATATATATATATATAGACACACAAATGTTCCGTTAGAAAAGCTGAAGCAATAGAAGGAAGCAGCAGAACTGTTGTTGTAATATTCAGAGAAGGACATGGCAACAGAGTGGCCACCATCCACTGCGAGACAAGAAAAAGTTAGCATGAGAAATCAACGTCAATTTCTGCAGCTGATCAAGCTACTTCTTTGTGTAATCACCCGAATTTCAATGAAACTCAAAAATAGCTCGACTCAATCGTCTATATACCAACTATGGTAATTATCCTGCTTTTCTTTCTTACTTCCAAGGCTAAGCGCTGGGCCACCTTATTTGGTTTGGGGTGGGTTGGTCCCCGCCTGAGCTCGTTCATTAGTCAAGAGAAAGAAATGAAAATAGCCATAATGATAACAAACAGTAATACAAGTAAATGACTGCTACAAGCTAAAGTTACGTGAATACTGAATTGTTGTTTTAAATCTGAATTTTTGTGCCTGGTGAAAACTTAACTTGAATCTGTCAATCAAATCGATCAACATTTTTTAAGTAATTTTCTTCAATCCTTTTCACTAATAAAAATTCAGTAATTTGACAACTGATTAATTAGAACGTCAGATGTTATGTTCAGTTAATTGTTTCCCTAACGATTAATCGATTTTGCAACCACTCAAGCACTTGATTAAGCACATAGGCCATAAGCATGAGAATTGTTGCATTTCCTGTTTTAGTTTCCCTCTCTCCCTCTGTGTTCATTTCGTAGGAGAGCTGTGAATTCAATAAAACTGAAACGTGGAGTAGACGGAAGCAGCTGGCAAGGACAGAGATCCCTCACTTACCTATATAACATCATACAGTCAACTTGAGAAATGACATTAACCTGTTCCTATCATCAGAAGTTTCAAAGCCACATCACACTTGGTTAGTAATCCAATGATTGGGGTGTGGGGGGGGGGGGGTCCGGAGGCTCGTTCTCGATGATTGCTTAACTCATCCTAACTGCGATATCTTTTCTTAATGAAATACGCAAGAAAAGACCAGCGTATAAAATATGACTAATCATTGAAATATAAAAAAATTAAGAAACCCTTCTTTTTCATACTTCTCATGTGTGTTAGGTAAGACCTAGAAAGAAACCCAAGAAGATTGTGCGGCAGTGCCAATTCAGAGAGCACGCTCGTCAGGTTCAGATCTTCAAGATGAGCCGTAGAAAATGTCCTGGTGGAGGATCTGTGCCCATAAGCCAGCCAACCGGGTTAAGTCAGTGAAACTTTCCCATCTGTTCTGTTCTGCAAAATTATTGGATATACTAGTATATATTTTATCAAAATCAACCTCATTGCACATTAACTATTTGTCCGTGGTTCTTTTATGGACGCTATCTTGATTCCCAATGAGAGACTTAGGGGTGCTTTTCCCATTTGCTTTTCATGGGTGCTATCTTGATTCCCATTTGCTTTTCATTGATAATCATGATAAATTGATCTTTAAAGAAAGTTTAATAAAAATTTCAAATTGATAAATTGAAAGAGTTTAAAGTAAAGAAAAATAACATATAAAAAAATTAAAAATATTGTTTATAATTTAAATTTGATCATACTTATTAAATAATAAAAATTTTATCAATATTTTTATTAAAAATATTTATCTAAAAAATATATTAAATTTTTTTAATTTTACACAATCATTTATGTAATGAAACCTTTTAATATATCAATTTTAATTTTTTATTTTATTTTATATTTAATTATTTCTAATAAAAAACTTCACAAATTTCACCCAATAACTTCATTTTGCTCTCTTCTTGGAACACTTCCCTTAAGGTTCTAGCATGGCATGTACGCCCTATCATTAATTTTACCTTAGCTCAACCGGATAACCGGTTGGGACTGGGGAGAAAAGATAATTTTTTTTACCATTCATTTACCAGTTTTCTTTAAACAATTTTAACTTTTGTTGTCTAATAATAGTATTATTGTTTATTGTTATATTTGCAATCGTATATGATCAAATTATATAATTTATTACTATTTTAAATAAAAATAATATTATCGTATTTTATTATCTTTCAATCCATTAATTATTAAATTTCTTATTTTTTTATTAATTTTAATAAAAAATAATATTATTACATAATATTTTCTTTATATCTATAAATTTTTTTTCCAGAAGAAATGAATTTATATTTATTAGCTAAAAAAATTTATTAATTCTTTACTCTTTTAAATAAAAAGTAATATTACTGCAGTTTCTTAAATCTATCCATGTATTGAGCTGACTCGGGCCGGTCCGATGGACGTTCTAGAATTCTTTTCTAAAGGTCAGCGTGGCTCAACCATGCAGCCTTAAAAGGTCCAAGTTTTTTAAAAATTAAATTATTAAAATAATTATATTTTTAGTATTTAAATATTTTTAATGTAAAAAAAATAATAATAATATTTTAATATTTTGGATTTGGTTACCCAACACTCATACAATCCTTAGACAAGTCTATATTTGATTATCTTTACATTTTGTTAGTTATCAAATTACTTAATTTTCTTATTTCACCAAACACATAATGGTAATACTAGTTTTTGTTATGTCTTAGAACTATTTATTATGAAATTACATATTATGTTAATATGCATTGAACCACTGGTTACAAATTACTATTAATTACTTGTACTGTTAAACCCAAAACTGGATTCGATTCGAAACAAGACCCCATTCATAAAAAGTTGTCTTCCCAATAGAAAGAAGCAGAAGCAAATTGAAGTCATTTGACAAGTCAACAAAATTAATATTTCTAACGAGGTGATCAACCAAGCAGTTTGAAGGGAAAAAAAAGAATATCATCGTACACATTCCGAACGAAGATTTATCGGGCCGTAAGGACAACAAAACCAAGTGGATGCTGGCCTCTGTTTGGGACCAAACTATTTTAGCCTTAACACTTTCCATGTGAGGTCGTTTTCTTGGGCCAAACCAACTCAGTTTTCGACTGGCAGGACATCAACATCGACCATTTCACTTTTTTTTTTGGTAGAACCACTTCATTTTCCAATGACCAATTATGAAGTATTAACCCCGTCTCACATTTCTGCATCAGAGGCATATTATTATTCTTTCTTTGCAAAGATAGAGAAACAGACATACAGACAATCCATCTCAATTAATGAAGACAGATTAAGCATATATCATAGTAACAAACAGACCAAAGAAAGAGAAAGAGCATTAAGTTTAGAACCAGGAAAACTTAAAAATTTATATTTAAATTTATAAATTGTCTAAAAAAAAATTTATGGACAACGTGAATCAAACTAAACTTATAAACAAAATATTTGATTTTTACTAATTCAATCAAATTCCCATTAAGATTAAATATACAAGATCAAATATTTGATTTCGAAAGCATCTATTGCACATGTAACATAGTGATTATATATATCTTTTTACTAGGGTACTGGCACATGTAACATAGTGACTATGTTAAGGGTACTACACGATGTCAAAACTTAAATTAAGCTAGTAAGCATGACATAACTTAAAAAAAAAAAAAAAGTGAAATAAGTAGTATGATCCAAAGATTTAAATTGTTGAATTTTGACTACGCCAAGCTGCTGCAGCCATGGCAGCACCCACTCCACCAGGCGTGGTAGTCATGTTAGGATTATTTCTCACCTTCGCAGCTACCACCTTGTCAGCATCTTCAGGAGTCACTGCCTTATCCCTTGGCAACATCAAAGTAGCATCCTGCACTAAAAGTTGAAACCTTGTTAAAAGGAAAATTACATTTCGAATCCAATATGAATCTTCTGTTTTTTTTTTTTTTTTTGGAAATAAAAACCAATTGGAAAATTCGGTAAAAAACTCTTACTGATAAAATGTCCGAGAGGGTGGCTTGATCTTCAAACCTCAAGGTTTGAGAATTACGAGTGGCTAAAGACTGGGCTTCGGAGGCGATATCGCCAGGCATTACCTCGTTACTGCGAGTAGCTCTCACTTCAGCAGCTTGAATTGCGGCCGCATCGCTCCGGTCAATTGGTCTATCAGCAGCAGAGAAGGATGCCGTTTCTAAAGCCTCTCCAACTGTAATTGGATCAAGAGCAAGCAATGTTGCTGGAGTAGTGACCGCTGAAACTTCTGGTTGGATGTATCGTCCGACAACCTGTCTCAATAACAGAAGAATTTAAAGTTGTTAATAAGATTATGCATACTCTTAGAGCATAAACCAAGCTTAATATAACTCCTAATTAATGAAGTCACTCGACTTTCACAATGTACATAAGAAGTAAAGATCCAATAATTGACCTGTCCTTCAACGGCTTCTATGATCCAAACTTCGCCATCCGCGTCGGACTTAATAACGGAGGCGCCCTCATCTCCTGCTACGTTAGCTTCATCGTCCCTGACGAGGCCTTTATCTCTTTCATTGGAGGTCGCGGCAGATTGCATGACGGCTGCAGGACCACTTTTTCGTGTTTGTCCAAGGACCATGGTCTCAGCCGCCTACATGGCGGCGGCATCCTGTGGTCCAATAGGTTTTGAAGCCAGTTCACCAGTGACGTTAAGACATCACCAAACTTGGTAGATTCCTGATCAAGGAATTGATCAGCCCGTGGCCTTCTTGGTTGTTACTGGCTCATAGTTTGGTTGATCGGAGGTTTTGTGCAATTGTGTTTAATGGACTGAAAAGGAGCCGGATAGAGTACTGTGGCTGCCGAGGGAAGTCCACGGGGTGCTTCAAGTACGGAGCATGTGGTGTGCGCCACAGAGCCACGTATAGCCATATTTTTTACAGCGTGGCTTGAAATTACAAGTTTCGGCGTCAGGAAGAGATTAATGGAACCACTATGACAGATGGCGTAAGAAATGGAGTTAAGACGTACTTGACTTGGATCATATGATACCAGTAAGCAATGGGACTGACACTTGGCAACCGGCTACGTACTTTAGGTTGGTCTGTAGCAACAAACTAGAATGTTCCCCATCCTTCACCAGAGGAACATCAGAGCAACCTGTTTAATAAAGTTATGATTTCAGGAAGCATTTATTCTTTAACTTTTTTTAATTATAATGTTATATTTATTCATTTATTATAAAAAATACATAAGATTCATCACTTATAAATATAAATTTTATATAATATTTTAATAAATCATATATAAAGATATTTAATTGTCTATAATTAAATTGAATCCGCACATAATATTAACATTATATATGTTTGTTTAATTCTAGTTGATCCAAATTAAAGCCTCACATTTTATCTAGACTCAGTTTAGATTTGTAAATTGCTGAATCTAAATCAGTCTAGATAAATTTTTTTAAATAAAATATTTTATATTTTGTATTTTATTTAGTCTTTAATATTTTGTTTTTTTCATTTATTAAATTTTAAGACATTGAAAACAACATATTTTTAAATATCTACACTATAATATATTATTTATATAAATTACATAATACATATTAATAAAAATATTTTTTTTAATTCTATATTTCAAGAAAAATGCAACTTTAAATTACTTAATTATAATTGATAAAATCTGAGTTTATCTAAATAATTCATTTAAGATCCAATTTGACTAAACAATTCATTTAAAATCCAATTTGATATGATTTTAAAAGTCACTAACGAATCCCAAAAATGATCTAAATCCAAATAATTCAAGTGTCCAACCCGTATGATCCAAATTTAAAATAACTCCAAACATGACCTGCATTTAAAATATATATCATTAACCAAAGTTTTTTTTTTCACAATTATATCATAAATAATATTTATGATAATTAAAATTAAAATTTAAGATGTTTTACAAGTTAATAAAAATGTAATTTAAATAACTTAATAAAATATAATTTTAAAATAACTTAATTACTGTTAATAAAATCGGATTTTATATAAATAATTCAATAAGATCCAATTGATTAAACAATTTATTCAAAATCTAATTTTATTTGATTTTAAAAATAAAAAACTTGAACCAAAAGTACCTAAACTTAAATGATCCAAATCTAAATTAACTAAAATGTCAATCAGGAATAAAACCAAAATGTCAATCCCCAAATGATCTGAATTCAACCCGAACAAATAACCTCAATCTGATATGATTTGAATAGAAATGACCTGAATCCAACCCGAACAGATAACCTCCGATCTGATATGATATGAACCAAAAGATCCTACAAACCAAAACTACCGACTGCGTTTCATTGGACTCTTGACTTTCATTCAATTCGACACAAACGGCTAAAATCAACGCACCCATTCTACTTGTCGAGTGGTGTATTTTACCTATGATTTTCATAGTGTAATCTTATAATTAATGCTGTTATGCAGGGATACATTAGGTGAAAAAAATTTTTATGATCAATATACTATTCTGAACTGTGATTAATTGTAGTCCTATGTAGTAAATTCTGACAATTATGAATTATTGTAATCCAATGTTAGTAGGTGATATGCTCTTCCAATTCTGTGAGGCCAGGTGCATAGAAGGGATCCAAATATCTAGAAAATCACACTTTGGCATTCCTTCTCTGGTACATGTTGGGGTCTCATTTAACTATAACTACATAGACTGTCTAACGTTTTTCTTTTCTACTTGGCCATTGGCCGCCTAATGCCGAACTGCAAATTTCGATGTTACTAATATTGAGTTAGAACGGACGCTTCACAGTCAAAATCCATTACCACGTTAACCCCCTTTGATGCGCGAAAATCCAAATCCAACTTCATTATAATTGACAGTCTACCATTATGGGACAAGCAAGGTTTAATTAAGCAAAATATTATTACTATAAAAGGAAACTTGAACACTACAGTTACTGCTACTTAAGATATTATACGTATAACGATACATTAGCCCAAGATGGACTCGATTCATTGCTACAAAATCTTGAAAGTTAAAGCTGCCCAATAGCACTAGCATGAGTAACTATATATAATACACAGGAAAGCTCTTCATGTCTTATCATTCCGGTTTACCCTAGCAGCTGTCGCCATGGTATCCGCCACTCCACCAGGTGTGACCATCGTGTCAGGCTTGTCACTCAGCTCCGCACCTCTTACCCCATCTGCATCTTCACTTGTCACTGCTTTATCGTAAGGTAACTTTGCAGTAGCACCCTGTCCCAAAGAAATATCACTAACTAAAGACGATTTGGCAAATTACTAATTATTGCAATCTAACTAATTAAGTGACGGGGAAAGTGTTATAAAGTCCTAATTACCGATAAAACATCAGATATAGTGATCTTATTATAATCATAAGCCACAGTATTGAAAATAGCAGCAGCTTCAGCTTTGGCTCCAAGACCGCTAAGTTGGGTTACATTGCTACCAGCAGCTCTCGCCTCAGCCGCTCGTATTGCAGCTGCATCACCTTGGTCAACCGGATTTTAGCCAACAGATATAGCTGTTGCCTCCAAAGCTTCTCCAATGGTGATGCCACTTTGATCTACCGCACCGCACTCGTTGGAGATGGAGATGGAGTTGTCCACCACGTATGCCCTGTAGTTGGAGTTGGAGATGGAGAGGTGCCTCGCATATCAGGTGGATTGTACTGCCTTGCCATTTGTTTCGTAAAAACCATCAATCTATTAGGATTTATATCATAATTAATAGAAACGAGTTGACAAAACCAGGGGACATGCATATATTTTACATGGCCAGCAAAAGCTTCAGTGACAGCAACTTTTCCTGGGACATCTCTTGGATTTAGAAAGGGCGACGCCCTCTCTAACGACCATCTCATCGCCCTGGTCGGGATCAACAACACCCGAACTATCGTTTACATCAGCTACAGATTGCATAACAGCTGCAGCACCGGCATCCAGCGGCTTTCCCAGCACTTGGGTATTGGCAGAAAGCATGGTAGCTGCGCCTCTTGGTGCAACTGGTTTAGATGCCAATCCACCAGTGACATCAAAAACATCGCCGTACTTGATAGCTTCCGGGTTGGAAGCTTGGTCTGCCTGGGGCCTTCTTGTTTGTCTCTGGTTCATTTTCTTTTGCGTGGAACTGTAAATCGAAGGCTGATTGAATTCGTGGCAAAACCTACGGAGGGTTCAGGAGATGCATTATTAGAGTATATAAAAGCGCAGTTCCCGTATAATTAAGTTTACGCGTTTCAGCTACGCAACGAGACATTTGGAGCTTGGGTTGACAGGTGGTGGTCGGGTTTCATATCATGCTCCCAAGTAAAAACGAATCCTGTGCGACATATGGCAAAGGATAAAGGCTTAAGCTGAACCTGAATCAGCATTTGTTGTACACTTGGCTGGGTCCGAGCAAAAGAACTGGAAAGTTAAAAGAAAGAAAAAAAATCCTCGCTCTCCGGCTCTTCCCCTTTTCCCTCTTCATCGCTTGATTTATTTTCCTTGTTAATGTCAGAAGATGAGAAACATGAGTCAGGAGCTATTGATCACCTGCGAAAGTAACTTAGGCTGCTCACAGCAAATGAACTTATTTTTTGGGCCTCAGCCTTAGGGTCAATATGGGCTTATTGTGGCCCAAGACGGCTAAGTATGAAAGAGGTGTTTTTTCATTTTGTTATTCCGTAAGAACATTTGGCACCCTTTGATTGGATTAGGAAAAATGGTACTCAATTGACTAATTGTCATGACATAATTAATAACCTTAAAAAATGTTCGGGGTTCCTCTCTTTTTTATTTCACAACAAAGATAAATTAGTTTTTTTCTAATCAGAACGAGATGAACAAATCAAAGTCATCGAGTTCAAGATTGTCTAATAAACTCTTGCCATTTTTTTAGGGCAACAAAATAATAAAACTCAAAAAAGCAAATGTGTATGGGACCTCCTCCATCATGTACAAGCAATGATAATTTGGAATACATTATAAGCTTAGACACATTCATCAAAGCCAAAACATCAAAAGATAATTTTTTAATATTGCTTAATAGCGTCGACATCTTTTTATGTATTATAAAAAGAAGTGTAAACATTAGAAAAAGCTGCATATCCCATCAAAAGATACAACCATAATATTTAAACATGTTGTCTTTGCCATCTACAAATACAATGACCATATAAAAGGAAAGTTTATCATGCATTTCAAACCATTTAAGTAGGAAAAAATATTATTATTATTTTTTGAAACATATAATAGTATTTAATTATTGGACATAAGTTTAATCGTGTAACAAAGAAAAAAAATTTGTTGTCGGCAATCTATGAAAAACTAGGGAGTTGGGAATGGGCTTGGGCGTACAAAGTAAAAGCCGAATTAAACTTTTTTCTTTTGCCAACTTTTTACTTTTTTGACCACCAAGCAAAGAAAAGAACCACTTGATGCTAAAACTCATCAAAATTTTCTTCAAAATTTTGATACCACTAGTACGTTTATGATCGGACGGTGTAGAGTTAAAGAGTGGGTAAGATGGTGGCCCCCAGAACCGGCACGTGTTAATTGTGAATAGTTATCAAGAATCCCACTACAATCCGACCAACCTTTTTATCTCTATCTTTAGCTTTATGCTTCAACTTTTATGGGTCCGACTCCGACTCCGACTCCGACTCCGACGTTAGCTGCGTTCCCCTTTTTACCAAAATATCCTTCACCTCTTTGCCCTTCTCCAGCGACTAATTTAACGGTCCGTGCCATCAAATGGGACAAACTTACGTAACAAGTCTCAGCATGTGATATGAATAACGCATGGGGACTTTCCTATTCTTTATTGTTTGGTGGAATAATAAATTAAAAACAAAATTTTGAAGAGTTTAAATCAAATTACAACCGACATTTTCATTGAACTGCACATGCTAACTGCTTTGCTCATAAGTTTTATTTAGTTGCACATGTTTTTGTGTCATAGATAAAGTTTTTTTTTTAATTTTTAAATTTATATAAAAAGATATAAAAATAGAGATATTCATTTGATCATATGGATTAATTTTAAATTAAATTATTTAAAAATAAATTAACTGCATTATATTATTTTTATTTTTATTAACCAAGTCAAATATGTTAATTTCAAAAATTAACTAATTAAATTAAATTTGGTTGATTTAATTAATTTTTTTTGTTAATCGAATAATAAATATATTTAAATTAAATTATATTTTAAATTCTTAATTTTTTTATATTTGTAATAAATTAAATAAAATTATCCAAAAAAATTTAAATATCAAAGTATTAAATTAAAAACTCAAACAATTTTAAAAAATAAAATGATTTATTTCATATATTTTTAATTTTATATTTGAGTTTTATTATATTTTTATTAATTTAATTTTCGAATCAAATTAATTAAAAATTAAATTTTCTCTAAAATCATTTTTGTTAACAAGTGAAATTAATATAATGATCGATTGATTAACCTAATTAAATTGATTTAATTGATTAATTCAGTTAAAATTAAATTTTAAACAACCTTATATATGAATTTGAATTTAATTCAATTAATTTATGTAAAAATTTTTAAAAATTAATAAAGTTTAAATCTCAATGTATCTTCAATTCTTACACTATAATCTTCTTGGTTAAAAAAGTATATAAATTATTTCTTTATTAAAAAATATCTTATTAGTTTTTAATATTTCCTATTAGACATTCAACTTTTATTTCCTTTCACTAAGATAGGTATAAAATGATTGTTAATCTACATCACATGTTTGGAATTGAAATACTAGTTTTCAAAATATAAACATTTTTCATGAAATACTTAAATTTGTGAAAAAAAAAATTGAATTGTAAATTAAATGTAATTTGATTTTGCATCACATTCCACGTGCCCTTTATAATTTGATAGAGTTTTAAGAATTTTCATCAGTCGGCCATAGCACAAGTAGGAAGTAGCAAAATATATAAATATATATTATACAATGAAATCAAAGCCATAGCACAAGCAAGATGTGGTATAAAAATGGATGAAATTAATGATTTATTTAAAATAATACAAAAATTAAATTTAAATAAATTATAATACATAAAATAAATTTTAAATTTTTATAAAATATAAATTTTTTATATAATTTAATTTAAAATTTACAAGCACAATTAAAGAAATATACATATTTTAAAAATATATATCACTTTTTTTAATTTCACTCGTAAAATTAAAAAACTTTAATAGTATCTCAAATGATTTTTCCTTTATAAAAATATTTGGACGACAAAACAGAAGTAAACAAAACGTAATTTTGGTTCCTACGTGTCAAAGGATTAACAAAATGTCAAAATAGTAAATCGGGTCAAAACAAGGCCCACTTGACTAAAAATAACAGTAAACGGGGGAGCACGCAGTACATGTACGATATAACTGTGAGAGAAGTCATTTCGGATCCGTGTGATTCTGCTTCCTCTCTTTGATACCCTCTCAAGGTTCTCATTTTCATGGCGTTTTGATTTGAACCCAAAACCAAAAAAATCCTCAAAAAATTAGAAACCAAAAAGAAAAAAACCAAAAAGAACAAACATTACCCATTAACTGTACATGAAATCATCGTTCACCAGAAGAACAAGAAGAAAAAAGAAGAAGAAACTCTCACTCTCTTTTCAGATCTATCAATATCAGGTCACTTCACTCTCTAAAATTTCTGGAGGGCCAACTTTTTTCTGGTAATTTTCCCACTTTCAAGTTTCTTCGAAGAAAATGACTGAGATTTCTCTTTGCTCTTAATTTAGGATTCAGGTTTTTTTTTTTTCCTCCGTTTCTCAATTTTTTCTTTTTTTCCCTTTTTTTTGTACAGTTAGATGATTAATGGTTGTGATCTACGAAGATCTTGGTTGATTCGAGGCAATAGAGTTGTGGGTTTTTTATTATTACCATGATTTTCCTTGAATCTATGGAGTTTTTGATCCAGTATATTTAGAAAAAAAGGTAAATCACTTTGATTTTAGTATCATGTTGTTGGATCTGTGATGGCGAAGATCTAGAACTTCACGGTGTCGTTTTGGGTATGATATTAGCCTCAGTTTTCACCTTTATTATATTTCAGTGGCCTGTAAAGAGGATTTAGTGGATTAAGAGGAGATTGGGTTATCATTGGACCGAGTTAACATAGGATCAGTGGGTTTTGATTATCAAAATTAAGGAAAGTATGGAGACTCTTGTTGTGGTGGCGCATCATAGGAATCAGTACTGTAGCGGGGTGAAGCCACACGGACCAGCTCGGTTTGGGTCATCACCATCTAGAAATTTCAGAGGGATTAACTGTAGAATTTTTCAATCCGGCGCAGGATTACTACCAACCCCGTTTAATCATAGCTCTACTCCTATAACCAAACGGCCATCTTCCCCTCACTTTTCAGCATCATCATCTTCCCCAAATACACCATCTCCTTTAGCCAATGGAACACACTCGAAAACCGCCAGGAGAAGCTCTCCTATTCCTATCAAGAACAACGGAGACCCTAGAAATGATAAATCTTTTAATGAGGAGATTGCGGGGGAAGGTTTTCTGTTATCTGAGCTTTGGGCTGGACCTGCTTATTCCAATTCACCGCCACCTAGCTCTTTGCCAATACCCAAATTCTCACTTCGTGTGAAGAGGACCATATCCCTTGATTTACCTGCTGCTGACCATGTTGTTGATGTTCACCCAACTGCCAAGTCTGCGCCTGCATCTCCTACCAGGGAGCTTAACCTTTCTGTGGCGGAACATTTTCATAGTGCTGACTCTGAGTCTGCGACTAAGACTTTACGTCGCATTCTCAATCTTGACAACACCGATGAGTAGAAAGAGCAAAGGAGCTTTCAGCTCCCGTAAATAAGTTTACTGTGCAAATTTGGAGTTAGTTTTAGATTGTATATAGATTGAGTAAGATGGTTGGCAGCATGGATCAGTATGAGTTTTTTTAGCTTTCTTTGGCTGGTGGAATGAGAAAAAGTTATGGCAATGCTAGGTCAACAATCTCTGGATTTTGCTTTATGAATTGATGGTTTGTGAGAGTTTGGTGCTGGTTATGAAAAACTTTGATTAACAAGATGCATAAGGTATGTGATTTATGGCTTTTGTAAGCTTGGATGGAATGGAAGATGACTCAGGCTGTTCAGGAAGCTGAAGGGAGCTTTACATTAGAATCTAAGATTGTCTGTTCTCTCCTTTCGCATGAAATTGCAAAGATTACTGCCTAGTTATCTCTTGGGCTTGAAGGAAACTATGTACTTGTTAGCTGACAACTTTACTACATCAAGTCCTTGGTGCTTAGTGTTAGTTCAGTTGTTAACTTTGACTAATTTTTTCCTTTAGCATCAGATGCGATGTATATACTGTAATCTCTAGAATCTCCACTAAATTTCTTTCCCAAGTTCCTTAGGTTTCTGTTTTATTCTTTTTCTGATCATCTTAATTTCCTTGGTCTTCAATCAGTGTCCTTTGTTTCTACTAGTCTAACTTTGATTAGTCCCCTTGTTACTTTTTTCAACCTGTCAACTAGCCTGCCTAGATGATCGTTCGTTTTCTTGCAACTCTTTTCCTTTGTCCTTCATTGCCTGAATTGGCTGCTTAACTATCAAATATCTTCCATATGCTCTTCTTTCTTTTGGTAAGGATTTTTCTCCTCTACACTCTGCAGGGTTGTTTTCCCTCCTCACCACCTTTTTCTGTTTTTTAAAAAGGAAAAATTGGGAAGAGGAAGTAAAGTGGTTATCTGTAACTTCTGCTTCTGAAGCTTGTTAGGTTTTCCAATGTTGCCATGACCTGTTGCAAGTATTGTTAATGTCTTGTTCGTCCTAATGGGTAATTCCACTCTGTAGTGTTCATAGAGCCCATCTTTCTTGGAGATTGTTGACCGTGCCAAGCTACTTACAAGGTATTTTCTTTTACCTTAAATTTAATTAGTTTAGTAAAAAATCGTTGTTAACTGTTACTAATGATCTGCTATATATTTTTCCTCAGGAAGCTACTCGGATAAGTATTTCAGGAGGCTTTGTTAAAGTAGATGTGTTCTTGTTAGTTGTAGTCTTCAATGCAAGTCTTGTAGGAACCGTATCTGGTTCTAGCACTTCTCTGAAATGTTTGTTATAGGTGTATTTGCCTTCCTTTTTTTTTTTTTGGGCCAAGTGTCATCGCCTTTCAACGTGTTCTTTAAGCAGTGGCTTATGTTGTTTTGGACTAGATTTCTTTGAGCCATGTTAATGTTCAGGCTGCGGTATGTTCTTTTGTTACTAGTGTTTTTCATTTGTATTTATGCATTATGATGCTTTTGTCAAGTATGTTGGAATGTCTATTTATTGGAATGTTAAATTATCATCGTTGGCAAGTAGTTTCCTCTTCGAGCCCGGTAACTAGAGGCCTCGAAATGCTCGTGTTCATTTCGCAAAAGTTCAAATTTGGGAGTGAAATGGAAAATGGGCGAAGCACCTGCCCCACTCTTCCCAAAAAAAAAGAGTCAGTATTAGTTCTTTCGTTGACTCGGGCGTCGGTGTAGTTTAAAGGTGAACATTATATGAACTTAAAACACCACATTGTTACAAGTCCTGAGAGAAACCGTCAGCTTTGTCCCGGACTAACAAGCTACTCAACGAATTTGATGGTTCCCGGTCAGTGCAGAGATTGTTAAGTGTCGCCAGTTTTTTGGCGAAAAGTCGGCACTGGAATTGGCTTCTGTTGAAATGTGGATTATCTTCACCCTTTCAAACTTCCTGAAGAGGGTCTCCTGCAATCGAAAACAAGTGGGGAATCGATTTGATCACTAATTATATATCATAGCAGAGCAGCTAACACATCAGGTTCAAGTTCGAAGAACTCTATCCCAGGATTTACTGTCAACTGAAGACCATTCCCACACTTGTCACTGCCCATAGCTCAGCCATCACACTAGAGTAGAACCCAATACTCCTGACAAAGCCCCAATATCCACAGCCTTAACTTATCACGAATAAGACCGGCTTGCTCTCTCTTCCCTAGGGGGCAGGATTAGAAGAGGATGCTCCATTGGTGTTAGTTTGTTAGGTCAATCTTGGATTTACCCCTCTTTATTCTCAACATTAAAGAGTAATCCTGCTGAAAGGGTTGATAACTTGTAGTTGATCCTTTTGTTCTCCTTTCTACTCGGATTTGGGAAGCCTACTGTGAAAAGAGCGTCTCAGTGCCTTGAGTTTTGTTCAGACTAATGGGTGTTTTGTGCATTCTCTTGTCAGGGCTGTTTAATTATCGTGGACGGTGAATCCAAACGTTAAATCAATTCTTTTGGGCTCATCGAAGTTGATGCTAAGGACAACGAGGCTCGAAAATAGATGTTCGGTGATAACGTTGTCGGAGGGAGTTATGCTTTCAATATCAAACCATGTTTCTAGCTTCCTTTTAAATTCAGAAGGAAGGATTGTAAAAATCGTTGTCCTTATTATTGTCATCTCATGTCTTCAAGTGCAAACCAGCTAAGTAACCCTTGAACAATAATGGGAGTTGCTGCGCTTGCTTCCCAGTCCCTACCATGTGTTTTGTTTTGTATTAGTCATTTTATTGGGCCAATCAACTGATTTTGCATGAATTTCTATATAATTGCAAACAAATGAATAAAGGAAAAGAGAGATCCGATCATCAATTAACAAAGGTTGAATGAATTTTGGACCATAGTCCATACGTGTCGATCTAACAATATGCAGGGCATGTGTACTTTGACAAAGATCAATGCTCGTCGAACGAATTGGCCCATCTTTAGTTATTCTTAAGAATTAATGTTCAGCGTGTCCTGTTTCGTCTAGTTGACTTGAGTCCAAAATTGATCTACAGGAGTTTGTGAAATATGTATTTCCCCACTTCTTTCGTACGAAAATATGTGTATAATCGATCAAATTTAAATTGATATGGTATTAAATTCGAATTCAAATTCAATTTGAAATTCGAGACTTGAAACTTCGATTCAAATTCGATCGAATTTTATTTTTTAATTTGAACTTCACTCGAAATAAAAATTGAATTACTCAAATTCACTTTATTAGATTCGATTAACATGTAAAAATAAATTCGATTTCTTATATTTGATAAAAATTCAATTATTTGTATTTGAACTTGAACTTAAATTCGAGATATTTTATTAATTAAAATAATAAAAATATATTTAAATATAAAAATTTGATTAAACTCGTGAGCTATTTGAATTAGATATAAAAATACTTGAATTTGATTCGATCAATGAGTCAAATTACTCGAGTTCGACTCGATAATAATTGAATAAAATTCAAATTTTATTCAAATCGAATTCGAATAATTTACGAATATTAATATATTATTTACATACTTACTTAAAATATTTTGAAATTTGAATTATTTACACCTTTACCTGAGATACTTTGAAATTTGATAGTTCAAATCGAGATGTTGAGGCTGAGTTAAACAGTTGCTAAAGATGGCAATAAAACCTGAACATAGCTGCAAGCCCGCAACCATTGCTGTTTTCCGTCTTGATTAGATTAGTGAAGAATGCCAATGGATTTAGCATCCCTAATAATGGATTCAGCCATTCTGGCCCTGGGGACGACATTGACCGGAACTATTGGATATATATTTCTCTAATGCTTTTTTTTTTTTAGGAGATAATCATATTATCAAAGAGTACGTACATATATGTTAGATATCACTTGAGTCTTAAGCTATTAAGTTCTTAAGTCGTTCGATATCTCATTCAAATTTTTTAATGATATAAA
Organism: Durio zibethinus; assembly: GCF_002303985.1. The sequence goes on from NW_019167893.1 coordinate 6,465,165, forward strand.
ATTCTTTATTCACATCTGAACCATATCCAAACAATCTCCTCCGTTCATTTGTAAGCTCTAATCAAGTTTCACATCGACTCTTTCGTACGAGTAAATCCTATCAACACGTCTTTTGGGTCAGACAACCTCACATTTCTTTTACATATTATCATATACTGGCTGTATCCAAATTGAACATTTTAATACCAGTATTTGAGCACATGAAATTGATTACATGATAACCCTCTGATCTGTTAATAATTTCTCTTCCTAGCAATATTATTGAGACTTGAATCGTGACTTTTTAATTCTAATACTAGTTATTAGGAAGACAAACCATACTTAAAGTTTTTGGGAGCACATTAAAGAGTCTATATATATATGTTGAACAACATTTGAGTCCAAAAACTTAAGCTGTTAGATTCTTAAGTTTTTCATGCATATATATAAGATATCTCATTAAATTTTTCTAATGATATGAGATTTTTTACTCATATATGAACTATATTCCAATATTTTTTAAATAATAATGATAGAGTTTCTCAAAGCAATGAATTTTTTATAATCAAAGTTGCATTTCACCCATTTTGTTATAGTTACACCCTTGGAAAAAATTCAAATGCAATGTTAACCTTTTTCGGGAAACCCAACTATACCTGCATAATTTGGTTTCAATTAAGGGCAAGTTGGGGGATTGTTGACATTTATTGTCTCGGTTTTTTTTTTTCTTTTTTTTTTTTCTTTCTGATCCAGTTCCTCTTCAACTTCTCCAATCTTGGTTATGGTAGTTTCTGATTCTGTTATAAACGATACTTAAACACAACAATCATGGGATTTCACCAAATGAAGGTTGCTTTCTCTTATTTTGCTTAATACAAATTATCTTTGCTATTACTGTTCTCACCATTAATTATTATTCATCATTATCGTATTACCTTTTCCTTGTGAAAGGATAGGGAAAAAGGGACCTGGCAATGATGTGGGTTGATAATTCACGTTGAAAAAGCTCTCCGTTACAATTTGAATATTTGGACTTATCTGTGCACAATGAATCAAAGTTCCCAACTACTACTTATATTTTAATTGCTTTACTCCTGTAAGCATTGATATAGAAAAGAGATTAGAGTTTGGATCTGTTTCATTGGAAGTCAGTTTTTATATTTTAAACTTCCAATCCATGGAATAATATTTCCTTGAGATGTTTCTTTCTCAACCAAAATAGACAGAGATGGGTATCAATAGTTTCAAAATCTTCATTAGTGAAATAATTGGTCTTGCCTGTTTAAATTATAGGTGGGGTGATTGATGTGAACGGGGAAAAAATAAAGAAAGAGAGATATAAAGGCAAGTTCTCAATTATGCATCATCACCTATCGAAAAGCCAAGGAAAGAAAAGAACTGTAGGGGGGAAAGCCCATTGGCAATCATATAAATAGTTACTCAAAACAAAATTAATTTAATAAATCTACATGATCTCATCCTCTCTTATCTCTATATGCAAAGGAGAGGAGTTAAAAAAAAAAAAAAAAGAAAGAAAACTAAAAACTACCAAGAAAAAAAGAAGTAGCAATGTTTGGTTTCCCAATTATTCGCAATCGAAAATAATTTCTCCAAGCAGTAATGAAATTCCTAATTCTCCTCTCCATCCAGGAGCATTTCCTGATGGCGGCACTCTTGGCTGCAAAAAGCTTTCTCACCTCTGAATTACAGAGCAAACAATGATCAGATTATGCATTTAAAGAGATCTAACAGAATCTAGTTTTATCAGATAAAAAAGTTGGATTTCAGGAGGAAGAAAAAGGAAGCGAACCTGTAAATATAAATGTCAATTTCCTGTTCAAGATTCTTCTTGCATGTGTGACAAAAGCTGAGGAAACTCTCTGGTGCGGACTTGGGCTTATCCGATACACTGCAGCAGCTCTCTACAATGCAGTTATAAAAAATATGGGTGGTTTTGGGATTAGGGCCGTGAGATATCACGCATGTATAATCCTCAGACATCTCCATTTCCCTAAAAGGAAGACATCCAGCTAAGACCCGAGGAGAATCCTTTATATAAATACCAGAATTGGGAGAGCCAAATGCTGATAATAAATGTGAATTCCTGGTCTTGATTCCAAAATCATTTGGAGATTTTGGAGAAGTACGAGCTGGAGCAACTATAGAAGGTGGGACTGGAGGAATATGAACTCTAAGCTCGGTCCCAAACAAGACTTTTTTGTTACTTGTCTCGCTAGAACTCTTATCCTCAACTGGCTTATCATTGAGTGTATCGACTAGAGCAAGACCAATACCTTTTGATTCTAATTTTTCGGGTGAGTGCTGTTTGTTATTAGGTGAGAAAACTTTTGGGGATTTGGGCTGGTTAATATCATAACCAAAGGGGTTACTAAAAGGAAACAATGGTTTGTTATCAAGGATTGAAGTAGGACTCTTGACAGCTTCAGTCTCGGTGAGACCTTTTGTAGTGAAAGCTTTAAATCTTGGAGAACCAAAGAAAGATGAGATTGGTTTAGTGTAATTATGAGCAGGGAATGATTGAGAGCCGTGATCAGCCATTAAAGCTTGCTTGCTGGTCACTGCTCTGGACCTATTCTTTAGCATAACTACCTCTTATCATACGTATATATCAGCCCCCAAAAATTGTAACATGAAGCAACTGCAAAACCAAAAACAAAGGAAAGCATCAGATCAATTAAGCTCAAGGAACATGAAACTGAAAGGAGAGAGATGGGAAGTCAGAAAAGGCATGAACTCAACTAGAAATGATTAATGTCACACCACCATGGATTGCTGCTTGCGCTAGTCACAAAAATCCACCTTTAGACGTTCAAAAGTAGGTAACAGAATTTAAAAGAAAAAAAGAAAAGAAAAGAAAAGGAGTTCTCTTTTTTTCTGCTGAAATTCTACTGCAAATACCTCTCAAACCTTACACACAAATCCATGCAAGTTTTTTTTTATTATTATTTCATTAAACTAACGCATACTCTAGGAAATTGAAATGCTTCCTAAATCTCTGTAGCCTCCATGACAGAACAGTAAAAAAGAAACGTATAAACAAAAAAACTTGGTTTCCCTATTTCTCTCGTCCTTGGTCTCAGTTTCTTTGATCAACTGCATCAACAGGACAAGAATCGATGCCCATCATAATATCCCGCGTGCAAAGCACATGATCAAGAGCAGGCACCAACAACTGCTCTGCCATTTTTTTTTACTGCCAAAGAACTGTAACTATCTACAGTCCTGGGTGTTTCAGGCAAATATGGAGCATAAATGTTTGCTATTCCCTATGAAACAAAAATCATTACCATCAAGTAAATGAAATATATATAGAAAGATAAGCTTCACTATCTCTCTTTCTCTCTCTGATGTCTGAACTTTTGCTTTCTGTTAGTGGGCTCTCATTCTTGACATCGATTTAACTCTGCCAACGCCTTCTTTATTGAGCCCTGCTAAATCGCCACGAATTTGCAATACTTTGCAAAAGAGAGAGAAAGGGTAGAAGGGCAAAAAGAAAAAGAAAAGAAAAGATCTTTGGCTTAAAGGATGGAGTTTTGTTGTTGGGTGTGCCTTTTAAAGAGAGAAAGAGAGGCGTCTGCAACTATGCATGAGAAATAGTGGGGTTTTGCAGTAAAAGCCTGAAAACTTCCAGTAGCAAATTTCTTTCTTCTTTTTCATTTACCTTTTTTTTATTCTATAAAAACAGAACTGAGTTTTGTCCTTTTGTGGATTGAGTTTCTAAGTCCAGATTTTAATGGAATTTTGCCCTCACTTTCTTGTACTGTTGTCAATCTTTCACTGTTACTCTTTCAGAAATAAACGCACGCACTCGAAGGGAATGATCATGAATTCATGATGTCACCTGAGCAGTAAATAGCTTTACTTAATTATTTAGACTCTTTTTTTTTTTTTTAATCTTCAATCAAATTCAAACCTGAGGTTGCATTTCAAAGACAAGGCAAGGCCATTATTATGGATGAAACCAAGTGAAAAATGCTGGTGTTTGTTATATATGGTTTAGTCCAATTCTACCTGTTGATGAAGGAGAAAAAAGAGACCATTGAATGAAGTCACCAGATAGTGATGTTAAACCTTTTAAAGGTTTATTTAATTACTTCAAAATTGGAGGGGATTAATAATTTTGCTTGTTTAGTATTAAAAGAAAATTAACCTGTTTTCTCCTGGATGTACCTCTTTGTTATTGTCTTAAATGTTTTTTTTAAAAAAAAAAACCCAAGTACTCTCACAGCAGAAATGAGCTGGTAAAGTTTACAATATATAATAGAGTTCCATAGGGGTTATTGCAATGAAATATTTGCTTAATTTATATACCAAAATCAAACAATTTGAACTCGAAGCTTAATTAGTTTACTTAATTTATTTAATTATTTTTAAAAAATAGCATATGATAGATTTGTTATTCAAATTTCATTATTTATTATTTTTTATTACATTCTCGTATTCTTCGTTGAAAAAAATAACGTTAACATTTAATGTAAGAAATTGGTTATACTTTACTCGGGTGGAATAAGATCGAGCATTCCAGTCAGGATTTTCCATGTGGTTTTCGTTTAACCTTTGAAATGTTACTATATATTATTAGTTCATTTACTGATTCAATCGGAGGCATAATCTTAGTTCTCTATTCTAAATCTCTAATCACAGTTGACTTTAGTGAATAATAAATTATCTCATCTGCAATTTTGTTGCATTTTTTTTCCCTCTATCTCTCGTCTATTTACTATAAACTATTCTCTTTATCTAAAGTCTCGGGCCAATGTCAACAGGAGTTTATTAAATTGCTAAAAATTAAATACTTAGTTTAGATTTAATTGTTGTTGTCAATAATATTTTTTAATTAATAATTAATAATTTTAATATAATATTTTTTTTAATTTATGATCTGTTCTGTACCTGTATAGGAGAAATCTCCTTGCATCCTAAACTTTTTCTGACAAAAAAAACTTTTACGCCAATTAAAAAGAGTACTGTTGCTGTGGAGGAACAGAAAATGGGACCTGAAACTGCACTTTGTTTAACCCATGCAATGTAATAAAAACCCATGTAAACAGTCCATGTGTTTGTCTTCAAAGCAGTCATTAATGGGTCCAAGTAAGGTTGGATAGGAGTAACTTTATAATTCTTGCCTATTATTAATCTTCTTAAATCGTAATGCTTTACTGACTAATTTTATTTTCAAAGAAGCTTAGCCTTAGGCTTTTAGATAAAGATGATATTTTTCTATCATCTTTTGAGTTAAAGTAGATTTGCATGCGAAGTTTTTAATCTGGAAATTAACTTTAGTTAATAAATTGAATGCAATTATGCTAAATTTAGTAATTGAATATACGAAGATATAAGGATTTCTATTTTTACGTTCCTTTGAGGTCTGAAATGAGATAAAAATAATTTTTAATTTTAATGATTATGATACAAATTTAATAATATCAAATAAAAAAAATAATACATTAATGAATTCATTGGATAAACGAAAATATATAAAATGAATATATACATTAATTTATATGGAAAGAAGGGAAATATTCTCGCATGAAATGTAGGTTACACTCGACAAGCAACATGGCTAATGGTGACAAATGGCCTTAGCCATTAGGCCTTAGCACCAAAAAGACAAAAACCCCTTACGACATGCACAGCAGAAACTGAGACCCACAATTTCATCAATCATCATCAAGGAAAGTAAGTTGAATAATGTATATTTTTTGTCTGATGGGGCCCAATAATGGGTGGTGGGCCCTTTGAAAGTAACGGTGGGAAAATAATAAGCGAGTCTTTGTAATTTTCTGGAGAGGCGCAAACTAGCTGCCGTTTTTCATTTTGTATCTTTTTTAAAATATTTGTCAAGTCAATTTAATAAAGTGGGACCAAAATTGGGCCCTACTTAGAGGGCTGACTCAAACCTTGGGCCATTTTCTATGGGCTATAAGTGGGGAATTGATCGAACCAATGATGGGCAATTCATGGTCCAACTTTTTCTCAATAATATCTAAATATCTAAAGAAAAAAAAAAAAAAAGAAGAGAGAGAAAAAAAAAACTTCCCAAATCATTTTCCAGCATTGACAACTTATAAGATGACCGCTGCAAATCTGCAGCCCTTTTTACACGAGCGTAACTTGTTTTACATTTTGTTTGATATTGCGTTTCAGTAGACACAAAAAAAAAAAAAAAAAAAAAACCTTGTAAATCAAACTTTAATACAATTATTTTTTTAAATCTATTCGAACACAAGTTTCAGACAATAAACATAACCTACTTTCACATTTCTTTGGTTTTATAAAAAGAATAGACTGTTCGAATTATGTTTTTTTTCCAAATCAATCAAAATAAATGGAGAAGGGTTTAAGAAACTGAGTTAGATAAAATAAGGGTTGATATTTGATACATTGTATAAATATTAGATTCTGTCAGAAAATTAAACAATGATATCTTTTTTAAAAAATTAATTCTAAATATATTTTTAAAATTAAATGTATTTATTTTTTCGATATTTAAAATTTTGAAATTAATTTTTTGATGAAATGTCATGTATAGTATTATTCACATATAGTTTATATATACTGACGATGCATAAATATAAATTTTAAAATAAATGACAATTTACTTTTCTTGAATCTTTGAGTGGTTTGAAACTTTAAACCAAAACTCAATCCTAAGAAATTATTATTTCTCCACTTTGATTAGCCAAAAAGTTTGAGAAAGGCATAAAACACACTCATTTAATCAGACAAAAAGAAAACATTAGCTACATTCCTAGGCACTGTCCCAAAATTCTGTTAGCCCATTCAACCAACATAATATTTTAATTTTGCTGGTTAAAGAGGATTGCTATAGTGGTAACCTTTATTCCTGCAATAAACTATGATAGAAAATATTAATGGAGCATCTATCCTCCTAAAGGTCTCCCATGTCCCTTTTGAGTATGCCTGGTTTTGTCAGTACCCTTAATTCATCTGTTCATCTCACATTCAGTCAATTGTACGTATTTTAAAGTTGATGAACATTGATATATATATATATATATATATAGTGCAATTTTAAAAATATTTGAAACAAGAATGATGATAAAATATATGGAATAAAACTTTACCCTTCACATTCTTATTATTATTTTTTTTTATGAGTAGAAAGTTACCAATGGATGGTGCTTGCCCTCCAAGAAAACTCGAAAAAGTCTTTCTCTCTCTCTCTCACACATTGTATGGTCCATGAAAACCTAATTTTCTTCGATACATATCACCGTTCTTATCTACTCCATGAATTTCTTTGACGTATACAGCCACGTCCCTTTCAACTCAAAACCCCAAATTATCTAAAGAGTTAGGTGCCACGATTCTACTTGCCGGCCGTGCCACTTGGCGATACTCAATGGGGAGGAGAGTAAGAAAAGGACCAGTCTAAAGTTAATTTCATTGTTAGATGATCCCCACCCCCTCTCAGCTAAAGTACTCATGAGTTCCATTAAATCAAAGTTTTCAAACAATTATTTCATGACATTTAGCAGATGGGCAACATTCATGTAAGAAGAGACGATGATGATGGCTATAGAGATGGAGTGGATTTCTTGTGTAGCCAAAGACAAATTTAAAATCTTTTTATTCAAGCGATTCGTTAATTGGTGATTGGTAGCCTTCATGAGATGAAGGTTTTAGCCCTTACGGTTGTGGTATAAGGTTCCATTACGACAAATTTCTTTTTGACAAATGAAGGGAAAATAACAAAGTTTTCTACCGACAAAACGTAGCATAGATTGATGTTCTATGGTTTGAAATACAAGTAATTAGACTTTAGCATGACCTAAAATGGATGGACCCATAATTAAACGCTGAACTTTGAATATGACGTTTATGGTATTTGCTTTAAATTTTTTAATCAAGTTTAAAGTCATGCCACTCCTGAAATTCAATTTTATTTAAAATTATAAAAACAAAAAATTAAAAACATTCATGTTTTGCAAAATTTTTGCATGAAAAATTACTATCTATCTTTTTTAAAGATAGAAAAATAAGATAAGTTATTCTTTTAAATAAATATTTTTTTAGGTTTTGTAAAGTAAAAAATTTTTTTAAAAAATACATATAATTTTTTTTCTTTTCTCTCTCTTCCTACTGTCTCAACTCCATTCCTTAACCAACTCTAACCAGTTGAGATCAAATTTAATTTCAATTGGTTGGTACGATTTGGAAAGACACTAAAATTAGCTTGAAAAAGGTAGGATCCATAACGTCTTTGAGGCCGATTCAACCTGCTTCGAGGCTACTTTGATCTGTTAAAGTCGAATTCAGCCTTTAGATGATAAATTTGATTAGTTTTGGTAAGATCTGAAAAGAATGAGTTTGAAAGAGAAGAAAAAGGAGAGAGAAGAAACTAATGATATTTTTTAATAAAATATTCTAATTTTTATAAAAATTATTTATATATTTTTTAATTTAAACACATTTTTTTTTATTTTTATGGAAAAAAATTTAATTGCTCTTTTTTCTTATTTTGTCAAAAACATTAAATCAATAAAAAATTTTGATTATACTTTGAGATTAAAAATCATATTATTTGAAATCATTAATTGATGAAACACACAATCTAGTGTTGTATGTTTAGAATTATTCATTAGAAAGAGATTAAGCAGATTCAAAGAAACTTGAGATATTGTATATCATAAAAGACAAAAAAAAATCCACAGATTCAATGTACCTAATTCAAACTGTTGGACCGCATGTGAACTGGATTTGACAGGACGCATCGCAGAAGCCACCTTCACAATAGAGACATTTACCTTCCTTTCCCAGGAAAGGAAGGAAAAATCTACTTCCGCTACTCTTTCCATCCAAAAGTTTAAATATTATTAAAATATTTCCTACCTCTCTAAATAGGCAAGTCAGGTAATTGATGGAAGTATCCAAATTGGAGAAACCACCACCAGAAGATTAAGTGCACGGTTTAGTCTGTTTCTTTGAGGCGAATGAGCCACGTCAAACTGTCCCCAACCAAACCAATTATAAACCCCACCAAGCACAAAGCAAAACTAGACCGGCATTCCCCTATACCTAAACTAATTATTTCCTGCCAAGTACCTAACCTCCCTAATTCCCATGACAAACATGTAGAAAACCTGATGATTAAATTGATAAATTTATTACTTGCTTAAACCATTGCCTTGCCACATATTTCTCCTACTGATGCTTTTTGTTTCATGTTTGCGAGAGCCTACGCTTTCCGATTCCATGTGAAGACCTAAATAGCGGGGTAAGAAGCAGGAATATCCAACAGACTCTAGCCTTATCTTTACCAAAGTGTAAGCCCTGACCTATCACTCCACAAGCATTCCTCTAAATCTGTTTCAGATTGACCAGTTAAATTTTCTTGGTGCTGGCGATGAGATTAGCCGGTTACTTTAAAAAGCCATGAACAGATAACATCTCTCAATTCTTATATGTGGTCAAAAAATCTTCAAACGCATCATTGATAATTGCAGTCCTTCATGAATCATGCATATCAACTTCGCTGATATCTCAGAAAACTATTACATATTTTCTTATGTGACAAATATGCATAACTAATGTCACAGGTACCTCAATGTCATACGCTCACAAAAACTCAATTATTATAAGGAAAAAAACCGGTTTACTGCTTGCTTTTCTTATCATTTCTTGTTCGCTTTCTAAACTCTCGTTTCTCAACAGTGTATTGCTTCTTAATTAACAAATTGCACATTGCTGTTTTCACAGCATCTGCAGCTGCCAATGACAACCTTTCATCAATTGAAATACTTCCCTGCAACTTCTCAAGTAGTTTTGTTCCCCCAGGTATTTCACTATCTGCCAAAACAACTGGCTCCTGCTCTGAAGAGTCGGGACTGCTTTTTGTGAAACCAGAAATGACTTTTACTCGGGACAAAGAGGAAAGGTCAAAACTGCGCAACTTAGAGGCACCTGTTACCATCCACAATAATCCTCCAGAAATACTACTGCCAAGGCTTGTGGGAATGAAAATTTCCCCCACGATAGAGACCACCTGTCAAATCAGAAGTTATACAGGAAATAGTAGATAGCAATGCATTTCATTCAGCTTTAAGCATACATCTGCTTTCAGCCTCTTCTGATTAAACCAGAAAGGTTGGTTTATTCAAAGAATATCCATATCATATTTTCACAAGACAGATATTGTGCACACCTAAGCTGGAAAAAAGGCTTGACTGCACAAGGCTGAGCTGGATATGCAAAATACATGCTACTATGATGTCAAGCAAAGGTAATGAAACTGATCTCAAAGGCATGCAAGCTAAACAATCCTTTATGATAGTTGATAACTGTTGTTATTGTTGTTAAAGTTGTAGTCTTTACCTTGGCAACAGAAAGAGTCTGAGATGGAAGGTCGTAGCTCAACAACATTATTCCTTGCAAACTACATAGAACACAATGACTGTTATAATTAACCAAACAGGAGAACCACAGAAGGAGAAGAAAAACAACTATATAGAATACTCAGAACCTGACCTTTGAATGGCTGCGGCAATAAGGGTACAATTGGGGATTGTGCATATATCAGTAACAGTTGAAAAGTTTCCTTCACTTGCATCAGACTCTAGCTGTCCTGTCTTCAGTAAGGAAGTAAAAGTAAAACCGAGAAAGATAAAAGGTTTAACAGCAAAACTAAAATTAGAAAATGGTGGCCACTCAAGTTTTCAAAATACTGTCTTTCCTTCTAATGAATGGCAACCCAAAACTGTGATACTAGATCATGTTCTCTGTTGCATTTTTGGGAAATGCAAAAGCAGTCATTTAATGCAATTACATTTTTTTTTTTTTTAAGAGAGAGAGGAGGAAAGAGAGGCCACGGGGATCTACCAACAACAGAGGTGAATGATATTTTTTTTCCCCAAAACAATCAGCAATCTCCAGGAATTTTTGTAAGAGAGATACCTTTGCACCAACTTCACAAGTATCAAGGAGGGATCCAGATATAATATCCCACATGCGGACCTGAAGAAGCAATACTAGTTAACTGTTCACTAAAATTTGCAACTTGAAAACTTAAAACAGAAGACAAAAACAACTTTGCTGATTAATTAAACAAAATTCTTAATACTCACACTTGAATCACCACCTCCAGACACAAGAATACCCTGTGAGCAATCTGGAGAACAAATGAAGGCAAGGCAGGAAACAAACCTGTAGACACAATTAATTTAAATGAACACTATTTGATTATAGAAATAGAGATTTATACATTCTCAGACAAAGAAATGGAGATTTATGTAAACTTTGATTACTAAAAAGAGTACTTTGAAGTTTGAGCAGGTAGACAATCGACCTACTTGAGTCCTTAACTAGGGATCAAGCAGGTTCAGGCATACCACTGCCCCTTAATACAGCACAAATTTTGTATTCAAAGATAGTGTTTTAAACCAAGTAATGGTATATATTACCCTTTTATATATACAATATCAAAGCGATGCAAAGGAAACATGAAATCATAAAAACTCACTCACTCTGTATGACCAAGACAAAAGCTTTCAATCTCATGAGCTCCATCTAATGGCTTCTTAGGAAACACTGTAACCTGTTAATAGAAAAGTAACATGTAACATTGGTGCTCTATCAAGCTATCAACTATCAAGGTTATAGAAACTAGAAAGGTCAAGGTATGATGGATTACACGAATTTTAAAATCTCTGTCCGCACTGATAATAAATTGCCCATCAGGTGAAAACTCCTGTAAATAAGTCATGTTAATAATTGTTAACTAAAAAGTGAACCATGCTGGCAACAACATACATGTGCCAATTAAGGGGGAAACAATCCTTCTTGAAAGTGGAAAAACGACAAATATCAAGAATAAGATTCCATATTGAAAAGGACGCAAAATAGTAATTAATTACCAGGCTAGTAATGATACTACAATAATGAGCAAGCATTGGCACTGCCTTCTTGTTAAGAGGACCTTCAGTTCCATCAAACCCTGGAAGATCCACCACCCAAACCACTCCAAATTTGTCAGCAAAACAAACATGAAGACCATCATGGCTTACAGCAACTGCACTCACTCTCTTCTCAGAACACCTGTCATGCATATCATATTCATAATGCATCACTATAGTAAATTAAAATTTACCCCAAATAAAACAGGAACTAAAACAAGAAAAAAAGAAACCCAGTTGGCTGATTAAGAACTTACACAGTAGAAATACAGCGCCAAGACTCGGTAGACCAAACCTTGACAAGCTTGTCATCTCCGGCAGATACAAAGAGCTTTCCATTTGCTCCATATTTAATTCCTCTTATTGAATCATTATGAGAAGTTCCGCCAGATTCATCCACCAAAGTCACAGCGCAATCTTCTCTGCCAACGCCCAATTTTTTTTTTTTAAATAACATTGATTTCTTTACGGAATTTGAGTGAGCAAAACTTAATTAAACATAAAAGCAGGACAACAATAAGAGGGGAAGATACGAGCTTACAGGAGATTGAAGACACGAAGGTCAGACCCGACAGCGACTGCAACTGAGTTCTGGGTCGGGTGGACGGAAATAAGGGCGGGAGAAACCTCCATGTCTTTGTTGTTTTGTTCACCTTCTTCCATCTGAGTATCTTCCTCTGTTTTATTGCTGTCGTGTTCACACTCTTCGACCCGAGGATCCTCCATGCTCACTCCTTCGTGGGAAACTGAAAGAAGCAAGGTTTCTCGTGTTTTAGGGTTTTAGTTAACGCCCTAGTTTAAACTTCCCGGGGGCTTTTCAAGTCATTGGGCTTTTAAGTTCTTAACCCATTTTCTTAGGGTAAGGGCACGTCGGGGCATCCATGTAAGAAAGTGCAGCATAAACAAACTATTATCGGTCGAAGAAGAAAGCCTCAATAAGCAGATTGTTCTCCATTGCAATCCTGGGAGTGGAAAAACCATTGTTGCTCATTTTAAACATTAAGTAATATTTCCATGTAGCTATATTTGATGCATGACCTTCAGTGTCGCTCCTTTAAATCAGAAGGCAAAACAAGACCAAATATTACGGCTTACAAATAAGGTAGCGAATAAAAGAAAAGATCATTTCTCGTCTCCAATAGGAGGAATTCAATGCCTCAACAAGAGTACACTTTTCACAATAAAACCAACAAACTATTAAAAAAGAAAAAAAAAAAAAAAGAAGTGGAGATCTAAATTCTTAGCTGCGTACAACCAAAAATTGTTCCTCGGCACTTTGTCATTGGAGCCGCCTGACGCCATGTAGGTCTATCACCTCCAAACGTCAAGATATCAACATCAGACATTGGTTTGATATCCCAATTAAACCGATCAGGGCCAATCACCCCTCCAATCACGAAAATTTCATCTCTAAGTCCTGTCATTGCAAACCCGATTCTCCTACGGAACTCAGAAGCGGAAATCACCACCTTTCTCACTTCTTTTTCCTGCTTGAAAATAAGTCCATGGCTCATCACGTAGAGGGCTCCCTGAACAACTGCCATTGGACCCTGGAGCCAACCATAATCCTCGACTGTCCAACCAGATGCCACATTGTCCAAGACTTGCACTGTAGATAATCCCTTGTGCAAGACATGTACCTTTCCTCCCATAATTAATCCTGTGCATGCTGAATTGTGAGTGCGGTGGAGATCAGGTATTGGAATCCAGACATCCTTTTCAGGATCATACATTTCTGCTTGAGATATAGATTTTCTGCAGCTGGTGAAACCACCAGCAACTATGATCTTTCCCTTCAAAACGCAGCATGCAAACATGGCACGAGGTAAGATCATAGATGCACATTGAGCCCACCGACGAATTATAGGGTCATATGACCAGACTTCATCAGTCGCAAAACTCCCATCTTGATCACCAGTGGATGGGTCCACATCATCACTCCCACCACCAAGCACAAAAAGCTTTCCACCAGTTGAGACCACACCAAAGTGGGCAAGATGCCTGACCTTCGAGGGAAGGACAGAAAGAGTTATCCAAAGCTCACGGAGAGGATCATACATCTGCCATAAATTCTCTGGATCAAAGGCACACACGCAAAGAAGTTCCTCTGCTGAGCCAACCTCTTGTCGAGCTTTAAACAGCTCAGGACTACGAACAGCAGCTCTCCAGGAATGAGAAACAAGCTCCAACTTAGGATATAGGGAGAAGGGAACCCGTGCTAGGCACCTAAGCGCAACAGCATCTGGAAGACCTTCAATTAATCCAGACATACTAACCAAGGTTTCATTGATTCTTCACTGAAAAATTTTTGTTACGTCACGCACAACAGTGGAACATGCAATCTGAAAGAGCAAATTTGGAACTTCTATGTAAGAACCAAATCAATAGCTTTGAATTTCAGAAGTAATATATTAATTAAGTCCAACTGGATCTTGAAGAAAATGGAATCACTGTATTTGCGTTCATGCAGCACAATTAGCAATTTTCTTTTATTCTGGGAAAAGGGGGGTCAGCATCAATGAAATCATTGAAAATCACACTCTTAGGCACCATCTCACTCTCACCAACATCAGCAAATAAGGTAGCAATCATGCCGTAATGTGAAGGTGAAACAAAAATAAAGAGCAACCATAATATCAAAACTAAAATTTTCCTTTAACCAAGAAAGATGCTCCAAAAGACACCCAAAGGCTGTTGAAATTACTATGAAAGAAAAATGTTTCAATTCCAAAGCATAGGCAACTCATCACCTTCTTTGGAGTAAAAGTAGTAGTATTTTTTTTTTCCATAAAGTTTTTAGTTCATTCAAGCATGAAGTCATACTTTGGTGATAAAATTTCTTTTTGAATACTAAAGCTAACAAGAAAAACGTAATCCATATTTCATAGGTCTAAGAAACATAGCTCACAAACAAAAATTTGAAGTACTGTCCTTATGTTAAATAAAATAACTAGCTCCATTTCATTTTTGCTTTATGGCATCGAAAACTAATGATCAAGGGGACATGAAACAGCAAATCTAGAGATAGTTCATTGATAAATTTTTCGTACCAAGAGTTTCAAGCGCAACAAATCATTTTGTTAACAATTTTCAAGTGCCTGAAGCAGCAAAAAGACGTGGTGGTTTAAGACATGAAGGAAAAACCAACTGATAAACCCAAAAAGACAGCTGGACCTTAATGGAAATCGTCTGCACACAGTCTAGTTACTAATGTGATAAAATAGCATATAATTTAACTTCCAAGACTTCATTTTCCAGGCTTGAGACTGTGGCATTTGTAACATGTTTTGGTTCTAATATATTGAATTCTCCTAAAAAGAAACAATGAGAATTCTCAAACATAAAATTTGATTTAACACACGTTTAGCTTCCAAACTTCTAAGCAACTAGGAAGTTTATGGATAATGCCTTCAAGTATTCACCGTTTGGGTACTTCGATTTACAATTCGCACATTGTATAAACATCAAATTTGAAGCCCAGCTATGATCTCAAGTCCTTGGATTTCAGCATTCCAGCTTTATCCAATTTTTTACAGTTAAAACTCTCTCCAAACAATTGTTCCTGATTGAGAACTTAACTCAAAGGACCACCCTTCTAAAACACTGACATAGTGACATCGCAGGTTACTGTAAAGTTTTTGCCCTTCAACTCATTTTCAGACACTCATGAGAGCTGATACTTTGAGAAAACTCTGAAAGAGCATCCAAGAAAAGAAAGAAAAAATCTGAATTCCTACCCCTATAATGCATCTGTTAACACTTATCTGCACAAACATTTAGATAAGTTACCATAGCTGAGAACCTGAGACTGTAATGACTGACATTACTTATATGTATTTCATGAAATTTTGCTCAAATATAAACCTAACATACAAGATCAGCAATGATATTGCAATAAGCCTCTAATAGAAACTAAGACTAACATATTTATACGAATATGAAAACTTAGAATATCTAATATACTATCTTTACATTGTTCAAAAATCAAAATTTATCTTAAGCACAAGCAATTTCAAAGAAGAAAGGGGCAAACATTTCCAACATTAAAATATCCACACCAAAATCCTGACTTTATAGTACACTGGACACACATTGACACAAATAACAAGCACAAGAATCAATCACATTTACATGGCAGCAGAATACATTTCATTGCCCCGAAGAGATTGAATTTCACCATCATAGACAAACACACTTATAATTCACTTTATCAACTGGTTAATCCAAAACCCAGAAAAAATCAAAACAAAGAAACTGGTAAATTTGAAAACAAAACCCTAAAATTTCAGCATATGATTAAAAAAAAAGTTTCTCTTAAAAAGAACTACTACCAACGTTCCTTCACTTTCATATAAAACCCACTTCTAGTTCATCATAAAAAACAAAAGGGCACACAATAATTTCAAAACCAAACCCAAATTCTAAGGAATTGCCAACAAATATCGGTTAAAAATTGACGAGTAGAGAAAAAGGCTCTAATTCTAAAGCTTCTGAAATGAACAAAGAGACGATGCCTTACCTGAAAGCCAAGACACCGCGAAGACGAACAAGATTTGAGCTCCGTTGTTGAAAAAGAGGGGATAGAGAAAAGAGGAAGCCAAACGGTAGCGTGTAATTTGCTTGAGAAGAGAAGATATTCGACGGAGAGAGCACGGCTACGGAAACGCTGAGTTACAAAACCAACGATTTCTCTTTCTTTTTTTTTTGTTTCTTCTTTTTTACTAATCTTTACTTATATATTTTATTTTGTAATTTGATTATTTGATTCAGCGCTATAAAGACTTCCGTGTAGGGAAAGATCAGAAAAAACTGGTTTCCTAGGAAACAGTTTATTCTTTTTTTCTTTCTAATAATTATTTGATTGCATTTTGTTGTATATCTCTAGAAAACAAAATGATAAACGTATGGAAATTCTACTTCGGATGGCATTTTCTTTACTCCCTAATTTCATTCTTCCTGGACGCGTAAACTGTACGTAGTTGAAACTTGAACATGCGCCTTTTTTTTTTCCTTCTTGTTTTGTTTTTTTTTTTTTATTTTAATGTTTTCTTTTCTTGCTGACCAATAACTCCAAAGCCTTAACGTATCAAATTACGGAAAGTTTTGTCAATGAGATATGTTTAACGGGAAGCTTTAAAATTTTAAAATCTTAAATTTAAGTGGAACATCAATTGATAGAACATGGGATACGTAAAGTATTTTTTATTTTTATTCTTCAATTTTTATAAAATATATGCTTTAATATTCATATTCAATGAATATTTTAAAATTTTTTTAACTTTTATCTCTATCAATATTTAATAAGTATAAATAATTTTTCTACTCATAATTTTTTTAAAAAATAAATATAAAAAATTTATATTTTTAGTTTTTTATTTTTATCTTTATTTTTATGTAATTTTTAAAATATATTTATTAATATTATTTTAAATAAAAATATTTTGATTGTACTTAATCTAAAATAATAATTTATATTATTTACTATATATATAAAATATGAATACGAACATACGATAGGTGTTATATTATCCATTATCATTTTCATACCTAATAAAAGTTTTAAAATCATATTTATTTTTTATATTCATCCTCATTTCCATTAGAAAAAATCAAATTCTTCATCTGACTTTAGATAAAATTAACATTTTTATGTTTAAATTTTATTGTGTATGAATTTAGTTTTTGATTATATTTTAATTTGTTAGTTAATTATTTAATGATAGTAATTTGATTAAGATATTATAATTTAATTATTTAATTAATTATATAAATATAATATTTAATTATGATTTATAACTTATTAAAAAATTATGGAAGGATTTTGTAGGTATGTGGCGCAAGTAAAAGGCCTAATCAACTCTCCCTCCAACATTAGATAAATTTGGGATGTATTTGCACCCAAAACCCTTTTTCTTTTAAGAATTGATGTGGTTATAGAGATCATACACGAAGCATAATACTCTTAGTAAGAATATATATATATAGACACATATATATATATATTTACATGCAAATACACCAAAAACGAGAACATACCTTTGATAATTAAAAAAAAAAGTACCAAATTACTTGGATTAGGCGAGTTGGTTAGCGTTGTTCATTTAGTAAATGGGGTTTGAATTTATTGGAAAACATGTATTTAAGAAAAGGTATACGGAGGATTAGATAGTCCTATGGTCTATAAATCTTGACAATGCTGAATATGAGATAACCCCCTTCGGCTTTTGTCTTTTATTTTTTCATGATGTTTTGATAAATATAGGCTTGGGTTCATATATGCCAGCAGCCCCAATCCAGACAAGTTTTGCTTAACAGACAAGTGGATGTGACATTAATTGACATAATGATTCCAATCTGGAAGTGAAGCCTCTGATTATTGGACAAGTCATAATTTGTTCTACACATATGGGACATTTCTTTATGAAAATGGAAAATATGATCTTTACTAAAAATACGAAGAAAACCAAATAACTAATACAATCTCCAAGAAATTATTCCTCCCAATAATTTAATAACAAATTGAAAATCAGCGAAGAAAAAACTACTAAAATGGAACTAATAGAGGAGAGAGGGTCCATCGGCGACGGAATTGCTTAGATGGCGATAAAGCTTGAAGCTTGCGCCGTGATAAAGAGCAAGAAGAAGAAGAAGAGCAGTGAAAATGACAGCTTTGTGGAGTTCCCAGCTGATGTGCCATTGTCCGTTGTTGGACCAGTCCTAGAACCACCACCTGTTCCAACATAAACAACATCAACATATTAGTCTAATTTATAGAATTGTAGCTAATGCTAATTATATTTATAGGATACCAAGTTTTCATTAACTAGCTCTTGTAAGTTGTACCTGATGAAGGAGGAATTGATGTTCCTGATGGAGAGTCAGAGGGAGAAGAAGAAGCTGTACAATGTACATAAACATAAAATCTATCAACCAGAAATCGAAAGTTTGAATGATAACATGAACACAAATATTTAGTTTGCTTACCATTGCACTGGCTGGCAGGGGGAGTCTTAACATTGCAAGCTGTTGGGAGAGCTATGGCCTGGGTCTGGTTAACACTGACACCAAGTGATGAGGTACCACCGTTAAGGACCTCGCAAAGGCACTGAGGCTGTGACCTCACAACATTAGCAAGCTGAGAGCAGCATGAAGAAGATGGTTTTGATGAGTTTCCTTGTATATAATCCAGGCACGGGGACATGCTAATGAGCACATTGGTGCAACTTGAACTTGATTGAGCCCCAGCTCCCAGCCATAAACTTGCTGCAACTATAAAAACTGCAGCAAGTATTGTTCCCTTCATGCTTCTAGTTGCCATTGCTTGTTGCAGGATTTTCTCGTGCCAACTTGATGTTTAAAGTCTTGAACTGTTAAATGAGGAAGGTCGTCAATGGACTATTGTCTATTGTATGTGGCTTGTAGAGAGAAGACAGGAAGTTTGGTTTATAAAGGGGATCAAAATGTGACAAAAGGGAGGCAGCTGTGCTTTATATTGTTCACCAACTTTTCCTGCTTCTTAACTGATTCTTTGGTAAACAACTCCAACTTGAAACATTACAAATGAGTTTTCAATAAAGTCAGCCCCAGCTGTCTCCCTCTATTTTATTCAGATTGTGAGTTGCACTCCAATAAAGAATTCGTTTGATGCTTTCTTTTGGGTTAAACGCTGAAACACTTTATACCAACCACTTTTTCAAATGCAAGGCTATGGTGAGAATATTTTTCTTGAAAGGTGTATGATGAAATATGAACACGTGGAAGATACAAGTTCCAGAATCCACCAATCAATCTGATGAAGGTAACATAGACATTTCTTTCCCAAGATATACATTCAGACAATAAAAAGGGTTCCTTTGAAGAGTACAGAAAAGGAAAAGGTCGGTTGTGATGTTCTTATCTTTATTCGGGTCGGGGACTAAACCTGCGGGTATCCATTTCAAACTTTCAAAAGACACCCTTAATTACTGCTCATGTACCTAAGACGATGCTAAATTACCATTGTTTTGTAATTTTCTGCCAAAGGGAAAAACGTAATTTTTTTTAAAGTTTATATTTGATACATTATTAATATATAAATTTTATACACTGTTAATAAATTAAATAATGACATCTTATTAATAAGTAAATAAATGTATAAAAATTAATATATTTTTAAAAAATATACTCATTAATGAAATAGTATCATTTGATTTATTTTATTAATAAAATAATATCATTTAATTTATTGACAGTATATATCTATACATTGATAATATATCAAATATAAATATATTTTTTTAGTAATACTTTTTATTAGTTGTTACTCTTGACTGGTGAATTATGTCATAATAATCTTGTTGTTCTTTGAAAAGATTCACCGTTTCCAAATTTCAAGATCATAGCCGAATTGAACCTTCTTATGGTACAAAAGGTGTTGCCACATGTTCACAGCAAAATTTGTTTGTCAAAATAATTTGTTTACCAAACTTATTCTCATATGCCATTATTTTTTGTCACTTTTATAGGGTTTGAGGGATTTGTTCATAACTTAAAAACCAATTGAACAAGGTAATGCTTGAAAGTCACTCGATGCAGGGTCCGAAGTCTCAGGTCTCCATACTTATTCCCTTGAAACCAATATTTCTTGTCACTTTTATGCAGTCCAAGTGCTACTGAGGTCTTCTTCATAATTAACAACCCCTAGCTGAACAATATAATATCTTAATGCTTGAAAGTAGAAATTACCTTGGTTTTCGATCACATACCATAGTTTTTTTGGTTCTGCCACTTCCACATAAATTGATACAAAGATCGCAGTAAAGGTATATTGCTAGTGCGTAGTGTTGCCTTCTATTTGAAGATAATGAATGTTCTGGTTCTGATTTGGTGTAATTGCATAAACAAATAGTAGTTGTTTTGACTTTGGTGTGCGTATCAACCGACATGGTGTGAGATCGATGTTCCTAAATTCGTCTATTTTCTATGTGGTCGTTTCTCGTTACCGTATTTGAGGTTATTTCTGTTGTATATTAGCATTGCGTTCATAAATCATCAATGCTACGAGGGTATGAAATATTGATGGATTGGATATTGAAACAGTAGTGCTTTGTCCACTTTAGTCACTGTATCTAATTGTTTCTGTATGATTATTTACAAGGATTCATTGAAAATTTTCAACATTCAAGTTTTCAACCAATACAGCAGTCAGCAGCAGACAAAATACAACTGTTGAACTGAAGTTATCATTAAACAACTCAAACAAAGCAATACAACAACACTCGTATAATGGGAAGCAAGAATCATATCAGGAAAACAAGGGAGAAAAAGAATCAACAGCAACACTATAACAGGCAACAATTTCCTACGGAGGACCCTTACTAACTCAGAATTTGGTGACCGTTGCAATGAGGAGAAGGAAGAGGACAGAATGAAGGGAGGCTTTGGCTATGCTTGCATCGGATGATTCCCCGTCAATCCATGGGACAGATTTAGATCCTGTTCCTGCATATTTATCCAAGCATTAACATGAAAATCTGTCCCTTAATCATATAGTAATGAATGAAAACTTGCCATGATAATAAGATAATTAATTTTGTTTTCTTGGTCACCTTAGGTGATCAGAACAATTCAAATTTGTACCTGAAGGAATGTCTGATGCTGATGGTGTTTTATCAGAAGGATCTGAAGGTGAACCAGTTGGAGATGCTGCTGGTAGAGTTTCTGGAGTTGAAGATGTTCCACCTGGGAAAATTTAATTCAAGTTACTAACGAAAAAATCTCCTTGTTACAGTTGGTAAGCATACAAGCATAAATGAAAAGTTAATCGAGCTTACCGTTACACTGGTTAATTGATGGAGTTTGCACCTGATAAGAACCAGGGAGTTGAGTCCAGTTAGAGTAATTCCCATTTCCCAATGAAGCGCCACTATTAAACGCAGAGCAAAGGCATTGTGGTGATGATTGAACGACAGTCTTCAGCTGTGAGCAGCATGTAGATGATGGGGTGGACGAATTTCCTGTAATGTAGTTTAGGCAAGGGGCTAGGCTGGTGAGTGTGGAGGTGCAGCTTTGGGCGTTGGCTCTAGTCCATACCATTCCCATGAGGACGGGGATTATATTGGGCTTGAAGCAATAAACACAACAATGCAAAAGTAATATACCACAATAAATCTACAGTAATAAACAATTATAAAAAAAATAAAGCACACTAAAATTTAAGTAAAAAACCTTCCAGTGCAGAGAAAAAAATCATGAACCACTAGAAAAATCTCTATTATCAAATAATAGATATAAAAAATTCTTATCTAGTTAAAACTTGAGCTAATCAACCACTAGAGAAAAATAAACTAGAGAGAAACAATTAGAGAAATCTCACTAAATAGGTGATTCAACAAATACAACATAGATTTGTTTCTAGAGAGCTTCAAACCCGATCTTCACAACTCTGAATCATAAACCTGTTAACAAAATTTCAATTCAATCGAACCACGGATTGACTTCCATTCAATTAACTCTCCATTTTCTCTCTATTTTTTTGGTTTTTCTTCTTTCTTTTCTTGGTTTGTAAGACAACCTTAAAACAGTCCCACATTTTTTTATTTAGTTAGGGCTCTGTGTAAAAAGAAAGACCAAGGGCTATGGTTTTCGATTAGTCCAAACCCAATTACATGAGGCTAGACTCCATTTTCTTAACAATCTCCCTCTACAGCCCCATTAGGAGAAGATTTATCACCATAGCAGTTTCATTTAGGACTTACCTTGATCAAAGAACTCATTTTGGCTAAGTTACTGTAGAGCTCAAGCTTATCTGTGGAAAGTATCTTAGTCAATATATCTACTACATTCTCATCAGTATAAACTTTCTTCAACAGCATATATTGTTCCTCAATCAATGAATATAATCAGTGATATCTAACATTAATGTGCTTTATTTTGGCATGGTATATGATATTTTTACTCAAATCTAAAGTACTCTAACTATCACAAAATACCACATACTCTTTCTGATTTAACCTCAATTCAAAAAGAAAACGTTTTATCCAAAGCATTTCTTTATATGCTTTGGTTACTGCAATATACTCAGCCTCTATAGTTGACAAAACAACATACTTCTGCAACTTAGACTGCCAAGATACAGCTCTTCTTGCAAAAGTGAACAAATACCCTGAAGTAAATTTCCTATCATTAAGATCACTTATCATGTCAGCATTAGTAAACCTTCTAAAATTGATTTTGAAACTTCATAACTCAAGCACATTTTTGAGGTGCTCCTCAAATAAGTGGGTGATGTGTTAAGTTAACTTGAAGTGTAAGCTTGAAGAAGCACTAAAATAATCTAAGTGGCAAGGTTGAGTACTGTGGTCTGGCTCAAAAAGCACACTAAAAGATGTAAGGTTGCCTAATTTAAAAAAAATATTGATAGAACTTACTCGCACGAGAAAGCCGAAATAAGACTTGATCAAAATTCACAAGTGAACGGGAAAGATTGTTGGAATATGATTCAAATGTAAGTAAAGAATCCCACACCATTAGAAAATCTGAATGAGATATCCTCTATATGCATGAAGGACCCAAAATTTTAATAGTTTAAGCTTTTGGACTCTAATGATGTCCAATATATATGTATGAGTTATTTGGTATACTCCCATTAACTCTAAATGTAGTTTATCTCTCTAATAGATTAGATCCATCTCAAGCGCTCTTGAAACCATTTCCTCTTGTTAGAACTTTTGTTTGCCTAGAATGTTTGAAAATTGAAGAGAGATGGAGCTTGTGGAAGTCAAATTGTTTGATTGGATTTGGAGACCTGAGGATTTGAGTGAAAAGGAAAACAAGACGACTGAAGCTATATAGTAAAGTCTTTGAAAAAAGTGACAAATAGATTGGTATATTTGGATGACCAACTCTTATTAAACTTGAGGGTTGTTCAATAACTAAACAGCTAATATTCAGACATTTGCCTTTGGATTAAATTATAAATTATTTTTTTCTGAATAAAGAAATATGTATATAGATAAACAATCATACTGCCTATACAAATATTATTAAAAAAACCCCTCATTTACAGGAATTCATCTCTAAACAAAATACAACGAAGACAACAAACACAAGTTAAAGAAGCGGTCAGCTACAAACATAGCACAAAAGATTAAGTGATACAATTACAGGTCTATTTTAAAGTTAACAATTCAAAATTTCACTTGTCAAATTTCTCAAAAAGCCGTTCGGTGCCGTAGGTAAAGAACTAAGGTCCCGTTTGGGATTGTAATGTGGACAGGCTTTTGGCCCGTTTCATCACAAGTCAATGCCAAATGGCACAAAAAAGGTTTGATTTTTAGCCAAAAAGCCTGGTTTCCGGGCAACACTGTGAAAGTACCCCTCGAGATGCTGTTTCCGTGAAAAATAATGTTTATGATACACATCAATCCCTTGACCATAGACTGCTTAAAATATTGGACTACTTGACAATTGGTATTGATAACAAGCCTACCCTTGTTTTGTATGTTATTCAGAAGATGCTGGTTGCACTCCTTCAACCGAGAAAAAAACAAAGCCACGTCAGCTAAAATCAACCAAGTTATATGTTACTATAATTAAACAGGAAAAAAAATGGCAAATGCAGAGTTACAACCAACATGCCAAACTACCTATCTGGAACTGCTTGTGATTTCATCATTTAAAAAAAAATTTACTTGTGGAAATTGGTTTAAGTTCTGAATCAAAAGGCTGCACAGCCTCAATGATCTCCAGCTTGTGAGTGAAATGGAAAGAGTGTGGAGTAATAAAATGAGTGTAAAGTTCTTGTTGGGTCTATTAAGCTACGGAAAGGAAGGATTTACAGTTTAAGAGGGTTTCAAGCAATTTGAAGGGGAAGAAAACAGACAGTTTTGAAGCCGGTTTTGAAGTTCACAACTTTGTGAACCATGTCACTGAAGTTTTAACAGTATTGTGGAAAGTGTATAACCGGGGAATTTTTGTCATACTAATCAAACATACATTCTTCAGTTAACAACCAATTTGCATTAACATTGACTAACCGTCTAATCCAACAAAAAATGTTAATAACCTTTTTGCCAAGCCCTGTTCCGTTTCTTCTTCCACCTACTGTTCCACCTACAGCCGCATCTCCTTAGTCCTGGATGTAATCTGCATCAGTATTTTGATTAACCAAACCAACTTTGCAGTTTGAGCAACACCGTGAGACCTGGAATTTTTTTTCTTGAAAAAATGTCATTTTTCTTGTCAGCTTCCAGAGCTTCAGCAGAGGTTCAGCACCACAATCTGATAGTCCCCTGGACCTGACACCTACATCACCACCACCAGAAGAAAAAGAAGAAGAAAAAGCTCCCTCAGCCACAGTAAATCCTGGGATTAGACCAGCATTACAGCAATCGGCATCTAATCCATCGGTACTCATAATATTGTTTGGAATCACAATTTTCGAGTTCTATTAAAACTATATTCTATATTTGTTCTTTGAAGTTCTAGATCTGTGAGCTTATTTGGTTTTCAATGATCTGAGCTTAACGGTGGCTTTGAATGACATTCACTTGTATTTTCTACCTCATATAACAGAAGTCAATTTATTTTATACATATTGATATGCATACACAATTAAATTTCTTAAAGGAACATGAGCCAATACTTCAAAATCTGAAGGTCAAAAACAATATTACTACTGAAAAGAATCACAACTTTTTTAATTCCAAAGCTAAATATTCAATTCCATAGCCAGTTTCATGATAGTTAAGAATCCCTCAGCTACTTGTGGGTGGGAAAGTACAGTCCATGGACGCACGCTGGAACACTAGGATGTTATTCTTATTACCAACCAAAAGAAAAAAAGCAAAGAATGAAAGAAAGAAATGGGTAAAAGGAACAGAACCTCGCGCAAAGCAGTGGCAACTTCTCCCCCAGTAAAATTGGCAGCAGCGGCAGTGGTCGACGGAATTCCATTACGGAATTGATACAAGGCTACATTCTTCTGTATATATTCCGTGAACTGCCCCTATAAAATTTTCAAAACAAAAAGTATAAAGTTATAAAAATAGGACTCAAAGCTAACAAAGAAAAGATTTATATACAGAGATTGACCTGTCACCGCTCTCGCCGCTGGCGGCCAAGAGCTTGCGGGAATCGAGGACCATGACCTTGTTCTCGTTGGGTTTTTGAACCGGCGATGTGTCGGCAGCCAATACTGTGAATCCATCACCACCATTCCAAAAACGCTCTCCATCTTTTTCTCTTTCTCTGTTTCTTCTCCTAAAACGCAACTCCCGAGTTTTGTAAAAGTGTCTGTCTACTCGCGTTGCTATACGGGAAAGATCAAAAGACACCGGGGCGGGAGCTTTGAGCTTTCAATTCAGCTGTGTCCTGCAATTGGGTCGGACCCATTAAAACGCCGTAGCTTAATGGCCCATTCTCTCCCCCAATAGGGAGAAGTTCTTAAAGGCCTCAAATAAATAATTTAACGTATTTATTCAAGTAATTCCATTTAAAATTTAAAATTTGGATTTTTTTATGACAATTGCCACTTCTTTTGCAATACGATTGGTTTCCTTGGGGGAGTTCATTTTTAGGTTTTGGATACTGTCATTGATTTTACTTATGAAATAGTAAGCCATGTTCATAAATTTATCTGCTAACTAATTTGTTCTATTAGTTGGTATAACTAAACAGCTCTTTAGCCTTTTAGATCCCATATATTCATTTATGAATTTTGAAAATTTCATTGGTATTTGGAAGAAAACCATAATTTTAGCTACAACCTCTAATATTCATCACTAAAGTTGCCCATCTTGCGGATGACTAACTAAAATAAGGTTTCTCTGCCGCTACAAATACCTGTGCCCCATCAAAGCAAAAGAAGAATAAGAAAACATATAGCGGTCACAAAGAAGAGGAAGAAAAACAAACACAATGGCCAACAGGTTTGTTGCAGGGTGTATTCTGTTGTGCATTGTCGTTGTGGCAGCAACAATGTGCGTGCATCCGGCGGAGGCAGGCGACGATCGTTTCAAGTCATGCTTCAATAACTGTAACCAGGAATGCCTCAACGGTGGCCAGGGCAACACCTTCTGTGAGATGAAGTGCGATGCTGATTGCGGGGCTAAGGAGGCTGCAGCCAAGCTCAACATTAACTTATAGTTGCCGGGCTCCAAAAAGAGATCTAGTTTTGGTTCGCCCCAACGCCTCTTAATAATATTAATGTTCATTATTATGAAATAAAATTTGACTTGGGTTACCTGGTCAAATATATATATTTAATCCTTGGAACTCTTGTATTTCATTTTTCGGTTCAACGTTTAGATAAAATGATATAAGAATATGAAAGTAAAGAGTCGAATCTTAAAGTTTATAAAAAAATTTACAGTCTCTTTACATGATCTTTCCCCTTTTACGTTGTTGTACTACTTTCATTATTATTATTTTTTATTAAAAAAAATCGACTCTTTGATCGGAAGAAATATGCATCTATTATTGAACCAACTACTAAATTTAGTTTTATTGTTCTAGAATCGGCAAACATGAAACTTCGTCCTATATTTTGTGTGACATGTTCGTCCTATATTTTGTTGTATAAGAGCTTGATCTAGAAATAATCCTGTTGTGTCAACTTGCCGGTAATTATGTTGAAAAAAGAACCTTCTTCCAAGAAATTTTTTTTTAAAATCTTTCATGAAACAATTAAAAAAATGGGTAGCAAGTAATGTATTTGGGTAATTTTGAACTTGCTGTCCTAAAGCAATGTGATGTGACGAATTTTGTGAAGAGAACACAATCATTTACTTTCTTGAAAAGAAAAAAAAAAAGAAAAGAAAACGGAAGCGGGCTCATTTTTGGAAAGCCCAAAGCTAAAATCAAACGGGCCGCAAACATTTTGGGATTTTGGAGAGGAACAATTCCAATATCCAAACCTGTCGCGAAACCGGGCCATCTCTCAAACCCGATTATCCATTAGGGGACAAGCAGAAAACCCTAAAACCTGACGTAGAAGGTGCGCGACCCAGATCCTCAAAATCATTGGCAAAAGCTCGGTGCTTTAGCTCTCTAAGGTAGTCTATAGCCTTCCCTTGTTTTTTAATTTCCTGTATTTTATCTGAATTTCTGATGCTTTTGGTTAAAGATTACAATGGGTTGGAAAGCAGCTGAGAAGCTCATCAGGCACTGGAAAATTCTCAGGGGTGACAATGTAAGCATCTGCTTCTAAAATTCCATTTTTTTTATTTAAATTATTCGAAACCAATTATATATATTTTTTGTAATTCATTGGCAGGTAATGATAATCAGGGGCAAAGATAAAGGTGAAACTGGCATTATCAAACGCGTTGTTCGCTCTCAGAATCGTGTAATTGTTGAAGGGAAAAATCTGGTCAGACTCTCTTCAAAATTTAAGATATAGGCCTTGCTCTTTTACTTGGAAGGGTTGTTTTACCTCTTTTTTTTACAGGTAAAAAAGCACATTAAGCAAGGTCCAGGTCATGAAGGTGGTATATTTACTGTTGAGGCTCCACTTCATGCCTCAAATGTTCAAGTTCTTGATCCTGTTACTGGGTACTTGCTTTAATTTTGATTGCATATTTTGAAAGATAATTTTTGTTATCATTATTAATTTTTTAACAAATTAAAGTTTTTTTTTATGGTTTATTATTGATGTAGGAAGCCTTGTAAGGTTGGAATTAAATATCTAGAAGATGGAACTAAGGTGAGAGTATCTAGAGGTATAGGAGCATCTGGGTCTATAATTCCTCGCCCTGAGATCTTGAAGATAAGGAAAACACCAAGACCTACAGTTGGTACTTAACCATGCTTATTGCTCTTCCCCAATTTAAGTGGAATAATGTCTTTTTTCCCTTTATGCAACTGTATGTAGCATATACGGCTAGCATTTCCACGTTATTTTTGGAATTTGCATAAGGGAGAGCTCTTTTCATTAAGAAAAGTGTCTTTGCATTTCCATTATTTAAAAAAAAAAAATTATATGAATTCAAAAGTCAGCTCATTGCCTATAAGATTGTCATAAGATAGTCAAGATAAATGTCCTATCAAAAGATTTGATGACTAGAAATCATAAATCTATTGAGTTGGTTATCAGTTCAGTGATCAGTGAAATGGTATCGCAAGATGTTAACTTAGAAGGCCATGGCCTATCAATGCAAGTTAAGACTTTGAAAACTGGTCAAAAATAGAATCTTGTTAACTACAAGCTAAAAAGTAGTTCTTAAAGGAACCAGAACATAGCTTTTGCCATTTGCAATAGTATATAATATACTCTAACAATTAGAACGACTAGCCTGCTCTACATAGACACAGTCTAGAAAGGGCACTAAATTGAGAGTTGAAACTACTAGAACCTTTAAAAATATATGATTCTAGGGCACTAAGTCTGTAAATATTCCTATACACGCAAACTTGGTGACCTTATATCTCTTGTAATTAGATTACTATGCAAGGAACCAGAATGATGTGCCATTCTATATACTCATTGTTCATTACTGTTATCACTGTATACTCTTTGCCATTCTGTAAAACAGATGTCGTGTAGTTTGGATGTAGTCAATGGCTGAGGGGAGAAATTTTATTGAATCACTTGGGGCTAGTTTTGTGAGATTTGAGTTCAATTCCCTCCTTTTAAGTGATACTGGAAGGCATATAGCATTATGTTGCTAACAAATGGGGTAACATATATCAAAGACAGTGAAGAGTTGGAATTGATATTTTCTGTGTTTTTCTTCTGTCACCACTGCTTGTCAGCTGTCGTTTGTTATGGGGCTCAACTTATCGAGTGTAAATGAAGAATGACTCTGGGGAATTGTGTGCATATATGTCATTAAAATTCAGAAATATAATGCTTTCTTTTGTAGTGTTCTTATCCTGCCGTAGTTGTAATTGCTTGTAAGTTTTTTTGCCGTGTTTAGTTTGATCTTGGTCTTGCTATCATCCCTTCAAGGGTATCATGTGCATTTGCTCTTGCTAATCATTGTCAATAAACAGCTTTAGTTGATAAACATGTGAAGATGTAGTTTTTAGTTCAAATTTGTGTTATGGATTGTTGTGTAATAAATGGGTTACAGAAAAGAAACTTGTACAGGACAGTGATGTAAATTTTTTATATAAAAAATTTTCAGTCCCCAAGTTCTGCATGCAACTTATTTCGGCTGTTATGTTTTGCAGCTGGTCCCAAGGATACTCCCATGGATCTTGTGTTGGAGAAGACATACGATCCTAAGACCGGGAAGGGCATGCCTGACATTTAAAGAACCTCTTTCGATCTCCTTGGAGGCATGAAACATATTGAACAAAGAGGCTCCTGAGATATGGTCCATGGATCAGGGGCATTTACCTATCATCAATAATACTTTTATCAAGGTTTGCATCTAGCGTTTAATCTGGTTGGCAGATCTTGCAAATTAATTTTTTTGGATTGTATTTAAACGTCCAAGGTTAAACGCTTTACAAATGTAGTTTTGGCATGAATTACCATTCCCCAATTTCTTCCTTGTGTGTCTATAAAGCATCTGTCAAGTTTCTCATGAAAATGAATATGTACTGCAGTATCTGAGTTGGTGATCTTTAGGAATTTGATTGAAACAAGCCCCGCTTTGTATTGTCCTAAAGGTCCTAAAGGGATTTTGAATTGCCCAACACATCATCTGGTGCCGAATTAAGAGTTGATGGTATGGTCTCGTACCGTAAGAATTCGTGGGCCTGAGATTGATTTAAGTTGCTAAGGTCCAGGGGCCTTGTTTTGTCATTGTCCTTAACTCGATGTGACTGCAGCCTTTCTGGAAACACATCTGATCTTAACATATTGATTGCAATGTTTACAATTATAGTGATATATACTTCTAACGTCACTTGCATCGGGGAAAATTGTTTATAAATTAACAATACCCCCCCCCCCCCCCACCCCACCCCAAAACTCTGATGGATAATCCATACAACGACAACGTAAAAGTTCAGATGCTGCCTTCAGCTTTGTCTAAAGTACGGCCACGTGAAGGCTCCGTTCGTAAGACACTAGAATGCCATGCGATCACTCGCTACAGTCTCAGTGTCAACGCCAAGCGCCATCAGACAAAATTCTCCATGTCACACACAAACATTACGCGGCGATTCAGCATTGACTGGCCTCGACACGTAGAGTGGACACCCGTCTTCTCGCCACTATCTTTACCGTCCATGCACGATACATAATCCAATATTCATCCTCAATCTCTGCATCAAGTGAGATTTTAAAATATGGCTGCCAAATCAAAGCTTTCTTTCGTTATTTTAATCCTGTCTGTTGTGGTTCTGTATGCTGGCTTAGCCGTTGCTAAGCAAGACCCTGAGCTAAAACAATGCAGGCACCAATGTAGAGTCCAGCAACAATACGATGAGGAACAGAAGGAAGAGTGTGCGAGAAAATGTGAAGATTATCATAGAGAGAAAATAGAGCGGGAGAGTGAAGAAGGAGGTGGCCACGGGCCTGATCCTGGCCAGACATTGAGGGAGTGTCAGAGTCAGTGCGTGAGACTAGAAGGAGAGGAGAGGCAGCTGTGTATCCTACGTTGCCAGGAGAAATGGAGGAGAGAACAGGAGAGACGGGAAGGGAAGGAAGACAAAAAAAGAGAAAGAGGAAGAGCAAGAAAAGCACAATCCTTACGTATTTAAAGATGAACATTTCTCTACTGAAGTCAAGACAGAGCAAGGAATAGTTTATCTTCTAACCAAATTCACACACAAGTAAAATGTTCTTCATGGCATTGAGAATTATCGAGTGGCCCGCCTCGTTGCCAATCCAAACGCGTTTGTAGTCCCAAATCATTTCGATGCTGACGCTGTCTATGTTGTTACTGAAGGTTATTCTTTCTTTCAAATCTTGCGTCATCTAGAAATTTAAATTTTTGTTTTCTTTTTAATCTTTCTACATGGTTAACAAATTTAATTGAGTACAGCGTTTTATTCATAACAGGACGTGGAACAATCACATTGATCCATGGAGATAAGAGAGAGAGCTTCAACATTGAACGTGGGGATATCATCAGGGTTCGTGCTGGCACTCCCATTTATTTGATTAACAGAGATGCCAATGCGAACTCTATGTCGTCAAGTTCTTCCAACCCGTCAATCTTCCAGGCCATTACGAGGTAAATCCACTTTTTCCACTATTATAAAGCATATATGTAGTTCCTAAGCTTTATTTTCCTGATCTAGTTCTTTTGGTGCAGGTATTTTTTGGTGCTGCTAGTAAAAAACCAGAATCATTCTACACTACATTTAGCGCCGAGATTCTTGAAGCTGTCCTTAAGGTAAGTCCTAATCCACACTCTATTTAACACTATGTATTGAATTTGAATGTATATTGCCAGGATTTGCTGATTTCTTAAACTATATCCAGACTTCAAGAGACAAGTTGGAGAACTTGTTTGAGAACCAGGACTAAAGACCCTTCCTTATGGCTCCAAAGAACAAATCAAGGCCATGAGTAGCCACAAGGAAGGTGGCAGTGGCGGTGGTATCTGGCCCTTTGAAGGTGATTCATGTTGGGAATAGTGATTCAAATTTCATAAGAGATTTGTTTAGAATTGGTTAGATATTGCTTGATGAACAAAAAAACTTGTATAAGAAGAATTCTAAGAGAAAAAAGATTCTTAATAGGTAAGTGTGACTTGTAAAAGAAAAATTGTAAGAGAAAAGTAATTTTTAATAAGCAAGTTAGTATACTTATAAATAAGTGAAATCTCTTTAGGATTAGGCATGAAAAAAAATATAAGAGAGTTAAGGTTTTATGGGATTGACACCCTATAAGACTACTAAAGATTTATGTTTTATGAGTGTATATGTTTGAATGTTTATGAGTAGACTAAAGGAGACTGAGATGATCCATATAGGTATGATGTATAGGAGTTGATTAGAAGAAATTAAGAGTCCATGTAAATATAGTGCATGAATATATATGGGTATGTGTTTTATTGGATTAAGAATATTTTATAGGATTAAAGGAGATTGAGAAAGCCTATGGGTATTGATTGTTGAATGGTTGCTATGATTTGATAAATATTTGTAATTCTCTACAACTAGTAGATTTTTTTTTCATTCGTGAACATAGGTCGGTTGGATATCATCACGTTAAATTATTGTCTCTTGTGTAATTGATTGATTATTTGATTATGCTTCCACTAGTTTGATTGGATTGATGTTTTTTAGCCTGATAAGTAGTATTAGAATTGTGATAATTCCTATCAAGCGCTATCAAAGCATGGTATGAACTATGATGTAAAAAAGTTTGATTCAAGAAAAAAAGTTTGAGTTCGTGTTTTGAAGATTGATTTATGTAAAACATAAAGGCATACAAGAGAAGATGATTGTGAGACTTTCATTGTAAGTGGAGCTAAGAATGTTTTGCAGGAAGGTAGATGATTTGATAGAATTTGAGTCAATGTGAAAATTATTGAGAATAGTGACCAAATCCCATAAGAGATTTGTTTGAGATTAGTTAGATATTACTTGATAAACAAAAAAACTTCCAAAAGAAAAATTTTAAAAGAAAAACAATTCTTAATAGGTAAATTTAATTTGCAGAAGAAGAATTTAAAAATGAAAGGGATTCTTAATAGGTAAGTTAGTATGTTTATAAATAGGTGATGTCTTTATAGGGTTAAATCTGAGAAAAAGATGCAAGAGAGTTGTACGTTTTATAGGATAGACATCTTATATAACTATAGGAGATTTACGTCTTATTGGTGTATATGTTTAAATGTTTATAAGTAGATTAGAGGAGATTGAGAGAGTCCACATATGTATAGTGCATGAGAATGGACTAAAAAAGATTGAGATAGTTCACATAGGTATGATACATGGATGCATATAGTTATGTGTTTGTTTTGGTTGAGAATATTCTATAGAACTAAAGGAGATTAAGAGGATCTATAACTATTGATTGTAATTCTCTACAACTAGTAAATTTTTTTTTATTCGTGGACGTAGATTGGTTGGATTAAATCATGTTAAATTATTATCTATTGTGTGAATGATCAATTGTTTGATTATACTTTCACTGACTTGATTGGATTGAAGTCTTTTAACTTAACAAGTAGTATCAAAACTATGGTGATTTTCAACAAGTGGTATCAGAGCATAATATGAATTATGGGAAGAGGTAAATGCAGAGGAGCTTGATTTAAGAAAGAAATTTAAATTCGTATTTTGAATATTGATTTGTGTGAAACGTAAAGATATATAAGAGAAGATGATTGTGAGACTTTTATTGTAAGTGGAGTCAAGAATATTTTACAGAAAGATAAATAATTTGATAGAATTTGAGTCAAAGTGAAAATTGTTAAGAATAATAACTCAAATCCTGTAAGAGATTTGTTTGAGATTAGTTAGATATTACTTGATGAATAAAAAAACCTGCAAAAAAAAAATTCTAAGAAAAAAAGAATTTTTAATAGGTAAGTTTGGTTTACAAAAGAAGAATTTGAAAAGCAAAAAATTCTTAATAAGTAAGTTAGCATGCTTATAAATATGTGAAGTCTCTGTAAAATTAGATATGAGAAAAAGATGTAAAAAAGTTATAGGGTTTAATAGATAGATATCCTATAAGACTATGGGAGATTTATGTCTTATGGGTGTGTATGTTTGAATGTTTATGAGTGGAATAGAGGAGAGAGAGAGAGTGTTTACATAAATATAGTGCATGGGAATGGACTAGAGGAGATTGAGATGATATACATAAATATGATGTATAGATGCATATAGGTATGTATATTTGAGTTGAGAATACTCCATAAAATTAAAGAAGATTGAGAATGTTTATGAGTATTAATTGTTGAGTAATTGATATGATTTAATGTATATTTATAATTCTCTATAATTAATGAATCATTTTTTTCATCTGTAGACTTAAATCGATTAGATTGAATCACTCTAAATTATTATTTTTTGTTTGATTGATCGATTATTTAATTATACTTCTATTAGCTTGATTGGATCGAGACCTTTTAGCTTAACAATTCAGTGGGTGCCTTCAATCTCCTCGTAAAGCACCGCCCTTCTCAGTCTAACAAATATGGTCAGCTCTTTGAAGTTGATGCAGATGATTTCAAACCCGTCAAAGATCTCGACCTCAGGGTCTCCTACGCCGACATCACCAAAGTAATTTCTCCCTCGTTTTTGTGCGTGCGCATAGAAAACGATTTCTTCACTAAAATATTAACAACAGGGGATAACCTTTTTCTTATTATGTTCAGGGATGTATGTCCGCCCTATGCTACAACTCAAGGGCAACAAAGATAGCCATTGATGTGGAAGGCGAAGGATACTTCGATA
The DNA here is from genome assembly GCF_002303985.1 of Durio zibethinus. The sequence goes on from NW_019167893.1 coordinate 6,500,375, forward strand.
TGGCATGTCCTTATGTCTCCTCTAAGTCCAGTGATCAACAAAGCCAGAATTCAAGAAGCTCTGGACGAAAAAAGAGTGGCCCTAGTTACCAGAAGTTAAGCTCGCGTCTGAGGCCCGATGCCGTGTTCGTTGTTCCTGCAGGGCATCCTTTCGTCACAGTTGCTTCTATAAATAAGGATCTAGAGATTCTATGTTTTGAGGTCAATATACAAAACAATATTAGGTACCCTCTTGCAGGTAAACAAATACACATGATCATTTTTTTTTCTTTTTATCAGCCATTTTTCTTCCTCTCTAGAGTCTGGTTATTAATCTAGATATGGTTCCTTTTGGATTCCCTACAGGGAAGGGCAATATTGTGCAGCAATTCGAGAAGGAAGCCAACGAGTTGGCATTTAAGACCGAGGAAGAAGAGGTAGATAAGATCTTTAGTAACCAAGACGAGGAGGCCTTTTTCACTGGACCAAGACAACATAGAGGCCGAGCTTATGAATGAGACGACGAAAAAGCAGGGGAATTGAAGACGTACAGATGGAAAACGGGTTTCAGCTTCCATGTTGTGTTAAGATCAGGAGCTCCAAGTCTGAGCTACAAAGGCAAGTGGTTTGTTTTATAATTTTGTAGTTACGAGTGTTATGAGATGCAAGTAGATGTTCGTAGGTTTCGAGATAAATGAAACAATCTAATTCTATATCTAAATTATCTTCAATTTCTGGCCGGTTGCATTGCCTTAACTGTGAAGTGCACATCATAACATCAGTTTTGGTACAAATTCCTAAACTGTAGCAATTACAAGAGCAAATCGATTACGTCATTATAAAATTGGTAACAAAGACAAATTATTTCATAATTTTTTGATGTGCCAACGGCTTTCAGGAAAATAGGTTTAGATATCCAATTTGTTATCCTTCAATAGTAATAATTGGATAGTTGAACAAATGAAATTAAAATAAAAAAACAAACAAACCGTTGATTTATTAGATCGATAGCACGTTGTTTCTCATCAAAGAGTTCCTCGATCAATATGAAACGACATCAAAGTGATCCTCCATCCTTAGCTTTATAATCGCAAAATGCAAAATTAGAGACTGTTTATTTTTATAAATAAAATGTTATTTGATTTTGTTCAATTCTTTCTCAATTAAAAATAAAAAATAATTTTCTTACTCAATTCTTTGTACCAAAACATTTTTATTGTCTAAATAATGAAATATACATTAAAAAAAAGACTAACATGGCTTCAGGAAAGTATAATGTAAATAATAAAATTATATATTTATAACATTCATTAATAAATAAAATTTATAATATATTGGCATAAGGAATTTCGATTTATAGAAAAGAGCAAATCGCTCCGTCAAATTGAATTTTATTAGCATATAAGGATGTTTCCATCCAATATCCATTTCCACACTTAAAAAAGATTTGCATGTATTTTTGTCAAATGTACTCCTGATTTATGTTCTCTTCACAGAAAATAAAGTCTTCCACCTTTTACAGCAGACTGTTCAGAAGTATCAAAAAACTAAAATTTGGGCCAAAACCCATCCCTTCAAGTTCAAATGTCCGCTGTAAGAAAGTTCCCTGATAGAGATACCTGGATGGAGAAATCATTCCCTTATTCAGATACAATGCTAAAAATGCAAGCATAAGGTGTGTCACATTGTGCTTTCAAGAATGCCTGCACGAAGCAAGAAAAACCAAGAGGAAACTTACCTTCTCACCCAGCTTGAATGGTGGAAGACCGTTGTATGGGCATGTACTGCAGCGAAATGCATCACCCAGTCCACACTGTTCACAATTACAAAGATGGAAAGGTAAAAGTATTAGTACACACTGCCCATAGTTTCAAAATTAAGGAAAAGCAAAAGTATAAACTAGGACTTTGCTTTATTGATGAATTTGTTTTGTTTTTTTTTTTTGGCTAAAGATTAAATAGAAAGCAAAAGGCAAATAACTAAAAGCATCAAATTAAAAAGAGTCTAAGAGAACCAATTCATAACTGAATCCTAATCTCTAAAAATTTATCATAATAACTACAATCAATACAAATCAACCAAACCAAACCAGATATCAGAGTACAGAACAAGATATACATTGCCACAAGCTGATTGAGGATTGTTCAACTGATCCATAGTCAGTTCTAGCTTCTGCACTTTCTCCTCTTGTTCGGCCCTTCCACAGGTGCAGTTCTTGCAAGCTTTCCTTGTGCTTCCTACTTCACAGTCACCAACTGAAGAAACAGTAATTTAAAATTATGCTATATAATATTCATAAAACTTTCCATATAAAGGATGAAAAACCAAAAACTATTGGTCTTGCCATCTTACCAGGTGGCAATTGGGGTTTCTTCAAGTCCTCTTCAGTTAAGAGGGAATCTTCATCAATGAGATCTGAATCGTCATTCATCTGAATTTTCAATGGACTTTTCATGGACTTTTTAATAGCAAAAGAAGACCCAATCTTCCAAGATGGTTTCTTAACCTTAATCTAAAAGAGGCAATGATTTCAATAGTTAGCTTCATTAAAAAGTCCTATAAATTGAATATAATGCTGAACCTAAAATGAACGACGGAATTAACATAACATGGCTCATTTCCCATAGTAAAATAGCAAGACAAAACCTAAAGCAGCATTCCTTCATCACAGATATTAATAGGGGGAGGCAGAATAAATAATATAACAAACAATAAAATGACTAAATTAGAGTTCATAAAGCCATCAATAAAGGAATATTAGAGCAGAAGGATTTTTTTTATTTGAGGAAAGAGGGATACATGCTGAGTGCACCTATGAGAAGGATTAAACCCAAAAGGGTGAACAAACATTGCACTCATTTACAAATAGAAGATGCTTCTTTGTTCTATCATTTTAAGATAACAACCAGAATAATAAAAACGAAGTTATGGGGCTAAAGAAAATATTGTCAACTGCAGCAGGAAAAAAACTCACCCCAAAAGTGCCAGCAATTGGTTTTACTTCAAAACGTTCTCCTTCTAAAAATCCTGCCAATAATAACTTGTGCTCAATACCAGACATAACCTGCAAGAAACACTAGTAAGTTGTCTTTACTACAACTTAATCCCATCAAAGTCACAAACCACAAAATTTATACCTTCTCTGCTTCATTTAAATCAGACAGATAACTCCGGTAAACCACCAGTATCCCACCAGGCATCAAAACTCTAAAGAATTCGGGATACAACTCATCAACATGAAATTCACCTCTCGTGATGTAAAGGACCTGGTCTGTGTAGGATGATTCTAGCGGCAGCCGAGCTGAGATAATCCCCAAGGGAAAAAAACATATATCCACACATGAGTAATGAAGTCATCAAATAAAAAATTATAGTAAAAGAAAAATAACAAGGGAAAGGATCCTCTCGGAAGTTTCCACTAATTTATATAATGACTAATAATGCACATTTATCTAAATCCACGGTTAATATTTGTTTAAATTATTTTTACCTTTTAATTAATTTTATATCCAATTTAAAATCATTAAATTTCAACCATGGAATTAGGTGAATATGCATTATTAGCCATTAGATAAATTAGTATTTTCCCAAATAACAAAGCAGCGATCACACTTCTTACTTTTTGCTTCATCGTGAAATCATACATTTTTGCTATTCATCAAAAAAAATTTTAACTTAATTCTTCTAAGATATATATATATATATATATATATATAATTGAAAATTACAAAATTATAAGTAGTCAAGAAAATACCTAAAGAAGAAGCTTGGATTGTAATTAGTGACTCGAAGCGTCTGGGATCTTCGTTCTCAAAATCCCAAATTACATCTAGCGCACGATAGGAGTACTCTTCATCATCCGTAACAACCAATAAAGTGCTGCGCTTCGATTCCGAATCCTATAAAGAAAAACAGAAAAAAAGCTTAAAATTAAAAGAAAATGAAAATGCAACAAACAGAATCATCAACTGTCACATAAACCTCAATTTTTTTTTCAAAAAAAGGAACGGATTTGAACAATATGTAAAATAAAAAGAAAAAAAGAAAAATTTCAGTTCCGGGGCATAGATGTGAGAAATCAACCGATCAAAGAACGTAACTTTTAACAAACCAAGAGATTTCTAGCAAAAAGTAAGCAAATGAATTCGATTACAAAAAAAAAAAAAGAAAATTATACTCACCATGTCGATCAGGGTTCAAAATCACGGCAAAAGAAAAAAGAATTCCCAGAGATTTATTTCTTGATTTTTCGGCTGTTAATTTGGTTTAATTTTCTGGAATGTGCGATTTCACACTGTGCTTTTACCCACCGACTTTTCCGCTTCTGAAATTACAAGGTTTAACAAGGCGAAAAGAGAGTAGAAGGCGGTGAGAATGTTTAAAGAATTCGAAGGAAGAGGGTGATTGGTCAAGTAGGGTAAGTGATCAGGTGTGACAAAGGCACATGGATAAACAAAACTCCTTCACACGACACGTGGCATTTAAAAAGAGGTCCATTAAAATCCATTATTATTGGGTTTGGGCCCATGTTTAAATAAATACTCCAGGCTCTACTCTAGCCCAGTTTGCCTCTTCGTTTGAAGAACAGCGAGCAGGCGCAATAAACTTCTCCTTCCTTTCCAATTTCCGCTTCACCTGCATCATTGTGCCAATTTTGATGAACCTTCCCTAAAGATTGCCTGCCACCTTGTATTTTACACTGTTTTTGTAAGTTTCATTATTTCCCTTTATTTATTTGTCTCTTTGTGCAAACGTATGTTCAATTTCATCATGTCTTTGATTTGTTTGAAAAAATGTCTCACCGAGGATTGGACTGCTGCTTGCTAGCTTCTCCTTGCTTCAAAGTTAAAACTGTTACTGTTACTTTCTTTGCTTTAAAAGTTGTTTTTGATAAAATCGATTTAGACTATCAGCCATTTTCTTTGCAAGTAACAATGCTGATTGCTCCTGGCTACGTTGTACCTTTATTTGTAGTGAATAGCAGTTAGCTTTATGTGCGTTTGAACTCTCTTATGTAAGTAGCAATTTTTTCAGTGAATTAGACTTCTCATAAATTCTGTTAATGTTGCAGGTTCTGATCCATGTTAACATTTTATGTCTGGAAATTTGCTTTCCATGAGGAAAATGAGACGTCCGGTCATGGCTGTCTCCTCTTCTTTCTTATTTGCCTTACTTCATCATAGGCATTATAGTGTTGATAGGACTTGCAGATGCCAGTTCCCCGTTTATTGGAGTCACAGGTCAGTTTGCGGGACCTCTGACTCCTCTTCGAGCAACTTAAAGACACTAAATGCATTTTCAAGTCTTAAGGATAGGTTGATGCTATTTTCAACAATGGCTGGTACAATCTTGGTTCAGGCTCGAGACCCAGCTAAACTGAATATGGAAATACTTAATGCAATTGATGAGCGCAGATACATTGATACATGGAAGCTGTATGAACAGCACATGCAGATGGAAGGGTTTCCTCGAAAATCTGTTGTGAACAGGCTTCTGACGGGTTTTGCGGAAAGCCTTGATGTTCAATGGCTTGAGAAGGCTTATGGTGTGGTTGAACAAGCCTTTGAGGAGAGTAAACAGAACTTGTTGGAAAAGGTGCCTCTGATTTATCTTTCTCTTGGTCTTGCCAAATGCAGTTTGTCAGTTCCTGCATCAACCATTCTGAGAAAATTGGTAGAAACAGAACAATATCCTCCTGTGACTGCTTGGTCAGCCATCTTGGCCCACATGTCACAAACGGCTCCTGGGGCTTACCTGGCTGCTGAATTGATTCTTGAGATAGGTTACTTATTCCAGGATGGGAGGGTGGACCCCCGTAAGAAGAGCAATGCACCTTTAATTGCTATGAAGCCTAATACTACTGCTTTCAACATTGCTTTGGCTGGGTGCCTCTTGTTTGGGACAACAAGGAAAGCAGAACAGCTTCTTGACATGATGCCTCGACTTGTTGTAAAAGTTGATGCAAACTTGCTGATTGTAATGGCACATATATATGAGAGAAATGGGCGAAGAGAAAAGCTGAGAAAACTTCAGAGGCACATAGATGAAGCTTGTAACTTGACTGATATTCAGTTTCGGCAGTTTTATAATTGTTTGCTTACATGCCATTTAAAATTTGGTGATCTTGATTCTGCCTCCAATATGGTTTTGGAAATGCTTCGGAAAGCAAAGGAAGCACAAAATTCTCTAGCTGCTGCAACACTTGTGCTTGAAGCTGCTGGAAATGACAACAGGCCCCTTGGTACTCACGTTTCTGGGTCAAGTCAGAGCCAACAAGAACCCAATAGCTTGCATAACAATAGTTTAATTGCGAGTCAGATTATATCTTATGATGAGTTCTCTAGAGATAGAAATTTTGTTAAACTTGGAAATGAGGCTAAGGAAATACTTCTTACTTTACTAGCTAAGCTGCAGACACAAGTCGAATTGATTACAACTGAACATGGAATTCTCCAACCAACAGAAAAGATTTATGTGAAATTGGTTAAGGCTTTTCTTGAAGCCGGAAAGATCAAGGATTTGGCTCAGTTTCTTATAAAGGCAGAGAAAGAAGATTCCCCAGTTTCCAATGATGATTCGGCATTGGTTCATGTTATAAACTCGTGCATTTCACTTGGGTGGTTAGATCAAGCACATGACCTTTTGGATGAGATGCGTTTTACTGGGGTTAGAACTAGTTCTTCCGTATATGCATCCCTCTTAAAAGCATACTGTAAAGCAAACCGACCAGGAGAAGTCACATCACTTCTAAGAGATGCTCAGAAGGCTGGGATCCAACTAGATTCCAGTTGTTATGACGCACTGATACACTCCAGGGTGCTTCAGCATGATACTCAAGGAGCACTCCATCTATTCAAAGAGATGAAGGAGGCTAAGATACCCAGAGGTGGTAATCAAGAATTTGAGAGGTTGGTTAAGGGATGTGCAGGCAATGGTGAAGCAGGGTTAATGGCAAAGCTATTGCGAGAGATCAGGGAAGGGCAGAAACCGGATAGTGGAGTACACGATTGGAATAATGTAATCCATTTTTTCTGTACGAAGAGGTTAATGCAAGATGCTGAAAAAGCTCTGGCGAAAATGAGGAGTCTGGGGCTTGCTCCGAATGCTCAAACGTTCCACTCTATGGTCACCGGATATGCTGCAATCGGAGGAAAATACATCGAGGTAACGGAGCTTTGGGGTGAAATGAAATCACTTGCTTCTTCCACCCCAATGAAATTCGATCAGGAACTTCTGGATTCTTTTCTATATACATTTGTAAGGGGTGGATTTTTTGTTAGAGCAAATGAAGTTGTGGATATGACGGAAAAAGGAAATATGTTTATCGACAAGTACAAGTATCGGACCCTCTTCTTGAAGTACCATAAAACACTTTATAAGGGCAAGGCTCCTAAATTCCAGACAGAATCCCAACTAAAGAAGAGGGAAGCGGCATTGGGTTTCAAGAAATGGGTTGGTTTATGTTAACCAGATTCGTCTGACTGCTACATGTAATTTAGAGCTGCAATGATGAGAGCTGATTCTCGAAAATCAGAGAATGACATTGTTTACTATCCATGCTGCCCATATTTATTTTTGTTGAATAACAAATTAGGTATCTTCTTTTTCACAAATTCAAGCCTTCCTAAATCCTACTAATAATATAAAAAGAAAAAAAAATACACATAAAAAGGCTCTGGTTGGCTCCTTCACTGGGGTCCACAGTATCCTATATAAACACGCCACGAATCCCTCCCTGCAACCAACCACCTGAACACAGGGAAACACTCTCTCAGCTAGCCTGTTCCGTTATTGCCGCTCAGACGCCACGACAAAAAAAACCCCTAACATTTCCCCTCTGCTTTCACTTCCTTTCTCAAGAAAGAGAAAAAGGAAACGGCACACCAACAATGAAGCGCTCTCGTGTTAACGGCTCCACTAGCTTCGGCAACATCCGAATCCTCAAACCTCCGTCAGCTGCTGCTTCTGCTTTCCGTTGGAACTCACGCATCAATCCTTCCATAATCTCTGCCCATGCGCCGCCGCAGAATGTTTGGGAGAGGGCGAGGGAAGGTCTTTTGACCTTGCCAGCGCCGCAAGTGACTGTGGAAAGCGGGCAGCGGTCGGGGCAAGTCAGTCATTTCTTGGACAACTGCTTCTTTTGCAAGAAGGGACTGCGTCAGAATGATGAAACATTTATGTACGGGTATGTATGTTCCTGTTTATCGCTTTTATTTTTACCATACGATTCTTTTTATTGTTATCTAAATCTTTTAGTTTCTTTATTGTTTTATATTATCGACTCTCTGTTTGGCTGCTGAGAAAGAACTGGAAAGTAATACTGGAAGCTAAAAATAGGAAATTGAATCTTTTTTTATTATTTCTTTTACCCGTTTCCGTTATCTTCATTATCTTAGAGTGAAACATTTACACGAAGTTGTTTTTTTATCTTTAATGTCTCAGTTTGTGTTTTTTAACTCTCTTTTGCTGTTTGATTTGTGTGAAAATTATGACAAGAAATATTGAAGAAATTCCTTTGAGTTGTGAGAATCAGTGTTTCCCTCTTGTTCTTTGATCTCTGAAAATGGTGAAATTGTCAATTAGACTTAAGTATAAATTTGCATTGCACATGTTCAGTTTATTGAGATTCTATGTTTCCCTCCTTTTCTTTTATCTATGAAAATGGTGAATTGTCAATTGCACTTAAGTATACATTTGAATTGCACGTGCTCAGTTAAGTGATATCTCTGAGAATTATAAAACTGCTCATATATAATAATTGATGTTATGATTGTAATGAATTACATTTTCGGCTGTGGTTTTATTTTTCTTTCTTAGTTAGGTGTTAGCCCTCTAATTGCAGAAGTATAAGCACATAATTAATGGAAGATTCCATTCTTCAATTTACTTCATTATTTTCCATCTCTGGTTTCTTTGCACTTTCAAAATTTCATAGTCAAAGTTCTGATTCTCTTCTATTCATGTCTTCAAGTTGGAGTTCTGTGAAGCATATTATTGACATTTTATTGACACTTGCAATTTTATATAATTGGACTGAATTTCGTTATATAATGCAGTGACTTTCGTGCATTCTGCACTCCTGAATGCCGTACTAAACAGATTGCCGTTGACAATGAGATGGATTAAGTTTCTAAACAATCAACTGGAACAAAGACAGACTGTTGCTGGAAGAGTGATTTGAAGTATTAGGCTGGTGCTCAATTGGAAAAGTATGCATCTTAATTGTTTCCTAAATATTTAGTTAGTTCACCAACTCTGGTGGTGCACAGCTTGTCAAATTTTTGAGATTGGCGTGCACTTCTTCACGGGATGACATCGTGGCTGACACATCATCAGTCGTGTACAGTTGCACTAGTTGATTTTTTCTAGGATTAAAAAATCTCTAGGTTTTTGGAGGATTGAACATTTCGTTTCAACTTTGAAGCAGAATTTATGATGGTATCACATGATATTTGTTATCTTTACAAATGCTGATGCTCTGGGTGATAGTTTGTTCACTCATACATCATTTGGTTACAGTCATAGATTCTTCTCTACTCTCTCAATGCATTTTAGTGAAATTTTCTATGTTGAGAAGGCCAATTTCATTTTTCTTATTTTCATTTCGATTTTCTGTTACTTATTTTATGATTAAGCCTGTATATTTTCATGAACATCCTATACTCTCAAGTATGAACTAGGAATATGACTAATTTAAATATGCATGATGTCTGACAATTCATCATATGTTTGAGAAGTGTACTAAATGTGCAAAAAGTATTGTCTAAAAAAGAATTAGCCTTAGATTATCGTTTCAGAAGTCTTAAATTGTGCTTGATATTCATTTCATTCATCAAATTTGGGTTTTAACATTAGTAGAGCAGTTTACTCATTTCAAAACGACTAGAGGTTTGATCCTTCCATATGACTCCCATTTTTTGTAGCTTAATTGCCTGGAATCCTGAGCCCCAAAAATGAATTAACAAAGTGAAGCATTGTCTTCTAGATTTATATTGCAGTCTTAAGATGCTTTTCAGTCTATGTTGTAGGTTCTTTGGATGTTGTGCTGCTTGAGCATGACAAATTCTATTCTGCTGACAAAACTTATCATTTTAGGAGTTCATGGATGTGTTCAAGAAGCTAACATGACACTGTTGTACTCTCTGAATGGGGCGTTACTGTTTTTTTATGGTTCTTCCTTGCCCTTTTTTTTTAAAAATTTTTTTGGTACATGGTTCTACCTCGCCTTTGGTTATAATTCTCGACTCTACCTAACCTGAAGTCCATCATTCAACTCGGAGAAGTTGGCAATGCTCCGTATCCAATTCTCAGTTGCTTCTCGATTGTAACCATATGGCCCCATTAGAATGTTTTGTTCATATGCTGCACTGCATACGGGCCAAGGATGCTTTGTTCAGTTAGATGTAGATGCTAACCAAATGGCCCATTTGATGGGCCTATGAGCCCAAATAGATACCCTTCAAATAAAAAATGTACTCAATGAATGTAGACTTCGCAATCGCTATCAGCATGTAGTCAATGAAATTACCTCAGATGGTACGTAGCAGAAAAAACCCCTAGACGAGGCACCCGTCGGTTGCCTGATTACATCTTCTTTCAAATCTGAAGATACCCTTTTCCTTTCCTCGATAGGCTGGGTGAATCCGAGATACTTTTAAAAACGAGAGTCGAGTTTATTAAGGACATTGTGTGAAACGAGGGTTGACCCCAAAAAAGGGCCAAATTATTGACAGAAAGAAGTGATGGGTTAGTGAAAGAGATCTGGACGTGTTGCCTTGTTGACTACCAAAATCAAAATCTAACATCATTCACAGACCAACCGTCGTGTGTTTCCTCTGTGTTCTGTTTGATTTCTGATTACTGATCACTGACACCTTGTTTAACAAGCAACAATCTTGCGTCCAAAAAAACAGCTTAATATGACATTACTTCTATCTAATCAATGCTTAATTCGGTACCCTGCAATGTAAAAGCCTTAAATCTCACTCTCATTGTTTTCCATATCGATTATCGGTTCTATTCAAGCCATGACCTATCTTTCCTAGATACGTATTTCATTATTTCTGAAGGGGATCTGCTTAGCTACTTGCTTGTAGTTTCAGCTTTTGCTTTCTGCATACAAGAATTTCACTTCTCTGATCTATAATCTTAGGAAGCAAAACACTTCTCCACACGGAACGCATTCTTCATGAAAGACCTTTTGTCATGAGGTAAAAGATGATGTATGGATTAAGAGAAATCTGTTTTTGGTGCTTTCATTGTTTCAATTTTCAATGGTGGGATTTGAGAAATTGGAGGACAGAGGAAGGTATCCTTGCATTGGTAACTTGGCGTCTCCAGGCTAGGACAACAAAAGACCGAATCCCATGTTGAGATGTTGTTTTCAAGCTTGAGGACAGTTTGTCAGGTCTTTAAAAAATCACAACTCATTCTCACTATAATTTTAAATGGTAAATTTACTATCAAAATGGTGAATAAATATTGTAGCATGCACTTCATTAGTTTTTATCCTTAATACTCAGGATCAGTTACAATAAAATTGAACAAAGTTGTCATATACTTAATTGCTTTACTCATGTTTTGGTGGCTTATTTTTTAACCTGGATGGATTTTTTAATCTAAGTTAGGCTCATATAACCCAAACATGAATGTACAGTACTGAAAATAAATGCAAAGAGGCTATTAAACGTCCATTGGCCTGTTTCTGCATTTAGTGAAAGCTACTTTGGCAATTTCCCATGCACACATGCCTTGCTGCAAGGCTTTCACGCGTCGCATGGTTATGCACATCCCACATGCGCCATCCGCCCATGGACTTAGATTTCTTGCAAAAAAGTTCAAATTTGCGTCAATTCATACAATATCGTACGGTCCCAAAAGAATTCCCTTTCTGCCTTCTCCCCCTCCCTCCAGACCCCAGTCCCTCTCTCGTAGGCTGACGTCACGTGTTCTTCACTTGCCAGAGCGAAAACCCCTGCAGCCCTCAACAGCATTCGTAAACAACCGGTACGGGATGGCTCAGAGAGGTGTGCTTTTGCCTTTGCATTTGCTTTCTGTCCCTCCAAGGCTGACGTCAGAGCCATGGAGAGAAAGAGAAAAAAAACCAATAAAAATTTGGAACGTTGCTACCCTCAAGGGTGTCAGGTTTTGGGAGGTGCCATCCGTTGGCCATGTCCAGCCAAACTTAAGATGATGTTCTATAATTTATCAAATTTACCTAAAAAAGAAATACTTATATTTGAAACTAAAAGAAAAACAGAGAAGAAGAAAATGACAATTTAATGAGAATAAAATACTTTGCTGGATCTCTCTCTCAAATGAATTTACAAAGTTTTGCAGTATTGTAAAGGATTTAATGGAAAACTGCAAATGATGCTATCTGTCTTAGCAGAATAATCGCTGAGAGTTGGTCTCCTAAGCAGGCAGTTAGACTCTAGCCTCGCATGTGAACCCTCCTGAACAGATAAAAAGGGTTAGCTTATTTTATCTATAAATTTAATCAAAGTTTTCGTCTGTTAATGGGAAGCATGATTAGGATAACATTGACTACATGAGACAAGTTTAAGGAATGGTCAAAACTCTTTCCAAATGGCCCAATTGTGTCCAAGCCATGTTCAGTATCGTCCAGATTCTTTTAATTTATCCTAACCATCGTTTTCATTTTGGGAGGCAGAATGGTGAATCAAGTGAAAAAAAGTAAGCCCTCAAAGCATAAATTAGGGAAATGATGAAATGCGTATGCACCAAGTCTTGGTGTTTTATTAGGCTGTCTTGGAGAATTGCAGATATTTTAGTAAAGTGAAAGGAACCCATTGGAACAATCGGGTTTGTTCTTTGGCTATAGCCCAAAAATTGATGTAGAAGATTTGTATTCCAATTGCCAAAATCATTCATCTGTACTATCAGAAAGCTAGCAACCAATAAGCAATTTTACACCTAATCCAACGCTGCAACAGGCAATCATTGAAATCACATTGTTGGAAGTAACCCAATTGTCGGCAAAATGAAGTGGTGGGGATACATGAGTCTCATATATCCAAAGCTGTTAAAAGGCAGAAAGAGCTCTCCATGGCACTTACTTTCAGCTACTGCCCTGTGCCTTGGATAGCTACTAGGCAGAAGACAAACATGCAGGAATATACGGGGAAGTAGATTCATGGAATTTTTAACTTACGCTATCCGTTTCAGATCAAACAATTCTGGCATACAGAGGACATTGGACAATCATATACGTTCATTTTGCCCCAGTGACCTTTTGTTATAGCCTTTTTTTTTTTTTTCTTTTTCTTGAGAAAGTAATTGGATTCATCAGTTTTGGTTATTTTATGAAAAAGATATATATGTTCTGATGATAAAATAGGATGTACGTACTAAAGTAAAAAGCTTTGGCTTAGACCAATGACAATGAATCGTCTTTCTACTGAATCGAAGTTTTGTGGTTCACTCCAATCAAGTTCATCATTCATTAACATAGCAATCAAATCTTGCATGATTTTGGTCCGCATTTGTATGTAAGTTAATAGCTAAAATAATAAAAAATTTCTTAAACTTTATCATTTTATTTAAATAAGCACTTTAATTATATTTAAATAAATTTTTAATCTTTAATTGTATTTAAATAAACTCTTAATATAAATAAATCTTTTTTTAAGTAAGGATTTATATGACTACGAATAAAAAATAATAATTTATTTTATTACAATAAAAATTTAGAAACTTATTTAAATAAAATTAAATAATTCAAATACTCCTTTAATATTTTAGGCTAAGATAATTCTCCCCCGAAAGAATGCTTGGATTTTTGCTTACTAGTGCCAGCTGCTATAGTTATTCACTGTTTTGCTAAAGAGAAATGAATAAATATATGTACTATGAAAAAAAGAAAGGTCAAATATTGGTTTTAGTCCTTAATTATACATTAATTTGATTAAATTGAAGCTTTGAATCTTTATGAATAATTAGATGTATTCCAATCACTAACAAAATTAAAAATATATCGATAAGGTTATTTTTACTTACAGATTATATTTTGAAAGATGTCAAAAATATTTAAAAAATTTTATATAAAATCTATTTGAATTGTCACGTCAACTTAATCAAAACTTAAACGAATTAAAACATATTAAAATAAATTATCATTTCATGAGAAAAAACATACACGGAGACACAATCCTGTTACCACAATCTTTTTTAAAATTACAAATGACAAATCTTTTTACAAAACCTATACAACCACACATTTTTATTATATAGTTTTCAAACTTCGGATGTTTCATTTTGAATCAGGGGTTGTTAAAATATGTGTATTTCCATATAACATATCTTGTATATTATTGTGTTTATTACAGTTGGCCTATTCCTTAGATGTAACATATGAATCTTATATTCGCTATTGTATTTTGTATATAAAGGGTTCTAACCCTAGAAATGAAATCAGATTTTCTGCTCTAAATTTTATCAACAACAGTCAACCAGTCTAGGATTAAGTGGGATTTTGGGAAGACGAGCCTTCCCCTTCTCTTTCTTCTCGGCCTCCTCTTTTCTTTTTGGCTTGTTCACACAATCACACTTGTCTTGGATTACCTTACTCACCCATGTCCTTTAAAGGCAGATTGTTTGCTTTGTTAAACCCCTCCATCCCCACTTAGATTTTCTGTCCCCTTTTTTAGCTGCTAAGTACATCAACCAAAGTTAAAGATTCAATTAAACTTGGATTATATTGTGCTTTAATTTTTGGACCAAAGGCGGGGAAAGGTATATATAATTGTAATTCCGTTTGTATCAAATCTGTTGGACTAAAGCTTTAGCAATACACAATTTGGATTGATCTTAACAAAGTGTAAATTACTCATTTAAGCAATATGACAAGCCTAAACAAGAATAATTGTCACTAAAAAATGATTATTTGAATCAAGTGAATTAAATTTGTGCATCCAAATCAGTTTTTTTTTTTTTTCTGTAAAAAATTAAATTTTCCAATTGATGAGAAGAGTTTTAATTACAGTTTTGACAATGATGACAACCGAATGTTGTCTATTTCATATGATTCAACACTCATGGCTGTATATATATAGAATGTCACCCAAGTTCAAGCTGGAAATTCCCCGTTTGAAAGCAACAAATGCTATAATCGTAACCTAGTATAAGATAAAAAATCCAGGTTTGAAAATCCAATTACTTAAATTCTGGACAAGAAAAAGCCTTTTCCTAAATGCTTTCCCCCTGACAACTAGGGGCCCCCTCCCCATGTTTTTTTCCTTTACACCCAATCCAAACAGGGCCCTCCCTTATCTACCTTGAGAACGATTTTATTGATAGAAGTCTTAGTTTAGACTTTTTCTAATTTCTTGATCGGCTGGAAAGAATTAAAAAAAAAAAATTGATTAGAAGAGAAAATTAACATAATTATGAAAATTTTATTTAAATCACTAAAAAAAATCCAGATGGCACTTGGCAGAATTTTATTGGACATGGGTTCTCATTAGAACCCACTTAAATTGGTCCCATCCCATGAAACTCTGCCATATTTATTCACGCTCCTTTTATAACGCGTTGAGAACACGATAAAACATTTTTCCGGATTGGATCCACGGGCACTTATTGCGCGTGCGAGAAACAAGAACAAAGAAGGCATTGTGGGCTAAGGAAACCAGCGAGAGAGTGACATATCTTTGGGACAAAACCCGTTGCCATACGCGCGGGTTGTCTTGAGTTCTTTTTTTTTTTTTTTTCAACCGCTATTTGGTTAAAAATTCCTTCCATTTTTTTTTTCCTTTTAACCATCTGATGTAACATATGCAGTTGATTTGTTGCAGTCCCGCAGTCTTAAGGGTATTTCATGCTCTGACATCAATGGAAAATTTACATTCCGATTCCTTGTGTTCCTTTTTTTTTTTTTTTTTTAATACACAAACAACAATGCAGCCTATTTTGGCAACTGTAATTTTGAGGAGCACTTAGGGTCAAATAGTTCAATTTGATCGAATTTAATCATAAAATGCACTTTTCAATGATGGAAAATATTTCGATCCCAATTTCATATGAACCCTAAATCACTAAACTAAAAAAATAGAGTAGTCAAATCCAACTCTTGATCATGAATCTTATTTTTGTTTTAAGGTAAAGAATGTTCTATTCATTTCTTCGCTTAATTGTTAATCTATCAACTTTCAAGGAAAAAAAAAGAACTTTAAAATCTATTAATGTTTCTTTATGTGTAAAATGCTAATTGAATTGAAATCAGTAGAAATAAAAAATCTTTAAACAGTTGACTTCTGAATGGTACATTGATGTCTTAATCTTACAGTGCAAGATCACTTGGAGTTCCAATAAAAAAGGAAAAACATACACAGGACAGGACTTATAAATGCAAAAACAGTATTGCGAAAGAAAAGAAATTATTACACCTTCAGTTTCATAAATGTCTTGCTTCTGACAGTTCCCAAAGGTTTGGTTTGGTCTATAAGTTACACCCAACCCACCGCTGCACCAAATAATTGGCAGTAACAAGTAGGGCTACCAAAGCAGAGAGCACCACATTGCTTCAAGTTTGGTCCTAACTAAAATTTGCACTGACGGTTGAAGAAGGCTTTCAATGCCTGGTGATGACACTAGCTGAAGCAGATGTTATTGAAATTTGAAACCATAAACTCGCCCTTTTATTTTTCTTGAATAAGTAGGTTTCAGGCTTTATTGGGATTCATCTACCTTTTGGAAAAGGCATGGCCTCATGGATTCGATAAATAAATAACAGTAAAGTGATTGTTATTTAACTCTCCTTTCTCTTTGCTTTTCTTTTACCGTCATGCCACAGTTTGAGATGTAGTAAAAAAAAAATAACGGTGGAGATAGTCAAACAAACTAGTTTCTCTTCATCAGTTAAATTAATAGCGGCAACAGAAAAAGAAGGATTACATAAATCAAAACTTCTTCTCTTTTATCCACTAGCAATGAGTATCCATCACATCTCCAGGCTTTTATCTTCCAAGACTAGTACAAAAAGGAAAAAAATGACAATTGATTCCATTATATCTCTCCTTGTTTTTTTCATTCCCAAAAAAAAAAAAACTCGACTCTTAATTTCTGCTGTAATTTACAACAGCGGATTCTGAGAGAGGCAAACCAGTAGAAGACTAAGAACAATGGAAATTCTACACTCCAAAACTGATCCCACCCGGCCAAATCTCATGTGGAGACTTGAGGGAGAGCTTTTAACAAATATGATGTTAAAGCAATCCATTATTAACCTGTAAATTTTAAAGAAAATGCTCTAGCCATGTCAATCAGTAAAGGTTTCAATGGAATTTGGACAAGAACAAACTAATTTGTCTTGTAAATTATTGAAAAGTCATGGATGCCTTTTTTATGTTGGATTTTTCAATTTTGCAGTTAGGAATTTAATTTGTGGTGAGGAAATCGTATGCTGTGAACTTCTGAAGTTGGGAATTATTGACAATATACTATTTGCACCTGTTGCAACAGGAAAAGTTATGTAAAGAATTAGACAAATGAATTAGGATGAGAAATTACATCCAAAACTATCAAAAGTTAAGGACCAACCTTCTTTTGGACTGCGGGCAGCAGTAAGTCTTTGTCGCCACCATAGGTATAGTTTACATAGGGCAGTACCCACCTGTAAAATGGCGGACCAATCAATAGATAAGAATAAAAAACAAAGCAGCAGATTTTCTCAAAGTTAAAAACACTTTTAACAGGGAAAGAAGACATGATTTTATAGCAAAACTTTCAGAAAATATTCCAAGTACCATTTTCTACAGGAGAGAAAGATTTAAGTCTAAAAGGCCTGCATGTTTACTTGGTATATGAGATATTAATACATGGTAGGGAGACTTGAAATCTATAGGTACATTTAAAAAAAAAAAAATCGGCCAAAGAAGTCCTCATGACATTAATAGCGTATCCTTTTCTTCCTACTAACAAGACAAATTAGGACCGAGTTTACTTTATCTTTATATTTTATTCTGGCCACAAATGAAAAAGTAAAATTACCTGACTGATTGAGGAGAGAAAGCACGGTTGGAATCCTGGGGGAATTGCATTTTCTTCATGAAACCTTTTACTACGTCGTATAAGATACCCTGCTACCAGCCCAAGAGAACTAGCTTTAATTGTAAGGTTAGCAGGAATCAGTTAGCAACAGCAAAAGGATTTATTCATTTAATTCCCTTGTATAGATGAATTACCTTATACAACCATGTACTTAATATTGTGTCATTTTCCGGAAGTGTAGCACGGAATAAGTATTGTTAAAAATTCTCTCAAAAGAAACTGAGTTCGGTATATCCATGTGACTTTGGCAATAGCTCTTCAACCTCAATCCTGGCGCTGGAACAACTCATGCTTTTCCTGATTCGGCTACGGTTAATAGACTCAACCTCTGCTGAAAATACACTATATACAGGCCTATGGTCTGAGAACTTTGACTCTCCACGAACATAAGATAACTGATAGAGGCCGCTTCCGTACCACAGTATACGATCACACCTTCACAAATATCAGCTTGCTTACTTGCTTGTTTTATGATTATCAGATCGATGGTTCTTTATAAAAGCAAAATCATGTGACAATTTCTTCTCATGGACATAAATTACATAATTCTAATTTCCCCAATTACTTAAAAGTACTAGGTGAATAGAGAGACTACCATGCAGGAGTTCTTCGCTTCTCCTTTGGACGCCTATCCTCCCCAGCGTATCTGTCAGAATTATTTGAATACTTGTATGTAGGAGGGAAATATATTTTGCCTTCACTCCATCCCTCAAAAACACGGCCTCGCCTCTGCTCTATCCTAAGCTGGAAAACCATCAATTTTTCAGATAGAGCAATTCTCATAGGAATTAATCGCAGCATAAAGCACCATGAAAAATGAACATGACATAAATATAAAGAATCAATTGAAAAAGGATAAGAACATGCCTGGTCCTTCTCTAACAGTGCCTTCCAATTGCGCATCTCAACCAGAGCCCTTGCAGAACGGTAGGATAGAGCAATCCGATAATTCAAATCCCCAAGCCATATAATACGACTGTGCCAAGGCATTCAAAACTCTAGAATTTTACAACAAAGCTAAGACAAAATCTCTAACAAGACTGGAATTTCTGGGACAAAATGTGGTATCTTAATCTGCCACGCATTAAAAGAGTCAAAATTTAACATATAAAGGCTTACTCATGCTCTAGAATCGTTTGGGGAGAATTCTCGTTTCCCATACCATTAACCCTGGGAAACCTTGTCTTTCTAAGGATCTCCATAACATCAGAATTTCTTCGCAGCTCATCACCCTCCTTTTGCCCAGAGGTTAAATGACTACAGATGAAGCAAAAGCTGGTTTGATGCAAAGACATGCTAATAGCAATGGAACCCTGGAAAACCCAAGAAATGAGTATGCCTCCCTATTCCTAGTTCAACAAAATCTCTCAAATCAGAGAAGTTTAATAGGAAAAAATGTACCTTGTTTCCAAGATAACCCATCAACCCTCTGCCAACACAGGACACTTTCATGTTGCGAACATCATCTCTAAGATCGCTCTTCACCCATACTGTTAGAAATATCCCAACCATTTGCTTGCTGGCAACCAAACAGTACCTCGAATGCCCCACCTGTCTATCGCTTTCCTCCAAGGCAAAAGATCCACCATAGGATATTGGAGAATATTGCATATACGGAGTGTTACCTGGTGAATCCCCAGGTCCATTCTCATCATCAGAGGAACCCCATCTCAAATTAGGGTCATAATCACTTGGTCTATGCCCAAAGATAACACGATCACAAACACTGAAGCGGCGGTCCAGCCGGGGCTGTGTCATTGCCATGTCACTATCCATTCTCATGCTACGGCTCAAGGATTGAAATGATCGGCGGTGAAAGAAAGATGAAGCTTTCTGCCTTGTTGATCCTTCAAAGTCTGCATCCAGTTCTACAAGCGGATCAGGTATTGGTGAAGGTGTGTGGAAACCACCACTGGTGCCGGGAAGACTATTGAGAGTCTTCCTAATGAGAGCTAGCCATTTCCTGGCCGGTCCATTGTCTTCAGTGCCCAAAACATTACCAGCGTTTAAAGGAACAATTTCTTGAAACCTAAAAGGTCAAATTAAGGAATCCAAGAGGCTGATATCATAAATCTTGTTTGTTTAAAAGAATTGAAAAGTAGAAGAAATCTGGATTAGTTTGGCATACCCGAGAACATAAATGTCAGCAGGAGGAGAGGTATGAAGCCAATCTTCAAGACTCAAATAACTAGGAGGAGATTTTCCAGCCACATTCCATGTAGCTACAAAAATCCTGCGCCATATGGAAACAAAAAACGCACTCAAAACCAAATCCTATTGAGAAGCAACTTAACACAAGAAAGCAATTAAGAATACAACACATACCTATAATTATGCACATCTGTAAATTGGGAGCCATCAAGATCAATTTTACTTCGTCGAACACGATCAGAATACCTCTTGCTCAATCTCTCTAGCATCCATGTAACAAATTAGAAGTTTGTGGAGCAGAAAATTGGAATGATTGAAACAATATTAGCATTTTAATATTGGTTTAATTGAAATTTCTGAAGAGGTGAGATAAAAGAGAGGTGTGGTCCAAAGCAATCAATATAGTGGCGTCTGATTCTGAACCTGTTCTACTTTTCTTGATAGTGCATGCCTCCCCCTCTGAGAAGTTGTGCCTCCAATCTTCATCAACACCTGAAAAAGAAAAACCATAAAGTTGTTAAAGCTGCGCTCTCTCACCCTGTCTCAGCAGAGTTTCAATTTCACAGATTCAAACACCATAAAAAACAAACAATATGAATTTCGGAAAGAGGAAGAAAACAACTACCAGATCTTGAACTCAAATGACAAGTATCAAACCCCCCCCCCGCAGAAATTAAAAACCTAAATACATTTTTGTATAAAACAAAGAGTAAAATCATAGAAATAGAATAATGCAAGTGTCAGTGCTTAGAAGAATCTAAAATCAAGACAGTTTTCACTTTCAAAACAAATCCTATCTTTGTTCTTGGTATATACAAGGCTAAAGATTCCAAATCCAAGAACCAAATTTATAATCTAAAACTCATGCAAGAAGACAGAGTCAGAAGATTTAAAAGCCAATCAAATCACCTCCATAATCAACATCATCAGCATGAAAGTCCTCAGCTTTACTCTTGATATTGAACCACTTCTTGACCAATGTCTTGGGCCATGAAAGCTTCATCAGGGAAACACACTTAACTTTATCAGCAACCTCATACTTAAAATAAGCTAACACAAGAACCAAATGAGTTTCTGGCTTGTCTCAAAAAACACCTTGCTCTTCTTGATGCTCCCATCTCTCATTGTTTCACAGCTTTCATATAGCCTATCCAGATTTGTAAGCAATAATTACGATTTGGTGAAGTTGGTTCTTTTGGCTCAACTATGACTTGATAATCTCAAGTGTTTCGCCCTTTGATAAAACGTAAACAAAGACAAATAGAAAAGTACAAAAAAAAAAAAAAAGAATCTTGAAAACAGGGCTTTTCAGAAAAACAAGAGGGAAAGTTCAAGTTTTGTGATGAAAATAATGGGAGAAAAGTGGGCTAATTTTGAATGATAGCTGAAGAGAAGAGAAGGGTGATCCTCTGTTCCCTGAGGTAATTAAGAGAAAACAAGTGAGGGAACAAAGGAAGTTCCAGTTTTTCACCTGCATTATTATTTCATTTTTAACAAGGTGAAAACCAAAAATACCCAGTTGGGCACTTTCCTTTGTCTTTGGTCTTTCACTTATATTTCTTTTTCTGCTGGAGAAGTCTAAGAGAGAAACAGAGGGAAAAAGAGAAGAAAAAAACTGAAGGAGAATTGAAACGGAAACGCACAGAGAGGGACAACAACTGAAGCGTGGAAGTAAGACTAAGAGATTCTGAGGTTAGAACAAGACAATGTAGGACACATAACAGAGAGAGAGAAAGAAAGAGAAGAGAAAAGAGGTTTTTTTTTTTTTTCGTTTCCTTTGAGTTGGCTCTATTGAAACAAAGAACCTCGTTCAGGGACAGGGCAAAGTATCAAATTTGAAGAGAATAAAGTGCAAGAGAGCTTGGGTTTCTTCCCTCACTCTATTGTATTCTATGGAGCCTTTTTTACCCCTAAATACAAGGCCAACTAAGGGCAAACGGGAAATGGAGATATCATCCACCCATGACCCACCCACATCCAACCCCTACTCGGATCTCTTAATTTTATTCATTGTTTGAAATTTCCAAGCCCTATAATCAAATTTATTTCAACACTTAAATCCTAAATTTTTACTCATTTGACCAAAGTATTACTCCACCTTAAGTCAAATTGAATTATTAGTATACTTGGTTTCTTGAGAAATATGTTAAAAGGGGAAACTTTTCTTTTGTTGAGGGTCAATACTGTTGCTGAAGCGTGGGTTTTTGGGCGCTCAGACATCTATCCATCTATTATAGGTGTAGAGTGTAGGATTAGGGGTTTTGATAGAAGGAATTTTTGTGCCAAGGAAGGCTGTGACCCCAATGTGTGCAAATTGTTGGGGTGTTTTTAACTTTAGAAGCATTGAATTTGAATCTCCTCAAAACCTTCATCTTTGTTGCTTTTTAGTAGTCAATGTGTTAAGCCTGCTATCCAATTTGGAAGGCTCTTTTGACTCGATCTAGACTTGTGTCCATCAGAAACAAAGCAGTCTAAATTTGGTGCTAATTTTTTAGTTTCTTGGTAATTTTCATGTGCCACAAAAGCATAAAATCACGTTTCAAGCATAGATTAATGCGAATTTTTGGTGCTTGGAAAGCTCCTTCTTCCGAAAATATATTACTTTGTTCACTTGTAAATAGGATCTTGTTAGGCCATTGAGGGGTCCCTAAAACCTAATTCAACTTGCTCGATGATGACCCACGCGATCTCCTAGGGTTTTGTGTAACCATCTACTGTTAAGCTTAAACAAAAGTAAATTCTTGGTTTAAGGCTTCAAACGATTTCTTTAATTGACTAATCTTTAAAACACATGCTACATGTGGGAGACTGTGTCCGGTTCATTAAGCAAAGCCCTCCATTTTCCATTTCTCAAAGCTCTTAACAATCACTTTATCTAGAATTAAAGTAAGCAAAATACTCCGAAGGAACCCTTACCTTGTTCTCCCCAAATGGGAATCCCTTGACGAACACCCATACAAAAATCCACTAGTCTAAGGCTAATAGGGAAGCTTCCACCATCGACATTGTTGTAGCCATTTGATCCTAGTTATAAGTTGTCGAAGACTTGTCCAAGTCATAGTTGTCGAGTCTAAAGGCTCTACCCATTTTGCAATGCAGGGGTTAGAGAGTGAGAGTTAGTGTATTTTAGCTTTTCCATTTTGTTCATCATTGCTATCTAATCAAGCGGAAGACTATCATCCATTTGTGGAGATTTGTCCTTTGTTTGTTTGCTTCACCTTTGAAGATGTTTTAGGAAACTATTTAAGTATCATGCTTGGAAACAATAATGTTAAACCAGACAAAAAATAGTTCATGAAACCAATTGGAGTTCGGGAAACTTGGCCGGTCCAATTACGTTTTTATTCTTATCTTTTGAAATTAAAATACACATGCTAAAGTTTATTTAAATAGAATTGAATATTTAATTTAATTAATTTATATAGTCATATATAATAAATTTCAATTAACCTACACTGAATTTTAGTTTTTTTTTATCCTTTAACGTTATATCATACTGTACGTATACTGTGTACTATGACATATACGAATACCTAAAATTAAATGGGCTAACTACTTTAGGAAAAAACGTAAAGGGTAATATTTAGGTAATAATTGTTTAAAGTACCCACAAAGAAAAAAAAAAAAAGGAAAAAAATAAAGATGCCTGGTGAGTGTAGAAACATAAAATCATAAATATGACGGATGCAACTGTGGAAGCTCTCCATGGCAACATATCCCCACAATATATAGTACAGTTGATGTAAACAGGGAAAAAGCTGTATCGAAAATTAAAGCGCAATGGGCCCATCCAAATTTGTTACATTTTTTGTGCTAGTTTCATTTATAAATATATTTTAAAAAAATTTGTTGATTCTTCTTTTATAATCCAAATCTTAGGTTAAAACAATAGATGAATAAAGGTTAATTAATGTTTAATTTATTAAGAAAATTATATATTTTAATAAATAAATAAAATATAACAAAAATTTTAATTTGATAAAAAAATAATTTAAAATTTTTTATCAAGAGTATATATATATATATATATAAATGTAGTTCATTATTTATAATTTTAAAATCCATCCTTTTATATAGAGCATAAATATTGATATAGATTAGTAATACTACTTGTATTTTTCAATTTTTTTTTATTTAAGTGAGAGACTGTAGTTTTGAGAAATTTGTAAAATTGTTGGATTTTTAAGGACCACCGTTTGTTATTTACTAGTAATTGTTCGAATGCCCATATATGTATTTAATTATGAAAAATAAGTTAGAATCTCATCAATTCTGAAAAGAAACCATAGTTTTCCATTTTCTTTTAACCTGCCAAAAGGCTAGTAACTTGGTACAGCCCGTTTGACCATAAATATTCAAACCCACCACCACATGAAGATGCAATCACCGATCATTGAATGAATATCAAAACATTTGTTTCTTTTTTTTTTTTTTTGGCCAAACATTTCTTTAATCACTTAATTAAACTGCTATAAATGGAAATTTTTATTTAAAACTGTTAGATATTAATTTATAATAATTTTAATTAAAAATTCAACACTAAGTGAACAGACCCTATTACCATTTACAATTGAGAACCCTTGAATCTTATCATGTTTATTATTGAATTATATCTCACAATCTTAATCAAATTGTCCTGGAAAATGAAAAGAAAAAAAATAATTAAAACAAAAGAAAATGGCCATCCTTGATAATTAAATGGGACATCATACATATAGCAACCAGAGCAGGCAGTCAAAGGGTAATCTTTAATTTGTACTTTAGGCAAAGCATCTTCTCTTGTAGAACCTTTAGATTTTTTTCTTCTTCTCTTCTTTTCTGTTTCTTTTGCTTTTTTTTTTTTTTTTCTTTCCAGCTTTTAAAAACTGGCCAATCTATTAATCCACCTCTCTTTTACACCACAATGTTTTTCGTAACCAACCGTTTTTTTTAAGATGGCCAATTTTGTACGAGCCTGCTTTTTCACATATTTGAAGGGTAAGCTTTCTTCTTATCTCATTTTCTTTAACCAATTGCCGAAAGACAGTCGTATCTCCAAACCACCTCCATTTTTTCTTTTGTTCGTTGTGTGTGTGTACTTGAAAACTTGGTTGGTGATGTTAGCTTCTGATGTTAGACTCTGTCTCTCATTTCCCCTGCAAGGTTTCATACGTATCAAATACGTAGAGTTCATAGTATACATCATCGTGATTTTGTATTGTTCATCTAATAATAGACATTCATCATATACGAAAATTAAAAACAATTGATGTTACAAAAGTAAATTTAAATAGTATATTGTATACTATCATTACAATTTCTTTCTTTTTCTTTTTTTTTTTTAAGATTTTTTTAATGTACTTTTTTAAAAATAAATTTATGAATGATTTAAGATTTTAGTCATAAAACACAATTGTGATGTGATAATGAGGGACTCTTAGATTGGAGCATGGCATTCAAGGGGAAAAAGTGCATTTGATCAATTGACGAAAAGAGTATTAGTATGGAGCCCAGTCCATGTGGTTTCAGAAGGGTTCCTTCTTAGAAAGTAGAAACATTAAGATAAACTACAAGGGACGTGAACCATCCAATAATATTGCCAGCTCCTCTTTTTACATATGCTCATGATCTTTGAATATCAATTCAATTTCAGATGCGTTCACATGGAGGAATGTAAGGATCAGATATTTTTAGTGCCAAAACAAGCGAGCACAGAAGAGGCAAAAATGGGGATGTTTTGAATTGAAGATAAGAAAATAATGAAAGCTTTTATCGTACACCCATACCCACAAGGGAAAATGAAAGAAATTGACTTGTTTCATATTGATGTGAAGCTTTTCACTTGAAGAAGGTAAAGAAAAGGGTGGTTTCACCCAATACGTTGGGCCTCAGCTACCTTCATTGACCTTAGACTAAGATCTTGTCATTGTCTATCTTTCTTTCTTTCTTTTTTTTTTTTATCCCCTATTTCCCTAGCCTTCCCCAACCCTGAATTTGATGTTGCACCCATCAAATCAGGAGGGCCACCTCCGTATCATCACTTTGTGAACCAAACCCCCTCCATCTGGCATTCATATAAGCTTCCTTCCAGTTTTTATATCATACATTTTTCCACGTTATTTTCGAGACTGTATAATTTAAAGAGTTCATGTGGATCAGCTCTTGAAAGGGTCTTTGATCAACTTACATAAATTTTGAAGAAGTCGCTATCTTGCAGAAGCGGTTTTCCTACCTTTGCCATACTGAATATGGATGTGGTATTTACATGCCAGCTGAGTCATTTGTGTTAAACTTTTGCCTCTTACCTCGTCATCAAGAGATCAAGATTTCATTGCACGACCTGCTAAACAATCAAAATGCTTCCTAAACAACCTCAACTCCACAAAAAACCAAGGAAAAACACCAGCTGGATCCCAGATGGATATCTTTTTCCCTATTCAATATGGGATTCTTATATATAGATGTCACTTCAAATTTGTTGCTAACATGTAATATTCAATTGCTAAATTTGGCCATCAGGCATGTGGCAACCTCTTTGACTTTTGATGCATTCAAGTACATAAGAAAGATTGGTGTTTAAACTTCAACGAAGTTTGTAAATCAAGTTAAGCAAAGATGTTGCAGAAAAGAGAAAACCCTGTTCAGTACTGATAAAATAAGTTGAAGCAAATGGTAGTAGAAACTCAAAAGCAGTATTTCCTAAGCAAATCCCTTGCCAAGGAAGGTTAATGGGACTTAAAAAACCATAAAATAACTATTGGTATCACATAGCTTTCATTGTTAACTGATCCTTGTATGTTCAAGGTAAAAAGCGCAACTGTAGTGATGTTCTAAACTTGTTACTCTTAATTGCCACTGGTAACTCCATTATTACTGAATACCAACTAAGTGTAACATCATTCTACCAGCCTATAAGCATTAATAATAACTAGAAAAGAACTCCAAGAAGCGACTTTCGATTTTCCATTAAAATGACTGATTTCAACTTCAACCAAACGCATGCCATTATAAGTATTCACCAAAATACATCAATGCTTTCCTGTAAATGTTTAAAAACTTTGGTTGAAGTTTGTTGCAGTCAACATTATTTTGATGCACCTTCAAAATCTATATTTACAAAGGTACATATAGAGGATTTTTCTTGTACCTTTGTCAAGGCTTCCCTTCATGAACAATTCATTTGCTGCAGTCAACATTATTTTGATGCTCCTTCAAAATCTAACAACTAACAACTCAAGAACTCAATCCATTTTTGTGAAAGGAATTTCCAAGTGATTCACAAAAGGCACTCAAATCCACAGTTGCTAACAAATGGTTGGTTAAAGAGAAATTGACTAGTTTACCTTTTCTTTGCATTGGTACAGGCCAAAATATGCAGCAGAATGGATGTTAAGATGTTGCTTTCGGCAGATTTCATCAAAGCAGCGATCAGAGCTTGTGATCATAATCTTTTAACTGCATCCCCAGGCAAAACCAATTAAAGTACTATCACCTAACTAAGACTACAAAAATGTTAATGTCCTAATTATGGAAAACCAAAATTGACCATAAAAAAGAAACTAAATTAAAACGCAAACAATATCATGTCATGAGATTGATTGATCGAAAACAGCAGAGGCAGCCGGCAGCTCAATCTGCAAACGGCTTTAAAGAAGAAGGAAAAAAAAAAACTAAATTGCGTGACAAAGTTATGAAACCAAGCACGTCCATAACCAAAATTATCTAAAATTTGTTCATAGCTTCATTACAGATTCCATTTCGGCTTATTCCAAAAGCATTGCCCATCTTTTGAAACCTGCCCAAACCCAACTTCTAGAAATGTGTATTATCCCAAGTTTAAATTTGATGTTTACATACACCAAGTACAAAGTTGTTAGGCCACTGCAATTCGATCCAAAATTGAAAACAGCCTTAATCTCAATCAAACTGCTATTAGCTTTCATTTTTGCCGCCCAATCTTACCGTAATTAATTGAATTATCCGATATGGCTCATAATTGGCCTATCAACCAAACTGTTGCAAAACCATGGCCAATTGAAATATGAGTTTGGGGGGATATCTCAAAAGTTTTCGGTTCCTCTTTCACATTGAAATAGCCCACCCTAATGAATTATTAAATAGAGCTTGAAAAGACAGCCTATTGTTCTAATGATGTTTAGGAACGATGATGACAGAAAGTGAAAGACATAAATGCTTTGGAAAGCAAAGTACTAACCAAGTGTTACAGATTCAAAGAAACCGCACTTCACATGTTTCACGTGGGCTTATAAGACCGCCAATTTTTGCAAATCAAGTTTGAAGAATCTTATATGAAAAAATATGATTTGATTGCAAAATTATAAACTTAAGATATCGTTGTAGAAAACTAGTAGACTAGTAGTTACAACCTGTTCCTTTTAATTTCACTTCAAGCTAGTAAAGTTTTATGCTAGGATGAGTTTATAATTGCAAATCCAAATGAAGTATTACAACTCGATATACTAGGACCGGACCATTGGTAGGAATCAATGGCTATAGAGTCCAAAGCACCAAATTCCACCATTCGTGAGCTCATAATAGGAGCTAAACAATTTAGGCCCACGACCACGACTTCAAGGAAAGGAAATCCTTCAGGTCTACCAAAATCTGGCCAAAAAAGTTTCTTTATAAGAACATTTTAGTGTCATCTTGCTTATATATATATAAATAGATAGATAGAAAGATCCACCATTTTACAATTTCAGCCTTAGATCTCAGCAGACCGTGACAAATAGCTTGTTGATTAGAATAATTATGCCTTTTATCACTTGAACGCAATCAAAGTTATCCAACACTAAGGCAAGCTAATTGGAATTCAGCATTCTGAATTGAAAGACTGGGTCCAACCTACATGATCCCAAGCAAAATAAATCATGTACTTGTACACCATTATTAGGTTCAATGCTCCAAACGTGTGCATTACAATTGCAATATACAGAAAATTCACAATATAAAGATTTTAACCACCTTTTTCCATTGCATTAATCAATCTCAACAGATTTCTCGTAGTTTATAATCCAATGAAGGAGGCTCATCCAACCATGGTGCGTTTTCGGCCCCTTTGTCGCACTGCAGTTCATTGTGAAACAACAAGAACACAAGATATGAGATTAGGGATGGCATAGAGTATGGCAGGGGTGATGGGCCTACTAAACTTCAAAAAGTAGAGCTAAAAGAATGGATCAGACAAAGTAGTATACCTTGAGCTAGCTTGTTAAACGTGGAAGACCACTGCTTTGATGATTTCTTGTATGCAGCAAGTATAAGATCCATCTACGCATCAAGTGAAGCACCCGTAAGATGATATGCTTCTACTCTCATTTGAATTTAAAAAAGGAACGAGACAACATACTATGAATTTTACTTTCTAGGTAAACTCGAACAAATTCTCGCTCAAATGACCCCTTTAGGATCTGCTTTAAATTCCACAATTTGTTGGGATTTAATAACCAGTTGGGTAACAAATTCATCATGGTATGCAAGCCAAATCAAAATTGACAGATTATTGCCAATAAATGCTGATTCTCTAAGCTACTCCTTATTTTTGCATATAATGATTCCACACATAATGTCTTCATTGTCAAACACAAACATGAGACCAGAAGAAAATGGCAGTTTTGAGTTGGTGACACTAACATCAAAACTAAAGCCAAAAAAAAAAGAGAAAACTTTGTTTCTTACCACATTCCCACACGAAGAATGCATTGAAATCAAGGCTCGTTCCAGCACATATAAGTCAACAGCTTTGTCTTCTGGAAGAGTTGATGTAAAGCTAAGACCAAAATCAATAAGGACCTAAACAAAGAAAAAAGGAAAGGCAATTGAGATTACGAAAGCTAATTGACCTTAACTAATACAGAGCAAAAGCAGATTAAGGAAAATATAACAACTGACAAGCTGACTAGTTCCATTTCTGATTAACATGTTTGACGTGGTGAGGTCACCGTGAACAAGTCCACCGTCGTGCAGTTTGCCAATTGCGTCGCCAATCTGAGTGGCGATATCATCTAAACGTTCTTGGACGACGCCTGTTAACCCGAAT
Organism: Durio zibethinus; assembly: GCF_002303985.1. The sequence continues at coordinate 6,530,612 of NW_019167893.1, forward strand.
TCAAGGAAAACATCTTTAACGGAAGGACCTTCCACGTACTCAAACGTCAGAGTATGGAGCAAAGGGTCGACAGCGAAAAGAACCGGAGTCGAAACGCCAAGTCGCCGAGCCTTTGTCATGGACCTAGCTTCCTGCACGAAACAAAACAAAGCACAATTTCATTGATTTTTATAGAATAGGCAAGGGAAAAAAGGGAGAATTTTGGTTTGGGAAAAAGGAAAAACGAACCGCGTTTAAACGCTTGAGAGTGAGTTTAGAATCAAGAGAAGGATGCCTGTATTTCTTGGAGAAACGCTCTTTGACGATGGACCTTTTTCCCACAAACACTGACTCGAAAACTCTCTGAAAAAGGGAAAACATTCAATTTAAAAAGAAATTGGAACAGCGTTTTGTTTTTCTTATCTGATCAAAAAGAGTGGCTTTTTTCTAACTTACAGCTTCAGCTCCTTGCTTAACCAGAGTGAGGGAGCCATTTTCAGAATCAGTCTTCGAGGCCATCTCCATCGTGAAGGATTATGGTAACGGAATCCACTCAACGGATTCTTCAGTTTCCTGAAAAGTTGGAATGGAGCTTTAGCGGGCGGCTCTAGGGATGGAGTCAGAAATTTGATGTTTTTTTAGGGTTCTGAATATGTTTATTGGGCCCCAATTGATGGATAATCCATTGTTATAACAACCCGATAAAGATGGGTTGGGCTCGCAGAACCCCAAAGAGAGGGAAAACACAAGCTAACGGAACCCCTTAGTTTTGGTTAAAAGGGATTCTTCTACTCTTACATTACCATTGATGGATTTTACCAAATAAATAAATAAATAAATAACAAAAAACCCAAAAGAAAATGTTGCTTTAATGAGAAAAATTAGCATTCTTTTGTTGATAATGAAACATTTAACTATCTATTTCAATGTTTTCTTCTTTTAGGTTTGCACAAAAAACTTCTCAATGACCATGTAGGATTCTGCAGAGCACACAGTTGTTGAGATGATTCTCACTGTCATAGGACAAAGCTATTGGAAGAAATGCAACCATTAAAGCTTTAACTTTTATTGGAGACCATAATTTTGCCATTCATGCCACTAAAAAGAATTATATCCACCCTTACATACTAGTATGTTATAATGCATTGGATTGAGGAATAGAACCAAGGGTTCTACATGGACGTTAACGGGGCTACTTCAAGTGCATAATAGAAATCAATGCTTCACGTTCTCTCTCAACTAAACTTATGTACCACAAAATAAATGAATGAGCTAAAATTTATTATCATGGGCCACGAGGGGTGAAACAAAAACAGCCAGAAGCTTGGTCATCAGGTATCATGCCACCTCCCCTGCTTGTGTCTACTGCCTCTAGCAATCTCACCACCTCATCCATGTCAGGACGTCTTTCAGGGTGCGCATCCCAACATTTTCGCATGATGCTTGCCAATGAACTTGGGCAACATCTAGGAATTTCTGGGCGTAAATTCTGCAAAGAAAATTTTCAAACATCAGGCATTACAACCAAACGTATCAGAGGAAAGAGTACAGATTCAAGTGCAAACATCCGCTGATGTGCCTACAGATACACATTGAAGCCCCATTTTTTACAATATATGAATGTGGTGTTTCAATTTATCCAGATAATTATGATACAAAGGATCTAAAAGCTAATTGAAAGGCTGCAAGGTATAAATCTATTCAAAAACAAGAACCAGACTATTTAAGCTAACCAGCTGACTGATGAGGTATGCAAGAGTTAAAAGATATATGAAATTTTGAAATATCATAACTATCACCTATATGGAGGCCAAGCCAAAAGATTGATGCTTCGAGTTAGATTAGTAAAAAATGTAAGATTTGAATTTTTAACTCATACCTGTCGTACTACGGCTGATGAAACTTCAGCAAAACTAAGATCAGCATAAGGCATGTCACAGCAGTATATTTCCCATAAGCATATGCCAAAGCTGTAGACATCGCATTTCCTATTGTAAGGTTTCCCATCAAGGACCTACATAAACCATTGCGTTAGATTTTTATTCTACAGAAAAGGGAACAGATACCAAGAAAAAAAAAAAAGGAGCTTCAGGAATTTAGGTGACCTAATTGTTGTAGCAGTTGAGCATAAAAATTTGTATCATTACAATAATTATGGGATAAAATTATACAGTCAATGGCTATCCAAGGAGTGGATACCTCTGGAGCCATGTAACCAAGAGTGCCTGTTTCCCCAGTCATATCTCTTGGGTTTTGAGCTTCAACTCGAGCAACACCAAAATCAGCAATTTTCAAAGTTCGATGAGCATCTAGCAACATATTTTCAGTCTTGACATCACGGTGTACAATTTTTTTGGAGTGAAGATAACTCAAACTGTAAAAGTCAAACGAAAAATATCCATTATTTTTCCAAAGTGAAAACATTGGAAATCCTAATATACCTAAAAAATTACTCACCCTCTAGAAAGGTCCAAAGCAATTTGAATCACAACCTTAAAGGCAAGTTTTTTCCTCCTATTTCTGATCAAAAAATTCTTTAACGTCCCACCCGGAAGGTATTCAACAACAACACAACATGCTCTGGAAGGAAGAGAATTATTATTCTCACTTGTTCCATCTTTGATCGGGATCTTAAGATTAGAAGTTCCCATTGAAGCTCCAATAAACTGAAAGAGGTTATTCATTCGTGATTTGAATATTGAAATTCAAAATATTTAAAGAATTATGTCACAGTATTGCAAGCACAACAACAGTTACAATATTAGTAGTTCAGGAAAAACTATAAGCAGAACAATCTTCCAATTCTTAACTGCGACCAATATAACATGTATAATTAAATCTCTTTCCCACATGAAAGGAGCAGTATGCCTAACCTAACTAAATATAAATTGGTTTTACCTTTGTTACATTTGGGTGGTCAAGCTTATGCCAAACAGCAACCTCTTGCTGGAATGATGCTCGAAGGGCAGCGGCTTCAGCAGCTGTGGCAATCCCTTCCTCACCCCAATCCAATACCTTCACTACAAAATTAAGAACACTTTGTAGTTAGGATATCAGCGAATTGAATGTTTTCTTAAAAACTTAACTATTGCAGCTAAGCAGATGTTTTACAATCAAATAGTGGCAGAATATAGGCAGCATGTCAAATAGAGACCATGAGTTGACATTACTGATTACTCGCCCCTCAACACATGTTAGAATCAAACACCAGAAAGTAAACACAATCATCAGACTATGCATTAAGCACACCTTTGAAAACACATATTTGCATTCAAAACAACCCAATTTCAGATTCACTAAAGTTAATTCAGAAATTTAAGTAATGCCATCTAAAGAACTCTGTAAAGAGAGTGAATTTGGAGCCCCAAGGCAACTCTGCATAAGCTGTTTATACCAAGCAAACATAAAGCAACATGAGGCAGTTGTTATTGACAGAAAGTTTCATAGCAGAAGCAATATTCATTGAAATCAAGATTAAAACTTTATAATTTCAAAATGAAAAGAAAGAGGTCCTATGTCATTATCACTTGCACACAGAAAATGAGCAAGTTATCATACAGCTTCATTGGACAGTTGCAGTCAGTATACATCATTGATATGCTGCATCTAGACAAATGAAAATTTCATAGTCTATCAAAGCTTTCTCCTTTTTTTTTTTTTTGCTGATAGTGAAGTTCCAAAAACATTCGCCTTTCATTACATCCTCATTTAAAGAACAAAACGCTTGAGGATGTCTTTTGACAAAAGTTATACCTCAAAGCGATGTAAACTTGTGGTCAAGTTAGTAGAATTGATGCTAGTCATGAGACATCAGTGACTCACCTCAAGTTTCAAGCATAAACCTCCTATTACACAATGTATTATGTCTTACACATATGATCCTAGGCTTAATATCAGAACCTAAAGACATGAAATTGCTATAATATTATCATCTTCTACTAGCAAATTCACTTTCCAGGGGCACGTTTGAACAACTTAGCAATTATCATTGAACCAAACAAGCAAGTCAAAAGCAATATATACTACATCTTTATATCAGTATATACAGTTGAATAGAGAAAAAAATTCTCATCTCGGGCAAAAATAGCAGTCCAAGGTGAACAAGATAAAAGGATGGATTTCTGAATTTTGGCAACATATTTATAAAAGTGATACCTGCAACATCTTGGCTATCATAAACGCCACGGTAAACGGTGCCATAAGTCCCATGAGCTATAACGTGTCTTATATCAAGTTTAGCCAAATCAATTTCCCACTCTTCCTTCTTTGTCATAGATGAAATATGGCTGTCCCTAGACCAAGCCCTGCTCAAGTGCTTATCCAGTTGCAAATCCCAGCTCTTGAAATCTATCTTATCTGCTCTTAGAAACGTGTCCTTAATGTTGCTAAGGTTTCCTACAGACCCCAAAGCCTTTTCCTCTGTCGGGGTTTTCTCTGATTTTGCTACAGCTTCAGCTCCCTCACTGTTGCTTGATGCCATTTTTTTACGAGGAAAAAATAAAAACCCACGAAATAAAAACAATGGAATTACCAAACCAAAGAAAATGGATCAACAAAACATTGGTTTTGAAGCAGAAAAAGAGAAAAAAAAGTTTTTTATAAAGTACAAAGGACAGAAGAAAATATGTTGATTATTTGGGAGATTTTTTTTTTTTGGGGTTTTGTGGAGGAGGAAAGAAGAAAGATTTTATTTTATAAATAAAAATTTGAAAAGAAAGGTTTAAAAAAAAAGAATTGGAAGTAGGGCTTTGGTTTAGGGTTGTAGCCTGAATTGGCTTTAAGAGGGCACGACTGTTTCACAATAAGAAATTGACAAGAACAAGGAAGGATATGCTGTTGTTTTCCTGTCCACATCAACGCATTTACCGGTATTTTAAGATCTTCTGGTGGATCACAGATGGGAATGCCGGTTTTCCTTAACGATTTTACCATATTGCCCCCCTTTCTTTTCCATCGGGCCATAATTTTTTACACCATTTAGTTGTGTTTTCCATTACAAATTCTTGTTCTTCATTTTTGGTCATTGTAGTCGTTAAGATATTTTATCATTTAGTTTTAAGTACTCTGCACAAAATGGAAATTCACTCTTGTTTTTATCTAGAGAATCTGAAATTCATTTTATTGCCCTTTCCAAATTTTACAGAAAATATCTATCAAGGTCTTACTTAATTTATCCCTCTATCCAAATTAAGGTAACCAAAATTAAGAATTTCCATAAGGGTTTTTGATCAAATATAGAAGTAGTAAATAATAGTAGCAATCTAAAAGCACAAAACTTGAAAAAGCAGCAATCAAAGGATGGGCGCAAGGGGTGTTTTGGGTAAAGCTAGTGCAGACACAGTAGTAAATCCGAATTACTACTCACTAAATTTGGACAGAGCTCCCATCTTTAGAAGAGAAAGGCCAATAAGATATTGACTATTTACAATTACGCCCTTTAGGAATCAGAAAAAAGGCAAAAAATTCTCCCATTGACAACGATGAACAGGAAAATGACTATTGTTTACGACAACCCCAAAAAAAAAAAAAAATTACTGGCAGTGACCTTAAGTTGATTCTTCTGTGCCATCCATGATATATTGCATTGGGGCATTTTTTTTGTTTTGCACATTTTGTGAATAGCATTAGCATATTCCAGCATCAAGAATTTTATATTTTTCAAAAACAGTCTCACACTTGGATTTCAGTTCCCACTGGAAATTAGAAGAAACAACCCTTTAAAAACTCCTCCGACCAATTCAAAGAAGAATATTTGTACTGGTATTATTTTTTGTTTCAAAAGAAGGAAAATTATTTATAAAAGAAAAAAAAGTGAGGCGATTAGCACCTTTGACTTTTCTATTCATTTGACCAAATATAAATAGAAATGGCGTGTCGTTGTCCTTTGGGGCGTCCTTCGAAGAAAAAATTGGATGATGCGTGACATTTGCGTTTGCCGCCCACAGAATATTAAAGAAACCAAATTGGGGCCTTGAAATTCGTCGACATTTCCCAGGCTTTAATGAAATGTCACAATCGGAATCCTCCGTGTTGGCCAAGCTAGCTGTGATTTATAGAAGAATATTTGAATTAGTAGCATGATGATGGCCATAAAACTATACAACACTCTCACGCTATGATTTTCTTTGCCAACATAATGGCTTCTTGACTACTCTCTTTATTCACAGTTCACACTTGAGAACGCCACAAAACTTTGAATACGCCTAATTTTTTTTTTTTTTGAGTGAAGGTATGTCTGTGGAGGTGAAGAAGCAGTGCCGATGTGACCTGGGTTGTCTCCGGGGTTCTGTAGCCCAGTCACACTTGAACAAAAACCCTTGCTGACCTTGGATAGCAACCCTAGATGTAGACCAATACGCGCACTGTAACATATTGCGCAACCAACGTCAAATCAAATCATTAATTAATTCCTGATTTTTTAAAAAATAATTTCATTCATTTTATAGTTCATCATAATCTACTTCAATATGATTAAAAATAAGAAAGACACCATCATAAAATAAATACAAGGAGGCAAACAGTAAGATTCGAATGTCCAAAGTGGGAAATCAGATTATAGCATGAGCGCCACAAATCACTATTTATGAAGCAGGATTATGCAATCCCACGTTACATTATGTCATCAGATTGGCTCAAAGCCATCCCGTTCTCTCTCTACTTCCTTTTCTATGTTTGTCAGTGACACAGAAGCTTACTAAACTTATTTTCTCTACCAGACGACCATATTTGCAGCTGAGAGACTTTTCTAACCAAGTACTAAATTTGTTTGAGCACGATATTATCATGGAAACCGCACTTCAAGATGAATTCTAATCACTCCTGACCAAGGATACAATTGTCATTTAAGTCATGTTCTATTAAACAATCTTATATTTGAATCTTTTTCAACTCTATTTTCAACATTGTTACTGAATGCAAATCAAATTATCAATCAATCCACAATATAGCAGTTTGATAAATTCTAATGCATTGACACAATATTTCTGCTAACTTGTGCAACCAAGTAATAAATCTTCAGATGGTGTTGAATCTAACAGAAAGCAAATTTAACATAGTGATGCCCTTATACATTTTTACATAGGGGGTTGAATGATTTAGCCAAAAACCACAGGTTAGTTCAAGTTTTCACACACACTCACCATTGGATTGAAGCAGTAGAATTATGAGTACTAATATTCAATATACTTTTTTTAGAAAGAAAAAAATCAATTGATTAGTAATGTAGATGACTTAAATAAACAATTCAAGGATGAAACAAGATTATTAGAGAAGGCCAAACAAAAGACTTCATCAGACAGTAAGTAAGATGGCCAAGTACATGAAATCAAACGAAAATGAATATATATAAAAATATATACCAATCAAATCTAAGCTATTCAAGCTCAAGATGCAGGAATTCTACATAAATTTAAGCTCAGACAGGTCACAATATTGTATGAAGAATTATATGCAGTGGAGTTAAAACTATCCATGTCAAGAGCTGAATTCAAAATGACTAACCTTGAGTCTTAAAAGAACACTACCATCTGAAACTTGTAGACCAGAGCTGACTTTAAGTCCTTGAACAAAACCACCAGACGTTGCCTTCACCACATGCCGTCAAATAAAGCAACTTTCAATATAAGTTGGGTCACTAAATGTGTATTTTAGTCTAAGCGAATAGCAAAAATGAAATAATATTGGAGCTATTGTTGGTACAAACCTCCATCTTCATTGCTTCTAGCACCAATACAGGTTGTCCTTTCTTCCACCTTTGCTCCATCCTCCACCAGAACCTTGACCACTAAACCAGCCATGGGTGCCACCACAGTCACCAAGTTTCAGTATAATTAGGCATATCTCAGAGGGACAATGATGAAGTCTTTTGCACCAAGTTTAGAACTAAAATTCCTAAACAAGACTCTATACATGAAACTTTGACAAGCAATCCTTCAATTTGACTAGTGCTGCAGCACAGTTTTCTACCCATACTACAAGCTTTGCAATCATAGGATCATAATGCATGCTAACAACATCTCATTGTTCGCTTCAGTCAAACCTGAACTGTTAAATAGAAAACGATCAAAATAAGGAGAAAGGGAGAGGAAAAAAAGTGGAATGAAACACGCAGTCTTACAGGTGGTGGTATCCTTAATTTAGGACATATGGCTATGAGATATACCAATTATCCCATTTTCTCTACTCTTTCCAAGAGCAAAAATGGATGGCAAACATCAAAGGTTAATCAGCACAAAGACACTATCTAACAATCTGACAGCTCCTCCAGTGTGGCTTTTTTCCTATTAGGACCATTCTCGAATGCGTAGGTTGAGTTAATTTTTTTTATAGCCAAGAAACTTGATCTTACATACAGCATAGGAACCTCACCTGTTGATGAACTGGTACAGGATGATAAAGATGAAGAACTCCAGTTGCAGGAAGAAACAGTTTGGGAATATTTTCAGCATAGCCTCAGGCTTCAAAAGCATGGCCCGTCAAAATTATGAGTAATCACAAATCTGTCAAAATGGTAACCCTAAATAGACTTCATAAATATCCATTAATGGGGCTCCTGAACTCAAGTTTAATAAAAGAAGGAAAAATAAATTGAAATTTTCATTAGAGGTCTGCACATTTCATGGCACTAGAGAATATTTCAGCATTTGAAAGAACCTCATCGCTGTTCAAACATTTAAACACCCTGGCCAAGTAATGATAATCTAAATTGAGACAACCATTAAACTATTCATTGGATCAAGGAGCCTTTTTAACATCCACTAACAGCTCAGTCACTTTTTTTAAAGTGGGGGTGGGGAGGGAAGGAATAGAGAAACCATGAAACATTGATCTTCCCATATTTCCAAAATTAATAAATTTGAAGATATTAATAGCAACAACTTTCTTTTTAGGATATACTTCTAATAAATTTTGCACCATCGCTTATGATCATGTAAGCATTGAGGCCTCCTTATACTAATATTGAAGAATAATAGCAATTACTACTATCCCATTAGCAAAAAGGATAATAATTCTAACCCTACAGTATTTCCCCAGTCAATTCCTCAATGATTATGAAAAGAGACAGATGGCAAACATAAAAAAATGCACATGCACAGGCAGACATGCATCTTACAATTTCAAATAGAACATCACAGGAATAACAATTTCAAAAGTCAAAGAAAAAGAAGGAAGGACCAAGAGGAGCAAAATCATATACATAGCTCTATTCAGTGGGTAAAAGATTGACATGATAAGGGCACCTGCACCTGACTTATAGCAAGATGCTACCCATTTGCAACACGAATTTGCCACTCCACAAGATCTAGACCAACAATCATCTCAGTCACAGGATGCTCAATCTACGAATGAATATGGATGCTCCGTTAGGGTCTCATGAAGCTTGAGAAATCAAGATAGAAAGAAAATGAGTGATCAAAGCACCTGAAGTTGAGTGTTCATCTCCATAAAGTAAAATCAAACAGTTGTAGTATCAACTATAAACTCCACAGAGCCAGCATTGTGATAGCCAACTGCCTTTACATACCACATGGACCAGACATCAGTATTTATCAGTTACAGCAGTTAAAAGTTAAGATAAGCAGGATGCCCAAAACCTTTTGCATCATGAAAAGCAAGAGAACATAAGCAGGAATGAGAGAAAAGTAATAAATATGAGATGCAAATTCATGAGAGAAGCTATCGATGTTTAGGGTTTTTCTCTCTCCATTAAGCCACAAAAACAACAGCAAAAATCATTCATTGTCAAACTGGCAGGTAAAGAATTAGATAATCAAACACCTTGCTATGTAGCTATTTTTTGGCCAGACCTTGCTATGTTTCATGTTCTTTTCTATTACAATAACAGGATAAGTTTCAATCAAATATAGCTCAATATTGTGATAAAGTTCAATGTATAAACTTTTCCTGTTTAAAAATTACTTGGAGGCAATAGCTCCTCCTTGGCCCTATCTTGCCTTTGGTGATCATTTTAATCGCATAAAATTTTCATTAAACTCAGAAATGCTGGCATTACAAAAAAAATCAAATCAAACAGAAATAACAGTCATCTAATAACAACAGTTGCAAACTGCATATCAATAACTATAAGCAAATGATTTTGAAAGACATCACCTTAGTAGTAGCTATGGCAACCTGAACCAAGTGGCAGCGAAATTCATCAGTAACACATGACTGCATTAATGGAGTTTCAGTCAAAATTCGTGTAGATCAACAATACGAAGAAATAAAAAGTGTAGAAAACAGTATTACAGCAGGAGCTTCTTCAATTATCTTCTGGTGTATCCTTTGGACACTGCAATCTCTCTCATATAAATGCAGTACATTGCCAAAGTTATCACCAAATATCGACTGACATCAAGCAGGAGAGAAGCCTTTGGTCAATACATAAAACCCAATAGAAAACAAAATTCATTACAGGCATTCCCTAATCCAGCTTATTAAATCTGCTAACATTTCATACAGTTTCTAGAATACCTGACAAGATCAGGTCACTAGTTTTTCCAAATACGGAGCTTAATAATTAAGTACAACCAAATAAAAAGCTAGAAGTTAATCAGGTTATTAATAGCTCTAATACTACATGAACTTCAATGTTTCTATGTTGTATCCTGTATATCTCCAACAAAATTGTGTTTATGCCAAAAGATACAGCAGCTTCGTGTTGTGCTTCCAAAAAGGAGTCAACAAAATCATTCTGACTGTTCAATTCTCATGCCCTAAAAATATAAACATGGTAAGAACCTCATCTGAATAAAACTAAATTTCCTGCAGTTCTATTGTTCTAACAACATCCTTGACATCGTAAACTCAATGATTCTAAACAAATTAAGCACATGGAAGAGAAGCAATGATAAAAAAAAATGTGCCCACAATTCACACTATTCCTTAAGTTCAAAAAGAAGAAGAAAAGTCAAACAACAATGAAATGAACGAGAAAGGGAAACAAAATGGGAACACCTTTCCTCCGCCTCCATGAGTCGGCTTTATTAAGATAGAGTATCCAATTGTATCAGCTTCCAACCTCATAATTTCATATCTCGTTCACTGCCATGATATCCTACCGCCGCACCCATTATTCTCTTCAAGGCACTAACAGGCCCAATATAAACATCATTAATAAGCAGAAATGTTTCCAAATAATGGCGCAGCCTACTATCAATAGTACCTTTTATCATCCATGTCTCGGATTGCTGGAGGACCAATAAATGTAAGCCCCTTATCCTCAACAAGTTGAGCAAACTCGGAGCCCTCCCATAAGAAACCATAATCAGGAAGGATAGCCAAAATTATACTCCGCATTCATCACATAAAACATCGATACTATTTATTAATAATAATTTGTAATTTGGATGACGTAAAATATCATGGAGTTCGAGCAGCTCACCAGTGCACCGGCGCGAATCGCCGCCTCGACAACGGAAGAGCAGTTTAAGAAACTGAGCCGAGCGGGTTGGACAAATGTGAACCGCCTCGTCGGACGTGGAGAGAATCTTTATCGGCGTCGCTGTAAAAGGCGATGGTCTGAATTCCTAGACGCTTCGCTGTCTTCATGATTCTGCACGCTAATTCCAGCCTCGGTTCGCCAATAGGTTTTCTCAATGTGCTGCTGCAGCCGCGTCGTTTTGAAGTGAGAAGTAGAAGAATAGAGTAGTCTTAGTTGGAGAAGAACGGGCGTTCGGGCGTGGAGAAACTTTCGACGGAGGATTGATGCATCGTTTCGAATTATGAACTTGGCAAAATTAATGGTAGCGGACTGGAAGTAGAGAGCTTGAGCATAACAAATTGCGGATAAGTTACTATTATTTTGGATTTCAAGCGATTTTTTCAATTACAAAAAAAAAAAAAAAAAAAAACTGCTCCAGTCCAAAAGACTCGGAATTGCGGGTTTAGCGGGGCCGTTACGGGGCGCTTTGTAATCCTGATCTTCCAAAATCCAAATCTAAGTTGGGCCCTTTGATTGATTCCTTTTTCTTTTTTTTCTTAGGAATGGACTGGGCCTCGTTTATTTTCTATGAATCTTTAAATGGTTATTGAATGGACCGTGTTTGTTGTATTTGCTTTTTCTTTTTCACATTTGTGATTGCTGAGAAGTGACAACCGCAAAACGAAATTCAAAGCTATATTGGTATGTTGAGAAGCCATTTTATTCTTTGCCTATGAACCTACGATAGACTTAAGTTATTATTTTTTCGTTGGTACGTTTTATTAAAATAATTAGATATTAAGAAATGTAATTTAGAATCAATTAATAGTTTGGGTTATTAAATGTTTATTTTTTCCTTAGTTTGGAGTCAGTCAATTCTACAAGTATTTAATGCCTATGAGAATGAGATGTTGCTTAATTGATTTAGGATGCCATGTGATGATAGTAGAAGTCAACCTTGCAAGTTGGCTAAACTTATTAATTAAATAAAAATTTAAAATTTAATTCAATTAATTCATATAATTAAAAATATTGTTAAAAAATTATTACAATATTTAAATTTAACATTTGTAATATTTTTATAGTTAAATTTTAATCTATTTTATAAAAAGAAATAAAAAGTTTAATATTAACTGACTATTTTGTACGGAACAATTTTAGCCAAAATGATGCAAGAGGAAATTGAGAATGACCATATCAAAAAAAAAAAAAAAAATTGAGAATGACTAGCCTTTAGTTTATGCAACAAATTGGTAGACAAGTAGGTGTTGTCTTTAATATAGCTCTTATTTATTTAACTCTTTCTAATTCCAGTAAGTATCATTCATTACAGTCCTAATTAAAGCTATTAATTAAAGAAATAGTTTATTTACTGAATTGAAATGAAGTTCACTCATAAATATTAAACACAATCTCTTTACAAAAAGAGTAATGCTCGACTTTTGATTCACGGATTATTCATAAATGACATGACTATTATAAAAAAAAAATTTATATATTTTTATGATTAGCCTTTTACATTTTTCTTCCAAAAATATTACCTTAAATAGGAGACAGTGAGGCCCGATATTTAATCTACCGCAAGTCTTAAGTCTCTTTCCATGCAAGCCTGTCATTGAAGAGGTTTTGCAGTGAAAGCAACAAAGCGAATTTAATTTATCTCCCAACAGCCCATAAAAAGCCGCAAAAAAAAAAAAAAAAAAAAAAGTGACTGGAACTGATAAAGGGGGAGAGAGTGTTTTAACAACCATTCACATGCCATTGGAAAACTGTGATGGCAGTTGGGAGAGGTGGGCCACTTGCTTCTCCTTCCTTCACACTTGCTTAAACTTTACCTGACATTTACATAGTAGCAATCATAAACAATCCAAGCTTTTAGAATCTTTGATGTTGTGGGTGGGGTGTGAGTCATGTGCGCTTGCTTCGCTTGCTGCTATACAATCCGCTGACAGTCTCCACAGTCTCCATTCCGAATTCAACAATTCGATTTTGCATTTTCATCCTTGCAGCTTTGAAGGGCCCATGGCTATCAGCTTTTTTCTTTCACTGCTTTCTATGCAATTTGTATGGGTTTGCTGAGATCTTAAGTAAAAGAGGGGGTGGCCCTGGATGTGGTCAATTGGTCATTGGCTCATTGCTAGGTGCACCATATGCATAATGACAGTTTTTGAAGATGGCTAAATTTGTCTTTTTAAGTCCCCTTACCCTGGCTGCAAAGCTCCAAGCAGAAGGAGGCTCCTGTCTGGCTTTTTTTTTTTTTTTTTTTGCCATTGTCTAAACTAGATGACAAATAATACATTGGTCACTGTTCTCTTAACTAGTTAAACACTAACATTAATAACCTGGCAACCAACCCTTTCATTTTTGGGCTTAAGTCCTTCAACCATCACGCAGTTTGTGTCATTTTTACATCTAAAATAATTAATAAATGATTCAATGACACTTTAATTGAATAAGTGATCTGAAAATATAAATATTATTGCAAAAAATTAGATCAAGAAATTAAGCATCACCCAGTAATTTAGTTTAAGTTAGGTTATGATTCTATTCATCCTTTAAGTGATGGGATAGTGAGAAGGGAAATTTGTCAAGATTGCCCATTCTAACTTAATTAAAGCTTTACCCATGCACTGAACTCAATTTAATGATTTGCTCAAAAACATGATTACTTTTTCTGTATATTCATAGGAAACAAAATTAAAAAAAAAAAAAAAAACCGTGCAATTGAAGATAATAATTTGCCCGTTTGTCATGATATTATCCTGAGACAAAGATACGGTCAAACGATAAAAAGCTTATGAATTCATACTAAAGCTGAAAGCATCACAACAATGTGCAATTAGTACTATTGGTGGCATCTATTACTTTGGCAATCGATACCTTGGGAGAATCTTTGCTTTGCTTTTTTAAAATTTCTTATCTGTAAGCAACAGATGGTGCTGTAGTCCACAGGCAAAGTTCACACATGTCAAAAGTTAATTATGTCTGACTATCCACGTATGCTAATCGAGTATTATAGTTATGTGAAAGAAGCTTCCTCTTGCTGTACAGTTTTAATAACCCTTCCACATGTTTTTTTTTTCAATTATACTTAATGAAAAAAAAAAATACTCTTAACAAAGATAAAAATTCAATCTCACTTGAAAATTATCTAATTTGTATTTGGGTTAAACGGTCTTATATCCAATACAAATATATTTAATTTTATGAAATATTTGAAGAAAGAATTCCATTTTAATTAAAATTTTAAAAAATCTAAAAATGAATATGCTCGTACCATTGAAAAACTAATACATGATTCAATCTTATACCAAATTTAGCAACATAGCTACAAAAAAAAAAAATAGTTAGGTAAAGTGTGGCCTGCTCAAAATTTGATTCATCCATTGGGACTATGACCCTATTCAATTTTCATTTATTTAATTAATTTCAAAGGAAGAGATAGAAGCAAAGTTGAAGCATTTACCAAAGATGACCATTTAAAAGCTTAGAGGTCACCTCAGCTTTCTATCCATCTTTGTTCATTGTTGAAAACCCCTTTTCATAAATTTTGTCACCTAACGATCAAAGCCATCTCGAACCTGCTAATTGACCTTATTTGGAGGTGGTTGAGGGCAAACTTTTCAACTAATTTTGATATTGATTTATGCAATACACATATTTTTATTTTGGTATAAAGAAAATAGCATTTTAAAATAATAAAATAAAAAATACAAATTAATTTAAATTTATTGAACATTACATTATAATTACATAAATCAATTAAATATTTGAATATATGTTTCATCTCAAATTTCTTTGAATTCTTATCTTATCTTCCCATCAATAATTTTGGACTCAAGATGTTGTTTTAAGTAGAATGAAAGTCATAGAATTATTCTCTCTCCCCATAATTAGACTTTTGAAAGCAAGGAAAATATCACAAAGTTGCTAATTTCTCTCCTGTTACATAAAAATAAAAAAGGGCTAAGTGTAAATTTCTGTTTCTTTATTCTATATATGATTATACCTTTAATAAATATATTTACTATAAATCATACTAATAAACAGAAACGGAATATTTAGCAAATTGATTGATTTCTAGTAAATATAAACCAAATGTTTTCCCTTATTGTGTGTTGGTTGGATGAGATTAATTATTATTATTATTTAGGCATATGCACCAATTATAGCACATAATTTAGTAAAAAGACAACTTTTTCAGACGTCCAACTTGTCGTTATAATTGAGCCATCTTCGCCGTCCAACAATCCTTTTCCATAGAATAGAAGTGGACCAATATCACCGCCATATAAGGTGCTGAATGCTGAATCAGATCTGATTGCAACTTAAATATTTTTATTTTAGGTTTTAATAACGACTGCCTTAGTCACATTATATAAATAAATCATAATATGGTGGTAAAAATCAATATCGGTCAGCAACAAATTTCATCTTAATCTCCATACGTTTTCACTAATAATAATATATTGATTGGTCTTTTTTTTTTCTTAGTTTATAAACTCAATAATGATAATAATATTAAGTTAATAATAAGTGGAGTAAGCTCGTTTGTCATGCGAAGGCCACCTTTCATGAGTAAATGAAAATCCAATTAATAAACAATGGTCCACGCGAACGGCGTTAAATATTTCAGATACACAAAAAAAAAAAAATAATAATAATTTCAAAGTTTTATTTTATTTTTGCTAGATAACATGAACCTTTATTAAATATAAAAAATAATCCTTCGTGCCTTCCTATTAATTGAATTTAAGATAAATGATCATAAAATCTGAAATTATATTCAAGCAAACTCTATCTTCATATATTTGACAAAAATAAAAATATTTATTCAATAACAAACATCAAATATTCCATCGTATTAGGGAGACGATTTCAGAAATAAAAAATAAGGAATTCCTAATTCATTCAAAACAAACAACCGAAAAAAACATATAGTAGAGTATAGACTATTATACTATAAGAGTACTAATTTTGATTTTGAAATTATATTGTAATACACGTGGTTATAATTGTCCAAAGGAATTTGCTGTAGTCATGTCATGTGACATAAGACGACCGTCCTCGGCCACCGCCCAAAGAACGAAAGAAGTAGCCAAATCCGACCCACTTTACTTTTTCTAAAGAACGACACCTGTCATACTTGCCTAACATTCAAGATTCCCCTCTCCACCACTCTCCTCATGTACCAAAACTACCCTTTCACTTTTCCATTCTCAAGGAAACCAGCCTATCACCTTCTGAAACGACGAGTACCGTACTAACCGACGGCTAGTACAGAGGTTTATGGGCTTCAAAATTCTCCAAATTTCATGCATACAATTATTAGCCCATCTCCATGTGGCTCCACGTAATTTCATCATCCTATAACCCTTTGGATTTTTGCATAAGTATTAAAATAATTCAACATTATTTCAGATTTTATATTATTTTTAATTATTATGATTGAAATTATAATTTTAACTCTTGATTAAATTGGAGAAACGAAAACCAAACTGCAGCCGTTAGTCTTAATTTTAATTAAAAAAATATTATTGTCTGTAATTTCAATTACTTTTATTTAGTGCACAGATTTCAACATACAATTTTTTTAATATGAATCACAAATGAGAATCCAATCAAATCAAAGAATCAAAGCGGTTTTGACTTATGTGGCTGCACTCGTTAAAGTCAAATGTAGATAAACACGAGGAACAGCATTTTTGAAACCTTAACTCATAAGGGCAACCTCGTCATTTCATCTCCCCTAAAACGCTGCTGCTTCTTTCATGCTTGTTACAGCACTTAAAGCGAATATTAATACGAATAAATACCGGAAAAGATTTTATTTATATTTTTAATTCGGTGGTTTACTTTTTTAATGGTTCTTGTCCTTAGCCCATATTTTTTTGTTTTCTTTTCCTCTTTGACAGCCTACTCAAATAGCACCAAAACCCAGCATACGAAGGCAACCAAAAAGAGCCGGTAGAGAGACACAAAGAAACAAAATAAAGGAGAGTTGCACCAGAAAAAGATCACTCAGACTCAGTAATGGGTTGAGACAAGAAAAGGGCAAAACCCAAGCATCCATTTTTTTTCAATAATAGTTGCTAATAATCAAAACCCAGAAACCGTACTTTCTTTTTTTTTTTTTTTATGGTAAGCTTTTTTTTTATTATTATTCTACATTTCTGTTTGATGAATTTAATAGCTTTGCATATCAGTTTTTTTAGTTCATGATTTTTTTATTTTTCTTTTAATTTTGTAAGCCTTTGCAGGTGATTTAATTGTTGAATTATGCTTAAGTTCATAAAATTTGGCTAATTTTATGCTGATCAGATGGTTGTTGTTGATGATTTCTATGCTATGTTGTTGACTGTGAATATGCAATTTCTCTTAAAGCATTTTTTGTTTTGATTGATCAGATTCTTACTTTTTCAAACACCTGTTTTGTTGATGTGTTTCTTTGATCAGGTAACTTGTAACAGTTTTGGAGACAACAGTTACCGGTTACTAGTTGCTTTTTTACTTGCATATTTGGACCGTAATTGGATTATCTTGATCAGGTAATTTTTGTGTCTTTTCTGCTTGATCTTTTCAGGTTCCTGATCATGTGATCAAGTTGTGTTTTTCCATCATGTCAAAACTGAATTGTGCGGTTTTCGTTTGTTGATATCAGGAATTAAGCACAAGGACTGAGAGATTTGAACTTTCATATTATTTCTCAACATTAAAAGTGGCTAGTTTGTAGTTATAAAAAACTGGTTCTGGGCTGATCCATCACCTCCTTTTCGTAATTAAGAGTTGTAATCCGTGGTCAGAATCAGGAAGTGGTGGTATTGAGGACTAAAGTCATGGCAACTGTGAAGCATGCGGATTCTAAAGGCATGTACTCATGGTGGTGGAACAGCCACATAAGCCCTAAAAATTCAAAATGGCTCCAGGAGAATCTCACAGGTACCTGATGATTGCTACAAAATGCAAAATGCATCCATACTATTGCCATCTTGCAGCTAGTCTATTGTTACAAGAAGTAATGATATGATGAGCTATAAACAGTGGAATGACAACAGTTAAAATACCCATGGAACCTTGGTTTAGAAGCTTGATAAGTTATTTGATCCTGTATCGAGCCACAAGTCAAGTGTGTAATCATCTTTGCTTGGTGGCTTTCATTAATCAAACCAAGTTTGAAAGAGATAAATTGATTAATGAAACCAATGAGATCTTGCCTCGTTGTAATGAGATTGCACTTTTTTTTTGGTTTCATAATTTTGTGCAATTGTGCAGCATTCAAAATTTCATTCTCTCTGTATAACTGTATTTTGACACAGCAAAATATCTTCTGCTTGAACAGATATGGATACTAAAGTCAAGCAAATGATCAAGCTCATTGAAGAAGATGCTGATTCCTTTGCTAGGCGAGCAGAGATGTATTACAAGAAACGCCCAGAGTTAATGAAATTGGTAGAAGAGTTTTATCGAGCATACCGTGCATTGGCTGAAAGATATGATCATGCAACTGGGGTGCTTCGTCAGGCTCATCGGACCATGGCGGAAGCATTTCCAAGCCAAGTTCCCATGGTATTTCCAGATGACTCACCAGGAGGTTCTGCTACCGAGGTTGATCCCCGTACACCTGAGATGCCACAACCTGTACGTGCGTTATTGGAGCCTGATGAGCTGCAGAAGGATGCTGTGGGACTCTCTTCACATGCTATCAAGAGGAATGGAGCATTCACTGAAGAATCTGAATCTGCAGGGATCAGAAAGGGTCTGAAACAGTTCAATGATTTGTTTGGTTCTGAAGAAGCTACAAACCATGTCAAGTATGCAGAAGGAAGGGCAAGAAAAGGCCTTAACTTTCGTGATATAGAGGACAAAGAACAAAGTCCGCAAAACAATGGGGACCCCGATCTCAGGGTTCGAGTCCCATCTGAGTCCGAACGAGTGAGTAAAGCTGAGATGGAAATATTAACCTTGAAGAATGCTCTTGCTAAATTACAAGCTGAAAAAGAAGCTGGCCTACTTGAGTACCAGCAGAGTTTGGAGAGATTGTCTAATCTAGAGAGAGAAGTCTCTCGTGCACAAGAAGATTCCCAGGGGCTTAATGAACGAGCAAGTCAAGCTGAAACTGAAGTTCAGATTTTGAAGGATGCCCTCACCAAATTAGAGGCTGAAAGAGAAGCTAATCTTGTTCGACACCAGCAGTGCTTGGAGAAGATAAATAATCTTGAGAATAATATTTCTCTTGCTCAAAAGGATGTTGGAGAACTGAATGAGCGAGCTGTTAAAGCAGAAACCAAAGCTCAAGCATTAAAGCAGGATCTTGCCAGAGTAGAAGCTGAAAAGGAGGATGCTTTTGCTCAATACAAGCAGTGTTCAGAGACAATAAGCAATCTGGAAGAAAAATTATTGAATGCTGAAGAAAGTGCCAGAAGGATGCTTGAACGAGCAGAGAAAGCTGAAAGTGAACTTGAAACTTTAAAGCAAGTAGTTGTTGAGCTAACCAAAGATAAGGAAGCAGCTGCTCTTCAGTACCAGCAGTGCTTAGAGACAATATCTAGCCTGGAAAACAAACTTGCTTGTGCCCAGGAGGAGGCTCAAAGGCTCAACAGTGAGATAGATGATGGAGCTGCAAAGTTAAAAGGTGCTGAAGAAAGGTGTAGTCTGTTGGAGAGAACCAATCAGAGTCTGCATACTGAATTGGAGTCTTTGATGCAGAAGATGGGGAATCAAAGTCTAGAACTAACAGAGAAGCAGAAGGAGTTGGGGAGACTTTGGACCTCCATACAAGAGGAACGCTTGAGATTTATGGAGGCTGAAACAGCATTTCAAACTCTGCAGCATTTGCACTCTCAATCTCAGGAAGAACTCAGAACTCTGGCCTCGGAGCTTCAGAATAGGGCTCAAATTTTACAGGACACTGAAACTCGTAAACGGGGTTTAGAGGATGAACTACAGAGTGTCAAGGAGGAGAACATGGGCCTGAACGAACTCAATTTAAGTTCAGCAGTGTCCATTAAGAATTTGCAAGATGAGATCTTAAGCTTAAGGGAGACTATAGCAAAACTTGAAGCAGAAGTTGAACTTAGAGTGGACCAAAGAAATGCTCTTCAGCAAGAAATTTACTGTTTGAAAGAGGAACTCAATGACTTCAACAAGAGACACCATGATATGACAGGGCAGCTGGAGTCTGTTTGCTTAAATCCAGAAAACTTTGCATCATCTGTGAAGGAATTGCAGGATGAGAACACAAAGCTAAAAGCTGTCTGCGAAAGAGACACAGATGAAAAGCTGGCCCTCCTAGAGAAGTTGAAAATCATGGAAAAACTTACTGAAAAAAATGCCTTTTTAGAGAATTCACTCTCAGATTTGAATGTCGAGCTAGAAGGTGTTCGGGGGAGAGTAAAGACATTGGAAGAATCCGGTCAATCTCTTTTAAGTGAGAAATCCACCCTTGCTGCAGAGAAGGACACACTCATTTCTCATTTACAGATTGCAACTGAGAATCTGGAGAAGCTTTCAGAGAAGAATAACTTTCTGGAGAATTCTCTTTTTGATGCAAATGCCGAACTTGAAGGATTCACGGCAAATTTACGTAGGTTAGAAAATTCATACCTGTTGCTTGGTAATGAGAAGTCTGGCCTGATAACTCAGAGAGAAGGTTTGATTTCTCAGTTGGATGTCAGTCAGAAAAGGCTGGAAGATTTAGAAAAAAGATATCAGAGATTAGAAGAAAAATATGTGGGTCTGGAGAAAGAGAGAGAATCAACGCTTCGTGAAGTAGAAGAGCTGCAAAAGTCACTAGCGGTTGAAAAGCAAGAACATGCTAGTTTTGTGCAGTTGAATGAAACCCGAGTAACTGTTATGGAATCTCAGATCCATTTTCTACAAGGGGAAAGTCTGTGTAGGAAGAAAGAATTTGAAGAGGAACTGGACAAAGCCATGAATGCTCAGGTAGAAATTTTCATCTTGCAGAAATGTGCACAAGATCTGGAAGAGAAGAATTGGTTCCTATTGCATGAGTGTAGGAAACTCTTGGAAGCCTCCAAATTATCAGAAAAACTTATCTCTGAATTGGAGCTTGGAAATTCCGAAAAGCAGATGGAGATAAAATCCTTATTTGATCAAATTGCCATCCTGAGGATGGGGCTTTATCAGATGTTGAGGACTCTTGAGATTGATGGCCTCCATGGTTATGATGATAAGATCAAACAAGACCAATCAGTTCTTGACCATGTATTTGGGAGACTCCAAGAGACGCAAAATGCACTTCTAAAGTCTCTGGATGAAAATCAGCAATTTGTAATTGAGAATTCAGTTCTTATTGCACTGCTTGGGCAACTGAAACTAGAGGCAGAAAATCTTGCTACAGAGAAGAATTCACTGCACCAGGAGTTGAAGCTACAGTCGGAGCAGTTTTCAGAGCTGAAAAACAGAGCTGAAAAACTTGCGGATATGAATGAAGAACTGAGATCACAAGTGATAGAGAGAGGCCAAAGAGAAGAAGTTTTGCAGACTGAAATAGGAAGTGTTCGTGGGAAACTGTTAGTATTACAAAGGGAATATCAGAGTTCACTGGAAGAGAACTGCAAGGTGCTAGATGAGAAAAGGTCTTTGATGAAGGAAGTTTTGGACTTGGGCAAGGTGAAACATATTCTTGAAGAGGAAAACTGTGCTGTCTTTGCTGAAGCAATATCTCAAAGTAACATTTCTCTTATTTTCAAGGATATTATTGCTGATAATTTTGAGGAAATAAAGCATCTCAGTGACAATCTGGATAGACTCAAATGTGTCAATAATGATCTTGAGGGAAAAGTGAGGATAATGCAGAGAAAGTTTGAAGATATGCAAATGGAAAACTCACATCTCAAAGATTCAAAGAAAAACTTGGAGAATGAACTGGTATCAGTTAGATCTGTTGGTGATCAGTTAAATGATGAAATTGCAAAGGGAAAGGATCTATTGTGCAAGAAGGAGATTGCACTTTTGGAAGCAGAACAAATGCTCAGTGCAAGTCAAGAGGATAGAGCCCAATTGCATAAAGTTTTGGAGGATCTGAAGACTAAATATGAGGAGGTCAAGCTGATAGGAGAAGATCAAAGGAAGCAAATACTGAAACTATCTGGAGACTATGATAATCAAAGGAAGGAGACTGAAAGCATTCGTCAGGCTAATCAGAAATTTGAGGTTGAATTTACGAAACTGAATGAGGAACTTGAAGAAAGGAAGCATAAGGAGGAGAGTTTGAGTGTTGAACTACAAAAGGGAAGAAATGAGGTTGAACTTTGGGAAACGCAGGCTGCTGCATTATTTGGTGAGCTACAGATTTCTGCTATCCGTGAAGCATTGCTTGAACAGAAGGCTCATGAGCTCAGTAAGGAATGTGAAGTCCTTGAAAGTAGAAGTAATTCCAAAGCTATGGAGGTAGAAGAGCTGGAAAGAAGTGTTAGAATCTTGGAACATGAGAATGGAGGACTTAAAGCTCAGTTGGCAGCATATGTTCCAGCCGTCATTTCTCTCATGGACAGTGTAACATCTTTGGAGAGTCGAACTCTCTTGCATTCTAAACATCCCACAGATTACAATGAAGAAGTAAAGGTAATGTCTGTTGGTTTGCTTCTGACTTTATGTCTGCATTTTTGGTTTATATACACAAGCATTGATGTTGTTGCTTCCCATTCTTTTAAATTCAGTTGTATTTTAATTCACTTTCTAATTTTTGTCTGCAAATTTATGTCCCTAGTTCTCCGAGTTTGCATCTGTATACATTTACTAGCACGATCTTTTTCGAAACTTCTTGTTTCCGATGAGAAAGTTATTTAGTATTTTTGTTCAATTAATGTTTGGCACTGTTACTTCTATGAGCTTTTAGGGGCCATATTAGCTTTTAGCCTGTTACCCTATAGTAAATTTCATGTGCTTTTCAGCTACTTGTTTTCTGATCTCTGTGATAATGGAATATGTGGTTTCTGGTTTTGTTTTACTTCTGCAACGCCTAGATATTGCATATAGTATTACCAAGATGTTTTGCAATACTAAAAGCATGCCAGAACTTTGTCAAGTATAAGCTAGTTCTGTTTGGATCTTAATAGGTTGGATATAAACAGGACCTTGTCAGTAAATTATCTTTATGGATCTTGGATGGTTATCAGCTGTGATTCTTTGACTTACAGTTACCTTTTTTTCCAGGATGTTAATCTGGGGACTGAATTGTCTGCTGAAAACCATCAACAAACAAGTGAAGATCGAATTGCCTCAGTTCCAGATGGTTTTTCTGACTTGAAGGGTATCCATATGAGAATTAAAGCTATTGAAAAGGCAGTGCTGGAAATGGAAAAGCTTGCAACGCTGGAAAACTTAAATCTCAATTCCAAACTAGAGACTGCTATGAGACAGATTGAAGAGTTAAGATTTGGAAGCAACTCACGTCGAGAAAGTGTTAGAGCAAAAAGGCGCGTGAATGCTAGAAAAGAAGGGGGGGAACTTGGCCATGGGCTCAGTAACAATGTCAAAATGCAGAGACCAACACCTGAAATCTCTGAAGAGGACAATGAGATGATGACAAAAGACATTATGCTTGATCAGATATCTGAGTGCTCATCCTATGGGTTAAGCAGGAGAGAAACTGCAGAGGTTGATGATCAGATGCTTGAGTTGTGGGAGGCCACCGAACATGATGGTAACATCGACTTGAAAGTCAGCAAGGCCCAGAAGATGGTCACTGCACCAACTGACTACCAACAGATTGGAACAGTGAAGGCACACAAGGGCAAAAATCTCTCTACAGAATCTCTTGTGAAGGAGTTGGGTGTAGATAATGAGTGCTCTAAGGGATCTACAGAACCCAACCAAGAAGGAAGCAAGAGGAAAATTTTAGAAAGACTTGATTCTGATGCACAAAAGTTGGCAAACCTTCAAATAACTGTGCAGGATTTGATGAGGAAGGTGGAGATAACTGAGACGAGCAAGAAGGGGAAAGGTATTGAATATGGTACAGTGAAAGAGCAACTAGAAGAAGCTGAGGAAACCATCCTGAAACTATTTGATGTGAATCGCAAATTGATGACACATGTTGAAGACGTTTCCTGGTCTCTTGATGGGAAATCAGCCTTAGAATCAGATGAGAGTGGGAGTGTTAGGAGGCGGAGAGTATCAGAACAAGCTCGAAGAGGGTCTGAAAAGATTGGGCGGTTGCAGTTGGAGGTGCAGAAAATACAGTTTCTATTACTGAAGCTTGATGACGAAAAGGAAAGCAAAGGACGGACCAGAATCATGGAACGTAAAACTAGAGTTTTATTGCGGGACTATCTTTATGGTGGGGTAAGAACCAGCCAACAGAAGAGGAAGAAAGCGCCCTTTTGCTCATGCGTGCAACCCCCAACTAAAGGAGATTGAGGCAATTACTTATCACCGGCACATAATCAGTGTAGTTTACTAGTAATGAGACTTTAGCTGCATTGTCCATAAATCTGCCTTCCTAGTTTTGTGTTTCACATATTTATTTTCTTATAGAGGCTTTCTTTTTAGTTTATAGATCCTGCTGTATATTTCAGGCACCATCTAATCCAAAGAAGCTGCACTTTTATAGCCTAAAAGTTCCCTCCTAAAAGTTTCCTTCTTTATACGTTTACCTTGGCATAAATCTGGATTTCAACGGAAATTATTTTCTTCGAGGTCAATAAATGTTGTTTTCCAATTTGTTAATCTTTTGCATATTGCATTGGGAGCGGCTTAAGATTTTTCACTCTCAGCTCGTTTGCAGGGAAATTTTGGATATACAATGCTCAGAACTGTGGCCAAGTTGCTACATTTGCTGTGATCAAAAGATGGTAAGTAGGCAGCTGGGTTTTGGAGGAGGACACAAGACAATTATAGAACACCCGCAATTGAATTCCCAAACTGAATGGAGAGTCTCATTCCATATGAAATCTTCACATCCTCCATTCATTTAGGTTTGTTGTATTTTTCTTAGGGCAATTGCAACTTGTTTCTCAACACTGAGAAGCCTTCCCTCAATGTTGATAAGCCCTGATGGTGGCCTTGACGCAGGGTCTTCTCTCACAAGGGAAAAAATTTAATCAAAAGTCTTCCTCGCAGCCATGAAGAAATACTTGAACCCTTCTTCCTCATTTGATGCTATTGAAAGACCTGCCAGTTGGGACTCACTTCCAATGAGATCAAATAATAAAAAAAAAAAGAAATTCTTTTTTCTCACTGTAATGCGAACAAATAAAATACCCAGAAAAAGAAAAATTTTTCCTTATTGCTCAAAATCAATTCCTACATTTCAGGTCTGCTTCAAAGAAATGGAAAAGTAATGCGATTATTCAACTGAAAATATGAAACTCAATTCAGCTTCAACCCGATAATTAACAATGCTAAAAGGTGGGCAGCAATTTATCTATGAAACACACAATTAAAGCTATCTTCAAATTGGAATGGGTAAAAGATTTTCTTTTTAAAAGAAGAAAGTTGGAACCTGGGGTTGTGGAGTTCTAGCGCCAGAAACTAATCCACCAATCGATGATTTCTTCGTTTTCCTATTTCGTGGCAGGAGTCATCAGAAAGCGTGGGAGAATAACAGAACTCTTCAACTGTTTTCTTTTGGAATTGGATAATGCAGGATTGCAGTTAATAGTTAAGGTTAACAAGGGCTAGTTTCAGAAGATGTTTGATACTCGAGGAACTCAAGGAAAAAAAATTCGAGCTCAAGTGAAAGCAGAGTAAACTGTACGGTCTCTCTACTTTCTTCACTCTTACCATTTTACTAGTTGCCCAAGCTTTCCCCCAGGAAAGATAATAACTGTGGCTTCAAATCCAATCTAAGCAAAATGGAATAAAGCATTAACGGCTTGAGTTGGAAAACTTGAGACGGTCAATTGATGAACGAAGTTAAGCGTTTAGTGAGTTTAAATGACACTTTCAAATGTGAGCTACAGCTTTAAATTTAAGCATTTTAATCATTTCATGTTGATTCAGCGATGCCTGACATGCTTTGCATCTTGATTCTCAGATGCACAAGTGAGTATTAATACATACTTGGCCTGTAATTATAAATAAAAAAAAATTATGTTTCTACTGCATCAGAATATATTAAGCTTAAACATTGTTCCATGGCTGCGATTCTTCTTTGGTGGACTCTGGTTTGCATGTATGAAGCTTGTAATTGCAGGCTTCAACAGCTTCTCCTGCTGTCAAATATATCCATTCTTGACCTATGATTTCTAGGAACTTGGATTTGTTGAGTTTCTTCATCACTTCAGCTCCAGGGTTGGCCAATACAAGCTACAAAAGCATAAAGATAAATTAGAATACGGTCACCTTTTTGCCAGTGCCTGGAGTTAGATATTGACCATTTTACACAATGCAAAGTAATTGTAGGAGGAAATACCTTGAGTCCCCTTCTGTCAGTAGTTTTCTTGACCTCTTCAAACATGCTCATCCCACTTGTGTCAATGTTACCAACAGCTGTGAACCATAAATGTAATCCTTGTGAGATTCTGTAAATTTATTTTTTATGTTAGAAATAATATGCTGCAATTCTTTGAATCACTCACCACTCATGTCAAGTATAACATATTGTAAGCTGGTTTCGCCTGTGGATTTCAGCTTGTCTTCCTCTTCATCAATCCACCTGGAGATCCTGATAACATTAGCAATCTCAACAATCAGCGTCAGTTTGTTTTGATCCATTGACAATGTCTGATAACTTTGAAATTGATTTGGTACTGTTTACGGTAGTATTAAGCAATCAATTCTGGTACCTTTCTCTTAAGTAGCTTGAGTTAGCGAAGTAAATTGGAGCATCTATCTCAAGTATAAGAACCCCAGGAACATTTTTTGCAGCTGGATATTGCTCAACATTTCTATAGATGGTGGAATTTGGAATGTTTCCAAGAACAAAGGTCCTTGGTCTCGCAACAAACAGCAGCACTCTGAGCACAGAAATTGCAACCTGCATTTTACACAAATGATTAATTAGGTAAGGGGTTAGAGAATTTTGTGTATGGATGAACAAACTAAGTTTATTTCAGCTGTGTTTGGCTGATATATATGATGATCATACCGCTATGACTAAGCCAACCTCCACGCTTGCAAAAACGACACCAATATATGCACCCATACACACCAAAAAATCAAATTTATCGACCTTGAATAGATAAATTGCAGCTTCATAATCAATGAGGCCAAGCATTGCAGCAATTATAATTGCAGACAACACTACGAGGGGAGTGTAATAGAACAATGGTGTTAGGAACAGCAATGTTAACATAACTGCAACGGCCATGATGACATTCGACATTGCTGTTTTACATCCCGCATTGAAGTTAACAGCTGATCGCGAAAATGGCCCTGAAATATATCAACAGCAATGGCACAATTAGCAAATTACAAAAGCAGCAGCAAAAACTTCAAATTTTAATAATAGTGAAAGGGTAATTATTTACCTGTTGTGAGATAGCAAGAAAAGCAAGAACCAATAACATTCATGGACCCAATAGCTACCATTTCTTTGTTCCCATCAATATGGTAGTGCTTAAACATTGCAAAACTTCTCCCCACTGCTATTCCTTCCTGTATTCACAACAACCAACAACTTCAATCAGTCTATATTTTGCCATTTCCCATAAGCAAGCAAAAAGAATATAGATAATCCATGGCCCAAGCTATTGTTTATTTGTCCTTAGCAAATAAAAGATACATTTTCTTTCTTGTTGTCTTTTTCCTTTGAAAAGAGGTGATTTTGGCAATGGTAAGACACACATGGAACCAAAAATGTGTAGAGCTAGAGATAAGTTAGAAGGCAGCTTACAGCAAGAGCAATGATGCCCGTGATCATTCCAGTTTTCACAGCCGTTGTCATATATCGCGAGGTAAATATCAAATCCCCAAAAGACAGTGGATTCAACCCTTTCTTCAGGTTTCCTATCTGCCAATGTCACACCACCACCACCACCAAACTTGCAACAAATCAGAACTCTTCATCTTTCATGACACACACATATAAATATATGTATATAATAAGAAATATTTTGATCATATCATTTAACCAATGCCAAGAAACAAAGGAATTTAAGTCAATCGATGGTCAACCGCCCCTATTAGCAAGAGGCATGCTGGGATTGAGATCTATCCAATAGAGCAGCAGGCTGCAGTGGTATTATTGGTGGGGCCGGGCACACTAAACAATTATTCGGATTGGCCCAAGACAAAACTTATCTAAAAGGCCGAAAATACATTTACTATGGATCATGGCCTAACATGACCCAACTTGTTTTGCTACAGATCATCACAGCTGTTTTTTCAGATTTGATTTATTAAAAAAATGAAATCGTGCCCTAATAATTGAATCAAAACCAACATTCTTTACCAAAAGATGATTTGTTTATATGTATAGCTATAAATGGCCTTTTTAATCTACAAAAGCTACGTCGTTTTTTTATTAAGGTAGATTGAAGTTCAGAAGTTAAAGAAAAACAGTCATATTTTAATGAATAAAAAAAGAGGAAGAAACCAAAGCGCATACCACTTGAACTCCGTGTTTTTCGGCATGGGTGAGATAAACGAGGAGACTTCCAAGGACGACTGATGTCAAAGGTGCCATTGCTGATATCCAAAAGAATTTGGGTCGTCTCTTGCTCTATTTGTCGTCAAATACATACTATTAGATTATCTTAAAACATATTATATTATTAATTCTAGCAAGTAATTAATAAGAAATTAAAGAACATGCTCTTCCCATATAATAAAGCTCAAAAGACCATCCCTCTAAACTCACAAGTCAAATTCAAAGAAATGGACGCCAATAAAGATTGAAGTAGAGTCATATATATTTAACATGCATGTTTACTCTATACTTTCTTTTGCCACAAATATATGAAGTGGAAGCAGATTTGGAAGCTAAATGGAGACTCGTGATGCATACTTATACTAAGGAGTTTTAAAAGGGAAAAAAAAGTTACAAAACAAAGATTATTATACACAACAACCCAATAAGAGAAAATTTTTTTGCTTAATTATATGTAAATTTTAGCCCTTTTCTTGGAAATTAAGTTCATTCCTTATTTGAAGTTATTTTACTTCCTGAAAACTAAAAGTTTGACACCTGACATCATTGGTGCGGAAAACGATAATCTGAATTATCTTATTAATTTAACCATGCTAATTATGATAAATTAATATATAATGATTAATAAAGATTAGATCTAATTGTCGGTTAGATGTACTTACAAAGAATCTGGTGATGAGGAGGAAGAAGAGGAAGCCGACGCCCAAAACACCACTCTCCCATCGCCACTGTCAAATATTACATATTAGGGCTGTCAGACAATTAAATTGACCAAAGAAAACTAAAGCATGCAAACTTTTCATGGTAGTAGCTAGCTAGTATAGAAGATATAAAGAAAATTTGATGAAACAAAATTTTGCTACTTAGATTCTTCATTATCTGTAGTATATAATATTATTAGTTGACGTATATAGAAAAATACTGTATACAAATTAATAATATTTTTACTTTCATTTTTTTTCAATTAAGATACTCAATGTAGGATTTATAAGTGGATAATGTTAAATCCGAACATTTAATTCAATAACTAATGCATATTTTTTTAATTTTCCATTCCAATATCTAAAAAAAAAAGAAAAAAAGTGAATATGGGTAGTGAAAAAAAAAAAAAAAGAAGACCTCATGAGTTTGGGTGAAGACAGAGCGCAAGACCGAGATAATGTCGGTAGAATGAGTAAAGTGATCAAGTCCTAAAATTCCCTTAAGCTGTTGCAAGATCACTACAGTGGCTGCCCCTGCCATGAATCCTACTATAGTCGCATGCGAAAGAAAATCCACAATAAACCCTAGTCTGCAAGAACAACAAGGAAAGTAAATTTAATTTACCGAGAAGAAGATGATAATTTACTATACTGTAAAAAATGGTTTCTTAATTTCTTTCTTTTTTATTTGTTTCAGGGGATTTTTCTATTGTAAATTAATTTTATCATGTAGGGTTGTACCATTATCCGACATTCAGTGACAATTGTCCCTTTGAAAGCAAGGTTTCAATCGCGTTCTGTACAGATTCTCTGATATATTAGTTTGATCTATTTTTTAAATTAACTATGGAAATTGGGCACGTTTTTATTTTTTTATTGATCTAACACATAATCCGTGCAGTAGCACAAGACTTTTCAGTAGCAATTCAGACAAGTACATACATGTTCTGTTATCTTTATTTCTCAATTTTAAGAACTACCAATGTGACAATCTCTAACTCTTTTTTTTTTTTAACTCAAATAACTTTTTCATGAAGCGTAATTTCAATTTTTTTTTTAATCGTTGCCAGCAGATAAGGGAAACAATCAGGAAGAATATATTATATGTATATATGGCTGAACCTCTACCAATGAATTGATATACCTTAAGATGCCTAACGAAGCTTGCAGAAGTCCGGCGAAAAAAGTTGCTGTGAAAGCAAGGTGAAGGTAAAGCGTGGGATTCTCAGTAGCATTCACTTCCTGCCCCAACATAGAAGCTATGAGAAGTGATGCAACAGCAACAGTCCCGACTGCCAAATCTCTTGAGCTCCCCATCATCGCATAAACCAGTGGTGGAATAAAGCTTGAATCTTCATTTCCCAACAAATTAAAAAAACGAAGTTTATTAGTACCTTTTTCAACAACAACAAAAAAAAAGTTAAATCTAATTAAGTTATTAATAGTTTAGAACTTACACAGGCCGAGAATGGGTGGCAAGTTAGCAAGCTTGGCATAGCTTATACCCTGAGGGATTGCAAGACTGGCGATGGTGATCCCAGCAATGAGGTCAGCTTTCAAGAACTGTAAGCTGTAACGAGGAGCCCATTCAAAAATAGGCAAGAAATATTGCAGGGCTAGTATAAATTTCCGAGAGGGTGATTTGTTCTTGAATTGCCTAAGTGGGTCATCTGGAAAAATGTCTCCTTGAGAGAATTCTCGAACGACTTAAAAAATGGTTGTGGCGGAGGAATCTCCACACGATGTGCACATTGATGATCATTAATGGAAGGGTACATATAATCAGCGTTGCCCATGAAAAAGTATGCTATATTTGGTTTAAGTTTAGCACAAGATTTGGAGACTAAATGCAGGGCAAAATCGCCTTTTTGTAGTGATTAACAGGCAAAGTTAGAGGTGTGGAGGAGAGGATAGAAGCGAGAGGAGATGGTGGTGCTGTTAGTCAGAGCGAGGGGATGGGAAACGGAATGACCCCGGCCTTATTATTTATAGAAGGGAGATGAGGTAAGGGATTCTTTAACTTCGTTGAGTGGTGGGTTATGGGACCCGCTTGAACATTGAGTCCCTCTCTAAGCATCTTTGGCTGCCCACCCGTTGCATTTTTTATTTTTTGTGTTAAGAGCCGATTGAGGGAAGACAAAATCCTGGAAGTTACGTCTATCTATTTTTCAAACGACTATATTTATGGGCGACGTGGCAGTCCGTGCAACGTGTTAAACTCTCGTTGGAGTATCCCAAGAAATGAGTCTTTGATTGACACGAAACCCATGGCAGTTAATTTCTGGTGGTTAAGTTTTGTAAACTGGTCTTATATATGAATCAAGGGAAAAAGATTTCAAAATCACAAAAAAAGTACATTTTCTTGACCCAGTTTTTGTTCAGATTTTTTTTGTTAAAAAACCTAACACTACGCCTAACTCGATTGTTATTTCAGGAGGAAAGGATTTGAGTCAGCGGTTAATGTTTTGGCCGTATGATATTGAAAGTATTTTAACTAAAAATTGAACAACTCCGGGCGTTTTATCTTTGAAAATTTTATTGCTTGCCGGGAATTGTGTGCAGCACACGCCTAACTTTTTGTCGAATCAAATACAATAAAACTCCATTCGAATAAGAAACCATAACCAATTTGTTGGTCTTAAACAATATTGACCACTTCTTGACCAATTTGTTGATCTTAAAGTTAATGGTTAGCAACGCAAGGTAGCAGAAAGCGCAAGTATTTTGTTTTGTCTGATAGGAGATCAAACCCAACACAGCTTTGATTAATTTGACCTTTGCCCCTTGTAATTATAAGGGTAATGCAAAAGTGACGTGCCCATTGACAATTTTGGCTTTTATTTTTTTATTTTTTTGGTCGGGGATACTTTTGGGCAAGGGGAAGCCTGCTCCTGACCATGATGAAAGTTACCTTCCACGATTAAAAAAAAAAAAAAATTCTTGAATGGAATCTACATCAAGATCCCTCTCACAACCATAAGATCGTAACTGTCTTTCTCTTTCCAATTATCTTGGCTGGTTTAAAGTTGATTGCCTAATCAACAATTAATGGGCTCAATCATTGAATCAATAGTATTTTTTATTTATGCACTTTTATTGTATTGTTAACCCATGCAAGTGTGATATATTTCATTGCTAATCAAAGCTTTATGAATTGTTTGCTCAAGGGTGGAATTATTATTTATGACCATAAAATATAGGGTCAAAATCTTTTATGACGCAAAAGGCTCTCCTGATATTAGGAATAATTTATCGCTAACTATTACTGAAATAGAAGGTGAAATAAGCTCCTATAAATAGGAAGTTTGAAACCCCACTTTACATAAAATATAACACTGCATATCTAAACCTCAATCTGCTTATGGCCTTAAATTACCAGCGGGATATTAAATTGGTACAGCGCAATTATCTTTTGCCAGCATATGTCAACAAAGTGAACGTGACAATCTATTTAGATCTTAAATTGAGATTGGGTCGGTGATTTGCTCGTCATTTTCTCAGCAAGGAGTTTCCTTAGTCATTTATGTTATGAACCATATATGCTTTTACCACTGTTTATGCACTTGTGTACGTATAGAAAGGAAAAAATTCTGCTGATCTTGTTCAAAAAAAAAAAAATCCCTTATAATCATGGAAACGACACTGAAAGACAGGCACACTTATCATGCTAGTTCATGGCCATTAATCTAAATCATGAGACATTGGAATTCATTTCATATGCACCCCCGATTCCAACAAATTAATAAGTCCATTTCTCTAATGCACGAAACTGCGCTGATGTCAACCCCCGTGCTTATAATATCTATTTCTGCTGTAGCATAATCGTAGTGGGGAACTTGGCCTTCTCCAATCTCATGGGAGACTGATACAAAGAGGAGGGTGATACAAATTTCAACCATTATCGAAAATATAGCTTAATTAAATTTGACATAAGAATAATTATATTTAAACATAAAAATTAAATATGAAAGGAGTGCTTTTAGTTAGAAAATTACATAATAATTATATGTTTAAGAGCAAATTGATAAATGATTTTAAATCAAATCTAAAATTGATATGATTATCAATACAAATTTGATTCGTCAATTCAAATTCTTAAATTTTATCTTCAATGACGAATTTTCAAATGACGTTGTGATATATATCTTTACTATGTTTGATAAAAGTTTTTGAGCATTTGGAAGACACAATAATAATAATAACTCAAATGGGCTACATTTCCAAACGGCAATGGAGGTACGAGAATCCTCCTTTTAGAGGCCTCAAGTTTGGTGGCCACAGAAAATGTGTGCCTACACTGGCCAATGGTCCGCTTGTAACTCAACGACGAAACAAAATCTTTTGACTAAATTATGGCCTTAAGTCCTGTTACTGTTGGGACTAGGAACATTTAACACTATTTAGATGACCCGTCGGCCTAATAATTGAGTCAGCAGTAGATGCATTTGGAGTAGGACCCCATCCAAATTTACGTGGGAGCACTGTTATTTGCATCATAATCACTTAATTATTGAGTTTTAAGTAATGATTTTGAGTATCAGGAAAATCTTAATCAATGCAGAGGTCAATAAAAGGGATTATTAATTATCAATAGAATGGAGAAGGAAGCATGAGAGACGGGAAGAGAGTTGGTGAATGGTGACCAGTGACCACCACTACTGAAGGTTGAATTTTCTTTTCTGAGAGGTTCAAAGATTTGGGAAAAATGAATGGTGCTGAATATGCTGATATCATGTAAAAAGGTGAAGAGATTGAATAGGAGACAAAAAAAAAAAAAAAAAACCTTAATCCCGAAGTTAGAAAGAATTTCAAGGTTCAATTCTGTCATCATAGCTAAGTAGACTCATGGAGAAGTTAAAGGCACCTAATATGTGGCCCCAGAATGATGTATTTAATATATTTACTATAATTACTTGGTTTATGGTTAGAAAAAAGCAGTACTGAATGAGAAATCTTCAACAATCTGTTTCTCAAGTAACGTTCTACAAGTAAAAGGATCATTTTTCTTTCTTAGAAGGCAGGATTATATGTTAACTACTTATCCAATGTGAAGCATAGCTTTAAAAGCTGAGATTCATCCCTTCCAGGCTCAAGCTTTATATATACGTTCTCACATGTTTCAACTAATTTCAAAACAATTACTAGCAAAACTCAATTATTTCTAATGTCCTGTATTCCTAAAAGCTTTATTTGTCTAACCAAAAATGGCGTTAATTAGACACTGATAATACATGTGAAATTTGATATAAGCTCAGTAGCTTCCAATATGAATGGCCTATAAAGTTACAGCAAGGTGAGGTGACCATCTATGGCCATGGATCATCAAGAATAATTCAGAATAAAGAAGAGAAGCATCTAACAAAAGGAAAAGAAGTACGCATAATAGAGCTGCAAAATGGAATTTGAAAACGAAAGTGAAAGAAACTACCACTTCTTCGCTGATACTACTATAGCTTGCCAGATCACATTTCACATGTTCCTGTTACTCCTTTTTCCCATCACACAAAGCGTGTTAGCTAGCACTTATCCATGCCCTTCAACCTTTTTCTTGCCTGCTACAAAGGTGCCTAATTTCGTGTCCACCTCCAATAAAAACAAAATTTTTTTCCCAACTTCTCTCCCACATCCCTCTCTCCTGGTTTGCTTTGCTCGAGTCCCAATTAAGACCTAACCTCTTGCCATTTTCCAGGTGGCCCAGATTCATGAATATATATAAGCTTATATAATAATAATAATAATAATAATAATAATAATAATTATTATTATTATTATTATTATGGAAATATGGACTGCAATGTTCCTGTGGTCCAAACATGAAAAATGGCTCCAAAGAAACCCATTCCACTAACAACACACGACAACTATAGCTGCTTTTATTATTATGTGATCTATAAATGAATCGTTTTGACCCTACCTCAAGCTATGATTATCACTTCTTTAGCATTTATGGGACGGTTAAATTACATCTGTCTACTTCAAGAGCAACCACCAATGGCTAAGCTATCATAGATGTACCTTCAAGTTGGGAATTGGCAAATGGGCAGCCTTACTTTTCACGAATCATGATAGTGTGGACTGGCAACACATTCAGGCAATGAAATGAAAACAAATCCAAATGAACCCAACATGAAGTTGCAAGTTATTGTTTTCCTAATTAGTCAACGGACTAATGTTTCCTGTTATCCATGGATCAAATTCCTCGGAAAAAAGTTTCAAAATTTAACAGATCAGTCACCAATATTGTGCAAAATTTGTACTCAACAAAACGCAGGTAATTAAAAACATTTTTTTTTTTTTTTAATGAACACTTGGTAAGATTTTCTTCAGTTTTTGATGAATTGTTGTCACGACATACGTTTGCCAAAGGCGCAAGGAGTATCGATACAGTAGATATTGGCATTAGAATGCGCCCTTCCTAATCTAAATGGCAATTCGATCCAAATTAATGAACCTCCTTTTCAAGATTCCCGTGGTGAAATCTATGTCGGGATGTCCCATATTTTTCTCTTGTCAATTTCCTTCTTAATTTTGATGACCCCTTCTTTCCAAAATTCATTATTGATCTGTCTCTCTCATACAGAAAGTTGAGTAGCAACTTGAAAGAAATAACTAAAGAGAGGTGATTAATCTTTGTCATAGATAAAGCTCAGTAACCTTCACCAAGCTTTATAATTGATGGCTCTCAAACAATTAGTCAAAAAAAAAAAAAAAAGACTAGATGGAAAGTTCAATGAACAAAACATGTCGAATAATTACATGATTACATGTTCAAAGCAGATACCAAAAACTTCCTGAAATACACATATATATCTGAATAATTTGTTTTCTGCTATAAGATTATGGGAAAAGCCAGAAATGGCCAAAAGATAATGGTCAGTTAAATGCAAATGAAGATAAGACTAAAGGAAACGACATTTGATGGATTTGTTCATGCAACTGAAAAGGGAATGTGGGGTGTTAAGAGATTTGTTATCCTCTAAAATCTAAACTAAATGTAGAAGAAACATTACCTTTTTGTTGCAGACAATCTATATATGCTATCTTAGACTACTGAAAAGTTGGTCTATTACTTATATAGCATTATCTCAAGCTTACCACTATTATTTATTTGAATTTCTGCACCACCATTATCACCATTCACCACTTTGATAATTTTCTTTTTTGATGGGATTCCAACAACATTTTTGGGTGAAGAGTATTTTACATAATAATTTCTTAACTTTGGATATACTATAATTTTTTTTAATTATATATGGAATTGCACTTTTAAGATTATCTAAGAGAATATTAGACACAAGTGAAGTTTAAAACATCATTGACCACGTTGCAAAAAAATAATTTTTTTTTTATAATGGATTATCTACGATGTCTTCACTCTTAACCATTACAGTGAAGTCAAGATTTATACAGCTCAAGCCCAAAATAGCAATTCCCGAAATTGAAAGTCCGAAGAAAGCCCACATTCTTTGTTGCAAGGCAATGTATAATCATAATCGAAAACCCTAATCCTCCAGCCCATTTCTTTGGCCCACTTCTAAAAGAGTCACATTGAGTTGGGTATCATTATCAAGAAAAATCATGCTGTTATGTGTTGATGACTTCATGTACCTAAGACTTTGACATTGCAGCTTTAATGGCTTTTAATCAAAAAAACCAAAATTTAAATAAAAAGGTGGGACTGCCTAGCCAATAAAATCTTAAATTTAGCAAAATTTTGAAATGACAAAATTCAGATGTTTTTTCTTGTGGCTTTCTTTTTTAAGAAGAGTCTCACATCTGGTAGATTGGTACCAAAGACACTTACTTTCAAACAATTTAAAGGTTGGAAACTCATTATCAAGCATATCAATCTAATTGAATTCAACTACCTCATTAGGCCTACGACGTCAAATTGGGGCTGCAACTCTTTTGAAAAAAAAAATAATAATGCAAAATGGAATAAAATAAAAATATTTTATTAATATTTTTATAAAATATAAATTAAAATTATAGTATTGGTTTTTTAAAAATTTATAAAGGAAGAAAATCTGAAGGAGTCCAAATGAAATCTTTGTAAGGTGGGGAGTCGATGTACAGGTGGGGTAGCGAAATCATTCTCACCGTCGATTATCTTCCGCAAAACCTTTGAAAACGCTGCCGTTTTACTGCGATAACATCATAAACAAGTCCAAGGATGACCGCGTCGCAGAGAAACCAAAACTCTACCTCTACCACACCCGTGCACTTCTTTTGTTCCTTTTTCTTTCTTGTCGCTTCCCGGAATCACCCCTCTCTCCCTCCCAAAAGGAAAAAAAAAAATCCGTATAAAAACAAAATTCCTTGAAAAAGCCATTTGACCTTTCTCTCTCTTCTAAAACTGTATTTTGAATTTTAAATTCTTCACCGTCACCTCGTTTTTTTTTTCTTTTCTTCCTCCACACAGTTCGTTCATTCGCCGCTCTTTCACTCTCTCTATCTTTCTCCCAAATTTATAATAAAATAATGTAATAAGAAACAGGTTGCCGCTGCTTTAAATTAGGTAAGAATCTTCCACGTTCCATTCGAAATTCAATTTTATCCTATCAAAAAAAAAAAAAAAAACTGGTTTAGTTTAAGTATAGTGAAATGAAGGATTTCTTTCTTTTTTTATATTTTGCTTCAAAGGAGTTCAAAAAGATCCCGCTTGTTCTCTTTCAGCTGCCATTTTTCTTTTCGCTTCAGGTAGCTTCTCGTTTCTTGTTTTTCTCCTTGGATTTTCGTCGTCAATGGAAATACACAGAAGAAACTTTCTTTTTAAATTTCTTAATTTTAGTTGTTATAAAGAAGTAGAATAGAGGAAAGTGATGCATTTTACTCAGGCCAGTACTTGACAGCTGCTTAAATTAAATGCCACAAGAAACGTTTCGTTTTTTTTCTTTTTTTTTTTTCTGAAAATTTAAAGTTTGAAGTTACATGATTTTTGAACTTTTCCGGAATATATTAATTTTGGCTGAGGATTTTGTAGAAATTAAAATGTTTCGTTGAACTTTCCGGTTTGAAGGTCGAGTCCTAACTAATTCTCTTCATCCCATCGAAAACGGCCAAAAATATTGGCGTATTTAGAGCGGTATTGGTTTAGAAGTCATTATATCTGATTTTTACTGTAGATCTCTGCACGCTTTTCTTTTTCTTTTCTCGTTGGGAGGACATTATTTTCTTTTGTTTTAATGTTAGTGTTTTTTCTTGTTTACGGTTAAATTGATAACTGATTTTGTCCTGCAAATTTACTTGTTGCTATAACAGTAGAAAACTCTTTGACCCCGCCTCAAGAGTGGGGCAGAATCCTTCAATATGGAGCAGTATGAAATTCTAGAGCAGATTGGTAAAGGGTCTTTTGGTTCTGCTCTTCTTGTGAGGCATAAACATGAAAAGAAGAAGTGAGTTTACTTGGAACCTCTATTTCACTCTCTATCTTCAAATTTCAATGCTCGCTTATGCTCCTGCCTCATTGGTTGCTTTGTATGTGACTAAATGAATGTATTGGATTGTGCTATATTTGTTTCATTGGTTGTTTGCATATTTAATCTTCAATTGTGTGTGGTGAGGTGGTTTCTTTTTTGTTTATTATGTTAAGAATTGCCCACGTTCTTCTTTTCCTTCTAGGTATGTCCTGAAAAAGATTCGCCTTGCTCGCCAGACTGATAGGGCTCGTAGATCTGCCCATCAAGAGGTCAGTTTTTTTTAATATTCTCTTTTTTAATTTTCTACTAACAACAATGTGAAGAGAACTTTGATGACACGTTTGACTTTCTCTCATAAATATATGCATAAATAATTTCTCTCAATTTGGAGAAACTAAAAAGATTGGAGCAATTTTTGAAATGAAAGAAATGCTTGGCTCATAGGTAATATTGTAAGTAAGAACATCTATGGTGGCAGGTGTTTAGATATGGTTCTTTATGAGTATTTGGATACTTGACACTTAATTATATTTATATCTAAAGACATTCTTGTTCACCTTCCTTTTTCTCTTTTTCCATGAGTGGCATCATTTATACTCCAAAATTATGATCCACGTTTTAAGAAATAGTTCTGGTGTTAAAATGCTCTTTTGTTCCAATGATGCAGATGGAGCTTATTTCTCAGGTGAAGAATCCATTTATTGTGGAATACAAAGATTCTTGGGTAGAAAGGGTGAGAAGATAGTGTGTTCTTTTTCATTTTATCCTGCCTCATGCTTTCTTGTTTCATATTTTTCATGATATGTTTCCTCTGTCAAAGCTGTATAATCTTCAATCATCACCATAGGCATTGATAATAAAGTTTGTCTACTGAATGTTGTAACTTGTTTTCATTTTGCAGGGTTGCTATGTTTGCATAATAATAGGATACTGTGAAGGAGGAGATATGTAAGTTATGTTTAATATTTAAGTGGGTGTTTTGAAATTGTTTGGCAAATGGCAATTGATTAAGGCATGATTTTTTATTTTGGGTATTTCTTACATCTGCACATTGATATTGCTCATTATACAGGGCAGAAGCTATAAAAAGAGCCAATGGTGTGCATTTCTCTGAGGAGGTAGTAAAACTTTTGGCCAACTTTGCAAGGACTTAGCTATCTACGATACTTTAAAATATAATTTCTGTTTTTCTACTTAATAAATTATACACAGAAACTTTGCAAGTGGCTAGTTCAACTCCTAATGGCACTTGATTACTTGCATGCCAACCATATTCTTCATCGTGATGTCAAGGTCAGTGGTTGTTCTTGGTAAAGATGGGAAATTTAATGTATGCAAATTTCGGGCTTACAGCATTCTAAATTATAATTTTGTTTCAGTGCTCAAATATATTCTTGACAAAAGATCAAGACATACGTTTAGGTAATCAGTCCTTTTGCACCTAATTTTCATGATCTACTTTGTTGCTCCGTTTACCATGTGTCAATTTCACCTCTGTGTCCATCATTCTGTATTTTAAACATGGTGAGTTGCTAAGATGTGCACCTATGCAGGTGACTTTGGTCTTGCTAAGATGTTGACTTCTGATGACCTTGCTTCATCTGTGAGTGTCAGACTGATGGTATGGTTTTTACAGTTTCATGATTTGCTTTATTTTAATACTATATTTCTTCTTGGCTCTAAATACAGGTTGTGGGAACTCCTAGTTATATGTGCCCTGAGTTGCTTGCTGATATACCTTATGGTTCTAAGTCAGATCTTTGGTCTTTAGGTACCTTGCAACTATTGAAATTTGAGGGAAATCTGAGTTTGATCACTGTTCTCTCCCCTCCTCCAATCCCTTCTGTATTCAGCACACATCTAATGTAATACATGTTTTCACTTCAGGATGCTGCCTGTATGAAATGACTGCTCACAAACCTGCATTTAAAGCTTTTGTAAGTTGCTTATCTGCTGTTAACTAAGAACTTCACTTTTTGTTGCTTGGCATTATCACATTCACAGTTTGTAGTAATGTGGAATTTGATGAATTGGTAATTGGAAACTATTCTTTCATTCAATAATACTTGAGGGACTGAATGATGAACCTCTAGTTATTGAGTCCTATGAAATATGAAGTGGTTGTGCTTAGCATTCCTGTTCTCTCTCCATCATCATCCCTCATTAAAGTACTTATGGTGCTGCTATTTAATAGTTCCCATTAAGAACTCAGGCTGGATAGAGTTTCTAAAAGTTAGTCAACCGGGAGAGTCACTAATAGGCTAGGAAAGGAGCCTGAAGTCGACCAGCGGGGAAGAAGCCGAAGGGGGAGAACTAGACTCGAATTCAACAAAGCAAGCCATGTCGTGTCGTAATGGATGCATTGAATTTGCTTTTTTAAGCATATCTTTATGGTTCTCTACTTTGTCCCCAAGCGCTCAACGCTGGATGAACCTTTGAGCAAACTGCTGGGATAATGCTTCATAGATGGGGGAGGTAGAAAAGATGATTATTCCAATCTTTAGACTCACTTGCAATTTGTGTCTTAATTGAAAATTTTCTGAAGGATCATTGGCTTACCATTAAATTTGTCATCTGTGTCCACGTACGTTGAAGAAGCAAATTGATCTGCAAGGATGGATTCACAGTGATATGGATTATCTCCTTACACTCATCATTAATTAGCTCCTGATCTTAACATCCCAGTGTTAACCTAAATGGCTAATCATGCTGTTAGATGATAGAATCACATTTAAAAGATACATGCTTATTTCGTATGCTATTTGTAGAACCAGGGACAATCCCATATCCATGGATGTTACATATCCCTTTAATGGTCATCCATCCTTTTGCATTTAGTGAACCTAACAGTTATGTTCTGTTTCTGTCTTCTCATCAGGATATGCGGGCTCTGATTAACAAAATAAATAGATCTATAGTGTCTCCTCTACCAACCATGTATTCTGGTGCATTGTGAGCCTTCTGTCCTCTTTATGCGTATAAGTTTCACATTCTAAATACAATTTGACTTTTTTAAATAATGTGGAATCTCATCATTTGTGGAAAATATTTGAGATCATTATGGTTATCTCTATTGATGCATCCAACCTTTATTAATAACATTGGTTTCTGGTCCGTTTCTTTTCCCTTGCCTCAGTCGGGGACTCATAAAAAGCATGCTACGGAAGAATCCAGAACTTAGACCCAGTGTTTGTTTCTTTCCTTTTCTTCTTTAATCTTTTACTGCTTTTACAGACACAATCACGAGGAGATATCCTCAAGAGGAATAACTTGTCTTAGGAAAAAAATAATTATGTGGACTTGTTTACTATTTTACTTGGAGTAGGTCAAGTTATCAATAATTGAGACTAGGCTGACAGACCTTGGTTT
Organism: Durio zibethinus; assembly: GCF_002303985.1. The sequence goes on from NW_019167893.1 coordinate 6,573,059, forward strand.
TAAAGAAGTTAGTGATGTTGAGCTTTTCTTTGTATGCAAGCATCTAAGGAAAATTTAAAACACTTGCTTGAATCAACATTTGATTTAGAGAAGAATTGATATTCTCTTAAATTTTGAACTTGTGGCCTCAGAGTTGAGATGCAAAAGATGTCAAAATTGGCCCAAAAAAAAAAAACAAGAAGAAAAATTTGCATGTTCTATATGTCAGACATCTTTTTGGGTACATTGGCTTTCTTGATTGAAATATGATTTTGCCAAATTTACGTCCTTCAACTTCTTTTTCTATAAACTAAAGCACCTCAATAAAATGGAAATGATTCAGGCTTCAGAGTTGCTCACTCATCCACATCTTCAGCCATATGTCCTCAAAATTCATCTGAAATTGAATAGCCCTAGGTGCAACAGTTTCCCAAGTCGGTGGTCTGATTCCAACTTCGTAAAGAAAACTAGATTTGTGGAGCAAGATGATATTCTTACTGACATAAGAAGGCGGTCATTCAGCAATGACAGGGCTTTGAACCCCAGTGTATCTGAAACTGAACAAGACTCCTGTTCAATTCAAAGGGAGCGAGAAATTCCAAGTTACTTGTTTGAAAAATTCACAGAATATTCTGTCGGTATTGACAATGAAGAGATTACAATTGACAAGTCAACAGCCACAAAGTTTCCCACTGTTGCTAAGACCCCAAGATTGACGCCAGCAAAAGTGTCTGTCACTCCAAGGCGACATATAACCCCAGCAAAGATATCCCAGACTGCTCAAAAACATGATTTGGTGAGTTACATATTTGTCTATATCTGTATTAAATGGAGGAATTGTTCTTAATTTCTTTGGCGCATTGAGGGTAACAAAAAAAATATCATCTCTCTAGTTCCCTATTTTTCAAATTTCTAAGCGGTTGAGGGTGAGACTTTCATACTAGTCTGACTCCTCGATTAGTCACACTAGCGGGAAAAAGCTTATAATCCTATAATGTTGGCCTTCTCTAAGATATTCACATATTGGACAGCTTTTGGTTGCCACCTAATTACGAGGCCTAGCCAGGTGTCCTCTACTTTTGGTTTATACATTTCTGTTTAACATGTATTTATTTCATCTTTCTCTTAATTTTAAATTTGTGATTAACTCCTGAGCTACCTCATGTTCTTCCTTTTATCTAGTAGGATTTTCTATGTGTATGTGTGTTTAAAATCTAATCGGAATTTTGAAAACTGAGAAATCATTAAGTTCTATGAAGACTGTAACTAAACATAAGTGCAAACCCCCTTGGCTACATTCTTCTGTGTTGGACTTGGATACGAAAATTTTCTATGAACTGAGAACTAATGTTTCAATGGTTGGTTTATTTTGGAAGATGATGAGTTCTGCTCCTTATATGTGCAGGTTTCAGTATCACATACGCCTGCAAGTCAATCATCCTACTCATCACGCAGAGTATCTCTTCCATTGCCAACAAGGACTGCAGCCTTGGTGACCCCCTATAGAGCCAATGTTGGTATGCTTCGCAGCGTGGACTCCCCGGATGTTTCTGTTAATGCCCCACGAATTGACAAAATTGCAGAATTCCCTTTAGCTTCTTCTGATGATCCTCTTTTACCCATTCGTGGAACCTCATCAACATCCGCCAAGTGCTCTTCTTCATCAATTGACAGTGTTGACCGTTCTATAACGAAGGACAAGTGTACAGTCCAGATCCTGGACAAAGTTGTCACAACATTGAATGTAAGCGATCATAGTCTTGGGGTTGCACAAGATGGTAGCGAAGGCTCGGAACATAATCGTGCTGCTGTCTCCACTCATTCGTCTTCTGAGTCACGACAGCGGCGCTTCGACACCTCATCCTACCAGCAGCGAGCAGAAGCATTAGAAGGACTTCTCGAGTTCAGTGCACGTCTCTTACAACAACAAAGGTATGACGAGCTTGGGGTGCTGTTGAAGCCATTTGGACCTGAGAAAGTGTCTCCTAGGGAAACTGCCATCTGGTTGGCTAAGAGCTTCAAGGAGACCCAAGCCTAAGCTAAAATACTAATGCTTCGTCATTGGTGCCACTTGTACATAAATGACGCTGTCCCTTTCCGTTTTCCTGGTTTTAGAATTGGTATGTCTTCTTACTCGAAGACAGTATGGTGATTTGTGATGTGGATTTGGATCTTTGCATTAACCCCTCCAAAAGTGTGCTGTGTGTTTGAAATATGCAACTTGTGGGAAAGAGGAAACGAAAATTTTCTGGAATTGTATGCTTTGTACAATCAGTCCCTTGGTCACCCGGAAAAGAAAATAAAAAGAATTAAAAAGCATGTTAATATCCTTGAAATTATTTGTTGTTCAGCTATGATTATCCTTTGACTGGATAATATGTTACTATTAGTTTATACCAGAAAAAAAAAATCAAAATCCTGAATTGGGAAAATAGTCGGGATTTTGGGCTTCAAGTTTTCCATTTAAAACGAGGATCCCACGTTGAAGTGTCGGCTTCTTCACTTGCGGCGAATAAAAGAAAGATGGAAGGATCGGAAGTTCTGGAACTATACGAAATTCAATACTCGGATGTCATGCTACTATCATCACTGTCATGTTCGCATCGCATAGAGAAAATGATAATGGAAAACCTCAGCCCAACTGGCCCACGTCTCCTCGCTATTACAAACGTTCCCGACGCTTCCCTTCTCCGATGGAAACTCCTCCCTCTCGCTCGCAAGCTGGCTCTCCTTACAACAGAAGATCGCAAACGTATTCTCAGAGTAATTTCAACGAACGTTTTCTTTGCTTTGCTTTTTTCAATCATAGTTGCCTTCAATTTCCCTTCAATTTCCCTCTTCGTTACCGTGTGACTTTCTTTTTGTTCCTAGTCTCATTCTTTATTTCCATGTCTTTGCAACATTTTAAACTTGATGATTGGGAGCTTTTAATAACGTACAAAACTTTTTTTTTCTCAATTCCAAAGCAAAAGTTTATTAAACACTTCCTTTCTCCTATAAACCGTTCAATTATATGTCTTTTTTTTCTTGCAGTCCTTTTAATGTTGTTTATTGTTTTTTTCATTGTTCTTGTTTTCTTTGTTTAAGTTATGTTTAGGAGCACAACTTGGGGAGTGTTTAAGACTGGAATGTCTCCTCTTTCGCGATGCAGCTCAAATACGCTCAAGGTCTGAAAACCGTTGAAGCTAAACCAAGTCATAGGATTGGTAGCCATTTGAATTTGGAAAATGAAAATATGGGTAGAATCAGTGGTTTTGAAGATGATGGGTTTGATGATCTTGAGAATATGTTCAAGGCCCTAGGCTTTTGCATGATGGAGCTAAGGCTCTATCTTGCTTGAATATGTGATTGGGTCAATGGAGGCAATGAGCTTGAGCAAAGCTTACTGGAATTATGTGCAGCAAAAAGGCGCTCTATACATTATCATTCAATGGTAGATAAGCCTTGTTCTTAGAGAAGCTGGTCCAAGGAAGGGATCAAGTAAAAGAAATGCTAATAATAATCATGCAAGAAGCGGGCAGAAGTTATCGAAAGTCACTAACTTGGACACAAATGGTAATGAAGTTAGGTAATGTGAAATTCATCCCAACCTATGGCAACAGTGGCATTATGACTATGGTAACTTTACTGTTCTAACTCATCCCATGTTTCTTCTTTCCTCGCTACAAACAACAGCAAACAGTGAATTTTCCACTTCTATTAATCAAGAATTTTATTCACCAAGTGGGCATTCATACTTGCAGAATTTTCACCCTAACAAGAATAAAGTCCTCACGGTGAAGCCCTCCTCTGAAAGTTTCGTTGTTCAGGTTGGGGAATCAGAGGATATCTTATCCAAAGGCAAGCCACGATAAACCCTTCACTGTGTGTGCAGACCAGCAGGGTTGGAAAATTTAAGCAGAGAAACTTTTGCTGTGTTTTTGCAGACAGCATGGAATAAAATTTTGTCAATCTCAGATTATGCTATGGAACATTACGACCCAGGTTGTCAGCCTTTGGAGCAAGCTAAGGAAAATAACTTTGCTGATCAGGACCAAAATGCACTAACTCAAGAAATTCAAAAAGTACTTCCACCACTTTCAGCATGATTGAACGATGAGATGACATTTGCAGAATTCTCACATGAAATTACCAGGCAGTATTATGGTGGCAGTGGTTTACAATCTAATAAATGGTTAGCTTATTTGATGCCTTTTCTCCGTGGAAACATAGGATGTTCAAGTTGGTTGGGCTTAAATTTCGTACTTTTACTCACATTCTGATGCATTTACTCTTGTTGTTCCCTCACAAATAATATGAGCCAAATGCAGTAATCCGCTCCCACTATATATGCTTCCTTCTGGCATTGACTTTCTAGCCCACATGTATTTTCTTTTCTATCATAGAAACACAGTTCTTGATTTGCTGTAGTGAATTAATGTTTTGGTTTTGCACTCTGGAATAGTGTCAATTAATATTGGTTTTATGCTCACACCATTCAGTTCATGTACAATTGTTAGCTATCTGTTAGATTAAGGCCACAATGGAATTACTAGGTCAGAAATATAGGATACAGTTAAAAGCATTAAGGGAAGGTTTTTGGCATTTTTAAGTGCTGAATCTTAGCATCCACTAGCATTTAAAAATAACCATTTCCGATCTGTTTAAATTGTTATCTTTCCTTCAATTATTGTAATTTCCTTTCAATCTTATGCTCATTTTTGTTAAATTATAGATTGTTAGTGGAGGTCCTTCACCTTCCGGGGAGACCTTTAGCAGTTGGAATTTGAAACTTTTAAGGTTTGAACCTTGGGAATGAGGAATGAGTTGTGAAATGGAAATGGATTACCTTTTATTATGTAGCTAAAGGCATTGTGGGTCTTTTATATTTTTAGAAGCTAAATTTGAATTTGATGATAAAACAACATTGTCATTGGTACTTCAAGCATGATGATTCAGTATTTTCAGTATGTATGAGAATTGGTTAGATTTCATTCAATTGGATAATGCACCTAAATTCTATGCGCCATGTGACTTTATGGTGGTGCTGTACTTGCTCATTTGCATATCATTTGTACTAAGTGCCAGCTTTGTTTCACTTGTTCAGCCTCAAAAATATCAGGTAGCAACATACTATCGGGCAGGAATTAGCAAAATTTGCTGAATCTGGCTGAAGGACAGCGAAAACCCGGACAGTAGGTGTTGGGACAGTTTGGAAGCGACGGTGGATTTAGCACAGTGAATGAATGAAATACAAAATATGTAATGGTTGCTATTATCTAATGGGTAAGTATTACTACCTCATGCAGATAGACTAACCTCAAATAGAATGTGATATCTCTCTCTCTCTCTCTCTCCTCTGCTTTTGGACAGTGAAAAACTGGTTGTTCGTGGTTAAATGAGTTGTTTCTATTTACTTATTAATTCAATGAACAGATATGAGTGGAAGAGATTGGGCATTCTGAACCTAGGTGGAAGTTAATCTTAACGCCAAATCCAGGTGCAGGAATAAACAGGGAGCCTGTGTGCTTCTGCTTATTGGCTTTCGCTAGCTATAGAGTTGGACTTGTGTTAAACCTGTTGTTTGCTGGGTGCTGCAGTTTAATTGTATGATCCTGTAAGTTAAATTCTTGTGGTCCCTGGCTTTGGCTTGTATCCTCCTAAGCTAATGCCTGAAAGTGAAGAGTAAAGTAAATGACTTGATATCTCTTTTTGATTTCAAATGTTAAAGCTTGATGTTGCTTTACCTCATGTATTCACTTTAGCAAGAAGATCGAGAATTAAAGTTGGTGAGGGCAAAGTTTAGTTGATCTAAACTCTGTGGGTTTACCATCATTAAAGTAGTGTACTTGACAAAGAACTTGAATCCATAAAGTTTAAGAGAAACAAGTTTCATTTCAAGGAGAATTATTGATTGACCCTTTTTTGTTATACAGTAACTCGCGAGACAAAAGCATCTTGAATTTTATTTTTTTTTTTGAAATCCAACTTTTCTAAACCAGTTATTTCTTACTAATAGCACATTCATCGTTCATGGACACCCTTTTTGAAATAAAAAATAAATGCTTGAATGAAATGTAAATTGGAAAGGAAATAATAAAATTATAACATATAAAAGGGTCTCGTTCAAAATGTTTGATGCAAAGGGAAAAGGAAAGCAGGCATTGATCATTGAGAAAACGAAGCAAAGGGAATAAAGGGTGTGGTCTCGTTGGTCAGTGGTCACGTAGCAAGAAACAAAAGACTACAAAAAGAGAAAGCTGTTCCTCTCTTTGCTCAGAAAACAAAAACAAAAGAAAAAGGGGAAATAGATGCCTTTGCAAGGAAACGAAGAAGAGTAGATGAGATCAAAAGAGGGATGATGACGTATCCAGGCACGCGCATTTTAGCACTGGCCTTTCTCCTGAGTCTTGAGTAGGCAGCTTTGTATTGTACCCAAAACTGTAGTAAAAAAAACAAAAAGAAGTGGTTCAAGGCTTGAATTTTGTCGTTTCATCGGGACATCTCAAAGCCCTGTCGGCCTTGGACATTAACAAGACCTTAGACAGCCATGGAACACGATCACTTCGGTCACCTCCAACGTTACTGGCCCTCCCCTGCCATTTCACGCAACATTGTCAGCCCTCAACTGCTTTGCATACGTTACACAATCTTGCTAGTATTTTCGTTTTGATTAGATTGTAGATGATGGATTACAATTAATCACCAGGCTGGTTTGAAACCCCTCCTACTCCTACATCACAATGTGGCCAGGGAATACATAATTTTTTGTTACTTATAAGCCTCTTCCGCAATGGGTAGATTTTTGTTACTCATAAGCTTCTTACAAGCTGGATCCTCCTCTTTCCTGAAAAACCCAATAACGGCTTTGACAATAACCCACGTATCCAAAGATTATTGTCCCGTCATAGCAACTTTCATCATTTTTACCCTTCGCTTCGCTTTTGCCACCAGGAACCGATGGATGACTGCTTTCTAGTCACATGCATCCTCCATTATTTTTGAACTAGGCAGTATCTTTAGGTCCTTCTTTTTGGAACTAGGCAGCCGTCTGGTTAAAACATTCAAAAAACTTCTATAATACATATAGATGAAATCACTCAATGACACGTGTCAGTAGATTGATATATCAGCATTCGTCTCCACCTCTACTTCTTTAGTCTCGACCGTAGCTGAACCACTTTGCCATAATTCAAATTGTATGGTAACATGAGTGGGGGGAATGCCAGTTGGTAGACAATGATTGATTTGGGTAATCACATTTTTGTCTTATTATTATATGTAGTTTTCAATTTTATTTTTTTATCCATTAATTTACTTGAAGCATTCTAGTATTGGTTGATTAGTGAATTTTATAGTATGACTGAATTTGACAAAAACTTTATGTAATAAGAAAAGGTGGTCCACTTACCAAGGGTAAGTGGCACCCAATACCCAAAAGCAAGCCAAAAACCTTCCTATCTATATAAATAAAACCCCCATAAATCATTCCATTGTTTTTCTCTTCTTTAAAGCTTGAAAACCAAAACCACAGCTCAATTCCGGCACTTTCAACTTCACTTCATGGAAGAGGCAAGTCCAAGGACGCGTCGTCGTCCGGAGCACATTTCCCAACTTTCCCTCTCTAGAACGCAGCTGCCAGAGAGCCCTAGAGGTCCAATGGAGTTCCTCTCGAGGTCATGGAGTGTTTCAGCTCTCGAAGTGTCCAAAGCCCTTGCTCCTCCTCCTCCTCCTCCTCATCATCATCATTCAGTCAGTAGTAGTACGGCTGCCAAGTCTGCCAGCAGCTCTTCTTGCACTACCACTTCTATACCTGAAGATATAAATGGCGAGACTGAGGAGCTTGACAAGGCTGCTGCTGTTGCCAGTCAGTTCTCTTTCACTTCTGCTACTTCACAGCTCGTTCTTGAACGCATCATGTCACAATCGGTAAGTACTTCACGTAAGGGAAAAACAAAAAGAAAGTGCTTAACATTAGTTTCTTTCTATGTTCAAATAAGTGTTAGAAACGGAGGGTCTTTTCTTCTGCGTACATTGGTGATTGTTTTTACTGGTTTATATTTGTAGGAGGTGTCACCGTTAACATCAGGGAGGCTCTCACACAGCAGCGGACCTTTGATTAATGATAGCCCTCCAGTTTCTCCATCTGAGGAATTCGACGACGTCGTTAAGGTCGGTCTTGTACACACGTTCCCTCTCCTTTTCTGTTGTATATATTTATATATAATATAATTGGTACTATAAGGTACTATTTTATATATTAGTGACCTTTTCGGTGGAAGAAAAGAAAAGAAAGAGAAAGAGCAAGGAAATGTTGAACAATACATTGAAGACATGCAGGAGACCAATATCTCAGCTTTCTCTGTCTCTGCTCTGCTACCCACACCATCACTTGACCCTTTTTAATGCTAGTGATCTTGGATTTAGTATAAAATGGAATAGAGAATACAGAGCGGGAACTTTTGTCTTGTTCCAATAAAACCTTTTTATTTCCCTAACGATCTTCCAAGATATGTCTTATCTGCTAAAGCTGCCCGTTTTCTGGCCTTAAAAAGTACCTGCCAGCCTATTTTATCAAATTAAACAATGTGATTTCCAGCAGTTGGGCTAAGCATTAGCTTCGAACTGGTTTTTATGGCCCAAATTTGAACTTTGGGTTGAGATTGTAAATTTTTTTCTTTTACGGAAAAACTTCTCTTTTGAATGATGAAGTACGTATATTGGAGTGATAAGCTGATTTGAACAAGTTGTGGATTAAATAATATTTTGAAATTTGCTTAAATTTTTAAGACACCAGGGTACGGTGAACGAAAGGGTTGAGTACAGAAGTGGGAAATGATGCTTTCTTTCAGTTGGAAATGTCATAGTGACTCATGTCATTTATATCTGTTTACTTTTCTGTTTTTGGTCATTCAATCTTCCTTCAAAACTCAAAACATTTAGGGCTGAAGTAAACAATCTCTCACGCTTCCCTTCACCTGAAAGTAACACAGTAAACACCAACTACTTTAGCTTTCAGGTCACATCTGCAGGAGGAGCACATTTTCCAGTTCGTTGATTCTGCTCCACCATCTATAAGGCTGACGTATAAAAACCAGAAACTTTTCATTTTGCTCATAACTTTCTCAAGACAACAATCAATGACACCTGGTCTTAATCAACTGTTCATTAAGTCAAGACTACTTTCAGCATACCCTTATAAATTAATTCTACTATGATAACATATCCCTGTTTTTGATTTCCTACTATCTGTCTGTTTTTGATTTCCTACTATCTGTTTTGCAGCTTGGTGAATGGTACATATAAAAGTTTAGACTTTTTATTCACTAATTAATAAGCATAAATTAAGTAATTGCCTCACTCTTATTAAGGATATAAATGATATATTAGTATTCACAAGTTATTCAGATTCGATTAAAAAAAATTTAAATTTGGTTCAATTATTATCGAGTCGAACTCGAGTAACTCGACTCATCGATCGAGTTGAATTCGAATATTTTTTATACTCGATTCGAGTAACTTACGAGTCTAATAGAATTTTTATATTTAAATATATATTTATTATTTTAATTAATAAAATATCTCGAATTCGAATTTGAATTCGAGTATAAATAATCGAACTCTTATCGAATATACGAATCGAATTTACTTTTATATATTAATTGAACGAGTTCGAATAGCTCGATTTCAATCATGAATCGAGCTCGAACTAAAAAAATAAAATTCGATCGAGTTCGAACTGAATTGCGAGTTGGGAGTCGAATTCGAACTCAAATTTTTTGCTATATCGACTCAATTCGATTACACCCATACCCCTGACCCATTGTTGATTATAATTAAGTTTCCTTCGTTGTTGCATTTACATACTTGTAGAACTGCAAATCCATATTCAAAAGGCGTACTAAAAAATTGGCTTCGTAATCACAATTCGTGCAGTATTTCCGTACCCACAACTCCATACAACCTTTATTCAATGGTAGCCGCGCAAGTGCTGGTAATGGAGTTAATACACCCAGCGGGGCTAAGACAGTGGGAAGATGGTTAAAAGATAGAAAAGAGAAAAAGAAAGAAGAAACTAGAGCTCACAATGCACAGCTTCACGCTGCTATCTCAGTTGCTGCAGTTGCCTCGGCCATAGCAGCCATTGCAGCTGCCACTGTGGCTTCTTCTTCCACATTGGGAAAAAATGAACAGTCGACGAAGACCAACATGGCTGTGGCGTCAGCAGCAACATTAGTAGCTGCGCAATGCGTGGAGGCTGCAGAAGCTATGGGAGCTGAACGTGACCATCTTGCTTCAGTTGTGAGCTCTGCTGTTAATGTTCGTTCACATGATGATATCCTGACTCTTACAGCTGCTGCAGCTACAGGTAAAGATTTCTAGCTGGCACCAGTCCAGGATCTTATCATATCGTTTCTGCATATACTTCTACGCCTTCAATTTTCGATTTTCATTCTATCTGTAGTATATTCTTAGGAGATAATCGTGCTTGTATAAGCATATACTTATAATTTATTGTAAGGAATTATCTCCATCGAACTTTCATTTGTATCCAAGATGAAAAAAACGAAAGATGATAATGGAGTTTCTTCTTTGCAGCTCTGCGTGGGGCAGCAACCCTAAAGGCAAGAGCACTAAAGGAAGTATGGAACATTGCACCAGTCCTTCCAGCTGAGAAAACAATCAGTGCTGGATTTTGTGCTAATGGCAATAATGGCCATTCAAACCGCAACTATAGTGGAGAACTTGCCCCTGGAGAGGATTTCCTTGCTGCCTGTAGTCAAGAGCTCCTTGCTAAGGGTAGTGAACTTCTCAAAAGAACTCGGAAAGGTATTAAGTCTGTTCATTTTTTTGCATAATTACACATTTTCTAGAGTATGAATACAAATCATATAGTTTAAAATTTGTCTATATGCAGGTGACCTTCACTGGAAAGTTGTATCTGTTTATATGAAAAAGACAGGCCAGGTAACTATTGCTTTAGTCCAACACATCAGGAATGTTACCATTATATATGACCTGAATTTTATCCCACACAATTACACTAACATCATAAACATCTATGTTTTTAACTTTTGAAGGTGATTTTGAAGATGAAGAGCAAGCATGTCGCTGGGACATTCACCAAAAAGAAAAAGAGTAAGTTACGGCAGTACCATGACACTGTTGTCAATGTTGATGTAAGAAATTGTGGATTGCCTTAGAAATATATAATTTTTGGGGTTTCAGATGTGGTTTTGGAGGTGTGCAAGGACATGCCAGCATGGCCAGGGAGACATCTATTCGATAGTGGAGAGCAGCGTCTTTACTTTGGATTGAAGACTGAAACAAGAGGGATCGTCGAGTTTGAGTGCAGGAGTCAGAGAGAATACGATATGTGGACTCGAGGTGTCTCAAGGCTTCTGTCAATTGTCGCTGAAAGAAAGCACAAGAAACAAAACTCAACTACCTGGTCCCTTGGCGGCAATAATTAGCTCATCCGCTGCCAGACTTTAACTCGATTGCTTCTAGGGGCTCAATGCAAGCAATTGGACGGTCCATTCAGAGCGAGGCAAATATCTAATTCCCTCATGCATACTGAACATTTTTAGCTGGTGCAATCAAAATTCTGTGACTGACTAATTTTTGTATGGGGGAGAGGGTATATAACTAGTAGTTATTGATCTATCATAACAGTCGAACATGTTTAAGAATTAAGATTGGGCTATTTGCATGCTTTATTATAGGTATATTTTGCTTCAGCTCGTTGTTACCCATTTTAAATCGTTTCTATACAAAAGAATTAGTAAATTTCAAATAAGAAACAGCAAGGTTACCGAAAACTCAAAATTGTCCACAACTCACACGCACGGTCCCAATGAAAGAAATCATGGGAACAATAAAGAGCTTGATAGAGAAAGAAAATAGCTCCTACATTAAAAAACCATCCAACCCAAAAAAAGAAATGCAGATGACATGGTTATATTATCATTGAATAATAGAGGCTTGAAAGCTATAAATACAGTCAATATCAATTGAATCATTTCAATCACTATCTATTTCCTTCGTTTGCCTTGCACGTTTATTTCATAGGATAGATAATAGATTGTGATGAAGAGGAACGAAAAGACGAGTGAGCAATGCCAAACCACCGGCTAAGCCAAGAGTAGCAGTAGCGTATAAGGTTTTAAGGCAGAAAATCCTAGACTGGAAAAACCCTAATTAATATGAATAAAAATAAACTAACCACATTTTTATTTAATTAGATATTGCAGATCAACCTACATTTACACAAGGAAAATAAAGTCTGAAAGCGACCGTACCTGCTGCACTTTCCTCTCCATCGTCACTCGTTCCAAATGTGAATGATAGATATTCAAGGAAAACAACTGTAACCCCCATTCTCTTACAGTCAAAACAGAAACTGATCGAAAGCATGAACATTAAATTTAGATGTTCTAGATCCCTTGTAGTCATCACCACTGAATAGAAGGAAAGATTTTCCAGGAGGTGAGATAATGCACAGGGACATACGCAAGCAGAACAAAATCTTCCATTCAATCAACCATGATATGATTTCAGAGTGACAACACAGATTTTGGCCTTTTTTACAAGAAAAGAAAAATAAAAGGAAAAAGATGATAACAACAAGGTTTAGGTATTAATAAGAATTTCTTATAGGCAATGTGATCCCCTTTAACCATCTACAGCTCTAAAAACAGTAAGCAGTGAGAGGAAGAGATTAATTATGTCCAAATACAGAGATACAGCAGCCCAAATGTATTCATCATAAGAGTAGCGCTTGATCAAGTTGTCTGTGTCATATATGATATAGCCGCAGAATATGATGGAGGCCAAGCACCCATAAATCATCACTGATAATCTACCCAACGGGAAGAGAATCTGCACCCAATAAGACAAACATATTCCAGCAATGAGAAATCAATAATATGGAGATATATGAGGAAAAAAAAAAAAACAGCTAAATAAACATGGCGAGATCGAAATACCTGGATCAGAGCAAAAACCATAAGAACAAGGACAGCACCAAACAAGAAAGGGCCAAGGAAGTTGAAATCATGGCCTCTCCTTGCAGCCCAGAAGGTGTACAGGGTGAGAGCCACAACCACCACAGCCGTCAGTATCACGGACTCCAAAATAACTTTCCCTGTTCACACACAAAATGCACGTAAAATTGGCTAATAGAATGCCACAATCAGTAGCATCTAGGTACAATATAAATGAAGCTAGAAAATTCTGTGAATATATATTTATTTTCACTTTGCATGGTTCAAGTTCTAGGGTTCTATCAAATAACTGCAAAAATAATCAATAAAAGTACCTTGCCCAAATTATAATTTAAAAAAAAAATCAAAATCAATATCTTACCGCTGGTAAAAGCGCACGTTAATCCAACTGCAAACGCCAGAGAAACGGTAAAGACTCCAAGAAGAAGATAGTTCACTGGATGCCTCTGGTGATAGTAATACAATGGACAAAGAGCTGCAAATAGCAAACCGATTTTCTTTTTAGTCAACATTTAAGTCGCAAATTGCACACACCAAAAAAATAAGAAAAAGAAGAAACGCACTAATGAAAGGCGTGATGATTAGGACTATGTAAAGAGCCAAGCCTGCCCCAGTGCTAACGAAGAAATGAGAAATCGGTCGGACAGCAACCACCATGGCGGCCACCGCGATTGTAGCCAACAATTGAAGGGCAACGATTGAGTAAATTTTCCGAATAAAAGCCCACCTCATCTCCGGCGGCTCTAACATCATTGGATACAAAGGCCTGGCTCCGGCCTCCGGGTCATTTTTGCGGTACGGCTGATTCCACATCATCCTACAAAATTCAAGAACTGAGAGTGGAAGGAATGGAGTTGGATTTTAGGATTTGAATTTTCTTGGGGAGAGGGGCTTGATTTTCAGTTAAGAAATGGGGGAAATTTAGGGGAAATTATAAAAGCTGCGGTTTTGGGTGATGCGAAAGTTCTTGATGGTTCTCGGAACTGCCTCCAACAACGGTGAAGGTTGAACGTGATGTTGACACGTGGAAGAATATCTAAAATTGAGAAAACGTGGATGGCTCGGAAATATTCTGGACTACCGAGAGGGCCTTTTTGTTTTGTTTTGTTTTTTTTTTTTATTATTATTGCCAAAGAAGGATGTAAGTATGCAAAAAAAAGAAAAAGAAAAGTGATCAACCAAAGTGGAAAAGCCTATACTTTTTGAGTATGGTTCCTTGCAAGCAATTGTTCTTTTCCTATAAAAAGTTTTCTAGCAAAGTTTTTTTTTAAGTTATATATTTTACTTAATTTAGTTATTATCCACCATTTGAAGATTAAATTAAAATTTTTAAAAGGCAAGGTCGTGGTATTAAAAACATTAGGTAATGGTTTATGACCAACCAAAATAAAAAGATTGACATACTCTTAAAAATAATTAATAAGTTTTAGTAAATATTATAACATTTAGATGATACTCTTAATTTAAATATTCACATGATTTTATTTTTTAAGTATTCACGTGACGTTGAATCGATCAAAATATATCGTTAATAGTTTTGTTGGTTTAATAAAATGATAAAAATAAAATAATTATAATTTATAATTGAGATGGTTAAAAATTAAATTTTAATAACTTAAATTAAAATATTAAAAATTTAATAGTATTGGTACTGTTGGCAAAAGCATTTAAAATTTGGGCCCCACCCGTACTTAATTTAGCATCGTATATATATGTAACTGAAATCTGACGCGTGAAGATTGCATTTCCACTCGGAGTTGTCCACCAATTAATATCTTTTTTTCCTTATTCGCTAAGCATTGATTAAATGCTTCTACGAAAATTTTGCTATTGACATTGTTTGACATATTTTGTTAGGAATATTTTATGATTCGAAAGATAAAATACATATTACCAATAAAGATAAATGTGAATAATTAAGGTTTAGAGTTTTAATATAAAATATTTAAATTTAAATTTTTATAATTTTTTATAAATAAATTATTTATAAATTTAAAAAATTTTAAAAAATTTATAAATCTCACATATAAATTAACAGTTTATTTTAATTTTGAAAATAAAATAATTTTTTTTACCCTTAAACTTTATTCGAATAAAAAAATAGATATTTTATCTTAATAAATGAGTCCTCAGCCAGATAAAAATAATCTGATCATTTCCAAGAAGACGGCACCAGCATTTCTCATATCAGAGAGCTTAATATTCCTTCCTTATTAATGAGAGGTATTGAAAAGGTAGTAAGTATAAGAGTTGAGTTAAAATTTAAATAGTTAGTTTTTAATTGATTTTTACTAGATATAATATTAAAATTTTAAATAAATTTACTGTTTCATAATTTTTAATATTTAAAATAGAAAAATCGTAAAAAAATATAAAAAGTAAGGAAAATTAAATGTTTAAAAAAATAAATTTTAAAACATTCAAAAAAAAAAAATGAAAGGAAAAATAACAAAATTTGTAAAATGCCCGATCTTTCTATTCAACACATCTATACGGTGGAAAAGCAATGGGTTTAAAAGGCCCATTTGCAATTTTAGATGTGTCATTATCTTACTAGTTCTTTTTTTTGGGCCGTTTGTTTAAACCACAGGCGATATCCTATTGGACTTGCGTTTTCTTTCCCTGCGATTGTGGGTTGATTTATATGCCTAGTCTTCATCTGGATTTGCTCCTGTGAAATGTTACAGCAGTCTTTTGCAATGCAATCTTCCATGCAAGAATAACAAAATTCTGCGTGGTCAAGAAGCTGATGATCAGTTTCCTTTCGATGGTGAGATTATCTTTTTAAATAAATTTTCTCTTACTTTTCATTATTTCATTATCTAAAGGGGTTATAATCTTGTTTCTTTTATAAAAGGAGCAAAAATTATTGGGAGATGGATATCAAAAAGGACAAGGAGAGGAAGATTGAAATTAGCCAAGAGATGCTTAAAAATATTTCGAAAGATAAAAAATATATATACACCAAATCTCCCATTCTCTCTAAATTAACAGTAATAACAAAAAGACAGAAAGAAAGAAAACATATGGCAACTTGTATACGTAAAGAGGAAAAGGTAGTGACAATTTTGATCCGTCGACGTTACTTTCATGGACTCATCACACGTTTTTATGCGGATGCGCATTCACCTCTAAGAATGGCCACCATTGTCGCAAACGGAGAGTAAAAGTCATTTTACCGAATAAAAATCTTTGCCCATTCACATAATAAACATGGAGCTACCTCCATCAATTTTCGTATCCCACACAGCGATAAAGAGTATGGCACAGCTGTTGGGAACTAAGCCTGTTTTATCAAACAGTACTGCCAGTTTTTATCCGGGGAAAATATCATCCAACAAGCATCTCAGTGGATTCATCAAGCCCTTACTCGCCTCCTAAGCCACTGCAGATTTTCACACCATCCGAGCACGGCATCTACCCCGTCATCTTGTTCTTCCATGGCTTCTACCTCTATAACTACTTCTACACTGACCTCCTTCGGCACATATCTTCTCATGGATTCATAATTGTAGCTCCTCAGGTACTTGATAAATTAATTAAATATTCCTTCTATACAGTTTTTGTCTTTGATCTCTTGTTATTTACTTTTTCAAATCTCTTGTCGTACTCTAGTTAATACTAACTGATTTGATTTTTCCGTTATTCAATATTATGCCTCCTAGTGGACCGGACGAGGTTGAATCTGCAGCAAAAGTGGCAGATTGGTTACCATCGGGCCTGCCATCCGTACTCCCTGGAAATGTTGAAGCAAACCTAGTGAAGCTTGCTCTTGTAGGCCACAGCAGAGGTGGGAAAACAGCATTTACACTAGCACTTGGACTTGCCAATACTAACCAAAACTTCTCTGTTCTAGTCGGTATTGACCCTGTTGCCGGCAATTCATTTTGCCAAATTAATCCCAAAATCCTGACCTATATCCCTTGTTCTTTCAATATATCAATCCCCGTCACCGTCATTGGTACCGGCCTAGGTCCTGAGTCCAAGGGCTGCATGCCGATGCCACCTTGTGCGCCTAAAGGAGTGAACCACGAGGAGTTTTTCAACGAGTGCAAGCCTCCATGCGCTCATTTTGTTGCCACAAACTATGGCCACATGGATGTGTTAGATGATGATCCATCGGGACTTGTTGGGAGATTTTCTGATTGTATGTGCGTAAATGGTAAAGGTCCTAGAGATCCCATGAGGAGATGCGTTGGTGGTATCATTGTTGCATTTCTGAATAATTATTTTGAAGGAGAGAAAGTGGATTTCATGACCATCGCGAATGAACCTTATGTTTCTCCTGTGAAGCTTGATCAAGTTAAGTTCAATATTGAAGGCTGTGACTAAAAAGATCTTTTTTTTTATTATTGGTTAGTGGTTGCAATCACAAATAAAAATGTCCATTACACACTTCATACATATCATAAATTATATCAATAGAGGAAAACAATAAAAAAAACAAACTAATTAAATAAACCAACATAAAATTAAATTAAACTTAAATGCAGGGAAACTTGAATTTGGGACTTAAAAAGTTTGAACTTCTCCACTGTCGAGACGAAACCTCATTTGTGATTAAAAAAGATCGATAAGCATTGTTTTTTGCTTTTTGACCTAATGACACAGAAATTTTAAAAAAGATATTAGTACTTTGGTTCAAATCAAGTCACCTCTCCTTCTTTTCATGCAATAAGGCATTATTTTTCTTTGAACCAAAAAAAGAAAAAATGATCTTTAAGCACTTAAGATTGTTCAATAAGTAAAGAACTTGGGAAAATATCAAGAATCGAAGAAAATTAACCATGGCAGGCCAAGTAACCTTGCATACGTAAAAAGAAATATAAAGGGGAAAATCAGGGAGGCCCACTGCCCATGGTCGTTGCTGCCTGCCCCTTCAAACCTCCGTCTCGGCTTCCTACATGTTTATGGCAAAATTAAATTTGAGTGCTTTTTCTGCGCAGAAGCAATCTGTTACAGGAAAAGAAGTTAAAATGTCTGATAAAGTAGCATTACTCAGGGCCAGGGCTGGATTCTATATATTTCTAACAAAGAGAAGTTGATTTTGCTTTACAATTATTGCTTTCTTTACCGTACGTAATACCTTGCTTGTAAGTTGTAACATAGAAAATTAGACAAAGGCAACTTAATTTTGGCTAATGACATCTTCATTATCAGTAATGTGCTTATTTCTAGGGAATAAGGGGATTTTCCTAATGTTTAAACATAAACCCATTATTCAGTAAGCAAATAGTCTCCGAATTATTCCTTTCTTGCAATTGGAATGACCGCCAACATTCCTTTCTTTCGCTCTTGCATTTATCCCGTTTTTCCTAATTATTTTAATAGGTAGCAGTATACTTTCCTGATAAGAGCATCAGTTTATAGGTTATGGAAATGATTTTAATGTACGTTTGTCAGTACTTCGGCTTCCACTCGGAAGAGGAAGTGGAAGAAAATAAATGGATTCTACAATTAGCATAGAAAAAAATTGTTCAGGAGTGCCATGAAAGGTGAGTGGAATGTTGTTCTAAAGTTATACGAGACCCATCCAGAGGTTCGTGTGGCCGAGATCATCAGATCAGGGGACACGGCATTGCACATTGCCGTCTCCAATATCCAAGAAGACATTGTAGAAGAGCTGGTAGATTTGATTTCCATGCAGACTGAATACAAGAAGTCTCTGGAAATCAGAAACGACCAGGGGAATACTCCTCTGCACATTGCAGCTTCGCTAGGGAATGTGAAGATGTGCAAATGCATTGCGCAAGCAGACTCATCGTTATTGAAAATTCATAACAATGATGGAGAAACCCCTCTATTCGTGGCCGCTCACCATGGCAAAAAGAATGCTTTCCTTTGCCTTAACTCTTACTGCCGAAAAGAAGAAGGCTATTCTTATTGCAGAAGGAAGGATGGTGAAAATGTTCTTCACTGTGCCATCTCTGGAGACTATTTTGGTAAGAAATTTCTGTTACTTTTTTAAGACTTAGCATAGTTGTTTCTATTGTAGAATTAGAAATGAGCTAATTGTATTAATTCAGTTCAGTTCCTCTAGTTTCTTTCCTAACGATTGTTTTGCTTCACAGATTTGGCATTTCAAATCGTTCATCTTTATAAAGATCTTATCAACAATGTAAACGAGAATGGAATATCACCCCTCCATCTCCTTGCTAGCAAGCCTACTGCCTTCAGAAGTGGTAGCCATATTGGTGGTTGCAGTCAGCTCATTTACTATTGTTAGTGCTACAGACGACTTTCATGATATGAAATAGTCATATTTTTCATGGTCAAAAGCGTAATAAATTCATTGTTTCATTTGCATTCAATAGCTCTTATTTTCTGATGTTTTTTTGTATTCTTTTTTCCTTGATCTTCAAAATTGTCTTTTAACACACTTTTCTACCTAAGAAATGAAGCTTTAATTAACTCTTCAAGTTTTTCGGATGATATATTGCTACTAATTAGACCAAAAATGTAATTAACTGTCAGCCTTGTTGTAAAAATGGATTTTATTTGGAAGGTATATTTGTGGATCAGCTTAAGGTGGAATCATCTTTTCAACAATCTTCAAGCGATTTTCAATCCAAGAAGTTTAGGGAAAAGATGAAAGTTAGTTGTCCAGACAATTATCAAACATGCATGCACTTGTTTCACTTGCTAAAGCAGCTGGTTCAAGTAGGTATGTTAACGAATCATTTTTCTCTTTACTGGAGTAGGTTGATTTTATTTCAGTATTAATTCTAATTTTATCCTTTTGCAAAATATGTTTTTTTAACAATTTGTCAATTATATCACATTTTCCAGTGACAAAACGTTCACATAACAAAAGACAACGAGGAGATGCAAATGAAAATCCTGAAGAGCCTAATGTTACCTCTGAGGTAGGATCAAAAGGTGAGCAAGCCCATATTCTGCTCTTTTCCTCGTGGATCTTTGGAAGAGCATTCATTCGGTTCTCTTAGTCATTACTGGAAGAGAGCAAATACACAATGAATCTGATGCAAAAAAAAAAAGACGGGCATAATCTTTTACTTTTAATTTCAAAAGTTTATCCCTACACCTGCAGGCATCTCATGGAAGTAATCTCGTTTTTAATTTGTACAGGAGACAAAATACCCCATAGAGATGGATATCAATTCTTTCCTCCCAATTATGGCACCTTGATTGATTTTGTCAAGCTGTTATCGAAGGCAATGTTAGTTATACTAGGACTGGGTAAGTCTCTGGATCATCAGCTAGATCGGATTTGGGTCTTTCACTGGCTCATAATATCTCCTTGATATATCATTATAATGTTGTCTGTTTATAAGGATCAAGAAGAATAAGGAAGCTAAGGGAGAAGAAAGAGAAGCATACTTGGGCTGTCCAGCTCATGAATGTACTTCTAGAACATGCTTCTCTGTTCCAGTATGAAGACAATGGCTGTAGGCCTCAGCTATCATTATATGATGCCGATGAGACAAAGCCGTATGAATTCACTGAAGGTGCTGATGTTAAAATGCCTACCTCTAGCGATGAGTCAGACACAGCTAAACAAAATGATCAAAGTAAGGAAAAAACTTTCGAAGGTAATTGATCTCTAGCTTCCCTCCAACACATTCATACACAAATCTAAAATATTACTTATAAAGTAATTTAGACTACATTGCCGGTGGGACTGCAAAAATTCACGGACTAGCATGCAGGAGAGAAGGAGAAAACCAAAGACTTGACAAAGAAGACCAAAGACTTGACAAAAAGAGAGACACCCATATTAATTGCAGCAAAGAGCGGAATCACTGAAATGGTGGAGCAAATCCTATATCTTTTTCCGGTGGCAATCCATGACATGAACTCAGACAAGAAGAACATAGTCTTGTTGGCGGTGGAGAACAGGCAACCGCACGTTTACAAGTTCTTGCTAAAGAAAAATATCATGAAAGATAGCGCCTTCCGAGCGGTGGATCAGAATGGAAATAGTGCATTGCACCTAGCCGCAATGCTAGGGGATCATAAGCCTTGGCTCATCCCTGGGGCTGCTTTACAAATGCAATGGGAAATCAAGTGGTATAAGGTATAAATATGATCACATAAACTTAGCATTTGGTAATAAAAATTATATCTAATTTATTGTATTACCAATGACACCATGAGCATTCTTTGTTAAATGAATGCAGTTTGTGAAGACCTCCATGCCGGTCCACTTCTTCGCTCGTTACAACAAGGACACCAAGACCCCAAAGGACATATTCACCGAGAGACACAAAGACCTCGTCGAAAAGGGTGGTGAATGGCTAACCAACACTTCCGAGTCATGCTCCGTCGTGGCTGCATTGATCGCAACCGTGGCCTTCGCCACATCAACAGCAGTTCCAGGCGGGGTCGAGTCAGAAAGTGGTAAACCCACTTTCGAAAACCATCCAGCGTTCGACGTCTTCGCATTCTCATCTCTAATTGCTCTCTGCTTCTCCGTCACTGCCCTAGTGATGTTCTTATCGATACTAACGTCCCGGTACCAAGAGAAAGATTTCGGCAAGGATTTGCCAAGAAAGCTTTTGCTTGGGTTAACGACGCTGTTTGTGTCAATAGCTTCGGTGTTGGTGTCTTTTTGCTCGGGCCATTTCTTTATTTTGAAAGACAAGTTGAAATACGCTGCGTTTCCAGTGTATGCGGTGACTTGCCTGCCCATCACGCTTTTTGCCATGGCGCAGTTTCCGCTTTACCTTGATCTTGCTTGGGCTCTCTTCAAGAAGGTGCCCCAGCGTAGCTACAAAGCTATTCATCTCTAGCCTCTTTCTTTTCTTTTCATTTATATATTTGCTTCTTTTCTTGCTCTTTTGCTCTTTTCTATTATCAGTTGAATATGTTCCTAGTGACCAGATACATGATGCATGATGTTGTTGGAATATTGTTATAAGCAGTTTTTTTTTTTTTTAATAAATGAGTTAATTTGATTTACATAAATTAGAGATTTATAATCATTTTATGACATAACAAACTGTGTGTTTTATAAGTGATCCGTAGTTCAGTATGATGGATCAATTTTTTGTTTTTCATTTCTTTACCAGCGCTTGAATCGGTAGCTCAAAGTTTCAAGTGTCAAGCACCTAACATCCCAAGACAAGCAGAAAGCTGTTCGATGATGGATCATCTATGTATATATAAAGTAAAGAAATTCAACTTAAATATAAAGTTTAAAAAATCTAAGATTTAATTAATAGTTAATAGTACGATTAGACCAAATTAAAGTAATTGTTATTGTTCATCATGCTGCACGGTTTGGCATAGCAAGAGTTTGCATTAACTCTTGCTGTACTCTTTTTCAACTAGACCCGCGAGGGTCTAATGGAGTTTTCCTTTTTTTATTTTTTAAAATTGTGCAATTATTTGTTTTTATTTAAAATGATAAAAGCTTAATATAATAAACAAACAAATATGAAAGTAATAAAAAATTTTAAATTAATACATAAATAAATATATTATTTATATGCATAATTAATTGCATAAAATACAAACATAAGAATAAAAATATATACTTATATAAATAAATACATAAACAACCCAATAGATAATTTTCAAATAATTGAATAAATAAATAATGGAATATTAATCAATTTAATTATTGAATAAAATAATTAGATAAATGAAAAATACATGCATCATTAATTGCATAAATAAATCTTAAATAATTAAGTGAACAAATATACTTTGTTAAGTTTCAATACGTGTAAATATTATTATCAAAATTTAACAAAAGTGTTATTTGATATTTTATTATCATTTTTAGTAATTTTAATAATTTTTAGTAATTTATAATTAAAAGTTTTATTTGATAAATTATTATTATTTTAATAAATTTAATTATTTATTAACTTTACAAGTATCAAATATATCAAAAATTTTAGTTTAATATATTTAATGATACTTTGTGTTTAATGTCATTTTAATTTAAATATTTTGAACCTAATTTTATATCTATTAAATAAATAAATAATCGTAAATAAATAACTTCATAAAGATAATATCTATATAAATAACTAAATAAAAAAATTAATAAAATAAGTAAAAAGGCATTAATAGGTAAGAGTAAGCAATCTGTATGTTTGAATATGAAAAATTAAAATTTAATTTAATTTATCACTTTTAAAAAATAATTAAATTAATCTATTTATTTTAATAATTCAACAACATAAAATAATAGATTTAATTGAAAAAAATTTCTTCATTTTTTTGTCACCAATTTAAAAAAAATAATTTTACAATAAAATTTTATTTAATAAAACTCATATTATAATTTTACCACTAATATTTGATATTTTTTAAAATAAAAATAAAAAATTATATTTCTTTGCATTATATAACATTTTAAAATTTTATTATAAAAAATATTAATTCAATCAATTCATTTATTAATTTTTTAAAATTAATTAAATTAATCAATTAAATCAATTAATTTAATTAATAATTATCAAAACCCATCTAAGCAAACCAATTTAATTAAATTTAGTCAATTTCAAACGATCAAATCAGTTGAAACCTATCTTTTCATCGGCAAAAAAATATAAGCTGAAACCTAATTATACTCACTATAAGGCAAGGTTGTCTAGGAAACGGTGGGCAAAAGCGGGTCTCGAAGTAATGGGGAGAGAAAGCAGACGAAACCCACAGAAAAAGCGAAACGTGGCAGTCTCATTTAGAGGAAAGTGGGCCAGTGACTCTAGGTCCGTAGCAGCTAGTGCCACCTGCCGCAGCTTAAGGATGTTTAACATGCAGCGTGGTCCTCTTGTTTGGTTCCGGGTAGTGAAAGGCACGTGGGTTGTTTGACAAGTGGCGACAGAGGGCTGAACATCCCCCCGCTATATCATAGCTCTTGGATCCCTCCACTTTATCATCCGTACCACGATTTGGCTGCCCCATCACGTGATTCAACTTCCCCGTCGCTTCATTTGCTGTCCCCCTTCCCGCAGTTCCACTTTATTTTATCTCTTTTCAATTCAATCTGGCTATGCCCCCTGCCGTCTCTTATCAATTCTATCAACCTTCTCTTCTACGTTGTTAATATTTTTAATTAATTTAATAAATAAATAAAGAATACTACCAATAATGCTCTACAGTTTTAACTTCGTAATTAAAAATTTTGGATGGAACAACGGCCATGATTCTTTTACCTATCGGCCCCGGACAAATCCACAATGGACATATCCTGCTTTAACCTTTTTTTAAGTGTTTTCCTTACAAAATGTAGTGGGTTAATATGGTAATTTGATGAAAGCGAGCGATTACATAGCGTCCCGGGTGGCAATAACATTATGTAATGGAGAAAAATGAAAATAATAAATAAATTAGAAAAGGTTTAGGAAAAATGCTGAGACGCCGCGACCTAACCTTCTCTGAAATTCACGCACACTGTCTCTCTTACTCAGTTACTCACTCAATCTACACCGCTGAAGCACTTTCTTATTTACGAAATTAGTAATCATAGAAATCTGTGGGGTGTAATAAAAATCCCATACTTACCCCTTTCTCCCGTCGATCGATCTCGCTGCGACTTGGAGAAGAAACTGAGAAATTTCCAAAGGCAGCAGATTACTTAAACCGGAAATTGGACGTCATGTCACTGGGAGAAACGGTACCCCGGTCACCTTTAGACAAGCCCCTCAACCAACTCACTGAGGATGACATTTCTCAGGTCACTCGCGAAGATTGCCGCCGTTACCTCAAAGAAAAAGGTTTCTCTCTGCATTTTTTTTTGGTGTATGTTTTCTTTTCTTTTCTTTGTTTTTTTATTTTTTTTTATGTAAAAGTGCTTGCATGTTTTGGTTCTAATTTTTTAACTTTTTTTTTTCTTGTTCTTTGCTTGTAGGGATGCGGAGACCATCGTGGAACAAATCGCAAGCGATTCAGCAGGTAATCTCGCTGAAAACTCTTCTCGAAACGACATCGGATTGGGACGCCGTCGAAGCTCGCAAGAAACTTTACACTCCTTGCCCCGAAAACCCTCCTCGTGTGCGTGGAAAATTTTCAATAAATAAATCTTTTGATTTTATTTTTATTTATTAAAGGCATGAAAAGTACCAGTTGTAGACATTCTTTTAGAAACTTCTGTTTTTTAGTCAAACTAGTTGCATTAAATAAAATATTTGCAGGTCGCTTCTGATTCAACCGTTCTGCCGAACGGAACGACACATCATGACGGGAGCTCTGTTCCAGTCAGCAAATCTGTTCCTTCTCCCCGTCTAGATCCCTCGAAATCCGATTTTTCAGGAGACAACGCCGGTCGAACTGTCATCTCTGGAGATGACTCTGTTTCTCCAAGGTTTTTTTTTTTTTAAATTAATTTAGCTCTCTATTTTTTCCATTTTCTAAATAACCCCAGTTGTGTAATGGAACGAAAGCATTTGAGCTAAGTTCAATGCGTGTGAGGATTCTCCTATTCTTTAGGAATTTTGATCCAATTTATTGTTGTTTAAGCTTGTTCGTTATTGATGGTTGCTATGGTTAGTCACGGTTTAAAATCAACGTTTCTATTCGAATGGAATCTAAATTTGCACATGTGCCCGAATATCTGTGTGATTATCTGTCATTTCTAAGGTCGAATGTGTGCTTGCAATTATTACCAAATCTTTTGGTCAACAATGACGGCATGCTAATCATAAGTTGTCTTTTGCCTTTTTCCTTGTATTAGACTTGCAATCTGGATTATCCTCTAGGGTTAATTCACCTAGTTATGCTCTAACCGTTAATTGGTGGATAATCGGATGGTGCCGGATCAGTATACTTGTGTTATGGGATACGTGGGAGGATTTGGTGATTACCTTAACTGTTGATTATTTAGTTTGTCGGAGTCATAGGAGAGTAACTCTATTAGAGTCTTGATACTATAATTGTCCTAATAGAGTAATTCAGTAATTCATTGGTCTTGTTATTAAAATGGAAGGACATTGAAGGTAGGTATAAAAGAAATGTGGAGTAAGTTCCAAACGAGGGTTTCCTGTTAGTTAGAATGCTTGACTGCCGTCTCGTATGCGAATAAGATAACTAAGTTGGGATTAAAATTTTTCAGTTTTTATTAATGCCTCATTTCTGTTTCAGGCTAGCTTCCATTTGACTCCTTCAAAATTTATGGTCCTGCTTCTTGATGAGAAAACCAAATGTGGCTCCTATAAATAAATGAAGAGCTCATGATGGAGAAAGTAGGTGATGGAAATTTTGGAAAAGGAGAAAATTGGCTTTTATGAAGAATGTTTAGTTAACAATTTGATTAACTGAAATGTAAAGTAAGAAAGAAAGATACGATTTACATTCCAATGCAGGTTATGTGGTATAATACAGCACTTGGATTGGTGATTAGCTATTTGCTCTTGTCAGATGTGGGTTTGTTATCGATGTTCCTATGTGATCAATACCAACTGTAGAGGAACTAGATATTTCTTTCAGGAATATTCAAGTATGAAGTAGTTGAAATCTTGTAGTTCTGTAGTAAAATTTCTGGCTGTCTTAGATCCTCAGTTTATACCTTGTATCGCTATTGGTTAGAGGTTCATGTAGGTATGTAAGTGCATTTAAAATGTATGCTCTTCCCTGAATATTTCTTCATATCTTTCACCATTTTAGCATGTAAAAACTATATACTTAATCAAAGCTTTACCTCCTAGTTCTGCATTTAACATTTCATTGGTAGTGATGATTTTACGGTCATTTATTTGTATACATAAAAATTCTTTAAAATTTTTTACCACCTCTCAAGTATCAAGATACCAGTTGATCAAATGAGTTTAGACTTTTAGCATTACACAGAGAAGGTGGTGGATGTGAATGTTTTCTTCGTCACCTTTTGTAGTGAAGGCTTTTGAGGAGACTACACTTATTGCTTTGCTGGTTGAATTCCAATACTTCTTTACTCTGATAACCAGCCTCATTTCATATTAGATTTTCTAATTAAAATCTTGTATCTTATTAGTTTGTTTCAGATTGTGTGGTTTTAAAAAAATGTAGTCATAGTTCATTGAAGTGCGACTAACTTACGAACAAGTTAGATCAACTTGATTTTGAGTGAAAATTTTGGGTCTCAATGTAGACTGATCTTGAGCATGTCTTCTAAGGAAGATATCATATTACTGATTTTCCCATGGTTGATAGTACTGACTGAAGTTCTAAGACTGAACAATTCTCAACTGTCCAGAACTGCAGATTTAGCAAAAGAGCCAGCAGGACAAATGACAATTTTTTACTGTGGGAAAGTGAATGTCTATGATGATATGCCTGGTTGTAAGGTCATATACCTTCCTATTTTCTTCATAGTTCAGATATCATATGGAGTATCACACTATAAAAAAGTGTTATCATATTGATTTACAATGGTTTTGCAGGCGGAAACAATCTTGCAGATTGCTGCAAGCCCAGTCTCATTGCCTTGGGAAACTCTAGCTGATCAGAGGACCACACCATGGTCCATTCCATGCCATTTACAGACTGCAGGTGTCAAAATAAGCCCATGCTGGCCAATGGTTATATTGCCATCACTGCAAACAGGTACGCTTTTAGGTTAGGTTAGGTGTTTCTAACTTTCACTTCATTTTTACATTAGATAGAGTCTCTTTCCTTCTCTGTTAAGTCCATTTGTAGTTTGCGTGAACCAGAGCGGTCAAAAGGAGACATAAGCAGAACTTAATCAGAACTTAAGTCTTTTGCTTGGATGAACCTGTTTTAGTTCATAATGAACCATGTTATATTCTAGTAATATCTATGAATGGTAAATGTACTGTCTTGATTTCAAAATGGGTATGATAAAGTGACTGGATAGCAGGATAATTCTCCACTGATTATTGATTTGCCACTTTCATTTTGTTTGCAGTAAAGGCGGCAGAAAACTGTCAGTTTCCTCGAGAAGAGAGCAATGTATCTCTTGAAGACAGCCATGGTATATGCTTCCTTCTAATCATCTCATAAAGTCTCTCCAGGTCCTTTAATGTTTAGGAGTGATGATGCATGCATATTAAATACTCTTCCTATATCTGCTTTACATCTGTGCTTAGCACCTCTCCTTGATTAATGTTTCAAGATGATGGATGTGCCCCTTGTCATCTTTTGGCCACAAATACTCATTAAGGTATCTCCATTAAATCATAAATTTAAATAATTGAACTACAACGGGTGCAACTGCGATGCCGATCCTTGATTTAATGAATTATGATTGGAACTTACTTCTCCCTTGCCAGTAGTTCTCATGCTCATTATCACTTTTTCGTCTTTACTTCTTATCATCTCCATAATGAAGTTAATATAGCAGCGTGAGCCTCCAGGTGCCCCAATCACCTCCTTCTGCTGCCTTTTTTCCCTATTTTTTTGCTGTATCAAATCCTTTCTGCTGGTTGTAACCTAGAACAATATTTTTGGTTAATCTTCTTTTTCTTGTTATATTGATTGCACATTAAGTGAAATAAATGAAACTTCAACTGACTTTGATCATGGGTAAGAACCAGAGGGGGATCCAAAGCATGAAGTAGAATGTCTATGGACACACCAAAAATTAAAAAATAAGAAAATTTAAAGAAAAACTTTCCCCTGGACTCAATTTTTCACTGGACACCTTTCTCATTGACAAAATTGTTTAATCCATCGACCTTTTTTTATATATTATAAGTGTACATCTCAAAAAAAATCATGCATCCGCCACTGGTAAGAACTGGTGTTCTAATAAACTTGGTCCTGGAACAGATATGACGGCATCCAAACATGGTTTATTTGCTGGAATAACATATATCCTTCTTTACTTTAACAAATGAGAACTGCAGTTATAGATCCTCCATCTCTCCCTACCCCCTATCCCCTACCCCTCCCCACTGCCTCTTTCCTCCACGCCAACAATAAAAAGAGAAAGGAAAAAGGCTAGAAAAAGTTTGTCTATATAATTGATTAGAAATTACTTTTAAATTGCTTGTCTGCTTGATTAGACAATTCTGGTATTTGACGTACAGGTTTTTTAAGTTCATGGCCTTTATGATTATTGGGTAAAATACACAATTAGTCATGGTGTTTCTTAGGTGTTGCAGTTCCAGGATGGACTAACTGACCTTGATTCTGAACCATGACATGACAACTGTGATGGACCCTTGATAAAAATATCAAGAGATGTGTGCCTAATCTGAGAACTAACGTAGTGAAGAAAAAAAAAATCATCATTTAGCAATTAGCATGCATTTTAAACTTTCTGTTGGTTTAGCTGGGTAAAGCCATTTGCGACATGAACCGTAGGTTTATTACAGATTGGGCTTGGTAATATCACATTCTAATACAAATTGGCCAAACTGCAGAAGCAGAGTTTTCCTTTCTTGTGCTTTTTCTTCATTTGAAAACATATTTTTAGGCTCATGTTGAGACCTTTTTTATTCCAAAAGGGAAATAGGGTTACAAGTTTTTTTTTTTTAATTTTTGGATGCTCGTTTTATATCTGTTTGTGTGTAAACATTAATGTGATAAAACTGATACACCATAAAGCTAATTTTCATGGCATGAATAAAAGGATATGTGGTTTCTAGTTATTAAGGTAATTGATTGATCTAATGATTGATGAATGAAAAGAAACCAATATATGATCACAAAAATATACAAGATGATGGTGTCTTTGATGCAATGATGATATCAACTTTCTTTCTGCCTTTATTTGCTTTAAATATTCTTTTACGTTTTCTTTTTTTTTTTCTTTGCTAAGCAAATATATTCTTTAATGTAACTTGCTTCCAGATGGTCCTACTACCAGAAAAGCATTGGTGCAAAGATATCTTGAGAAGAGGAAAGACAGGTATCTTTCATGGAAAATATGTCGTACATTAGAATCAAATAAGCGCACAATCTAGTTTGCTTTGCTGTTTGTTTCTCATACCCCTGTTAGGTGAAGGTATAAGAACAAGAGAAAGTTGGCATCGTCTTCATCTCCTACCTTGGACATCTACTTAAATCAAGTGGGAGATAAGTTCTCAAATGAGCAGTTGAAACAAAGTAAACCTCATTCTTCTTCCCGAGCACAAGAACCTTACACGCCTCTTCAGTGCAGCTCCATTGAAAATTTTCCAAAGATTGCCATTCTCACTACTCATTCTGATGCCAAAGGTGAAATGATTTATCTCTTTCATACCTTGCTTGTCTTTATGTGATATTGGGGTTTAAAACTAGGAAATCCAGGACAAATTTGATATGATTATTAATGTTCTCCCATACACATTTTAGAAGTGCATGTACCCAGCCCAAATTTCATCATCGTACTGCCTATGTTACTATCTAGCCGAAGTATGTTAGATAGTTACCTATCATGATTTTTTGTTTTGGTTCTTACAGCAGGAAACAAAGCCTGCTTGTGGCATCTCTTATCGGAACAGTTTTCCTCGGGCTTTTATCATGAGTCTTAAATTAGTTCCACTAGTTCAGCCGTATATAAACTTTCCTGTTAGTTCCAACATATTTCAACTGCCTGAACTAATGATTAGCAGAAATGCAACATATTTATACTGTCAACTGGCCCAATTTAAAGGACTGCTGTTACTAGGGCAAAGTAAATGAGATGTGATTGCCTTATTGCAGATGCATTCAAAATGAGCTTGGATCAGCCATGAATTTGGTGGCTAGGGACTAAGCACGGAGCCCTTATCAAATATCCGGGTTAACCATGTTGACATGGATGGAGTGCTCACGGTGTAGTTTTCCTTGTAAGAGTTGGTAGCATAATATTTAACCTGTTGTATTCGTTGTTGTATTCGTTATGGCCATTATCACTAAGCTAAATGAGGAATGCAGTTCAGCGTTGCTGATCTATATTTTTCTCGGTACGGTTTCATTGAGTGATTTGCAGTAAGCTATATGACCATATGGCAATTGAAAGAGAAGAGTTAACTTCTGTTTTCCCATGGTCATTTTAAGCACTAAGGCTTTTCTAGCTAGTAGCAATCCTTGTTATGATTTTTTTGTCTTAAAAATCATATGATTGAGCAAAAGTTTATTATTATGGGTCATTTCCAGACAAGGCAAAAAATAATCTACCAAGCTCAAGATGGGAGCTATACGTAGGGTTGACAGTCCGATTCAAGTTCAACGGTTTTGATTTGATTCGATCTCATAAGATCGATTTTTTTTTTAAATCGAATTTTAGATCAAATCAAGTATTATGAAAAAAAAAAATCGATGTCAGGTTTGATTTGAAATTTGAGTTTTAAATAAATTCGATTTGATTCAATTTGATATTATATTAAATTTTATTTTTTTAATTATTTTTAAATTTTTTATTTATATAATTATATATTTATATTTTAAAAAATAATATTTTATATTTTAAAAATAATATTTTATTAATTTTAAGTCATATCGGATATGATTTATGAAATATTGAGTTTTGAGTCAGATTCGAATATTAAAAAATATAAAAAATTAAATTGGATATAGATATAAATTTTATAATTATAAAATTGAATCGGATTCAAAATATAAAAGTTCGTCTCGATTCGATTTGTTGTTAATTTTAACTATACAGTTAAATATCAGGTAGGATGGTTCTAGAGCTGACAAAATTGTCTAATTCGATTAGTTTGGATCCTATCAAATTTGATTTGAGCATAATGTATCTTCCCTTTTCATTGTAAATTTTAAATTAAATAAAAACAAAAAGTATAATGCAAATTATTAAAAGAAACGATTTGTGTTAATTTAAAAATGTTTTAATTATTTGAATAATTTGAAATCTACCTAATATTCATAGTATTACTCGTGTTGTTGGGGGGGGGGGGATATAATTTTTTTTTTGTCATCTCTATTCATTATTTTTTTTAATAAAATTGATTTAATTAAAAAAAAGATGAAATATAAAAAGCGAACAGAGTGGATATTTTAATTGGTTTTTTTTTTTTATAAATTTGTTCAATAAAAAACTGAATGCAGAAAACAAAATGATCTGAAAAAGAAATTAAAAATGAGATAAAAAAACTCATAATGATGTCATATGACACTTCATATTGAGTTTAAAATATTAATTTATTAAATTAAGATAAAAATACTTTCATTAATGTAATATATATAGATATAAAATTAAATAAATAATAAAATATAAAATTTATATATACATCAAAATAATTGCAATAAAACATTCTAAATATATTTTTTATCTGATCTCATTTTTCTTTAAAAAATTCAAAGATATGTTATTTTAAAACAAAATGACAAATTATGTACTTAACCCTTTCAAGGTAAAATATTATAAAAATATATAAATATATATTTTTTAAAAATGTAAACAGAAAAAAAGATTAAAAAGAAAAAATAATTTGATACATGACATACATTTGGTATTGATATTGACGAGACAAAAAAATTTAAAAATTTAAAAATATTTATTAAATATAAAATAAAATAATAAAAATTCGATATACATTAAGTATCAAATAGATAGCATAAAAAATTTAAATTTTGAAAAAATAAAAATAAAAATAATTGATGTAAAATGAATCCCATTTTAAAAAGTAAAATTTAGAAAAATATTTATTAAATATTAAAAAATTAACCCAAAAAAATCATAGGTGACTTGAAATTTGATAATATACTGTTTATCTATGCGTCACCAAAATTTAAATATAGGGTTTCATCTTCAAAATGAACTAAATTTAAAATGACCCAACTCGAATATGAACTTACCTATCAAACCGCCACCCAATCTGATTTTGACAAAATTTATCATGTTTTGTTTGACAATATTACAAATGCTTGCTGTCGGTTTATGGGGGTCGTTAATAGTGTATATTCTTTTTTGGATGATAGCCACGAGGCCACGACCCACCACCATGCACTAACGTGATAAATAATTTCTCCCACCACTAAGCCCCAGCCCACCTCAAAGCTTACTATGAATTTGAACCATAGCTTCCATTTCCTCCTCCCCTCCTATTTAGTCTCTGCCTTCTTGTGCTTGAAAAAAAAAAAAAGTTGGGTCCGCTTTTGATTTGTGATGAACATAATTTGCCCTTCAACTAGTTCATATTGCACTATGATTTGATTAAGGCTAAGCTACCTGAGAGCTACCTAAGTCGGGCTCTGCTATTTTTTATTCTTTCCTTTTGAAATTAGTTACATGATATCCCCGAGTCCACTATCTCTATCTCATAACAAAAAGAGGCAAGAAGAGCGTTCTCCAAAATATGGAGCGGCGGCAAGGGATAGAAATTTGGTTGCCCTGTTCGGGCAAGGGCTATTGGCATGTGATCGTGGCCAAAGGGCTTGTCTTATCAATATATGCTTTGGTTTGAAATATGATACTTACGTGACAGAGTAATGCTTTGTAGTCACAAAGAATATCCAGCCACACCAAACATAAGTACTACACTTGCTTATTCATCAATATATGATAGAGAAAACATCATTTTCAACAGTGGTAGTATTTAATTTGGTGTGAGGCCTAGAATAGACTACTGCTATTATTTTGATGATAATATACTAAATATTTGCTATTGAAAACCTTGCTTTAAACTTACCATGCTTTTGTTCAATTAATCAAATTATTAGAGTCTTTGTTTTTTTTTTGTAAAGAAAAAGAAATTACCCTTTCTTTCTATCTGGATTGTGGTGAATGGGATGGGATGTAGGTTGGCTTCGGAGACCTAAATTAGTTTTGGTTTCACCA
Source organism: Durio zibethinus (assembly GCF_002303985.1). Next base: position 6,606,644 of record NW_019167893.1, read on the forward strand.
TTTGTGAAGTCATTTCGCATGGTATTTTCTTTTCCCCCCTGGAATTTGAACGCCCCTAAACACCGCCGCTTAGTGGTGAAAAAAATAATTTAAAATTACTGTTTGGTTTAGTTAAGATTGATTTTTTTTATTTAATTCAAAACAAGTTGAAATATTAAATTTAGATTAAATTTTGAATTAGAATATAAAAAATTAAATTATATATTTTTATTAATTTTTTTATAAATTTTAATCTTTTATAAAATAAAAAATTATTTTATATATCTATTTAAATATATTAAAATTTTTATTAAAATAATATATACAAAATTTAAAAATAAATGAATCAAATCAAATTAATAAAATATAATTTAGATCAAATTAATTAAAAAAAATTATTTGAATTCAAATCAAATTTTAAAAATTTTAAATATTATATATTATTTAAAAATATTAAATTAAATGTGATCGTTATTATTTTTATTATTATTATTATTATTATTATTATTATTATTATTATTATTATTATGATTATTATGTATTTGTACAAGTCAAGGAGAACGTGCTAATGTGCATTTCCTTGTTTTTTTATATTTTACTTTTTTCGGAAGGCTAACTGGTTAAGCTCTAAAAGGCCAAGGGAAAGTCTTGGATGTTATCCACTCACACCCCTTCGCCACACGGCGCTGACCATGTGGTTCCAATTGGACGTCGTATCATGAATCAATCAGCAAAAATCCAAACTCCATGTTTCAACTCTCAATATATTTATTTTAGAAGGCATATAAAATCAAAAAAAGACATCCATCTTTTTAATATTTTATCCAACAAACATCTCAATGGACTAAATATGTAATAAAAACTAGTATCCACAAGTTCACAAGAGACAAAAATAAAATCTTTTTAACTGATGGAGCATTGGTGCTCTTGCGTCTTAATGGCTTTTTGACTTGTATTAGTGCATCTGTAACTGAATTAAGGATCTAATATTCTAGTTAATGAATATTTGGCTTAGTGGTAAGAAAGAGACTTTAAAATTTTGAAATTTTAAGTTTAAATTTCATTGTATGTAAGTTTGATTGTTAATTATATTATGGTTTATTAATCGGTTATTCAGTAATCTAACTTAATTATAATATAATAATTGATTATATGAATATAATATTTAATAAATTATAACTTCAAAAGAAATCTAACATTTTACTAACAAATCACACTTATAATCACTTATTCAAATAGAACTAAAAATAAAAAGCAGTACATATTCATAGAACTAAAAATAAATTTCATATACTTTTTTAACATTGATAGATTTTTTTTTATAGAAAAAAGCTTTTGAGCTACTTCAACTCTATGATGTAACTTTATTCCTTTCATACATTTATTTTGTTTATTTCATTTTAACCATAATATGTAATTAAGAAATATTATTTTTAATTTTTTTAATTCTATGACTTTATGATGGATCTGTTCATAGATGAAACCGAATTCAAAATGAATCTAAACAAGATACTAATAAATTTCAAACTTGTCAAAGTTCAATTGAACTCAAAATTTAAATTTCATTTGCTGTCTAGGTCCAGTCTGTTTTAAAAATAAAAAAGCTATCTAAATCTGCTTAGAATCATTTATATTTTAATTTTTTTCGAAAAAAAATAAAAATCAATTTTATAATATATATTAAATATGATAAAATAAATAATCGATAAAATAAAAACCTAAAAATGATTTTATTAATTTAATTTGATGTTTGAATGGAATATATATAAACATAGAGCATTAATGTATATATATATATATATATAATTTAATTATCTATTTATTTTTATAAAATATAATTATAAATATATATATTTATATATAACTACCAGTTCTGGACCCTAAATATATGTCTAAAGCCCAATTAATTTTTATTTGTGATTTCAATTTAAGTTCAACTTCATTTAATTAGCTTTTAATTTATTTTTTAGCCCTACCAAAATGAATTTTTTAATTCGTACAACTAATCCTATTTTTATACAAGTCTACTCTACATGTGACGAGAAATTTAGCTTAGTCAATTTAGGTTGGATTTGGATGTCATTAGAGTCACGTTTCAGTATGATTATTAGTAAGACGTTTGAGTAACAAATTGTGATGCGATTATGGTAAAAAATTCGTATTGGATTCTCATTTCACATCAGATACTATCTCTTTCAGTGAAAGTTTTTTTGTCCACTGCAGTTTTTTTTTTTTCAATATTATCTTAACCTTTTCGATTCTTCATCCTCTTTTACCCTTAAAATTATAATAATAGATAAATATATTTTTACACTTATATATCTGTATTTGTGGATAAATATATTATTATTAATTTTTAACAAATTTATAAATTGATAAAAAATAATTTTATTAATTTTTAATTATTTGTTAAATTTATAAATATCAAATATATTATAAAATTTATTAATACAATTTTAATTTAATGTTTTTAATAATAATTTTTTTATTTTTATTATATTTCACCTCTTTATTATCGATGCTTTTAAATCTAAACGTGTATTCTACTATTAATTTTAATATCATTATTATAATAATTAATTTTATTATTTTTTTTTTATTTTCATCAAAATTAATATTATTGTGTATCCAAATGAATTTTTACAAATTAAGTAAACGCTGAATAGAGATGGAGAAGTTTCCCTAATTCTTCTTTTTAAATTTATTAAATGGTTTATTTAATATAAAAAAAGTTACATGCTAGTACATATTTGTATTCGTTTATAAATTATTCTAAAAATAATATTACTTTATTGACACGTCCATCGTCCTGCCAATATAGTTTTTTTTTTTTTTTTTCATTTTTTTCATGTTTTCGTGGTCCTAGCAGTTAGGGATAGGGTCATTAATTATTAATAAATGAGTTTTAATGTATTACACCTTCGGAAAAATATATGGGGATTGCCATTTCATCCCTTTTTTTTCTAAGAGTTTCTTAAAGATTAATATAAATACATTTCAAAATTTTCAAATTTTATTGACAGAGATAAATATAGGAATCAAAAAAATGTTTTTCGTGTTGAAATAATTTTAAATTGATAAATTAAAAATTCTCTCCAGCAAAATATATACATACATAAAATTAAACACAAATTGAATCAAGTCAGTCATCACTTTGATCAGAGCTTAGTTAATCTTCAAAATATTATTCTTGAAATTTAATAAAAGATAATAACTTTAGATTAAAAATTCAGATATATGATTGAAATCAACATTGAATTCACTTATGCGTTCATTGAACGAGAGAAATAAATAAAAGATTAAAGATTCAATTTGTAGATCATCAATTTCGTAAAAAACAACAACAATAAACAGCCTCTAGCTACAACATCTTTACACAACTCAACACTAGCATGCATGACACACCCTACTAAGCCTATACCCTTCATCCTCCTTTTCAACCATACAATCCTCCAACCTCACCTTCAAAATCTTTTTTCATACCTTTCCAATATAAACCTCCTCTAACATTCATACCAACATCCTCACAACTAACACAATACTTCACCCCTATATCAGACCAACCAAAACAATCTTCTTTTGGCATAATTGAAAAATGGATTCATAGATTTCGAGAAAAACAACCAGTTGATCCAAAATAAAAAAGAGTTGCAAAACAACCACTTTCTCAACCTTCAAAATCAAAACCAAGCTCAAGTTCTACACCAAAATCCTACACCCCAACCAGACCAAAAACCTGTACAACTCATGATCTCCCCCACACAAACCCTTCCAAAAATACTTCATCAAATGGCCTAAGACAATCTCCCTCAATTTTTCGTTGAAGATATTTTTTCTTATACCTTTGAGACTGAATCCTAGATAAAAACTATCAAATTAAATGATTCAATTGATTCAAATGATACCGATGATTCAAATGAGGAAACACTTCCCCAGATCTTCATGATAGAACCAACAGTGGAAGTTTCAGATGATACTCCAGAAGTTCACAACCTTGATGCAATGAACACTGAACAACACTCTCCTCTACAACAATCACAAGTTCCTCTTTCGACATCAAAGTTTTTAGTTTTTTTCATTGATGATATTCCTCATTTAAAATGGCCCTCAAGGTTCCAAGAGTTTTTAGCATGGGGACTAGTTGAATTAAACTCTCATCCCAATGTTACGATGAACATAGTATTGATCATATTTGTTTTCAGGCAAGTTAGAACTCTAAAAAACTTTTGGGACAACATTGATGAATACAAACAACTCCAATTTCTTCAATGTTCAACCATCATAGAAGCTATATCTCAATTTGTAACAATCTTTTATGGACAAAAAACTCACAGATTGGAAAAAATCATAGAATAATTCTTCAAGCTAAAATGTTATTCCATTTATCCAAATGACCTTGATAGACACTATCAATAATTCTTTCAGTATTTTTACATACTTGGTGGATTTGATGATATCAACTTAAAGCAAGTTTTTTTCAACTCTATTTCAAAAGAACTTGCACAGCAAATAAGGACACGACTGAACCTTGATCTTTTGATGTTAGAACTATGACCCTTAGAGATATTTACAAAATGATGTTGAAAGCCCTTGACAAAATTTACAAAGAGCACAGATACATCAAAACCTTGGTGAACAACTCCAAGAAGTTAGAGAAACCACGCTCCTACTCCTCCTCAGGCCTTCAGATCAAATGTTCTTCTAAAAATCCTACATATTTTTGCAACAATAAGAAAAAGAAGCACTTTAGAAGATTTAGACCTTTCAAACTTTCAATTTTCTTCAGATCTAGAAATAAGAAGCTGTTCAGATATGCCTACAAGCCCAAAAGATTCCAAAGATTCAAGTTTACAAGAAAGAAGAAAGATCCAAATATCAAAAGTTTAAAATATATTTTTGTGAAAAATCAAGACATTTCGTAAAGAATTACCCAAAGTCAGACAAAAGATCAGTCAAGATGATCCAAGACATTGCTAATATCTCTAGTATCAATCTTTCTGATGATGATTTAGAATCATTTTTTTTCCTTGATGATGAGCAGAATGAAAGATCTAAAAGAAGAGGATTGAGAACTAAAATTACTGGTAATTGATAAATCCATAAAAGTAAGACTCTCTTTTGACTTTTTCTATCCAACTTCAATAATCAAGAATTAGAAATATATTTTTTTCTCGTTATCTTGGCAAACTTTAAGCTCTGATACCATTTCTATACATAGCAACAGGTAGTAGTGCCAAGGCTCTGGCAACTGATGGCTTCAGTTCCTGGCTCTTCAGGTGGTAGAGTCGTAACAATACTATCTGATACTATTTTTCAATAATGTACAGATCGATTAACTTATCAAGATAATACCAAACATAAGCATTTCATAGATCAAACATATAATCAAAGTATTCTAGTCGGTGTTCAAGACTCTGATGCCCTCTTAACTTAACGTTGAGTTGGTGGCCTGATTTTTATGGAGATATATCTTTCATTATGTAACTTACTATTAGATTGATATTGGTTCAGTATAACTTTTTTTTAGTTGAAAAAAATGATCAATTATCTGTTTAACACTTAACAAAATTTTTTGATACAGATGATCCATAATATTATGACAACTGCAGAGTATACTCAACTTGTATAATTGTAAACTATGGAATAGCTTGAAGAAAACATGAAGCTAAAGCTTTAACTATGAAAGAAAGAAGAAGGAATTTTCAAAAGAGAAGAGAGGTTTTTAGCCAAATATATTTTTATAAAGAAAAGATTTTTTACAAGGAAAACTAAAACTTATGATCGATTTTCTTATGATTCTTTCTTGAAAAATGAGCATATATTTATACAAGAAAAAAGTAAATCAATAGTAACCTAAAAGGACAAAGCTAGGACAAAGCATGATTTTAACTTTTCAAGTGACTTGACATAAAGCTAAGTAAGATGACTCATCATTATGACTCATCAGTAATTCTAGTTCTCAACCCTTTTTTTCTAGATCTTCTTTTAGTTTACTTTCTCATCTTTCTCTTGTACTTAAAAAGTCTTTCTCTTCTAAGTTAAAGTTCTTATATGAAGTAGATTATATCCTAAAATAAATAAAAAAACCCAACAAATAGTTCTTCCCCTTATAAATTCTTATACAGCTTTATCAAACTTTTCTCTTTCTCTTACTAGATTTTTAAAAACTCTTTTAAAACTAAAATACCAAGTTCCAAAAGAGTATGTTCAAGCCACAAATTTTGATCAATGTATTCTTTCAGTAAGACCTCAAGAGCACTTTGTTACTTTTCAGATCCCAAAAAAATTTTCTCAACAGTGGTCAAAACAATGATACACTCATATCCATTTTGATACTGTCATAATAGCCTTAACCTTATACGATAAAAATGGTATTCTTGTATGTACCAAAATGACCTTGTTGGACACAAGATTCAAAAAATATAAGTATGCAGTCTTTGGTATAGTTGAGATAATGCTTAATGCAGAAACTGTCTTCTTCATAAATTTTTCAAATTATAATGTCTTTTCATGATTTAACACTGTTAGATGCTTTAAAAGTTCAATTCCAAATCATAGGCACAGAGATGAAAGGACTCCAAGCAATTTTTCACTATCATATGGCATATAGAGTTTAAGATCATGCCATTAACTTACCTCTTTCACACTGTGGTGATACTATCTTTGTCAAAATGGAAGCAGTAGATATGACTCCTAAACATGTTCACATTTCAAAATAAATCTCAAATGAATAACTTGTCACCTTTCTTCAAAAGATATGGGCAACAAGTTATCAAAAGATTTGAAAGCAAGATGAACCAATTCAACACTTTGATACAACCTACAAGATAAATCATGATGGTACTGTCACAATTGAGTTTGATCATAGCAAAGAAAATGATGTTCCTCTTCCAACAATCTTTCCAACATAATTCATAATGCAAAGATGTCAAGCTGATCTCCTTGATGTTCCAGTCACACACTTTCAATCTAATGAAAATCCTATATATGCATACAGATTTTCACAAAGACATTGTTATAGGAACATAAATTACAAATGCAAAGAATGCTAGATAGATGCATACAAAAGCTTCTTAGATGATGATGATGATGATGATATTCCAAATAAGTAAAAAAAAAAAAAAAAATCTTTTCAGCAAAAGCTCAAAGAAAGATATAAGAATGGAGACCCTGAAGTTGATATCCTTGGTGAAACCCCAAAAAAGTTTGACTACAATATCATCTATCTTAAGAAATAAAAACAGCTCCCTTAAACTTACCCAATCCAAACCACAGAAAAATTAGATTCCACTCAAGATTCCACCAAACCTTTACCTCAAATTTCGATGATTACAACTTTTCAAGTGACTTGACATAAAGCTAAAAGAAGATGACTCATCACCATGACTCATCACTTATTTGACATAAAGTAACGATGACTCATGACATAAAGTTGTTATGACTTGTCTAAAGGTAGACTAGACATAAATGTGATTTAACTTGACATAAAATTGATGAAGACTTGACATTAAATTATCTTGATGTTGAGGCATCATTATCAATTTTTGGAGTCTTTTAGAGAAACTGAAAATTATCACACGTAATTATACATAATTGGACTGAAACAGAGAATCTTTTATCTTGGAGCATCATGAGTGACTTTCTGACATGAGCATCATTATTCTAGGAAGTCTTCAAGGTACTGGAGAACGAGACAATCATCTACCCACTGGAATAATTTTTATTCAAAATCATTAGGATTGGAATCACAATATTAGAATAAGTGATTATAGACCATGTGTTCAAATCTTACTTTAAGTCTATAGAGATATTTTTCATTCTGCTAGTAAGGGTTTATTGGAAGTTCAGCTAGTTTTGAAGGAATGTGGAGATCAAAATTAACAAGTCTTTGGGATAAATCACTCCACCAAGTGTTGTAAGATTGTTCAAGGGTCCAATGTGCCAGGTGATTGTGTAATTTTTGGACGTATTTTGGAGGGTACCACCACCATGATTCTTTCTTAAAAAGAGGTAATTCTATAAGGATTGGAATGTTGTTGATTTTGCAAAGTCTTTTCCCTTCTTATGCCTTTAATATCTATTATTGGCTTACAGTCCTATTCCCCACTGGTTTTATACCAATTTTATCTTTACATATTTTTTAAAAATTTCTAACTCATTCAACTTTTAAGTGTTAAACTCAACGTTTAATTTGTTGATCCATATAATTATTTTTAAAATATAATATTTAAAAAATTTGTGATTTAAAATTTAATATTTATAATTATTTTTTAATTCTTAAATTGTAATATTTTTATATAAAAAACTTTGAAATATTGAGAAGAAAGTGAAGTCATAGGCAACCTCTGCTATGAAATGATATTTCTACAAACTAAACATGATAGTACATATTCACTTACTATTCTCTTAAATCTATTCCATTAAGTGATCCAAATTTGCCTTTGAACGTGAGAAGGCAATCAAAAGATAAATATAAAACAAAAAACTATGTAGTTCTTCTCCTGATATGCTTATTATTTAGATGTGTTGATAGATTTAATAATTTATATATGACACAAAAATAATATTAAAAAATATAAAATAAAATAATTTAAAATTTATATAAATTTAATAAAAATAAAAAATATGTTTTATATTTAATGTATCAATTTGAATTTAATAAATAATTTTTTATATTTTATATTTTTTTAATACAATACAAAACATGAAATATCATATTTACGAACGAAGAATATTGTCCTTTTTTACATTTAACTACTAAAGCCTAAAAGTGAAGGCCTCGAGGCTTGTGTAACTGGGAAGCGGAAAACAAAAACAATTCTGCTAGCGACAGTCCTGCGTTTCATAGCAGCTACCTATTAGAATCTGCCACATAATTCTAAATCGGATTATCATCAACTTAAATTTTGCTTTTTCAGATCCATTAGTCAGCATTTGCAATTTCTCTTCATCCGACCAGAAGGGACTTAGACGCAAATAAAATAAAATGTATTATGAAGAAGTTGCAAGCTATAATTCGCTGGACAATAATTTTTTGCTCGATATAAAATTAGCATTTGAATTACACCCAAAAAATTTTAAACAATAAAGTTATTAATCTCTATTCCTATATTATCTTACAAAATGTTATGTTTTTATCCATAACAATCTAGAAAGTTCGACATAAAAAATAAATATTTGAAGTGCCACGATCCTTAGTTGGCATGAGCGAGGTTCATCTGTGCGGTCTTTTTGGATATACCAATAAGATTATATAATTCATCTCGAAACTCATAAAATAATGAAATATTGGTCTTGGTTTTTGCCTTAAAAAAGGAAGAGTTACCCACTTGTTTTGCTGGTGAGAGACCACTTGTCGCCTTGCTCATAGTCGAGGAACATGACACGTGTCATGTTTGTACTGACCACCGTGTCCAGCGTATCTTGTCTTCACATATTTAAGCCTGTCACTATCTCTTTCTCGTATTGTTCCTACCTCGTAAAAGTAATACTGTCAAGCAAATTTTTTGCGCAACAAGAACAATATGTATATCTATTTTTAATAATTACTAAGATTCAACACATATTAATGCACTAATGAATAACCCCATGTTATATTCATTTACTGATTAAAATAATAAATGTAAATTTTGACGTATTTATTAATAATTGTGTGATTTATTTATAAATTTTAAATTTTAATAATTATAATCTACCGTATATCTATTTTTAATTTTAAAGATTTTTTGATTGAAATGGTTTATTTTTAAATTCATTTATGATTGAAACGGTTTCTCTAAATGATAATATTTTTTTATTTTTTTTTCTTATTTTTAATGTGTAATTTGTTATATATCTATATAAATTCATTTGCATGCAAGTTTATATTATTATTAATTAATAATTTTTATTTTAAATTATACTGTATATCTATGAATTTGGTTTTAATAAATTTATGCTATTTATGAATTCAATTAATTATGAATAAATATATTTTATATTCTGTATCATTTAAAGTTTAAGGTTGGATTCATATGATCATATCTATTATTAAGTAATATAAAAATCATAAATCTTATCCAAATTCCCTAAATTAAACTATTTATGAATTTAACCATCCATGAATATATATAAAATTCATAAAACCAATTAATTATAGGTGAATGTACTTAACTATTTGTGAATTTAAATATTTATAAATCTATGATATTCATGAACTCAATTAATTATAGATGACTATAATTGGTGTTTTGTATCATTTAAATTTTAAATATAGATTTTTATTTACTATTAAATAGTATAAATAATTATGAATCAAATCAAAATTATATAAATTTAACTATTCATAAAATTACATATTCATGAACTTAATTAATTATGAATGATTACTTAATTTTTAATATAGTTTAAATTTAATATATCTATTAAATAATATAAGTAAGGATTAATAAAACTAAGACATTAAAAAAAAAAATGCCCCCAGTGATACAGGGAAAACAATCTAATTCAATGCTAAAAAAAGAAAAAAGTTGTAAGGAGTGTAAAAAGTAAATCCTTCCAGAACCTGGATATAACTAATTTGACCTTTGCTCTGTTTGTTTTTAAAGAAATAATCACCGCAACCACATATTTTCCCACAATTTCTTTAGTCAATAGTATAAATATATTTTTTCAACTTGGGATATAGATAAAATATTTATAGAGACCAAAAAGAGCAAGGAAAAGTGAAAGTTGAATTCCATTAATTATCGTTTCATTTACCAATGATATTAGTTACACCCTACCAACCAACACACATCTATACACACAAGAAAAAAAAAACCTATATTTTCCTTTAAATCAAAAAGGTCCAAATCAGTAGAATCTTCCATAATTTGTGAGATTTTTTCAATTGAATGGGGCCCCAATTATAATTTCGAAATGGGATCAATTGTTCATTTCAACCAATTAAAATTTAGATTAGGATTACGTAGGAATCCATGGGTCCCACACACATACCTCCATCACTCCCTCCTTACCCTTTAAGTTCCAGAACTTTCTAAGGACCACACACGATGTCTCTTTGCCTCGCCCAATGAAGAAAGAGCTACACACCTGCAAAATACAAAAAAAAAAAAAAGGTTTCTTTATTTATTTTTAAATAGAAAAGTTTTTTCTTATTATAATTATAATTTCACTAAAACAAAAATATAACATAAAATCAATAAAATAACTATTTCCATTTTAGAACTCCAGAACTTTCCAAATGAATTTTATAATATATTATATCTGTAGTTGATCCCTTTACACACTGCTTTCGTGGCTTCTTTATGTGCGGGCCTGACAAATATAACAAATTTTACTATAACGGCATATAACTAACCTTCCCAAAGAAGAAAACACCCCAGCACAAAAAAAAAAAAAAAACTTTCCGTTCAGTTTCTATTTATAATGGTGCTGATTCTCTTTGGATTCAGCTTCAATTTTGTTTTCCTTTATTACTAGATTTTTTACATATTTGAAACTTTAGCTTGGAGTGAATGAAGCGTGCCCTGATTTGAAATTCCTCGTTTCCTTCCTTTTCTGCATTTGATCAAAACAAATCTTCAGCAATAAACTTAGGATTAGGAACCGTCAAAGAAAGAAATTGAATTAAATAAAGAATCAAATTAAATCATTTTCGTATCCTAGAAGAGAAAATCTAGCAGAGTTTTTGAACCATGAATCCATATTTTCCGGTGAAGGAAGAGTACCCGAGTTCCAGTTATTCACAGTCCGACGACGTCCCGTCAGTGGTGATGGCGCCGCCGCAACCGATGGAGGGTCTCCATGATTCAGGGCCTCCACCATTCCTTGCTAAGACCTTTGACATGGTGGATGACCCTAGTACTAACCACATAATTTCTTGGAGCAGAGGAGGCAGCAGCTTTGTTGTATGGGATCCTCACTCTTTCTCCACTAATCTCCTCCCTAGATATTTCAAGCACAATAATTTCTCTAGTTTTGTTAGGCAACTCAATACTTATGTAAGTGTTCTTATCCCTTAATTTCTGTTTCCCGTTTTTATTTTTCTTCAAATATTACAACATTTCATAAAGAAGAAGACACGGGTGCTTTAAAATTCTGGTTATGATTTTGGGTAAAATGTATTTTTTGATGTTCTTCTGGGTTTCTTTTAATTTCCCCTGTTTCAGCTTTTTCTCATTATTTTCTTTGCAAGTTTACTCCATAACTGCTCTGGGATGAAAGTCTATATTCAGTTCAAGTTTAGGAGCAATAATTGGTTGTTTACTTGTTTTATATTGGTTTCGCAAATTGTCAATTATCTTATATCTCTGTGTTCATTGGATGCTAAGGATTTCCTCTTATTGTATATTGAGAAATGCCCTCATAAGTCATAACGTATTTTTTGATTGATGCTTGAGATAATTCTTGGAAGTTCTGGAATCTCACATGACTTACAGATAAAAAGCTGATAAATCCATTCAAGTTTTTTTTTATTCCGTTTTGGTAGGATGTTCTTTGAAGCACTTTTCAGGGTTTTCCTCTCCATTATTTTCTGCATTTTAACTTTTGAGCAATCAGTAGGTAGAAGCTTGGTCTCACTTGGTTTTTTATTGTTGTTTTTTCACCCCAGTGGTTCTATCTGGAAGTAGGACCTTAATTATTTTTGGGCGGCAAGGCTCAGCAATAAAATATTACTTATTCAGTATTTTGTCTGCATACTCTATGGTCAAGTGCTTGAGTTGTTTAATTAGTCTGTCTCCGTCATCAATGAAATTAAAAATAAATTATTAGTCTGTCTCAAGTTTTTGGTTGGTTATTGTGTGATTTCATTTAGCCTGAAATTTTGATAGTTGATAAATGCTACTGATTATGGAATTTTCAATTTCCTGTAGGGGTTTAGAAAGATTGATCCAGACAAATGGGAGTTTGCCAACGAGGGGTTTCTCAGGGGCCAGAAGCATCTTCTGAAGAGCATTAGGAGAAGAAAGACCGCATCTCAGACCCCACCATCTCAACAAGCTCTTGGTCCTTGTGTTGAAGTCGGGAGGTTTGGCCTAGATGGAGAAGTTGATCGTTTGAGGCGTGACAAGCAGGTTCTAATGATGGAATTGGTGAAACTAAGACAGCAGCAACAGAACACTCGAGCCTATCTTCAGGCAATGGAAGAAAGGCTGCAAGGCATAGAAAAGAAGCAGCAGCAAATGATGTCTTTCTTGGCTAGAGCAATGCAGAATCCAGCTTTTCTCCAGCAGCTAATGCAACAAAAGGAGAAAAGAAAGGAGATTGAAGAAGCCATGTCTAAGAAAAGGAGGCGGCCAATTGATCGACGACCTGGTGCTGTGGATGTAGGTGAATCAAGCCGAGGGAGGGAGGGAACGGATCCTGTTAAAACTGAACCTTTAGAATTTGGAGATAATGGATACCAAGTAACAGAGTTGGAAGCACTTGCACTGGAAATGCAAGGTTTTGGTAGGTCAAGAAGGGAACAAGAGGAAACACATGAGCTCGAACATGGAGAGAATCATGACAAAGAACTTGATGAAGGATTTTGGGAAGAACTATTGAATGAGAGATTTGAAGGAGAGTTAGATATACCAGAAACTGAAGCAGGAGAAGATGAAGATGTCAATGTATTGGCTGACCGGTTGGGTTATTTGGTTTCAAGTCCAAAGTAGAGAAAGTGAACATCTAGATTCTATAGCATAGCTACTTGTGAGAACCAGTTCGGCATTCCCTCGGTGACAATTTCTCTTCGGGGGAAGGTCTTACACCCAGCACGTTTTGTAGCTTTAGTTTAATATTTCTGCAAATGGGCTCTCAAAAAAGGGATAGGCCATGATCTTCACATTGTTTTGATACTTTCTTGTTATTGGCAGGATAGGGGGAACTACATACCAAGAACTGTATCCGAGGAAAATGCTCTCTCTCTTGTTACCGGTGTTTCTAACCCTGTTTTCTTCATCTACCATTCCATTTTTTTTCCCTTTTGTATATCCTTTGCCTCTTATCTTTCTCTATCCTTGGTTAGGTTGCAGCTGTAGATCAGAATCCGTGGTAGTCACCGTCATGACTTGTTTCGAGGTTCTTGCTTTTTTTTGTATCCCTAAATAAGAACCCATTGTACCATGCACAATGCATTTAATTCACTTATTGGCTGCCATTTTGTAATCCTTTTCTTGGCCTTAAATGAGTGTAGATTGTTCTGAAGCTGTTGAAAATCGACAAGATGTAGCTGCAAGTTGCAAGAAAACACAACTAAAGATGTTTCTATTGGATCCAATGATCACTTGGTAGCTTCTAACTTTTTTGTTGGTTTAGTTTTTTCCTGTATTTAAGTTTGTCTCTCTCTTTCTTGTGAGACAGTAGTAAATATTAAAGAGCCGTGTGGTCGGTGATAATGAACAATCATGAAGTATCACATTTGTACCATGTAGAGATATTTTCACGGCCGTGGCAATTGGATTCTCATTGGTCGCTTTCAAATCTTTCACCAATTGCAGAGCTCTCAACTGGTTATGTACCAATCTGCAAAACCAAACAAATGGTTTCGTTGCTTGTTTTTTGATGATTTTGCTTTCATTGTTGTCCTCCAGATGATGAATTCAAGAATTCCCTGATAAGCACTAGAGATTTTTTTTTTCATCTTTTGTTTGCTGTCTATTTCTTCTGAAGTTGAGATTTGCAGAGTGAACTGGACGGGCTTGGTTTCATCGGAGGCTATGAACATGATTGTGTACTAAAAAATAACATTCATAGTTGTCAATTTTTCTCTTTCTGTGGTTGAAATTGCATAGATACGCATATGTCCGTTACGAGAAAGATTTTGATGTAATTTATTTGGTGAAATTCATAAAATTTCCTAAAAAAATAATTAAATCAAAATGAAAATTAATAGATTAAAAAATCTTATTAGATAGATTAAGTGTACAAAATTTGAAAAAAAAAAATAAATTTTGATATATTTTTTAAATAAATATTTTTAATAAAATTTTTGATAAAATATTTATTATTGAATAATTAATTAACAAATTTAAATTATAATAGACATTTTTAATTTTTTTTTACATATTATTAATTTTTATCTTGGCCGTATTTTGAATTTTGTATTAAAATTTTTCTTAAATTATTTTCAAAAAAATTATAAATTTAATTTAGAAAATTTTATCCAAGTTTTATTTATTGGTTTCGGTTATCATGACAATATCCGTTGAAAACTCTTTAACTTTTTAGTAATTGGAAAATCCAAAGTTGGAATATGAAGAAAAAAATTTTACTTCTAGCAATAAAGGAAAAAGATTTTAGTGAAAATTTTTAATTGAAGTTATTGAAAATTTTTTTTATTAAAAATAATTAAAAAAATTATCTTTTATCTTGCAATAAACGATGCTTTAATAAAAGATAAAAAGCAAGTAGGTAATAACATTGACTGTGAAACAACATTGCCATGATTTTCACTTTGATCCTTCAAGGTTTATAGTGATTTGTCCTCGTAATTTCTTTTGAAAATGATTTTCGGATACCCACAACTTGAATGACAATATTTTTTGAGGTCAACTTTCATTACTTTCCAATCATGGAATGACCACTAATACAATTATTTGAAGAAAAAATATATTTTTGACATGGACCAATATTCACACGATAAAATACAATTTTTGATAATTTTAAAGTAGATATGATAATTTATATTTTTACATTATATTTGAAAGGTATGATGATATAAATTATTAAAATATAAATATGACATGAATTATAAAATATATTTAAATTTTAAATATGAACACGATACGAATTATAAAATATGTTTAAATCTTAAATATGAACATAATACATTTAATATACGTGTTATATACGGTATAACATGATTAATATGTATATAATTAATTCGTTTAAATATGACATGAATAAACATAAATAATATGAATATATAAAAATAAATATGATTAACACAGATATACACGAATAAATATGATTAATATGAATATATATAAAAATATGATTAAAATAATAAACAATTATAAACTATATATTATTTACAACTTAATAAATTTGACATATTAATAATATAAAAAATACTGACATATTAAAAAAATAAAAAATTTAATACTTATTTAATATGTATTTAATATATATTTAAATTTTAATTTATATTACATAATTATATTGATTTTATTATTAAATTCAAAATGATAAATTATTAAAATTAAAAATAAAATAATAATATATAGACTAATATTAATATTTATATTTATATTATTAATATAAAAAAATAATTTTATAATAATTATTAAATGAGTATCACAATTAAATATTTAAAATAAATTTTATATGATATTAAATAGCTAATTAAATATTATAATTAAAAGATTTAATTAAAATAATTTTTTATATGTTTGTATTAAATTAAAATAAATATAAAAAATATGTTAAACGTATTAAATATATTAAATGTATATTCGTATGATAAAATTAAATTAAACGTATTATTCGTATGGTATCACATGTTTAAATTAATCAATACATATATGATACGAATTGTATCATATCAAAATTTATGTCGACATGAATATACATGAAACATATTTTTTAAAAACATATATATAATTTTTTTTGTATCGTTTTCACATTGTATCACTATGTTATATTTAAAGTTGTTAGGTCTACTTTAAAGTAAAAAAAAAAAAAAATCTTGTATGAATATGCAAATTATATTAAATAGTTGAAATTAAAATTTCTATTAAGCATATGAAATATTGAAGATAAAAGTATTCAAATTCAGCTTTATTCATTGCACTAACTACTTGATATCGACTTGAGCATTTTATTAAAAAAAAATTGTCATAATGATTGGGGGTTAATAAAATACTCTTTTGGCCCAATATCAAGTAAACTAGCACGGCCCATGTAAAATGGGCTTGAGTTTGGACCCTAAACTTCTAAAAACCCAGATAGAAACAACCATCTGAAATTATCGGAAATGCCTAAAATTCTGCTTTCTCATTTCAAATGCTAGCTGTCGGAGAAAGGAAAGATATTCCCTTTGAAATTGTATCAAACTTTTCAAACATGATTTCGCCAAATTAGGGTGAGTAATGCTTTCTCTAAGCTTTTCCGATTCCTGTTCCTTTAACCTTTTATCGAAATGTTTTTGTTTGCCTGTAAAATATATGCTACACGGCGTAGATCCATGAACTTTGAAATTCACGTCACTTTCAATAGTTGAAGCCTACTGGTTTAGATTAATTTCTTTTTTTTTAATTACTGCTGATTAAGTCAATGTGATATAATTTAATTTCATGAGGTCTTGATCACGTCTCTCGTTTAGGGTAATGCTAAAAAATCCGAGTGTCAATTTGATCATGTTGTTCCTTTTTTTTAATACTCGATATCAGTCACGATTGGATTATTTTAATTGTGTTTGGCTATTAATGTAGCTTAAAATAACCGATTTAAAGATGCCTAAAAAATGTAAAATTAAGATTAAGAAATCATTTGTAGGCTGTGGCTTTATTGAATAAAGTCATGGTCATTTTGTTAAATGGATACTGCTTGTTGTTGAAGTTGCTTTAATCATGCAGGAACAGGTTGATTTTGTTAGATTTTCGTTTACAGCTTCTTGTTTCACTTGGCGTTATTCTCAACAGACCACCATCCATGGAGGTTGTATTTTACTTAAGCATTTTGTTTATGAATGCAGGACAATAACTGTTTGTACATGTTAGATAAGAATCTGTCTGCTTAGGTATTTGTAGTGGAGGTTAATGTTTTATTGACAAGTTGGGTAATACCTTCAGAATGAAGCATGGGAACTCAGTTGTAGGACCCATAGAAAGTCCTGCAAGTTAAAAGGTAAACTGTTATTTCTCGAAACAAGTAAAATGATGAGAAATACTTATGATTAGATAGCAATGTGCAACTTGCCGACCATGTAATCATTTATCAATTACATAGGAAAAGGTAAAGACTAAATAACACGGTTTTTCCTACCAGTTCACATTCTTATTAAACATGATGACAATTAAGTTGAGTCAATATTTAAATGATTCTAATCTTGTCAATGACATTGTTTTGATGAGAGTCTGTTGTATTTGTCTCATAATTTAAAAAATTGGGTGGCAATATGGCCGACATGATATTAACAGATGCTTGGGAAGTACGTTTCACTTCTTTATAATAAGACATTGTCTAATGAAGACGGAAGTGGTGTTTAAAGGGATGGGGTCCAGCCAATTGATTAACCTCCTCTATATCTGGTTAGATTGTTAAGTTAGAAATATTGCATTGGTAACAGACTGAAAGTACTTGAAGTGTTGTAAGCCAAGAAGGTATTGAATGGATAAGATCGTATGATATGATTATTCTTATGATTTACTAAGGGATCAACGCATAATTATACAATCTGAGACAATATGATGTTCCATAAAATCATTAAATAGAGCATATGCCATTAAATTTTTGGAAAACAGCCTATGATGTGTGTTATTTGCTGGAAGAAAAAACAAAATATAGCTGAACTTTGTATGAGTGATCAGAATGAGATAGATTTTAAGAAATTAGTTTATTTCAGTTTACATAAGGCTAGTTGTATAATTTAAATAATCACGTTTAATTGTGGAGAATAATGAACCAAAAAAAAAAAAAATGAAGTGATGAGAGGTTTGTTGATGCATGAGTTACTAGAAATAATGTCAAGGTAAGTTGCCTTAGCGTTGAGAATGGTTGAACATATACCATTGTAGCTGATCAGATCTACAAAGTCATTTAATGGGGTAATCATGTATAAGTGGAGAAAATGTTTGAGAGTTGACACGATATCTGGTTTTGGCTAAACTAGCTATAGGTGAAAAGGGGAGGCCAAAAATGAGTTGGCAAAATGAACGACCAGATTAGTGCATGTGTTGAAAAAATGAGTTGTTCTTGGCCAAACAGATAGAAGAAGAAAGAATTAGAAGTTTCCTTTGACACACTTCTGACTGGTATTTTTTCTTTTGTGTTTTATGGAATTTAATTTTGCAAGCACATTTCACTTTCAATGCATGTGTGATATTTTCTTTCCCTTTTCCTTTTTTTTTTGAAAACATAATTTTTGAGAGAAAATAAAGATAAGAGAGAAGAAGTGTGCTTCACAGAAATGGCTATTCTTTGACTGTTTTGAGCATCAGATATGTAAGAGGTTGCAGATCGTATCCCTGTAAAATATGTTTTTTTTCATCTATGGAAGTGGATTTAGTACTTTAATTGTTTAACAATTATCGTAACGATTTTGTATTTATCCGATAAATTTAAAAATGAAATAAAAAATAACAAAATTGTCACTAATCTTTTTTGGTTAGGTACGATTGGTCACTTATTAAAATTTATCATTTTAATAAGATTTTAAAATTAATTAAAATTTATTAAAATGATAATTTTATGGTTTACAAAATAATCTGAGTTTGAGAGTCGGTTATACGTGAAAAATGATTAGCACTCCAACAGTGCCCGTTTAGAAATGATATCACTTAATTACGTGTTATCTTATAATTTTAATAAAAATAGTCTTATTTTTTGTGTTTGAAAAATAATTTTCTTGATTTTTTTATTTATTAGAAAATTTTTTTTAGTGCTCGAATTTTATTTGAAAAAAATAAATTAGAACTCTTTTATCGAAATAATTCTTAAAATATTCCAGTACATTGATAACATTAGAAAAATATTTTCTCACATAGAGATTGCTTAAACATCACTTTTCGAAATACTTTATAATTTTATCCTTGAGGGTTCAAATTTATTTTTCGTAAAAAAATTATGTCATGCATGCAATGCAAAATGTTACTATATTGATGCAAACATTTTATTCTCTTTTATAGAAATATTTATTAATTGTTTTATTTAATATTTTATTTTTAATTTAAATTTTTGAAGAAAAAAAAAGAGAAAATTTTTATTATATTTAAGTTTTTCTATAAATATTTTAATACACTGGTAATATTAAAAAAATTTTTATCACCTATGGATTTTTTAAAGCATCTTTACTCTGAATATTTTTAGAATCCTATCATTGGATAAATTTTTTTTTCATTTTTATTACTTTATTTTATTTTTTTATAAATTAGTTAATTTATTGTTATTAATAGAAAATAAAATCTTTATTATATTGAAATTTTTTTTTATAAATACTCAAATACACTGGTAGTATTAAAAAAAAATCTTCTCACCTAGAGATTTCGTAGGTATCATTACTCGGAGTACCTTTGAATCTCATCGTCGGATAAAAAAAATTTTTTCTTACATTTTTTATTAATTTTGTATTATTTTTATTTAATTATAACATTTTTTTTACCAATTATTTTATAAGGTTTATTCAAAATTATCAAAAAATTTTATTATATTTTTCATTATTTACTTTTATTAATTATTATTATAAAATAATAAAAATTTTATTCAGGTAAATTTTAACATTTTAACATGCATAAATATTAAGAATAATAATTAAAATAACAAAAATAATATATAAAAAATAAAAAAAAAAAACTTTTACCTGAACCGAATCGATCAACTGGCGGTTCGGTCCGACGTTCGATCTGGTTCGATTCGGTCTAGCGTTAGCATTTGAATTTATCGGAGTAGGTAAATCACTACCGTCCATTTCTGCCAAAATCAATGCCTTACCAGAAAAGGTTATTTTCACCACGTACAGGCTCTCCCAATTTGACGTCCATTTTTTTCGATTGTCATGTTGATTTGGAATGATGTATTTCAACATTAAGTCTCTTTCCTTAAAGCAACGAGGGTAAATTTTCTTATCATGTGCTTTCATCATTCTCTTTTGATATAATTCACTATGACAAAGTGCTGTAAGTCTTTTTTCTTTAATAAGGTTCAATTGTTCGTAACGATTCTGAACCCATTCTGCTTTTTTTAATTCTACCTCAATCAGAACTCTCAACGAGAAAATTTTTACTTCGACCGGTAACACAATTTCCATTCTATATACCAAAGAGAACGAGTTAGCCCCAGTAGATGTTTGAACTGATGTTATATAGGCATGCAAAGCAAAAAGGTAACTTCTCATGTCAATTTTTGTAAGTATCATTTGCTTTCTCCAAGATTTTTTTGATATTTTTGTTCACAACCTCCACAGTTGCATTCATTTTCGGACGATACAGTGCAAAATTATGATGACAGATCTTGAACTGAGTGCATATTTCATTCATCATTTTGCTATTTAAATTTTTGGTATTATTAGAAATAATTATCTTTGGAAGCCCATATCTGCATATTATCTCCCTTTTTAAGAATTTACATACTACAGATCAGGTCACACTAGCATACAATGAGATTTCTACCACTTGGTGAAGTAATCAATTATTACAAAGATGAATCTATATCCATTCGAAGCTTTTGGAGTGATTGGACCAATGACATCCATGCCACATAGAGAGAATGACCATGGAGGAGCCAGAAAGTGCAATGTTAATGGTGGAGCGTGAATCTTGTCAGCATAAATCTGACACTTATGGCATCTCCTAGCATAATCAATACAGTCACCCTCCATTGTTAACCAATAATAGCTAGCTCTTATGATTTGTCTAGCCATCATATGAGTATTTACATGTGTCCTACATACTTCATCATGTACTTCTTCAATAATATTTTTTGCTTCAGTTGCATTTACATATCTTAAAAGTACTTGATCTTGACCCCTTTTTTAGAAAATATCTCCATAAAAAAAAAACTCATAGCCAACCTTTTGATAGTCTTTTTATCATTTTTTATCGCATGCTCCGGGTATTACTGACTATTAATATATTGCATAATATCATGATACCATGGCCTCCCATCAACTTCTTTTTCGACACCTGAACAATGTGTTGGTACATCCTTCACATTCAGCTTGATGGATTAGATCTTAATATTTGCATCTATTCTGATCATTGCAACTAAAGTAACTAGTGCATCAGCAATTTGGTTTTTCTCTCTGGGCAGATGCTCAAATTAAATTTCTTCAAATTGCTTGACCAACTCAAAGATGTATTTATGGTATCGATTCAACTTGAAATCTCTCATCTCTTATTCACCTCATAACTGATAAATGACTAGAGCTGAATCTCCAAACACGTCTAACACTTTAATCTTTTTTTCAATTGCTGCTTGCAGACCCATAACACAAGCCTCATATTCAGTCACATTATTTATGCAATTGAAATTTAACCTGACTGTGATGGGGTAATAGTGCCCATCAGGAGATATCAAAATTACCCCAATACCATGACCTAAAGCATTAGCAGCTTCATCAAAATACGTTATCCAAGACTTTACAACAGGTTTATTTTCTTCAATGAACATCACATCTTCATAAGAAAAATCTAATTTCATTGGCTCATAATCTTCGACTGCACGATCAACAAGGAATTTGGCTATTGCACTCCTTTTAATAATCTTTTGAGTCAAATAAATAATATTATACTCTGAAAGCATAACTTGTCACCGTGCTATTCTCTTTGTCAATGAAGGCTTCTCGAGGATATACTTAATATGATCCAACTTTGCTATAAACCAAGTGGTATGATAAAGCATGTATTGTCGAAGCCTTCGAGCTGTCCAAGTCAATGCACAATACATCTTCTCTAATGGTGAATACTTGGACTCATAATCAATGAATTTCTTGCTCAAGTAGTAGATTGCTTGTTTTTTCTTGTTGGTTTCATCTCTTTACCCTAACACATATCCCATTAAATTTTCGTGCACTATTAAATATAAAATCAAAGGTTTCCCTAGAACGGGTAGCACCAATATGGACAGATTCGATATGTATTCTTTGATTTTGTCAAAAGCTTCTTGACATTCGTCATTCCATTCTCTTGGATCATGTTTTTAAGAAGCTTGAGAATGGGATCGCACTTATAAGTGAGTTGAAAGATGAAGCGAGCAATATAATTCAATCTTCCCATAAAACCTCGCACCTCTTTTAGGGTACAAAAAAAGGATAAATTCTTAATAGCATGTATCTTATTTGGATCAACTTCGATTCCTCTTTCACTGACCACAAAGCCTAATAATTTTCTTGATTTAGCACCAAATGTACATTTGGTAAGATTCAATTTCAATTGAAATCCTCTCAACCTATCAAACAGCTTTTTGAGATTGACTACATGATCTTCTCTTTCACAAGATTTTACGATCATACCATCTACATACACTTTTATTTCTTTATGCATCATGCCATGAAAGAGAGTCACCATTACTCTTTGATAAGTGGCACAAGTATTTTTCAACCCAAAAGGCATGATTTTATAACAGAATGTCCTTCACATAGTCATAAATGTAATTTTTTTCATATCATCCTGAGCCATCTTGATCTGATTATAGCTTAAAAAATCATCCATAAAGAAAAATGTGAAGTGTCTAGTAGTATTATCCACTAGAGTATCGATATGGGGTAGAGAAAAATTATCTTTAGGACTTACCCTATTTAGATCTTGATAGTTGACACACATTCTCACTTTTTCATCTTTTTTGGGAATTGACAATATGTTGGCTACCCATTCAGGATATTTTGCCACTTTTAAAAATCCTGCATCAAATTATTTTTTCACTTTCTCTTTAATTTTTAATAGCATCTCTGGCTTCATGCGTCTTAGCTTTTATTGTACTAGCTTGTATTCTGGTTTCAAAGGTAACTTGTGCTCTACAATATTAGTGTTGAGTCCTATTATATCCTGGTAAGATCATGCGAATACATCCACATATTCTTGGAGTAACTCTTCTAACTTCTGCCTTTCAACTGGTAAAAGGGATGCACTAACTTTGACCTCTATTCTGTTTTCATTATCTCTCAAATTCACTAATTCGATAATTTTTTGGCGAGGCTCTATTGGTTTATCTTCATGTTCTATTAATTTTAACAAATCAGAAGGCAGTGTGTAATTATCTGAATCTTTTTCATTATTAAGTTCATCGACATGAATTAAGTTTTCAAAATTGAATCTGAGATTATTGTAATGATTATCCTCGTATTCATTATTTGAGACCCTACAAAGGGTAAAATGAAGAGAACATTGGCACAACAAAAAAATGAAATGGTAAGAAAATGATTAAGGCAAAAAAGAGAAACGATTCAAATGAGTGAAAGTGAAATAAATAAAAGAAATACGGATGCATCTTCTAAGCCTTTTATTAAAACAACAAACATAAACAAGTCACAAAAGATCTCATAATGCTCATAAAAAGCAATTAGAGATTTAAAGTTCTATAATACATTACTTTTTCAAAGTTTTAAAGATAACAGACAGCTCTATAATTTTTCAATTATTCAATTCAAAATATGAAGGATAAGGGTACACGAACAACTCTTCACTTCAACTTTTCTTTTCTCCATCATCCATCATTTGAAAGGCTATCCATCATCCATCATTTGAATGGCTAACTCTGAAAATTCTTCCACGAATCCTACACTTAGGGGTCTAGGCAAATCTAGATAAATATATCCTTCAAACGAAAAAAAATTATAAAGGTATGGAATGACCATAGGCTTTGATTCCGGCTCATATCCCCCAAGATTAGCTATCCACTTATTTTTTTTTTCTCATTTATCATTTTCATTTTGTTCCCTTTTGTTGGCCTATATCCCAAGTTGAATCTATCTCTCTTTTATATATGATCGATGGCTTAGTGATTTATTACAAATTTTTTTAAGTCCGACTTCAAGTCATCATCCCATCTTGGTAAGCTATTTGACAATTATTTTAGTTGTCATAAACAAGTGTGATGAATACAATTTAGATCTTTCAGTCACGTATATTGTATTGACAATCTCGAAGGATCTATAAGAGCATTCTAATGCTTTATCTGTTGATTCCACATAAAGAGTATTTATCGATTGAATTATCAATAAATTTTTTTTCTTACCACACATGTTAGCTTTTCTTCAACAATGAATTTAACTTTTTGATGTAATGAAAATGGAACAATACATGTCATATGGATCCACGACCTACCTAATAAGCAACTGTATGAATGAGAGATATCCATGACTTAAATTTCACGTTGAAAGTGGACGGACCAATCTGTAACGATATTTTTATGTCTCTCAACACCTCTCTTCGGGTTCCATCAAAGGCTCTCACTATCATATGACTAGGCTTCATATAAAATTCATCAACAAGAAATTTTATTAGAGTAGTCATAAGCATAACATTGATGGATGAGCCATTATCAATCAAAACTTTAGTCATTATATGACTTTTATATTTGACAGTAATGTGGAGAGCCTTGGTACTTTCACGACCTTCAAGAGAAATCTCTTCATCACTTCAGCAGAGCATTACGATGTGACTCTGAGCTTAGCAATAATGACAATAGCAAAATTCTAGCTGGCATCTTGTTAAGCTATTCTACCACGTTAAACTCGCTATGTTTTATTAACTTAAAAAATTCACAAGCTTCACTCCTAAAGATTAGCTTTTGACATTCTTTTTCTGAGGCTGTGATAGGATTACTCTGACTTTTTTTTTCTTCTCCTACCTTGGCTTTATCTTTTCTAGCTTTTTTTAGAGCCTCTGGGGTATAACATCTCTCACTTCGAGTTATGCCTCCTAAGCCCGTTATGTTCGTAGTATCTGGGTTGACTACGACATCACAATCATACTTTCATTATACTACTTTATCATTCTGATATGAAAAAGGGTCAGAAACTTTAATTGTCATCATTGGTCGAGAGACGAGCTTTTCTAGCTTTAGTGTCAACTTCTCATCGTAATAAATAGTGACCAGTCTACGCATAAACTTATTTTTTGAATCAATGGTAGACACTTTAGCTTTCGTCAACTCTTCTCTTTCTTCGTAAAACTCTATCTAGCCCATATCCATCAACTTCTGCACCTCTTAACGAAATTAGTGACAATTCTCGATAGAATGCCCCAAAGCACCTTTGTGATAATTTCAGCTCTCAGTTAAGTTAATCGCATTAAAGCAATTTTGAAGTTTTATTGATTTCAATATGTCAACTTTAACCAAGATTTCAAACACCTTAGCCATCGGAGTCTTAACTTTATCTATTTTTTCTTTCACATGACTTTTTTACCCATCAATTAAGGCATTTATTGATGGTCTGGTATGATTTGGTAAAAAATTTCCATTAATATTTGGAGTCCCCTGTTGGTTGGTATCAAAGTTTAACACCCCTTCATTAATTAACCCATAAACTTTATGTTTCAAAGCAATATAGTTCTCAGTGGAATGACCTAGATTCCTATAGTGATAATCACAATGCGCATTAGGGTCATACCATTTGAAAAATGAAGGTTTCAAGGGTTTCACAATAAAAAGAGCAAGTAAATATTTCTCAATAAGTTAGGGATATAAATCTATGTATGTCATAAAAATGAGATTGAAAGTAGGTTTTTCTTGGGTATCTCTTAGGGCTCTTGGACCATTATTAGGTTTTCATTTTGGTCTGGTAGGTGTAGCAGGACGATTGTAAGAATAGGTAGGTGTCTAAAAAGATGATCGAAATTGAGGTGGATAAGTTGATTGTGATAATGGCTGGTATGGCTGATATGGATGAGGAGTGGATGTAATATTATTTATGAAAGGGTTATGGGTTTGGTAGACTGGTGCAGAGTAGGGCATAAAACCTCTGAACTGTTACCCCACATAGTTCACCATTTGAGCTTCATTCTCTTTTTTTTGGGGAACTTTCCATTTTTCTTCTGCATCAAGCTTATCATTATTTATGACATTTTCAATAATCTTACCCGATATCATAATATCTATAAAGTTTTTGGTTGCATTGCCTATCAATCTCTCATAGTATGATACTTTTAGAGTGTTTACAAATAAGACAATTGTCTCTTTCTCGGTGAAAAGAGGTTAAACTTGTGCAGGCACATCTCTTCATCTTTGTGCATATTTTTTAAAACTTTTTGCTGTCTTTTTTTTCATACTTTATAAAGATAAACGGTTTGAACCAGATCCGTGACATGCCAATATTGTGTAAAAAATACCCTTGTGAGCTCTTATCAGAAATAAATATGAGTTTTATCTAGTTAGACATACCATCTAGCTGCAGATCTCATAAAGTTATCTTGAAATACGTGCATCAATCACTTTTCAACACAAGCATGTACTGCCATCTTACTATAATACATAGTGATATGAGTCATCAGACATTTTATGTCATCATATTTTTTAAATTTTAGGACCTTAAATTTAGGCGAAATGACCACATCTGGGATCAAACAAAAGTCAGTTGCATATGTTGAGCCATAAAAATTTATTTCCTCTATGGCCCTAAGTCTTTCTTCTAATACTTTCATCGTCTGTTGGGCATTGATATCTTTTACTTTCTCGAGTGGCTTCATCCGTAGCTTTTTTCTCTCATTAGGATCATTCAAGTTGGGGATCAAGATTGGCTCAGGTGATTTTTTTATCATAACGGGATTAACAAAATTTTGAAATTATCCTGAAGTAGTTATGGATGTCATTCTTGGATAAGAATTGGGATATCTATCGGGAGTAAAAATTTATACTCTAGTTCCTTGAGAAGGTTGGGCCGATCGTGACTCAAACCCTAGAGGATAAACAGAATCTACCATATCTGGCGATTACTCTTGAAAGCTGAGATTTTCTTTCACTGCTTTTTCTTTATCAAGTTTTCTAAGCATATCCATTGTTATACTGAGATCCCCTTTTAGTTTTTCTTAAACTTTTTCGATTCTCTCAAATCGACTGACCTATTCTTGTTTCATGATTCTTGTTTGAGTCCTGGTATTGTATGAATAAAGAGTAGGTTAGGTTGAGATTTTTTATGGACGAGCTATTCTTGAACCTTTATTACCATAATTTTTTTGAAAAAAGTAAAAAATAAAAAATCAGAATGCCATGTGTTAAAAATTTTATTTTATTTATTTTATGAAAATAATGTACATGATGCATGAATACAAGTGAAAGATATTTACTCTTAGACAAATTTTAATACTAGAAATTTTTATTGATTTCATACAACTTTTATTATATGGGTTTTACCATCCTAGAATTATATCCATAGAAGCGTTTGACTTATTCATAATGATCCTTCATCTCGTCTAAAAAATTTACTAGGCGCTGTCCATATTCTTCTATGGGATTGATCTCTTTTCTTAATGCTTCTACCTTTTCAACCATTTTCTATGCTTTCTTCACTTTCTTGCAAACTTGATTAGTCAGGTGCTCTATGTACTATTGCCTTCCTAAGCTTTCTGCTTTCCATCTCATGTGAGCATCCCTTTCTAAATCACGTGTGAAGATTCAATCTTTTTTTTTCTATGCCACTCATCTATTATTGCTGAAATATGGCTTTTATGATTTTACAGTTGCATCTCTAACCCTTGGATCACCTGGTGAAGTGATTCTTTTTCATTCAGTATTTCAAAGTGCTTTATTCTCTCTTTTATGACTGTAACCTTTAACCTTTTCTTTTCCTTTTGATATTTCACCAATCTTGCTGAAGTCGTAGTATATAACCCCTTCCAATTTTGGCATTCTTGAGAAATTTTGATGGCTTCCTCTTGCTTTTCTTGAGCTTTACCTTTCCATTGGTTTATTTCTTCTCAGAGCTCATCCACTTCGCGTTGTCGACTAAGGTAAGACTTGGTAACTTTTTTAGTTTTGAATTGAACTCGAAATCTTTTATTTTTTTGATGCAGATATTTCAAATCATTATTGGCCATATCTCATTCTTTTATGGCTTTTTTCAATCTACTTTCTTGGATTTCTACTTCATATTTTAATTATCCCACATTCTCGTGAAGTCTCAAATTTTTTCTTCTTATTTTTTTTTTCAGCTTCTAATTCTTTCTTCACAAGCTCAATTTTTGATAATTACATTTTTATCGAAAGATTAACCGATTGGTGTGAGCTATCATCAGGAGATAGTACTATGTCTCTAAACCGCTTTGTTTTCCAAATCTGGTAATCAAGAGTGACTTTATCGATGAGAGGCCTCAATCTCATTCTTTGTGTTTTCTTTCATGCTTGAATCAATTGCTCTGAGGTTCTTGGTAGATTTGGTTCCCCGTAAATGAATTCTACTTAGGCCAAGCTATGAATGGCAGGAATAAATTGCTTTGATCAAATTGCCTAAGCACCATTAACGGAACATAACTTACAACGCCCCATAGCCCCAATAGCGGCATCCAGGGTTCATTTTCTCCATAATACAACAAAGGCACTCAAGGCATCCAAGACGTCATCCATTCAATTTTATTATCGATAAGCCTTTGCAAGAAAAGGACCCACTTTTTCTTGGTCTTCAATGTTTGCCGTTGGCTTTTACAGAACTCTTCAATTGATACTTTATTTTATAGATACGGCTTTGAGAATGTACTCTTTTCATACTTGAAATGACTTCTAACTCAGACATATAATAACGGTGCACATCTTATGAACCGTCTCCTTTCATTTTATCGATAAAAATTTAATGATCGAATGGTTTCTGCCAGAACTGTTGGTGTAAGATTAATTGCTTTAGTTTTAATTTGCTCAAAAAAATCTACTACAGTTATCTCAATGTAATCTAAAGTCTTTGGAAAGATCACCATGCCATACAATGATATAGCAAACACAGCCATGTCTTAATCATCATTTAAATGCTCTTAAATAAAATCTCAGAAAAAGTCTCAAAGAATGCCGAGATGTTCACCTTTAGGCTTCGTGAAGAAATCAATGGTTTTCACTTTAACCCCCATAAGCTTGGCCAACTGTTTATGATAACCTGATTTTAACTTTCGGGTAAATACTTTATCTAGACACTATAGTTTTATTTAAAAAAAAATTGAATACTCTTCAATAGTTGACACCAAATCTTTTTGATTAAAAGTGACGCATCTATAGGATGGATTCCAAAACTGTATAGTTACCCTGACTAGCTGTTCATCGATCACTACTGAAATGAGAGATGCAATAAGCATATACTTCTTGCAAAAACTTCCCTTTGTTTCTTCATTTAATTGACCTCAGATGATGGTTAAGTCTTCAAAATCATTCTGTGTAAGATCCAAATACATCTTTTTAGGTAACTCAGACACATAGCCAATAACAAGCAATCTTTATTCTTTTGTTGAGCTTCTTTTGACCAAACATGTACTTCATTATATGGCTCACAAGGGACATTGACTGAGGATGAGCAAATCTATAGTTCTATGGAATCCATAAAAATTTCTTAGAAAAAATATGTCATAAAGAAAATATCTGATGCAGAATTATATGATATGATTAATGCAAAAAAATAAAATAAAATAAAATAAAATTAAGTTAGTGTGAGGATGCAATTTGAGAAAAAAATATTTTTTTTTTTAGTTTTGAGATTTTTTGTTTTGTTTTGTTTTGTATTACACAACTTTTATTCTTATGCGCTTTGGATTTAGGTATTTTCTACAAGAGGGTGTGCAAATTTCTACCTAAGATTAGCTTTCTAGGTTTATTACATGCTGGGTTTAGATTGACATGTGTCTAAAGGTTCCCAAATTGTTCATCACTGTCATCTATGCTGAACTAATAAAGCACTTCGATCCTCATCCATTACAGGCTATGAGTGAAAATGGTTTAATTTGAGTGAAAGTATTTCGCTTGCCATTGCGAAGGTTATCACCTCACGAGGGCATAGGTATTTTACTTCCTCTTATAAAGATGGAGCTCGGGTATAAGCTCATGCATGAGATGCATTGTGTCATTATGTGTGTATATGTTTTCTAATTTATCAAGAGTAATATATACAAAAAAATAAAGCATAAGAAACATAGTAAAAAAAACATGCATGAATTTTTTCTTTATTTTCGATTTGTTTTTTTTCTTTGACTTTTTGTTGAAGGTGAAAAATAAAAATCTAAGAAATCGATTAATACTGTTTAAATCAAAATTTGAGGATAAGACGTAACTAATTTTGGCTTGACTCTTGAAAACAAATGGCATCTCCAATGGAGTCATCAAGTTGTCGTAACGATTTTGTGTCCACCCAATGAATTTGAAAACAAAATAAAAAATAATGGAGTCGCCATCAATTTTTTTGGCTAGGTACAATTGGTCACCTATTAAAATTTATCATTTTAATAAGATTTTAAAATTAATTAAAATTTATTAAAACGATAATTTTATGATCTACAAAATAATCTAGGTTCGGGAGTCGGTTACGCTTGAGGAATGATTAGCACCCCTACAGTACCTTTTTAGAAACGATACCACTTAACTACGTGTTATCCTATGATTTTAATAAAAATAATTTTATTTTCGATGTTTGAAAAATATTTTTCTTGATTTTTTTATTTATTATAATTTTTTTTAGTGTTCGAATTTTATTCGAGAAAAATAAATTAGAACCCTTTTATCGAAATAATTCTTAAAATGTTTCAGTACATTGGTAATATTATAAGAACATTTTGTCACCTAGAGATTTCTTAAGCATCACTTATCGGAATACCTTAAAATCTCATCCTTGAGGGCTCAAATTTACTTTTTGTAAAAAAACTATGTCATGCATGCAATGCATAATGTTATCATGTGGATGCAAACATTTTATTCTCTTTTTTAAAAATTTTTATTAATTTTTTATTTAATATTTTATTTTTAATTTAAATTTTTGAAGAAAAAAAAATTTTTTATTATATTGAAGTTTTTTATAAATATTCCAATACACTGGTAATATTAAAAAAAAATTTCGTCACCTAAAAATTTTTTAAAGCATATTTATTTGAATACTTTTAGAATCTCATCATTAGATAAAATTTTCTTTTTTTTTCTCATTTTTATTACTTTATTTTTTTTATAAATTAGTTAATTTTATTTTTATTAATAGAAAAAAATCTTTATTATATTAAAATTTTTTTATAAATACTCCAATACACTAATAGTATTAAAAAAAAATCTTTACACCTAGAGATTTCGTAGGTATTACTACTCGAAATACCTTTGAATCTCATCGTCAGATAAAATTTTTTTTTTTTACATTTTTTATTAATTTTGTATTATTTTTATTTAATTATAACATTTTTTTTACCAATTATTTTATAAGGTTTATTCAAAATTATCAAAAAATTTATTATATTTTTCATAATTTACTTTTATTAATTATTATTATAAAATAATAAAAATTTATTCTGATAAATTTAACATTTTAACATGCATAAATATTAAGAATAATAATTAAAATTTAAAAAATAATATATAAAAATTTAAAAAAAAAAATTTTTTACCTGAACCGGATCGATCAACGATCCGATCAACGAGTAATTCGATTCGACGGTTTGGTCTGGTTCGGTTCAATCTGGCGTTAGTGGTTTAACGTCGGTTTGGTCCGGTCTGGTCTAGCTCAACTAGACCGATCGAGAGGCAAAAGGGAGAACAGGTCGTCAGGTCAGGTGCACGGGTCAACGCACGAATCCTCTAGGGTCAAAACGACATTGTTTTGCTATCTTCCTAAACGACGTCATTTTGAAGGCCTATTTAAAGGCCAAATCAGCTTTTTTTTTAGTTTTCTTTTTTTTTCTCTCTCTTTCTCTCATACACTCCCTCTCTCTCTCTAAAATTCAGAATCTGGTGACTGCTCCGTCGTTTGTCGATCACCAAAAAAATTTTAAATCTTTTAGAATCTTCTCTTCACCCCCTTAAACACGAATTCTAGCTTATTTTGCAAAAAAAAGCCTTGAACCGCGTAAATCTGGCCTTGAAAATTCGACCAAAGTGGCTTTTTTTATTTTTTTATTTTGGTTTTTTGTTTTCATAGACTGGCGCTGTGGTTCCCATTCCAGGGACTACGATTTTGCTTGTGTTTTGGTGCTTGATTTTTTTTTGCAGAAAGCTTTTTTTTTTTTTAACTTGCATTTTCCTTTTTTTTTTTTCTATTTTTTTGTTGTTTTTTTTGCAAGGTCTTTGGGCTTCTTTCTTTTTTTTTTCCACCGATTTCATTGCTCTATTTATAAAGCAAAAAGAAGATCAAAATTTCAAAAAATTTGAGATATTGGTGACCTAGTATTAGGGCAACCACCGACTATCAGAACTACTACCGGTGGCTATCAGGGTCGGGGTGGCTTATAGGCAGTTGACAGTGCGACTGCCAGCGGCTGACAAAAAATAGTAATCAGAATAATTATTCTCTATATTTTAATAGTGAAAATCAAATTTTTGAGATTGACAATGATGATCCCCACTATAATTTTAACTTGTATGATACTAACTATAGTTGGAATAATCACATTAAAAGTTGTATTAATTCTTATCTTCATTCTCAAACCTATAAGCTAACAGAAAGAAGAAAAAAAAAAAGAAAAAAAATAAAATAAAATAGTGTCAACAACTGACTACCTCATTAAAACCCTAAACTATTACTCAATAATAGTGCCTGTCATTTTTTTAAAGAGTTACGAAAAAAATGCCGACAATTAAAGCTAGTTTGTAATCCAACCTATGCTATAGTTTTTACTCTTTGATGATTATGCAAGGTTAATGTCACCTCACATTGATGCAAATGGTTGACTTTTCAGTAATGTGACAAATAATAATGTTTCTTTTGCAACTTCTTAATTTAGGTGTTATAATTCTTTTAAGCTTTGCATGGTAGGAAGAATAAAAGGGGTAAGGATAGAAAATTAATCCAAAAGGTAAGCTACAAAGTAGGAAAGTAGTTATTAAACATTTTCATTAGATTAACAATTTTTCCAACTTCCTATCAAGCAAAGCCTAGCACCATTTCTCTGGAGATTCAGGTTTTATGCTCTACACAAAATATTATTATATTAACCATTGTCTGTTTTGTTGGTTTTCTATGTATATAACTTGTTTTGTATTAGCACTTCCACTTACACCTCTGTAATCTTTTATTTTCTTTTTTGGCGCACCAAGTTAGCTCTTAAAATCAAAAGGCCGGTATATTCATAGGAGCATAATTTGAATTAAATTGGTCAGTTAAATGTGTGGCGAAATTTCCTTGGTACATAGGACTGATACGAGTATTTGCTTCCTGAGAACATCTGTCAAAAGATGCTTCTCATTGTATGGACAAAATTTTGAAACCTTTTGATGGTTTTTGGGAGACAATAATGAATGGGACCTACTGCTGCTCGAAAATGCAAAGCAAATATATTTCTTGCCAGTAGGTTAATATCATCCAGAAGTTTCCAAAACTTTTGAAATAGATTATCCAAAATATCAGTTGTATACATCTGGTGGAGCATCGTATGACTTGATTAGGAGTGATAATCTGTTCTATATTCATCTGTGCTAACATGATGTTGGTTCTTGCCTTGGTTATTGTTTACCATTTTAACCATATGACATGCATGGAATCGCCAAGTTTTGTTCATTCTGTTATTGTTATGTTGTCATAGGACTTCCATGGTCTTTGGCTCTTGTCAATTTTAACTGGACTCATTATGGCAGAGTCCTGCTGGAAACAAGATTTATCATCTCCAATTGAAGCAGGATGGATTACTCAACTTTATGAAGTTCAAGTACTGTGAGCAGGGTGGTTGCCATTTTCTTAGTTGTACTATAAAATTGCTTCTCTTAGTGTTTTCATCACTTTTTAGATGAGAAATCCTTTTATGTTATGTATGCATAGCGGTTCTGTTCCAAGGTCCAATGCATGACATGTGATTTTTGTCTGGGGGGCTACCATTTGACAAGGTAATTTTTTTTATGTCCATGACTTTGCGGGCAAGTTAATGGGAACCATAAAAGACACTGGGTCAAGGAGGCAAGAGTACATCAAGCAGCAGAGCAGAAATGATATTAATCTTGAATTCTTGGCCATAACCTCACTAAGAAAGCATGTCATAAGCCCTAGTTGTTAAAAGTTTGCAACTTTCTCTAACTTTTTCTTATGAGGGCTTCATTTGTTTTGATATGAATCTGATGATGTTGTTGTTGCTTACTTGTGCCTAAATGCCCAACTTGCATTATGGTAGGGTAAACATAAATGTAGTTTCACATGGTCCATGTTCAAGTCATTTCGTGGAATCAACGGCTGCAGAAAGATTAATTCTTTCAGTCTTACGGGGAAGTATAAGTAGAATAGTTCTAAACTCTTTGGAAATTTTTGGTTGGAAGAAAGTAAAATATAAGTGCAAGCAGTGAAATAATGTTGACAGAGTCCCACTTCCACACTGTAGTAAGTCTGCCGCACTAGATTGGCAGGTCGACATGATGTATAGAGTTGTCTTGAGCTTGGTCTCTTTCATTTTAACTGTTCCCTTGCAAGCATCCAAGTACCAATTTTCTGTAGAGTGAGGCATTTTGCTTCCCTGTTTGCTTCCTCTTCAAAGTATATTTAACAAGTAACAACAGTGGAATTTTGTCATTGCTGAGGGGTCCTAAATTGGTTCTAAAAGATGGAAACATGGAAATTCTCTATGGAATAGCTCTGCATGTTTTGGTCATAAATTATTCATAATAAATAATTACAGTTGCTTGTATAATAACATACGCTGTTTTAAGTCCGCAAAATATTTGATGAAGTAGATTACATGAAGACTAAAGTTTAAATTTTCTGATCTGTATTTGGTTGCAGCTAGTCTGATTACCTCTAAATGTTTCAAATTTGTCATAGGTATGGATCTGGAAGAGAAGTTCATACTTGTATCTGTGTTAAATCATGGACAATGCAGGAGCAGCACTGAGGATGAATGATCAAGAAGGAATCAACAATTGGTAATCACGTCATCATCATTAATTATTATTACCATGATAATACTCTTTATCGCATGGTCCTATTTCTGCTCTCTTTTTTTCGTCTTCTCATCCGTGACTCAATCACCAGACACAACATTATTCAGGACAATGATTAAAATCTTATTTAGGTACTCTTCTTCCACAGTGTTGTTTTTTTGCTTTTTTTTTGTTCTTGGTGTCAAATTTCACACTAATGAGTTGACCCTAAGGCAAAAGAAAATTGGAAAATCTCTAATTTCATGGTCAAGACAAACAAGCCATCATCTTAGTTCAATCACAAGATCATTTATATATATATATATATATATATATATATATATATTCTAATTTATCTTTCCAGTTGGCTGTTCACAAGGATCATAGTGTAAGTGCCGTCTAGGACCCATCCCATTGTCACCGGCTCTATCCCATTCTAACTACTATGGGGGATTTCTTATTGTTTTATACCTAACAACTGTTTGGAAAGAGTAGAAGAATGAAGATGAATGAGATTTCTTAGAACGATCATTGGTTTCAGGACAAATTATTTCTATTTTTACCACCTATTGATATGAAAATGTAGTAATTTTTATCATACTCTCTTAGCTATATAGTTTTTCAAATTCGCTAAAATTTTCTAAAGTGCCAATGTACATTGTTAATTTACATTCATTTATGCCTGTGAGAATTGTATCATGTGTGAATGGTGTAAAATGAGGAATTTTAGTTATTTATTTTTATACCCTCCACTCTCCTATGTCTGGCTGTTTATCTATATATTTTTGTATGTATTCAACGATAATTTTTTTTTTTCACGATTGAAAATTGTAAATGAGAGGTAAAGTTGGAGTAAGAAATACAAAAACGAATTTCCATGAGTGTATATAATCATTGAATTGTCAAAAAAATTTTTTCTTTACCTCTCTCAATCTCCCAAGGAGATAAGTGAGTCCAACACGTGGATCGAGGTCGGGCTTTAAGGTTTGCGTCCAACTGTCTAAGTCAGCGCTCGTGAAAGGGAACAACTGTAATATTTTTCTAATATAAAAAAAAGGCCTCACTCAGTCTGTCTATCTTTCTCGTGAGGTCACGATCTTTAATGTGGGCCCTATCATCATTCTCGGTCCCACCTTTGTTGCATTTAAATGGGACCTACTGATCTTTTGGGCTCTGATTTTTAAGGCCTCAACTTTCAGTCCGACTTGAGCTCAGTTCTGGCCCATGGTCCCCTCAATTTAGAAGCCTAGTAATCGTAGTTTGCAGGTTGTTGGAAACTCGAAAGATCTTCAACTAGTAATATTTGTACCATAAAACTGCTGATAATCACCCAAAAGATTTTATACTTAATCCTAATGGAAAAAGATTGAGAAGTGTGTGCTTAAAAAAAGAGATGAATAATAATAATAATAATAATGGCTCATGAATTAGTAAATTAGGACACTCGGTATTATCCTTAAAAGCAATTATTTGGACCTCTCAACATGTTGGATGGCTCCTATTTGGCGACATGCAACGTCCTTATTTAATGGGTGAAAGCTGGTGCCATCAATGATGTTGCTAGACATAGTAAGCATAGAACCAAGCTAGAGATGGAAAAATCAAGTTTTACTGGTCATAGCAAGACTGCAATTCAGAACAAGGGAATTGGTTCTTCTTTTTTTTTTTTTTTTTGATCTTTTGTTTTCTAACGTTCTTAATTTAGTAACTTGTCCAACATAGTTATAACACCACTATGCCTTAAGGGTAACAATCTTTGAGCTTATTAGATAGTCAAATAAATAGCTGAGTTTGGGTAACAGAATCTTGATAAGATAAGAGGACAAAGGAGAAAATTATAACAAAATTTCCAGGAAAACATAGAAAAAGACCCCAAAAATTGGTCCCCTACTGCACCAAAAAAAAAAAAAACCTGTTTTTGTGCTCTTGCGCGGTAAAAGAGCCAAAACCGCATGCGAGAATCTGGTAATAGAAGAACCCGTGAATAAGCGCATGGGCCCCTTGGTTAGGGTTCACTATTCTTTTCCAATCCCTCTCTCTGCATGCATTAAAACAGAGGAAAGAAAAAAGTAGAAAATCAGAATCAGAAAATTGCATTGCCAATTGAAAGACTATAATTAGATGGCTATGATACCTCTGCATGAGTACTTGAATAGCTTGAAAAGGTAAGATCTTTTATATTTGTTTTGTTGGGATTTTGGCCAATGGCCGTGAGCATGTGCCAACTGCCAATCCCAAATTGATGGGATCTTTTATTTATTTTTTTTTCCTCTTAAGACCAAAACCCAAACGTTGAATTAGTCTAATTGGTTTGTTAGCATTAATGGTTTCAGGTACTTGTTTTTAGTCAAGATTTTAAAATCGAATCATACATTCAATAAAGTTAGGTTTGCAAAAGACTATAATATTAGATCAGAGACCACCCTATTTAACTTTGTATTCTACTAGTTCAAGATTTTATAACAAGTCAGCCAAATGGGGTTTCCTTTTGTCTTTCTCTTGCTGTGTATCTATCTTCCTTCTTGTCCAATTACCAGTATCGAAGCTCATGTTTTAGAGTAACTTCTTGTCCCAACTAATCTTTCTTTCCCTTTCTTTTGCTTTTATTGTTTTATTATGACAAGGAACATTTTTGGCCATCTTGGACAGAAAATATCAAATCCAGGTTTATACCTTGAGATAATCTTTCAAATTCTTATTTTAATCTTGTTTAAGTTATAAATATGGTTTTGAGTTAACCTTTTTTTTTTATGAGAAAAAGCCACATTATTGAATTGGAGAGATCGTGAGGGATTGAGGGTAGTTATGTAGTTATGTTAAATGGTGGTAATAGTTATAGTATACACGCCAAGCAAACGCAAAAGACTCTCCGGCCTTAAAAGGTGAATCAATGAAGCGTATATCTCATCTTAGCCGAAAAGAAATGGAGCATGAATCTCACTCAGAAGCCAAATGATTCAATAGATTTTGGATATCAGAACGACCCCGGCTCATATATATCACATAGGATTCCGAAGTGCTTCAAGAACATAATTATATATGCTAGTAGTTGTTTTCTCGAAGGGTCTCTCCCAACGCCATAACCTATCTCTTACACATGTCTAGTTAGTGTATATGATAATGGAGATATATCATCAGCTGTTAGGACTAAGGAGCTGCCCAGGCCATGTTTAGCCCACTGCATGCCCTCTGAAGGGAATCCCCCTTATATTTTTACATGCAATTACTTTTATATCAATTCATGCTAAGAAAATACCTAAGAGGTCACCTGATTTGGACGAAATGAAAGGGAATAAAATCGTCAATTTGATGCTATATCTCAAACATAACATGTGACACTACACGAAAATTATACAAATAAAAATAAAAAAATAATATAATTTAAAATTTTAACAAAAATTATAAATAAATTTAATAAAATAAAAATATATATTTTATATTTTTATGTCGATACGAACTATAATATGTAATTTTTGTATAAAAATAATGTAAATATATAAATTATTAATATTTTACATAATACAAATATATAAATTATCGTGTCTAAATTTGAGTTTGAAATAAATAAAATTATATAAAGAAGAGAGAAAAAGAAGAGAGGCCTTCCCAATTGCTTGAGTTGAGCTCTTTCACTACACACAATAGGGATTTGAGAGAATTATAATAACAAAAGAAAGAGAGACAGAAGGGGTATAAAAATCATCAATTACATGCGTAGTGGAATGTAAAGATATTCATTAAGATTTCAAAAACTCATTCCAACATTTGAATGGACAATGTTAATAGCTACTATTAACTAGAAGTGTGTAATTCTAATCATCAAAAAATTGATAATTTTTGTGTATGAATTAGTGGCCATGATGCAAGAAATCAAGAGTTCAATTATGGATATAAAAGAACACAATCTAAAAGCTTAATAACATAAGCCAAAAATGTTGATATATGAACTGAAGATTGTTGGGTGTTTTATAACAGGAACAAAGGAAAAGACAGAAAGTGCCAACGTCAGAGAGTTCAAAAGATAAATTATTATTAAAACTATAATGGAGAAAATTTTTTTTTTTCTGAATCAAGTGAGCTGGTGCCTAGTCCTTGCTTTGAGCAGCCACCTCTCTCTTCCCTCTGTAAAATTCCTAGCGTTTCCTTTGGGTTTCTTAGCCTTTTTTCCTCACCTGAAATTTTATTTATTTATTTTTGGGGTCTAATTTTACCACCCCATCTCTCCTTAGTCTGCCAGTGTAATCATCACCTGCTGTACTCTGTTATCTACAGAACCCTGGTCCTGAAGGTCTCTCTCTTCTCTCTCTCTCAATCTATTTGTGAATCTTTATATACACATAAACGGATAGAAAGGGGAGGGTTACTGGGTAGTGGAGAGGTTTAGAGAAAAAACCATCTTATTGTCTGTATTTTCCTCATGTTTTGATTGCATGGGGAGAGAAATATTTCTCAGCTCTTGTTGGTTTTCTAAGAGATAGATAGGAAAGAGATATATATGATCTGAAT
This sequence comes from Durio zibethinus, assembly GCF_002303985.1. The sequence goes on from NW_019167893.1 coordinate 6,646,748, forward strand.
TTCGTAGCAGAGTCGATCAGACAAGCAATCCATGGCTAGATAGCGACTTGGAGAATAACCCATCATCATCATCTCTTCACGATATTTTGCTTTTTCCTCCCAATGAATGATGCCTTTCTGTATCTACATGTCACTGCCACCTGTTTATTAACAAACCTGTGTTTAGTTTGTGTCCAGAGAGCTAGGGATTCTCTATTTCTGGGCTACTCTTTGCTGCTCTCTTTCTTGTTGTTTCTTTCAAAGGTGCAAAGTGGTCACTCTTTGAACAAGACCTAATAATAAAGTGGAACAAGATATCAAACAAACAGAGAGAGAGATCAGACTAGTCTTCTGAGGTTTTCTCTTGTTTTTCTGTCTTGAAGTTTGCTTCTTAATTCTCAGGCATGTTTCCTGCAGCTATGTCCAATTCTACTTCTTTGTCTGAGGAGGCTAGTTTTTCTTCTGGTACAAGAGTTGAAGACTTTGGTCGCTTAAATCCTATTGTTTCAACCATTTCTCCTCAGCAGCAGCCAGAAAAAATTAAGAAGAAGAGAAGCCTCCCAGGGAACCCAGGTAAGACTTTGTTAATTCCCATCTCTCTCAAATTTTCCATTATTTTAATCGTTTGGTGCTTTTACAGATCCAGATGCTGAAGTGATTGCTTTATCTCCAAAAACGCTATTGGCTACCAACAGATTTGTATGTGAGATCTGTAACAAAGGTTTCCAGAGAGATCAGAATCTTCAGCTTCATAGAAGAGGCCATAACCTTCCATGGAAGCTGAAGCAAAGAAACAGCAAAGAGATAAAAAAGAGAGCCTATGTTTGTCCTGAGCCTACATGTGTCCACCACCATCCTTTAAGGGCTTTAGGTGACCTTACTGGAATCAAAAAACACTATTGCAGAAAACACGGAGAGAAAAAGTGGAAGTGTGAGAAATGCTCAAAGATCTATGCTGTTCAATCAGATTGGAAGGCTCATTCTAAGACCTGTGGAACAAGAGAATACAGATGTGACTGTGGAACCCTTTTCTCTAGGTAATTTTTTATATCTCTTTTTTTCTCCTAAAAAAATATTAAAAAAAAACCATAATTGAGATGTTTGATCCTTTTTTAATTATCTTTTTTATATTTTTCTTTTTTTTCTCAGTTTTCCAACCTTTCCTTCTTTATAAATTTTGATGTTTCTTTTCTATGCTATTCATCACTTATGGACTCTAATGGGGGATTCATAGAACTCTTGGTCTTTAGTTCAAAGTGGGAAGTGTCTTTAAGGCCGTTTTTGTTTTTGGTTTAGTGGGTTTTTTTTAGTTGTTCTCTTACACAAGAGTGGTAAGCTATGCATGGAATATATCTGGAACTTAAATGCAGCGGCAGGTTTCGTTTCGTCGAAGTAGACACTAATCACCATTAATACAAGTGTCTGTTACCGGTGACCTTGTGAAGAGAAACTGAAAGCAATGCCTCTGAAATCTGAACCAGCTGCCATGTTCATGTCTGAAAAATAAACGATATAGTAAAAAGATAAGGAACAGTCATCATAATCCTTAGTATTTTATCGTATTCTTCACGATTCAATAGCTATTAAGCCTGCATTATTACCAGCGTTCTTGACTTTATTTTTCTTTCCTATATTCTTCTTTCATATAGCATGCCATCATTAATTTGCAGAAAATACTGAATCTCTGAAACTTTCATCATGAGTAAAACTGAATAAATCTGCAAAAATATCTGCAGACGATTTTGCTTTTCTTTTTCCTTCCCCTCTATCAATTAGATTCACGTTTCAATTGCATATCTTTGCTACATGGATGAAGAGATCTAGTTTCAAAATACTAACAGTATCCATCATTATTTACCAAATGCTTGAAAATTTGAGCCATCTTTGCATGCATACTCTTCAATTAACTGTCATTCATCTCTCTCTCTCTCTCTCCTCCTTTATATTTGATCAACAAAGATAGTTTCTCCTTTAATTTTCTGTAAACTTATTATGATACATAGCGCATGCACGATCCTAAGTCTATCCCCTTTCTTCTTTCTATTCCATAAGCGAGAACATCCATTCTATCTTTTGTCAAAATCCCACATTCACTTTCTCTTTCTTGAGGGATAATCAAAACTCCATCTGTTAAACCATTACAATCTAAAACCCCTTAATTGATCCACCATTACACATCTGTGTCATTCATTTCCTCTTCTTTTGCTTGCTAATGCAATTAATTACGACCTTGTAAATTTTTTCTTGTGAAACCTATGTAGGAAGGACAGCTTCGTAACTCACAGAGCATTTTGCGATGCATTAGCTGAAGAAACTGCAAGACTCTCAGCCAACCAACTTGCCTCCACAGCCACCACAAATCCAGCTCTCCACCATTTGACATCCCATTCCAACCCCAACTCATCTTCTCCTTTCCCTTTCCAATCCCATATCTCTCTCCACCCATGGGTCGACCCTACTCAAACTTCTAACCCTAACCCTAATAACCCACTTCATGTCAGGCCTGAGACTCTCCATTTCGCGCCATTCTTCCAAGAACCCCCGCCACCTCCAAAGGCCCTCATCACCTCACCCTTCCAAAATCTCCACGTCAACAACAACCCTTCCTCCAATGCTGCCATGTCGGCCACTCCTCACTTGTCAGCCACAGCTCTCCTTCAAAAGGCTGCCACCGTTGGTCCAATCGCCTCGCAAATAAACAATTACAACACCAACAACAACAACATGTCGAGTCATCTCTCCCCGGAGTTCTTGGGCTTCACGGCTGGAAACCTGGCCACGTGGCAGAAGAGCTGCGAACGTTTCACCAGGGACTTTCTAGGTTTGACTGGAGACCATCACCATAACGGTGGTGGCAATGGGAATGTTAACGTTAGCATGAACGTGAGCGATGTGCTAGCCTATGCGGGGGGAGTGGAGTTGCGTCACCTTGGGAGAGACCCCTCGCAGTTGAAACCCCAACGTTTTGGATTCGCTGAACCTGCCTCGGAAACATGGGGTGGCTGTTGAAGGAGAAAAAAAAAAGAAATTGATAAAAACAGTGAAAAGAAAAGGGTAAAATAATAATTTAGAGATAGCCCTTCTTATAATGACATCAATGCCCTTTTCTATGTTTAGGGGGAAAAAAAAGAGTGAGAAAGAAGGGCCATAATATAATCCATGGAGTAGCTAGTCACCTTCTTTTCAGCAAAAAAGAAAAAAAAATTGTAATTTGAGTTTTAATTTCCCAAAAAAAAAAAAAAAAGCTTAGTAGTTTACCTGCATTTTGTTTAAATTAATTTAGTCCCTGTCAATCTTTCGACTAGTGTTCAATGGTACGTAGTAAACTTGTTCATCATAAGGGAATATTAATTTCCTAAGAGAAATATTTCTATTTTGGTTTTGTACATAATATATTTTATTTTACTTTTTATAAATAGTAATTTGATGATAAAAATGAAATTATTAATGTATGATTTAAATTTTAAATTTATTAAATATCACAAAATAATTATATAAATAAATCATACATTTTATTTTCTTGAAAAAAAAAAATTAGTTGCTAGGTGTGTGAATGGCGGATGGCGGTGGTATTGTTACTTTCTTTACAAAGGAAAAAAAGTCACACGCAAAGCATCTATACAAGTACCTCTCAAATTTTCCTTTATTGGTAATGTCCTATCTTTTATCATGACAGCTATTGAACATGGATCACAATTTTTTTTTTTTAACTACTATATGAGTTTGAGGGAAATTATACTAAAAAAAAATTTCCCCAGTCTTTTTGTTTTTTTGAAAGGCAAGAAATATTTATCGATAAATATTATTAATTTTTATAAAAAATTTGCCGTCTTTTTCTTTCACAATTAAGTTGCATTTGTCTTGACTAGCTATGTGAGGTGGACTCCATGAAAGAATATATACCAAGTGGAGAAAAGGACCAATGGTTATGAATTATCCATCGAGAAAGTTTTAACTTTCAAGTTTTTTACTTTTACTATAAACAGCAAAAATCGAATGAATCTAAAAAATATTCATTTCTTTGTTCAGTCTCCTCTCTCCTAACCTCCCCTTCAAACAATATCTTTGACATTTTGAGATAAAAGATTGGTTAATTCCCCTTCAGTCATAGACTCAAGTGAAGGTCTCAAGCTTAGATTTCAATTTATTTTGTAACTTTGCAAAGAGCGGTCCAATTGATATGATCTTTTTTCTACTCTATATTCAAGTCCTGACGTGATGTGGAAATTATAACTCGAAATTTCATTTATTCTAAGATCAATTATAAGGAATTTAAATAGAAATCGCAAGTTTGGAAAATAAGAATGAATGTACAATTTTATATCTTTTCTTTCTTTGAGAGAATATATTTTACAAGCAATAATTTATTTTCAAATAGGCTGTATCATCTGCTCAAGGGAAAAAAAAAAGGAAAAAAAAGGGAATAAAAGAAGGAATATTCATTCATCCGCTATTAGTTCAGTCTTGCACGTGAGTATTCGTTCTCCTCTCAATGATGATGACCCTACACGTACGCTTCATGGATTGAAATGCCTGTAATGCACGCAATAGAATTACCATTGTACCCTTCGTTTAAAGCAAAAGAATTAAGAATTTTACAGTATTAAGGTAGCGAAAGGAGGAGGAGCAGAAGAAAGAGATGAGGTAAGCATGTCGGTGGAAGGCCAGACATTGTTCTCTTTGGATTGACGATCCCGGCCTTCTAGTTCTCCCTGCTAACCTAGTTGACGGAAGCACAGAACTGACAGCTAGCCCATATTTAGAAAAAAATTAAAAATTATTTAATCATATGATCATCTAACCAAACCCACATCTGGTGGTAGGGCTGCTTCTGAAATTTCTATTTCTCTAATATCACAGCCAAAAATGGATGCATTTAGAGTTATCTCTTTTTTTTTATATATGCACCAAAGGAAAATGATGGTGTAAAAGTTCATGCGTGCGTGTATATATATATATATATATATATATGCATATTTATTTATAATAATGATTATTAATTAATAATGTGCAAATTCTTGAAGAAAGCTCAACACGAATCACAAATAACAAGAAATTTGAATGTTTTGAGGTGCTCTTAATTCTGAATTATATTGCATCATATAACTAACAAATGCAGGTCTTCCCCATAAGAAGTATTAAATGAGTTGTATTGGGCTAGTATAATTCATTAAAAAATTAATTCATATGTGAATGGGTTGTATTAATTTAACATTATTATTTAATTTGCCTTGTTAGTAAGGCTTATATGATGATTTATTCACATATGTGTTTTGTCTTATTCTAAATTTTTCATAATCAATCTTTAAGTAATTTTTATTTCATAGTTTTTTTTAAATGATAAATCAAAATAAAAAAATTATAATTCTATTAATAATTTAAATATTTTATAAATAAATTTATTGATACAATTTAATTTTTATAAATTACTAACATAAAATATAAAAAGGATAAAAAAATTCATTACATAATAAAAACAATATAAAACATAACTAAAAATCAACAGATTAAACTCATTTATAATATTTATAAACTAATATAACACAACATATTAATACTTGTATATCATATCATATTAATCCGTGTGTCACGTATTAACATTAACTTTTAATATCAACTCAATGAACTCAAAATTTTAATTAAACAGGACACAAATATATTTATAATAATAAATCATGCTAAACACGATCCCATGTCATGGCAGCCGATTTGACATCTCTATTCCCCACATTGCCTATTCCTTGCAAGGTGGTCAAAGCTCAATTCACTTTACAGGCATTCATGCATGATTGATGGTATATACGTGTCACCAATGAATAAGGAATGTTGTTATTAAAGAGTTTAATTTTAATTCCATTGTTCACAAAAAGTACTCTCTCGGACAAATACTACATTCGAAACTCTCTTTTTGATATTTCCAGGTAGAAAATTACAACTTATAATTACAATAAAGTTAAATCAAGACTCAACAAGGCAAGAACTCATGTCTCTTTTTTTTTTTTTTTTGGGAAATTGTATATGTAAAGTTAGGTCCAATTCCAAAGAGTTACAAAAACCTCTTGAGAAAAAGAGAACATTTAAAAGATGGAATTAAAATAAAATAACTAATCGCAATATAATAGATCATTAATATCGAATCTATTGACTAATGCAAGTGAACGTAATTGACTGCCAGAACCAGAGTTACCAAACCATATGATATGTGACCATTTCTTTGCAAATTCAATCACATCTTTTTTTTCCTTTCCTCCTCACAATTCGAATTCCACGTAAGGACTGGTTGGTAATCAATTTCCAAGAAAAAAATTTTCCCCAATCACTTTCTTTTGGGATAGTAAGAAAGAAATTGGAAAATACTATATACTAAAGAAGTATGAAGCCTTTTCTAAAGAGGGAGGGTTGGGTAGGGGCTGTAAAACTTGTTTGTAAGCGTGAGTGAAAAGGTTATGTGAAATTGCGTTTACGTTTTGGTGGTCCAGGACGTAGTGGTACTAAACCAGAAGGAAACAAAAGAGAAAAAAATAAATAAAAAGAAGGACACAGAAGAGGAATGAATGAGAGATGAAAAAATGTCAACGGTTATGAAAAAGATGCTCGATGGAACTTTGAACGTTTGAATCAATAATTCAGTCTTTTTTTCCCTGTTGCACCTTTATCAGTTTCTGTGCCTGTCCCCATATCACAAGCCTTCGGCTGGCAGCTGAACTTACATGATATGAAGTCCAAAATCCAAATAAAATTAGGCATCTGCTTCCCTGCTTTGATTGCGTGACCCACCCGATCCATCCCATCTGCATCTGGCATCTGAATGTTTCGAGGTCTTACACGTCTACACAAAATTATTTATTATGAGATTGAAGGGTAAGCATGAAATTGATTTTGGGCTACTGACCAGAGCTGTAATTAGTAAAATGCACCAACCCAAGTTAGAGATAGTAGCTCAACTTTGCCTAATAACAAATAGTTAAAAGCATCAATTCAGGTTAAAGAGAGCAGTTCAACTTTGCTTAGTAACAAATGGGTTGTCTGTCAATTGTTAGGAGATCAATCCAATTCATTAACAACTTTAACCTCCTAAAAAAATAAAAAAGATTATAGCAAATCCTTGTTAGTATATACAACCAGACATTGAGAGAGAGGAGAGCCTTGGGATTAGTGAAAGTAGAAGTTCAGTGCTCATGGGTATATCCAAGCTTTTGGGAAGTATGTGATAGTTGCAGGGTTAAGATACAATATACATGCCATTTGCCCACTAAAAAAGACTGCCCTTTTTTTTTGTTCTTTTTTATTATTATTATTATCTCCCTTCTGCGCAAAACCAAAAGCTTCTCTTCTATTCCCACTTCTTTCCTCTTTCCCCTTTCCTCTCTCAACGGCACTTGCATGTGTCATCTCAGTAAACCTTACTTTTGCCCTCTTTCCTTCCCTTGGCTTCCCTTCCAATCCTAATGATTAACAAACCCTTCCTTTCTGTGCTTTTTCTTTTCTTTTACCCTCTGCTGCAATTCCCCTCCCTCTCAGTATTAACATTCGCACGACAAATGAATATATGAAACAGATATTTTGTATGACTTTCTTCATCCTAAATATATAAAAATAAAAGCACCTTTCTACCCTGTTGCTAAAGCCAATAACTTTAAAAGCCCATTTTCATTAATACTTGCTATTTTCATGAATAAAAACTTTAAAACTTAGCAAATAGAAGCTCAGCAAAAGATAGTTACAAGAAAGGGACTACAACAAAGAGATTCACAATAGATACGATCCAATATGAGTAGAAGGGGTCCTCATTTCCTCACTACTAATGGTCATTTCTAATAAACTCATTAAGGAAAGTCCACCGCATCATGGCAATCTTAATGCCCATTTCAACAATAAAATAATGCAGGTTGGTGTCATTGTGCGTGGATGTGGTTAACTTCTAGGAAGACTGCTGTCCCCCTACTTTTCTTCTCCTTAATGCACATCAGTGTTCCACTAAGCAGATACTTATCTCAAGTTAAATTAACTACACCCGGCATCATGCTCACCATTTTCATCTAGTTCATGTACAAGGGATTCTTTCTCTAAAAATGTTTATGCTAGCAACACAATCTTAATGAAACATTCAGAAAAGGCAACGGGAAGAGCTTTGTAATTTGAATCATACAGGATCTAAGCTTAACCGAGATATGCTGCTCTATTCAAGGTTTGTCATGATTTATATTCTACAAAATAGTTGTTGACTTACATGTAAAAGTACTGATTGCAACAGAAAGCATCTGAGATTAAATATGCATTGATTTGCTATTTCCAGATCACCTTGAGACTAATTCTCTAAAGAAGAATGTGTCACGAGATGTCTCGCCCAACACACAGGTTTGGTACATCAAAATTCCCTCCCAAGTATTTATCCAATAAATTTTTGAATGCCTTCAACACAAAAGTATAAGACTAAGAATGCAAAAGTTCAGAATTTAATCTCTGTTGGGAGTATGATGCATCATAATTCAATAAAATTTACTATACTTTGGATTGTCAATTTTCTCACAGAAAAGATTCCAAAACCTTCAAAACATATGCACCAAAATATTATTTGGTAAGCTTGGAAGAATTTACAGTCAACCTGCATGATGTTGATGTGTGCCCTTGTGCAAACATGGCCATTGTAAAACATGCTAAAGCAATAAACATGCATAAACGCTGATGTAATAATGATGGGAAAGAACAAAAAGGACAATGAAAATAAGTGCAGCTATAAGGAAAGTTAAAGACTCCAGCTTTTTTGTTTGGGGGGGGGGGGTGGTGAAAGGTGATGGATCAGAAAACCATAATTAAGTAATTCAAAGTTTTAAATCAGATTTATTCTGCACAGCTGTAAGAAGGGAAAGACAAAGCCTAAACAATACCTAATAGAATCGCAATTTTGATGACGATGCACAAAAATAAAAATTAACATGATTGGGCACAAAGGTCCAAAGAGCAACTTTATTTGAAATAATCCAGAGCAGTATGAGTAGAATCAGATGATGACCTCTTTTTCATCTATCAAAGCCACGAGGGGACAGGGTTTTCAACACTTGACTCATAACTGAAAAACTCAGCAAAAGAGATAATAATTGCAGAAGGATGGCGAGAATAAACCTAGCAAGCTTCCATGTTGTTTGCATTGTCTCACCCATCTACTAACAAATTTGAATCTCTTGCTGATGAAAAAAATGTGAAAACCAAAGAATTAAAACCAACCTTGAACAACAAAATTTTTATCCTTTGTGCAATTCCAATTAGGCCTGTCATAGTAAACCACAATGATGGACTGATATGAAAAACCATTTACATTAACCAACACGTAGTTCTGGATGAGGATTGTATTTATTCCTCCAATCAGCTCAAACTACCCATCCACCTCTCCCTCTCCCCATCCACATAAGAAAATTAAACTTAAATAAAACATTTCTTGGACTTGTATTTGAGCAGAAAATTTTTCCTTATATCTCAAATCTCAGAAACCATAAAATGATAACTACTTATATTCTGTTCTGAAAGAAAAAGTTATACAAGGTCAAAGCATCACCTGATGTGCAAATGTTTCTTTCCTGTTTAGAATGGCATCCATAGCTGCAAATTGGTTATCAAATACACCATAGAAGACCTGGTAGAATTTGTTCCTGAAATCATGAATATGAATAACATAGTGATGCCAAAAACCACTACATTAATTAGAAATGAAAAACTAAATCAGAACCCAAGAAAAATTAACATGTATTTGTTCAGAAAATAATAATAATAACATGTACTGATCTTTAGTGTTCTGCTTATCTATCTCATCAAATTTTTGAGTGAGGATTCTGCCCCCACCAGTAAAAGCAAGTGCAGTATTAGAGCTTCAAAAGTTCAGGGGAAGTTGTGCTGGAAAGTGATAGAACACAAATGGGCAGCTATTCCATCAATAAAAAAGAGAAAAAAGAAAACTAGCAAGGTAGAATGAAAGAAAGCAAGTCAATTTAGAATAGTAAAAAGAACAATAGAGGAGTTAGAGTAAAATTTGATAGGTAAGCCATTCATCAAGCTATTGTTTTAAGTTCCTTCATGCGGAATCAAATCATCAATTTACTATCTCGAGATCACCCTGCAAAAATTAACATGTACAGATTGATCTTCTTAAGAGTTCTGCTTATCTATCTCATCAAATTTTTGTGTAAGGACTTCTGCCCCACAGGTGAAAGGAAGTGCAGTATAAGAGCTTCTAAAGTACAGGGGAAGTTGTGTTGGAAAGTGATAGAACAAGAATGGATAACTATTCCTTAATAGAAGAGAGAACAAAGAAAACCAGCAAGGTAGAATGAAAGAAAGCAAGTCAATTTAGAATAGTAAAAAGAACAATAGAAGGTGAGTTACAATAAAATTTGACAGGTAACCCATTCATCATACTATTGTTTAAATTCCTTCATCCAGAATCCAATTTTCTCATATTTTGTTTTCCACAACAAGCATTAGAACAGGACAGAAGCCTTACTTGGACAAGCACCAATTCAGGAGTAGATGCAACATAACTTCTTCAATTTTAAAACAAAAATAATAATATAGGAAGAATAGCTCAAGAAAATAGTTCCCAAATTCAACATAATTCAAAATAGCATTATGAAAATTCAAGGCACATAATGAAAGTGTAACAATGTTTCTATGAGATTGCAAACCCACCAACATTGTGGGAAATAAATCCTGAAAGATGCCAGGTTCAAGGATCCAGAGCATTTTAGGTACCGGATCATCTTCTAAATGATATACTTTAGTCATTAAAGTTTATTTTGCTTATCTCTTGCATAACACATCAAACCATTTGTTGAATTAAACAACACTGGTTGATTTTGATCAGAAGCATTAGAGCTTCCAAAGTTCGGGGGAAGTTGTGCTGGAAAGTGATACAGCACAAATGGTTAACTAACTATTTCTTAATAAAAAAGTAAGAGAACAAAGAAATCCAGCAAGGTAGAATGAAAGAAATCAAGTCAATTTATTATAGTAAAAAGAATAATAGAGTGCGATTTGCAATGAAATTTGATAGGTAACCATTCATCAAGCTATTGTTTCAAGTTCTTTCATGCAGAATCCAATTTTTTCATATTTTGTTTTCCACAACAAGTGTTAGAACAGGACAGAATCCTTGCTTGGACAAGCACCAATGCCACCAACCATTAAGATTAGACATAACTTCTTCAATTTTAAAATAAAAATAAAATATAGGAAGAATAGCTCAGAAAAATAGTTTCCAAATTCAAAAAAATTTAAAACAGCATTAGTGCAAATTCCAGGCGCATACTGAAAGTGTAACAACGTTTGTAGGAGAATGCAAGCTCACCACCATTGCAAGAAACAAATCCTGAAAGATGCCCAGTTCAAGGATCCAGAAAATTTTAGCTACTGGATCATCTTCTAAATGAAATGTTTCAGTAATTAAAGTTTTATTTTGCTCATCTGTTGCATAACACATCAAACCATTTGTTGAAGTAGACAATGCAGGTAGGCTTTAATCAGAAGTATTAACCTGGTCATGAGCTAGAGCAACTAGTTGATGAAAAGCCTGGACAGCATAGGGTTCCAATTCATGCAAAAGAAGGCTATGTTGTTGTTCCTTCCCTTTCAAATCCCTTCTCTGGCTAGCCTAATCCAAGCTATAATCAAAATGATCTACTGAAAAAATTATCAAGTTTAATTCACACAGAATGCAAGCAAAACAATATTAGCGGCTTTCATTTCATTATCAATTAAAAGAAAAATCTAAAGGACAACATGACGAAGCAAAACAGTAGATTTCTCGGAATGTTTATCTTTTCTTGTTTTTGGTGAAAGTCAAGCATGCTTTGTCAGAAACTGACCTTTGTTACATGGCTGCTCAGGTATATTTCTCTGCTGTCTCTACATAACAGTAGAACCCTTGAGAAGTACTTGGTCCTGTCCTAATAGAATACCTAACTCAGTGGTTGATGGACCCAGGAAAATGAAAAGGAAAGTAACAACTGAACAAGCAGAGACTAGTACATTTCAATCCACAAAATTTCAGAATAAGTGGCGAAACATAAGAACAACGCTGTTTATCACATTAACCAATGCTGCCTAATTCATCATCTATCATGTTTCTAGTCCACACTGGTTAGAGATAAGCAACAAGATATCAAAAGTTCACTGAAGATTTAGTTTATAAAACTCTGATGAGATAATTTGATATATCAGTGGCTTTCATTTCCTTATCAATTAAAAGAATAACATGACCAAATAAAAACATAACATAGGTTTCTCAGAATGTTTATCTTTTCTTGTTTTTTAAGAAAGTCAGCATGCTTATTAGATACTGAACTTTGTTACATGGCTTCTCTGGTATATTTCTCTCCTGTCTCCACATAGCAGAAGAACCCTAGAGAAGTACTTGGTCCTTTCCTGATAGAACGCACAACTCAGTTGCTGATGGACCTGGGACAACTGAACAAGCAAATAATGTAGTACATTTCAATCCACAGAAATAAAGAAAAAGTGGTAAAACATAAGAACAGTGCTGCTTATCTCCCTAAGAATTGATGAGATTAAAAAACAGTTCAGAAAGCAGATGAAGAATTATATCTTCCACCAAAAAGTTCAAGCTTCCGTACAAGATACAGCTACAAGATAAAAATTCCTGGTCGGGTCAATAAGATCATTAAAAGCATTTCGATTTATTTATCTCTTATTTTACATATAATGGATTTGCCTGGACCAATACATGATTTAAACCCAAATTTCTAAGAAAACAGTTTCCGTTCTTTAAATGAGCTATTAATGCAAAGAAAAATATCTAAAATTACAATTCTGGAGATGGGTAAAAGTTCTGCAAACTCAAAGACTACAATTCGGATAGAAGTCACAATCAAGAATAAAGATTCACCAATAAGCATACAGTGTATCATAGAATGTTGAAATGACCAGACAAGAGGAGTGTTGGCCCAACCAAGAATCAAAAACATAACTGCAGCAAAAAGCATAGCAGCATGCATACCTTTTCTCTGTCTGTCAACCTTCACATAACAAGTTCATTCCATGAGAAACAGAAACTCAAGTTAGCTTACAATATTAATAGTGATTAATAGAATCATTTTCATAGGCAAATATGGTAAGGATAAAAAATATTTTAAAAAGCAAAAATATTAAAAACATTTTGTGCAAATAATATGCCTTCATATGGTCTGCAAAGCTAGACATTGTGCTGGAGCACCACCAATAATTAACAACAATTGTCAAATCATCGCCATCTACTTGGTGGAACCTGTATCAATAGGAAATGAAAATCACCTAACCGAATGGTCTATAAGAAACACTGTAGCTCCAACAAGAATATATTGTCAAGAGGAAAAAGAAAAATAAAACTTCTAATGGTTAGTGAGTTTGTATTATAAACCAAACAGGCAGTGATGAAAAAAGCAAGCAACATTTAAGTTTTAAAAATGAAGTTAAAGGTAGGCCTTTACTCAATGACATCAAGAAAAGACAATAAAGTTCCTAAATCTTTTGTAAAGGCTAAAATTCTCCTTCACAATATTTACTTTATAACTTTGTCTTATGAACAGATGCCCTCACAGTATATGCTTCACTAGCTCACTATGTCTTTTATGATTCTCTAGAACAGCTGTCAACAGAAAAGTCAACTCACAAAGCACCAAGCAACTTTACTTTAAGGTTCGGTTTTCCTGTTTAAAACAGTGGCTATAGTACAAAATCAAAGTGCTAAGGCATCCAAGTATTTGGTTGGTTCCAAATTTCAACAATTCCCTTAGGGTAAGGAGAGTTTCCAAAACTGGTTGTAGAGAAAAGAGAATAGATTAGAAGTATTTGTTGTATCAAAAAAGATTCAATGTTTTTTTTTTTTCCTTCAAGGACAACACATTCAATAGGATTAAATAGCTTTGAACTTCTGGTCAAAAGGAGAAATAATTTCAAATGGGCAAATAAACTGAAAAAAAGCAAATATTATAAAATGAAGTACTCAATCTTATAAAATAGGAGATGATCAAGTGACCCACCAACCCGAGTAAAAGGGAAAAAGCACATATCGCATTTAGCTAGGAAGTATTATTGAATGTACACTCACTCACATCCTAGTCAGTATCACTCTTGCCTTCCATTTTCATAAAAATGCGTAAATTCCACATCAAAATCACTGTTGGAAATTTCTAACTTCTTATCTCCAAATTCAAAGTATAATTGCCAGACTGACAGCACTACATTGGCTACACTCATAATCAAATCTAAAATAAAAGAACTTTATAGAAGAGGGCAGATGCTCTCTGTCACTTATGAATAAGATGTACTAAACTTGAAGAGAGATAGAATTGATATTGGAGAAAGAAAGACCAGTGTTATTCTGAAACTTAAGGGCCAATTAAGATAAAAAAAAGAAAGTTAAGGGAAGCATGCTAACAATGCTAGCAATACTCTCATAGAAAGTAAGAGCTTAACCTTACCAGCCTACATGAAAAAAAGTGCATCACCTGCATGAAGAATAACCTTCTGAGAGTATTCCATGGAATATTTTGCTCTTGGATGAATTGAAAACTCAGGGTTTTCCAAAGACACAGAACTGCCAAGAGAGTTTTGCGTTTTGCTCGGAGCAACGATACTGTTAAAGAAATAAAAATTTGCAGTTGACAGTCGATCATGTAGCCACGCAAGATTTCAAAAACGTTTCTTTTTCTTAATCAGAGCCACTCAAATACAGAAAATAAAAGCAAATTAAGTCCTTGATGAAGATAAGCAAAGTAGCATACCTATTGTTTGAGGCCTCCCCATATATAGGCATGGGACATAACTGGGACTTGCAGAAGGGTTCCATCCAGTGGGTGCCATTAAGATTTAACATAATTTTATCAATTTTAAATACGAATAATAATATAGGAAGAATCGTTCAGGAAAATAGTTTCCAATTTCAAAAAATTCAAAATAGCATTGATGAAAATTCCAGGCGCATACTAAAAGAGTAATATACTGAAAGTGTAATAATATTTGTAGGAGATTGCAAACTAGCCGCCATTGCAAGAAACATGTTCTGAAAGATGCCCAGAATAAAAATCCAGAGAATTTTTTGGATTTCAAACTCACTGCAAAATTTAAAAATAAACATTCTTTTTACTAGGAAGAAAATAAGGAGAAAAAGAAACGAAACTGATTAAAACAATTACAGAGTAAAAGTTCATTATATAAATTTATAAAAAGAGAAGCAAGGATTGAAGAGAAAACCTCCACATATCAAGGCCGCCATTAGAAGGATTCCACTCGCAAATAGATTTCCAGTCGTTAACGCGTCCAACGAACACCTTTGGAAACAAAAACAAATCGGTTACCTAAGAATGAAGCAAATGCCACTGTATAAATTAGCAAAACGAAAGAAGAAAAAAAGTTGGGTCTAATTTTTTTCAAAATCTAACGGAGAATGGAAAAAAGAGTTGAGAGAACAGAAGAATAGAGTAGGAACATTTAGGGACTCAATCTGAGAGGAAATTCGGAGAGCGTCTTCTAGCTTTTTAACCGTTGGGCAAAGTTTTTATATAATAAAAACTTGAAGAGAACAAAAAATAATATAGGTAAAAAATAAAAATATGTATTTATATAAATTAAACTTTTGCTTTTTTAATAATTAAATCAAATATATAAATTTATGGAATTTTATAGTAATATTTATTTTAATTTTCTTGATATTTTCCGTAAATCAATGAATTCTATTTATATATTGTCACTTTCTTTAAATAACAGAAATAATTTGTAGGTGTTTACTTCTTTATATTCAAAATTTATCAAGTTAAATAAGTTTATATGCGTACATATACGTATATATGAGATGAAAAGATTCGAATTTAACTTTTTGAATTGAAAAATATGTATCAATTATTTAATTACATCTTTCATGTTAATATAAATTAATTTTAAATATGTTTTACAAATATGGAAGAAAAAAATTTGGCATCATCTAAGTTTTTACATTTGAATCGTGGTTCTGATCTGCTCTGTTTGTAAGATGATGGAACTAATTATGAATCCATAATAAACCATATTATCCAACTCCTTAACTTGTTTTTCAAAATTGCAAACATTGTGCCATTCAAGATTCATTAAATACGTTCAAAGAAACTAATAGAACTCAATCCATGTAAACTAATAATAGTAAAGATTTTAAAAAATCAAATGGAGACATTTATCAAATTTGTGTTTGCAAAATTCATTTTTGTCTTGGGATTTCTTCGTAGTTGTTATGTCTCCCATGTTTTTTCTCTTTATGTAACAGTAGTGGAAGTCTAATGTGCATCCGAGCTCGTCCTCTCTGAAGGAGATATAATTTCTGGAAGCTTCGTATTCGTGGATCATGAAATTTTTTGGAATTCTGTACATCTTGAAATAGATTTCACCGTAAGCTCCACTTGAATTGTCT
The DNA here is from genome assembly GCF_002303985.1 of Durio zibethinus. Next base: position 6,663,153 of record NW_019167893.1, read on the forward strand.
TCTTCATTTTTTCCTCTTCGAAATTGTATTTTTTGTGGTTACAGTTTTGCACACAGGATTTGTTTGAAATAAGCTTGAAAATCATGATTTAGAGATTCATAAGCCAATTGAATTTATTTATTTTTTATGCAAAATAAAGGGTCATGTTAATAATAGTATGATATGTCAAAATAATACTCGCAACCTCAAACACAATATATATATATATATATATATGTGTATATATGTAATCAAATCTTTAAGTCTCAAAGCTTTAGCGTGAACTAATTAAAAAGTTGTCACATTCTTCACTTTTGGCAGAAGACACATACGAACCCTGCATCTCTAAACAGTATGTTACCATTAACTTTTTAATCTTTTATCATCCTAATGAGGGCTTTTATGCGCAGGTGGTGGTAATCTAGTGCACTCTCTGAAAGGAACATCGGGAGATAAGTTTGAGTTAAAAGCCACAAGACGAGGAATTTATCATTTTTGTTTTCATAATCCTCTTGCCCCTCCAGAAACCATCGCCTTTCTACCTTCATGTAGGTCACAACCCTGATTAAAATGACGTTGCCAAAAATGGTTAGTTTTCCATAATATATATATATATATATATATATATCCAAAAAATTTTGCACAGGTTACATTCTTCTTCTTGATGATTATTTGACTGTCAAGTGTGACCTTATGGCCGGAACATTTTTATACTGTACGTGTTGAGATTGCTAAGCAGAATGAGGCATTGGAGTCTGTTATAGTCAAGCAGAAGTATTTGAAAGCACGCGATGCTCGCCATAGATATATATAGTTTGTTTTTCTTATCTCCTTTTTATCTGTGTCCAATGTCTTTTTTTTTTTTTTTTTTAATTTTATAAATCTGAAATTTCATTCATCCAAGATAGCAGTGATATGCTATAGTAAACAACAATTCACAACTTTACAAGTAATCAAATAATAAATTCTACTATCTGCTTATTCTACCGTAATAATATTAAGGCTCCATGCATCACAAAAGGCTTTATTAAATAACATCCCTAGCAATCCTATTAAGCCCATGCAACCTAATTCTAATAGCATTTTTGATTCGATCCATCACCTGCGCTGAGGTCTCTTCCATTTGCTTAAATAGTCGATTATTTCTTTCCCTTTGTATCACGCATATGTACGCATTCCATGCTAAGCATAGTATAATAGAAATCAATGCTCTCCCTTTCAATCTCTTTTCTGCCCAACTTAACTCTGTAGTCCAAGTCCCCACTCCCCTACTGATTCTACATAGCTGAAGAACCTTTTGTCAAACTTCATTTTGCAAAGTTACATCCAAAGAAAACATGATCCCTGGACTCCTCTACACACTTGCACGGAACCTCTATTCCCCAAGCTCTCACAGCCCATATGCAGTGGGGAGCCTGTTAGTATTGAAACATGTTTTCTAACTCTAAAAAATACGATCTTGCTTTTCTTTCGTTGGTGAGTGCAGCTAGTGAGAGTACATGGAAACATGTGATCTTGTATACTCTTATCGAATATCTCTTTTTAGCTGCTTCAAACGTGCTGCAAATTATGTTTATTCGCCGTTTGTTCAGTTTGACGGTTGCTTGCAACAGAGTCTAACTTACAAAGTAAATTTTTTTTTTCAAACTCTTGTTTTATGTTATTATTAGCCAAAAAGATGAGACTATTATATGAATATTACTAGTAAGAAGTATGTTTAATTGTTTATAGTTCAACTCAACTACCTCAAGATCACCCAACATTAACCCCACTAGAACCAAAAATTGATGATTGTTTGTAATAATTATGCCCTGCACGTGATTCAAACAAGCATTCCTATCCTTTATTCTGCTAATACAACAAAAGACGCAAAGAAAATGCCACGATTGCGGGTGGCTTAGCCATCCACGGTCAACTAAGAAGCTGGGTTTAACGGGCAGTCTAAACATCGTCGCAAAGTGATCACTTTTTCCTTATTTTTTTCTTTTTCCCCACAATTAAAATCCAAATCGGGTATTTGAAGGTTCTTCCACCAAGTTTTCCGCTTTTTTTTTTTTTTTCACAAATGTCATTCCATTCATTTTAGGTGTCATCACATGGTCATTCTTCCACCTACATCTCAATATATTTTTCATTTTACTATTTTTTTTTATCTAAGATCCTGGTACGGATAAGTATCATATGTTTTGAGTTAGTGTGTGAATTTGATATTATATGACTTTTTAACACTTTAATTAAAATATAACCAATTACTCATTAATGTATATATATATATATATATATATGAGTTTATGGAAATATTGTGAGTGTGCATCATTGTGTTTAAAAAAATTAGTCGAATTTGTAAAAGGAGGAACTCGTTTTTTTTTTCCATATGAATTCAATTATTAAGAGGAGTATTTAAAAAATAAAATTATAAATGCATTAATTAATGTGAAAAAGTATGTTCTAAAAAAATAAATTTAAATAAAACTTGAAAAAATCCCTTACCATATTATAAAAAAATTTGTGCAGCATTTTACATATATATATATTGCTATAGTATTAGGTTGAGAATTTTTATAATCTTTATCTTAAAGTCATATTTCTATATGGATTTGAGTATTTGATTTAACCATGAGTTTACGTATCTCTGATATTATAAGGTACTTCAAATCTCTCTTATCTCAAATAATAATAAAAACAAATGTCATTCGATATTCAAATAAAATGTAAACTAAACTCCATTAACAAAATCACTTCAAGGCTTCTTTGAACAAGTTTAGGTGGCCCAAAGTGCATGGCCTACCTATTTCAACCTTTTTCCTCCCCAAGTTGGTGTCAATGTAATTAGTCAACGACTTACCAAATTAACAAATGGCTCACTAGATCTGGTGGTACCATGGTATTGGTGAGTAGCAACAGAAATACAGCCAAATAGGTTATGGTCAAATATGAAAACGTCAATGGAGATGTCACCAATTTGTTGATAAAATTAAGAGCTAAAGGTAGGCCAATTCAAATTCTAACATCATCTAATTAAAAAATTGAATCTTTTAAGCCACCGTATTTGCAAATTGCGCAAGTAATGCTAAAGGGGGAAACATTCAAAAGTTAAAAAAAAAGTCAGCAAATATGAAAAAGCTAAGAACCAGTCTCTTGCTTCTTTTCTTTTATACTTTATAGGCCGCGACTCCCGCGCGATCTCAAGTTCCAAACATCATGGCGTGGGCTCCACTTTCACGCGCTTTGCATTTTTGGTGGGCCTCACCACTGATATCTTCTCCCCCCCCCCCCCACTTTTTTTTTTTTTTTCTAATAATAAAATTTTATTCAAATTTCCCCCCCTCCATACGCGCATCTTGGCATATTTAACACTTCAAGTTTTCAAAAATCAATACAAGTTTTATGAAATCGTGGAGATCCTTTTTAAATTTTAGTATTGTTTTATTAAAATCATTATACTAAGAGTACCATATTTGCTTATGTTGTAAATAACAATAAAATTCATTACCAAACAAAAAGAAATCTACCAAAAACATCATATTCTCTGCCGGTGGAAGCAATTGGAGAAAAACGACCCAATTATAGCTAATATTTTAATTCTTAATTGGGCCAATATCACGAGGCTGGCGGAATATTAGAATTCAGAATTCGTGCAGAAAATATGTGGGAAAGACATGCTTCGTCTTAAGATCACTTAATCTATTAACAAAACTTGATTACTCTCTTGCCTTCTTTGTATATAAAGTATACTAGGGCAAGCATTTCATGTCTAACACTTTTATAAATTTATTTAGTGAGGAAGTGGGGAGGGTGGCACCTCCTCACCTCTTAATTCTTCAAATACATGCTTGCAACTTTTTTTGACAGATTGGTATCTCTGAAACTTTTCTTATTGAAATTCAAGATTAATAATTTTTTGTATCCCATAATCATGTGCATGTGATGAGACTCTGATTGTTCGTTGTTAGTTTCTCTTGAATAATCTAAAATGTTTAAGGTTTGAATTTAATTTTTTTTTTACCTCTACATGTATCAAAAGAAATTTAATTAAATATATATATTTTATATATAAAAAATGTCAAAATCTAGAAATAATATTAAGGGACTGGTTCTCAAATCCTACCTACCCTTTCTGTTCACTACAGTGGAAATTAAGAAAAAAGTAACTTGGTGTCAAATAGATGGACTTAATCCATTCGGTGCAATTTATTTTTTATTGTCTTTACGGCTTGCTTAAAAGGGTAATTACTTCTGCCTGCTGCTACCCTAAATTAGGTCCTCTGTCTGATTTCAATTTCACCCAAGTTTCTCCTTTAGAATTGATAGGTGAGAAGGAAATCTCCATTTCTAAAACTAATATATGCAAAATTAAAGTTTATTTATGTTTTTTGCTCAATTCCGTTGTGTATATTCATGTCACGAGGAAAGTGAAGAAAATAACCACATATAATAATCAATGCAATGACCGAGTTTTAAAAGCCACAACTGTCTTTGATATAGGCATTTTTTTTTTTTTTTCTTTTGTAACAACTATGATTAATAAAAAAATAAAATCTAGCTAGTTGTTACTTATTAAATTACTATTTAATTTCACTTTTTTTTAAAGATGTACTCTCTTCTTTAACTTACACCTGTTCACAAATATAATCATCATTTGATCAGTAAATTTAGATTAATTTAAATTTTATTTTGCACATAAATTTTGTAGTTCATATATAAATTAAATTTGATTTAAAATTTATTTATTAATAAACTTTATTTTTATTTGATTTTAATTGTGAATTTAAAAAAATTTAATCCTCTTAAACTCAACAAACTGAGCCATCATATCTAAATTAAATTCGATTTAAAAATTTATTTATTAATAAACTTCATTTTTATTTAATTTTAATTGTGAATTTAAAAAAATTTAATCCTCTTAAACTCAACTGGGCCATAAGCAAAACTTTTTGAATAAATGAGTCTGATCCGTCTGTTTATAAACAAATTTACTTGCTTTTATCAATGTAGTTTGTAGTATCAACTACATTGCTTTAGCGGAGTGGATGCAACGAAAAGCAAAGTTCAAACTTCAAATTCAGCTTTATCCATTAAATTATTTTAATAACAGTTTTTTTACTTAAAAACAAAAGCATGCCCTGGATTTCTAAGTAGAGCAGCTTGACAGACACATTTTAAAGAACGCTATCCCTGATATGCCTTTGTTGTTAAGGAATACTATAAAGCCAAACAAAAATACGTATATATCAAAGTAAAAAAAAAAAAAAAAAAAACCTGATAAACCGCCAAAACGGGTTATCTCTTAATCTTGTGCCTTCAATTTTGCGGGAGCAAATGAGGATCGGAACAACGCCATCACGTCTTGTCCGTCAATCTCGATATGCCACGTGGAATTTGTGGTGGTCATGATCCCACGCTGACGTGATAAAACGGTAAATAAGTAGAAGTAGTAAATATAAAAAAAAAATACTTCCATTTGTTTATATTTTATTTATTAATTAAAAAAAAAGTCTGCAGAGAAGGAAATATATAGAGCGAGAAACAAGGCGCGGAGTGGCCGTCCAAAAACAGCAGAGAAGAGAGAGAGAGTAATATTGAGTGTTGATGATCATCATTTTATTTTTCTCAACCGAAGTCGCGTTTCGTTGTTAACTCTCCTCTATTTTAGGGCTAGGAAAAAGATACAAATTTTTTTCAAAAAACACAAACGACTAGAAATTTGAAAAATAGAAAAAATTAAGACGACGTAAAGGAAAACACAAAAAGAAAAAGCACAAATTAATCGCAGATCCCCTTCTTCACCCTATTCCGATCGTTCCGTTAGTCGCATTTTCCAGCTGTATTCACACTGTTTCTTTCAAATTTATAATTTATTTCACTTTCCATTTTTTTGATTTTTTTTTGGCTTGGGGGTTATTGTATTGGAATTCTTTTGTTGGTTGGGTGAATAATCGGAAACGGAGGTGGAATGAGATCCTTCTAGACGAGATTTCTAGAAGGCAGGGATCTGGTGCTTGTGGCGCTGTCGGATGAGAGAAGGAAGGCGCATGTAAATGTTTCAAAGATCGGGAGGGAAAACAATGAAATGGGTATCATTGCTTAAGGACATTAAGGAAAAGGTCGGTTTAACTCAATCTCCTACTGCTACTTCAACTGCTACCACTGCTTCTTTTTCTTCCTCCTCTTCCAATCGCGATGGCAATGCTTCCTCAACTCGTTACGACTTTGCTTCCTCTCCTTCGAGGTTCGATTTAAATTTGGGCTCTTTCTTATATTTTAAAATTTGTTTTGATTTTCATTGCTCTTATTTCCATTAGTTAATCAATGATAATTAAATTAATCAGAGGAACTTGTAGAATCATAGTTGCACGCATTATTTATTTATTCTTTCATCTCCTTGACTTGTAGTTGCTTGCTTTTAACTTTGATCTCCAATGTATTTTGGGCAATTAGAAGTATAATTTCAGTTATATCGGGTGCTTTTTCTATTTTTTAATGTTTTTTATAAGATAATCTTTGATGAGATTTTCTTAAGTATATTCTACAACAAATTAGATTGAAAGGTTTAAATTTAGTTGTTAATAGCTTTTTTATACTTTTTGATTTAGTATTATGAATGGGGGAACTAAATTTTCAGGTGCCAATGTGTGGTCTTGTGGCAAGCATTTGTGATTGCTAGTATTTTATCTGCTAGGGCAACTATTACTTTGTTAGTATAAGGTTGTATAACCGGCCTAAGTCATGCAAGTTTGGTTAGTTCTGGATTGCTGTTTCCACTAAAAGGCAACAAGAGAAAGAAGACAGAAGCAAACAGGTAGCAAAAAATAGCTAAAAAATGAGTTAGAAATGATCCTATAGAAGTTCCCAAAGATACATATAATGGGTTCTATAAGCAAATGAATAGGTAAGTGTAGTATAAAGGAGAATTGGACCAAAACTGTGGTGAAGGCCTTATAGTGTAATGAGAAGAGTAATAACAATCCAGTTGGCAATTATTGAAAATAGGATGATGGCCTGCAATATGATGAATGCTACCTCTCTATTAACTTGTTGGGGATTTTTTTTTTTTTTGCATCTTTCAAAGTCTTGAGCATCTGAACTTTTGTTGTGTCTTTGCTTTGTTTCTGCTGTTGAAATGTTTTGCTTACTTCTGAAATCCATGTTCGTGAACTTGCTTCCTCGGCATTTTGAGATGAGTTGACACCTATGGTCTAGTGGTAAATGGCAGGTAATTTTGAAATCAGGCTTAGGTGCAAGCTTGCATTTACTGCTTGGAATAGTGTGGATGATTGGATTATCAGTGCATATATGTTTTGTTTACTGAAATTTTTACGTTTGGGTTGTAATAAAATAGCCTATTAATATCATCTATCATGGGTATCAAAGATGTTAGGATGCTGTTTAGTTACAAATAAGTCATGCAATTTGTCCATTTTCTCTTTTTTTTTTTAAATTTCGTTATGTTGCTATCGAAAGTATGTGTGATAGTGGAAGATCCTTTTCTGTGCTACTGCCTGCTGTTTTCTTTAAAGTAGGGAGTTGATAATAATGTAATGCTAATGCCTCTTTATTAGTTTTGTAATACCAATTTTTGAGTATGAGATTATGCTAAATTTTTGGTGTTTAAAATTAGGTTTCAACCTTCAATTATTGTACTATACCTTTATTTTTGTTGTCGTGCAATATTTAGTCATATGATTGTACTTGTAATTCCCTTCTATTTTATTGTCTTTAAAGTAGGGAGTTGATAATAGTATAATGCTAATGCCTCTTTGTTAGTCCTGTTACATCAATGCGTTGAGTGTGAGACTATGCTAAATATTTGATGTTTAAAATTAGGTTTCAACTTTCAATTATTGCACTATACCTTTTTTTTTTGGTTGTTGTACTGTATTTAATCATATTATTATACTCGTAATTCCTTTCTGTTTTATTGTGATTTAATTGACTGCATATTTTTTTAATTCACTCGTATCTGTTACTTAAATTACATTTTAAAAGTTGCAAAGTGCCTTTTCTCTTCTTCCACATCTTTCGCACTAAGGATGTGACATTTCTTTCTTCTGGACTTTATTTTTTTTCTTGTGAATGCAGAGACAAACATGAATTGGAGTTGGATTTCAAGAGATTTTGGGAAGAGTTCCGCTCATCCAGTTCTGAAAAGGTTCTTTCTCATCTATATTTTAATTCCTGGCACTCTTTTATGTACCTTCTCGATTTCCCTCACGTTTGTAGTGTCTTTGCAGGAGAAAGAAGTGGCCTTGAATTGGACTGTTGATGCTTTTTGTAGATTAGTCAAGCAGCATTCTAATGTTTCTCAATTAGTTGCCCTGTATGGATGCTGATACTCCAGACTATTTTCTTAATATTGCATAGTTTATTTTGTCTGAAATATTTGTCAAGGACTTTTACTGTTTTCTGATCATTGACCAAAACTTTTATACCCCTTGACATTGTTGAGCACTGTTGCCATTGGTTGCTCTGTTCCATCCAGTCTTCATATACTTGTTTGAGTTGTTGGGAAACTCTACTTCAGTAACATTATAACTTTCTTTTCATGTTTCATCAGAAAATATTTCAAAGCAGAGTTAGCTATACTCTAAAGTCTGTGTATCTAAATTCTTTCTCCTGATATTTAGTCATACTTTATGATTTGTTCTTGTTTTGACTTGATCTGGTTGCCATTAGAATGATTTTGTTCTTTCTATTTTCTATCATTATTTAAATTTATGATGGTGTTGGCTTTAATTATTAGGTAAGACCCATACTATGCAATTTAATACAAAATTTGACTATTCAAACTATGTAGACACTAGCTATTTAGTTGATACAGTTTTCTCCTTCCAAATATTAACATCTAATAAGGATTGCTGTACTTAAAGTTAGTTCTTTGTAATTTTATGAAGTTTACATCAGCTTCTGCTTCAAATCTCATAAAGAAATCGTCAATTAATCAATTTTGTTGCACCATTTGAATTATTAATAATTTTTTTCTCTCCGTAGAAAACTGTTAGATTATATCTGTGCTTATTGTTTGCTGAATAGTTATTAGCTCTGTACTGTGCATCTCTAGTGCTATGAATTGGTTGTCTTTATTCAAATGATATTGTGACTTTCTTTCTTCAACTTTGAGCATGTTGACTAATATTAAGGGCCCTAATTAATTACAGGTTAGTAGAAACACATATATTCTCTTTTGTTGTGGGAAGAGCGTTTGTAACAGATATTGAAAAGTTAAAAATTAGCAGCAAAACAAGATCTTTGGATGTACTGAAAGTTTTGCAGTTTTTCTCTGAGGTCACCAAGGTTTGGCGCTGGGATCCAAGTGCTTTATATGTCAATATATTTATTGTCCATATTGTATGTGGGTTGCTTTTTGGAGTTACATTCATGTGTGCTGATCCGCAGGGTGGCTTCAGTCCCGGTTCAAATTTGTTGACTGCTGTTGAAGTCCTTGTGTCTGGGGTATATCTCATTAATCTTTAATAGCTTAATTGATGTTCTGTAGGTGGAATCATGTCATTATATTTATTGCTTGGAACAAGCTTGTGTTATTTCTCCCATCAGAAGATAGATACTACAACCTCTAATGATATTTGAATTAATTTATTGAAAAACTAACCAATATACTTTTGATTTTTTTTTGAAGTAATGTGATTGATTTGGAATGGTACTTAACTTCTTATAATTTTGCATCACAGTTGCATCCTGAAATCTGTTCTTTCTGATATTGAAACACCATTAATTGTTATTATTGTTATTTTTTCTGTTGTTTGCAGCCTATCGATAAACAATCTCTCCTTGATTCTGGGATATTTTGCTGTCTCATACGTATCCTGAATGCTCTTTTGAGTCCTGATGAGGCATATCTGAGGCCAAAAATTACTGATTCTGAAGAATTAATTCTAGCTGAAAAGGATTCAATTGATGATGCTGGGCAAGCCCGCCTACTTGAGGTAGTTTTCTTTCCTGGATTCTGTTAACTTCCAATTGCTTTTTACATATGCTGAATATATATGTATGTATGTTCGGGCATGTATATTGGTACTTTTGCTGTCTATAGTTACTGCTTAAAATTAAAAAAAAAAAGAAATCTTATTGCACATTGTTAAACTTATTTTTTACTCTCATTTATGACTATTTATACTTTTAAATATTCAATTTAATCATACATCTTTTCTTTCCCATTTTGTGGTCCCCACTTTATTTCTATCTACTATACTCTCTTGTAAACCAGTTGTATATTTGGAAAACAGGTGACTTGAATAATGCCTTTTGGTTTGACTTTAAACTTATTGCTATTCATTCAGGTAGAAGGAAGTGTCGTTCATATCATGAAAGCATTGGCAAGCCATCCTTCAGCAGCACAGAGTTTGATCGAGGATGATTCTCTGATGTTGCTATTTCAGATGGTTGCTAATGGTTCTTTAACTGTCTTCTCTAGGTATAAGGAAGGACTTATTTCACTGCATATCATACAACTACATAGACATGCTATGCAGGTAAATTGTTGTGCTTTGCTATTTAAATGTTAATAACTGGTATGAAGGAGGCTTATATGACCTTCATGTGCCGATTGTTAACTGTTGTTCTTATAATTTGCTTGTTCTGCTAGATCCTTGGACTTCTTTTGGTCAATGACAATGGAAGCACAGCCAAATACATACACAAACATCATCTGGTATGTACCTTTGTGGAAAGTTTTAAGGGCATATCTGAAGAACATACGTTGCTTGTTAGATGTAGTTTCTTTTCTTTTCTTCTTCTAAATATTGTTTCCTATTCTTTAGAGGATCTTTAGTCATTGGATTACATTTTTGTCTTTACATTTAAGGCTTGTTTACAGTTGATTTCGGATGGAATAGTGAAGAATTATATAGGCAGCAAGAAAGGAATTATGCATCATGTTGGGGATTACTAGAGCAATTTAGGCAAAATTTTGGATGGGAGCATAGTCCATGATTAAGTGAGCGTAGGATCCTGTGTTAACTAAGAGTGGAAAGGTTAAGTTGACTACTTTTAGGAATTTAAAATAATGTGCAATTTTGTATATAAAAAAGTAGGCTTCTTTAAGTCTCTTTGCCTTGGCATCAACTCAAATCCAGTGGTGATGGTAACTCAATCGACTGGCTACATCATTGCTGTAGAGTTTATGCTTCCTTGTTTGTTGACTTCTTTTCGGTATAATGGTGGCTAAGACATTGATTCATTGGAGAGGAAGATCTGGTGAGCAAAATAAGAATGTTGATTGATATCAACTTCCATAATTTTTTGATGTGGTCTTTTTGATGACAAAGGCTTAATAGAAATCCTGAAGGAGTTAAACCTTCATTACCTATTTGAAAATGTTATTTTCTCTTAAACTGATCGTACAGTTGGAGGGCTTTTACTTTCTCTTATACTACCTTTCTGAATCTTCAGTACATAGTTTCTATATAGTGCTTACATGTCATTCTCTTATTGCCTACTTACTGTTTTATAGCTGCACCTTGTTGCATAAGTCTTATTAAATACTCTGAAGAAGGAATTCTTGATTGTAATATCTTAAATGGTGTCTTTGGGAACAGCTTCATTTGTTCTTGTTTTCTTCATTTGAACTGAGAGAAATATTAAAGCTTTTCATAAGATGCAGTGGGTGACTTGTGAGAGATTGAGATATTTATTTTTAGGAGCCTTTATGGTTTATGCTGCTTTTCAAGTGTCGTCTTTCTGTCTGCTTCTCTTTCTGCATTATTTGGATTTGTTTTATATGACCTATAGAAGGAAACAGTCCATATTTCATCTCACCTGGGGCAGGGCTGCCACAGGTGTATATTATCTACCTTTCAGCATTTGAAACACTACTGAAGGATGTCTTTTGAGCCTAAGGTTTTCCTTTAGTTTGCAATAGACATCTCTTATGCTCACCATGCAACCAAGTTTAACTGTTAATTTTGTTTTTTTCGTATTCTTATTCTTTCATCAATTTTCTTATTTATATTTTATAAGTTTCTCAAGTATCTATTTGGTCTATTATTTCCTTGGTGCCTTGTCATTCATCAAATATGTCCTTCGACATGTGTTTCATATGCTGTTCTTTTGTGCAGATTAAAGTTCTTCTAATGGCTGTGAAAGATTTTAATCCAGATTTTGGGGACCCTGCCTATACTGTTGGAATTGTGGACTTGTTACTTGAATGTGTGGAATTGTCCTATAGACCAGGTAATTCGTTCGTGAATTTTCCTTGTTGAATTGTTTAAGAAGGCTATGATTAGTGTATGGATTTTGTCAATGAATTGTAATTTCTTTGATCTTGGCTTTTGAAAGAATTAATATTTTAGTTATTCTTTTGTTTGATGATTCTTATTTGAGATTTTTCCTTGTCTTGTGTGATTGCTGATATCATGCAACTTTGACTTGTAGAGGCTGGTGGTGTCAGGCTTAGGGAAGATATACATAATGCCCATGGTTATCACTTCCTTGTTCAGTTTGCTCTAGTTCTGTCCTCCATGCCACGGAATCAAGGCATTCAATCTATTTATTTGAAGCCTCAAGCTGACAAAGATAGTGGTTCAGATAGTGCTCATGCTTCTGAAAATGTACGGAAACAGGATTTCATAGAAAAAGAGGACCCTTCTTCTGAACATCTCTCACCCACTTTGAGTAGGCTACTTGATGTCCTCGTTAACCTAGCTCAAACAGGTCCTGCTGAAGGCAAAAAATCCAAGTATTCTCACACCAAGGCCAGTGGCCATAGCAGAAGTCGAACATCATCTACTGACAGGCTTGGTGATGAAATTTGGGAACAGGGAAATACTAAAGTTAAAGACCTTGAAGCTGTCCAGATGTTGCAGGACATTTTTCTCAAGGCAGACAGCAGGGATTTGCAGGCGGAAGTATTAAACAGAATGTTTAAAATATTTTCAAGTCATCTTGAAAACTATAAGTTGTGCCAGCAACTAAGGACTGTTCCTCTCTTGATCTTAAATATGGCTGGATTTCCTTCATCGTTGCAAGAGATAATTTTGAAAATTCTTGAATATGCTGTGACTGTGGTGAATTGCGTTCCTGAGCAAGAACTGCTGTCTCTATGTTGCTTATTACAGCAACCAATTACATCAGAATTAAAGCTCACCATCCTTTCTTTCTTTGTAAAGCTCCTATCCTTTGATCAACAATACAAGAAAGTACTACGAGAAGTAGGTGTGCTGGAAGTCTTGTTAGATGATTTGAAGCAACATAAGTTTCTTTTGGGTCCAGACCAACATGGTGGTAGTGCCAATCAGTTGGAGAGAAAATCCAGCTCCAGCCGCTTCAAGAAACACTTGGGCAATAAGGATGTTATTATTACTTCACCCAAGCTCATGGAATCTGGATCAGGGAAGTTTCCTATTTTTGAAGCTGAGGGTACAGTTGTAGTTGCCTGGGATTGTATGGTTTCATTAGTAAAGAAAGCTGAAGCCAACCAAGCTTCATTCCGATCCGCGAATGGTTTGACCACTATTCTCCCTTTCCTGGTGTCCAATATTCATCGTCCTGGGGTCCTACGGATATTGTCATGTTTGATCACTGAAGACACCATGCAGGTTCGTCGAGATGCATGTTCTTCTGTTTGATAGGTTTAAATTTGGATAGATCTTATATTCAAGAAGGCTTTTCTTCTCCCCTTTTAACATTTTACTTTTTCTCTTTTCCTACCATAATGAGCATTTTCAATCTTAACTTCCAATTGGTGTACTGTTAAATGTCCTTGTCCCTTTGCATGCTTTCATGCAGGAGTTAACTGCACATACAAAACTGTTATTTTGCGTTTATGATTTGTCACACCAAACTGGATACTCCTTTTTTCCAGGGTCATCCTGAAGAATTAGGAGCACTTGTTGAAGTTTTAAAGAGTGGAATGGTTACAAGTGTTTCTGGACATCAATATGAGCTTCAAAGTGATGCAAAATGTGATACAATGGGAGCCTTGTGGCGCATTCTGGGAGTAAATAATGCAGCTCAGAGAGTCTTTGGTGAAGCCACTGGATTTTCACTTCTGCTGACCATCCTTCACAGCTTTCAGGGTGATGAAGGACACTCAGAAGAATCTTCTTTATTAGTTTATATCAAAGTGTTCACATATTTGTTGCGCCTTATGACAGCTGGGGTGTGTGGTAATGCCATTAATAGGACAAAATTGCATGCTATTATATTATCACAAACTTTTTATGATCTTCTATCTGAGTCTGGTTTGCTGTGTGTGGATTATGAGAAGCAAGTGATACAGTTGTTCTTGGAACTTGCTCTTGAAATTGTCCTTCCTCCTTTCATGACACCAGAGAGTGCCATATCAGCTGATATGGCTGAAAATGAGTCCGCTATTTTTCTCGTGACCACTCCATCTGGTTTGGTTAATCCTGATAAGGAACGAGTATACAATGCTGGTGCTGTTAGAGTTCTGATCCGTTCATTGTTGCTTTTTACTCCTAAGGTGCAGTTAGAAGTGCTGAACCTCATTGGGAAGCTTGCTTGTTCTGGCCCCTTCAATCAGGAAAATCTCACCTCTGTAGGTGAGATATAATCTTCTATTGCCTTTATGCTCTTTCTGTATCAGACATTAATTTCTTAATATTTGCTTTTCCAATGTGTTTAGGTTGTGTGGAACTTCTACTGGAGACAATTCACCCCTTCCTTTCAGGCTCATCGTCGTTACTCTCTTATGCTTTGAAGATAGTAGAGGTTCTAGGTGCATATAGGTAGGCCATGTGGTCTTGTCTAGGAACCATTACATTTGCACAGTATTTTTTTTATTTTTGTTTGTATTTTATTCTTTCTGAAATGAGGTTTGTATTTCTGGTGATAGGTTGTCCACATCTGAACTCCGAGCACTTGTAAGATATATTTTGCAAATGAGGCTGATGAAATCAGATCATACATTTGTTGATATGATGGAGAGGTTAATTCTCATGGAAGATATGGCCTTGGAAAATGTGTCTTTGGCTCCATTTGTTGAGATGGACATGAGAAAGATTGGGCATGCTTCTGTTCAGGTGTCTCTGGGAGAAAGATCTTGGCCTCCTGCTGCTGGTTATTCATTTGTTTGTTGGTTTCAGTTCCAAAACTTTTTGCGAACACAAGCAAAAGAAACTGATCCTGCCAAAGCTGGTCCTTCGAAGAAGAAAAGTGGCTCAAATGGGCAGCATAATGACCGGCATATTCTCCGGATATTTTCGGTTGGTGCAGTAAATGATGAGAATACTTTCTATGCAGAACTTTATCTTCAAGAGGATGGTTTTCTTACCCTTGCCACCAGCAACTCTTGCTCCTTGTCATTTTCTGGATTAGAACTGGCAGAAGGCCGGTGGCATCATCTTGCTGTTGTTCATAGCAAACCAAATGCTCTTGCTGGACTATTCCAAGCTAGTGTTGCTTATGTTTATCTTGATGGGAAGCTAAGGCACACAGGAAGATTAGGATATTCACCCTCTCCCATTGGAAAACCTTTGCAGGTCATTATTGGGACTCCAGTTACTTGTGCAAGTATTAGCAACTTGACATGGAGACTCCGCTCTTGCTATCTTTTTGAGGAAGTGCTCACGCCGGGTTGTATTTGTCTCATGTACATCCTTGGTAGAGGATATAGAGGGCTTTTCCAAGATGCAGATCTTCTCCGATTTGTTCCCAACCAGGCTTGTGGTGGTGGTAGCATGGCTATCTTAGATTCATTAGATGCCGACTTGTCTGTACCTCCTGGCATGCAGAAGCTTGAAAGTGCAAGCAAGCAGGGAGACTCGAAGGCAGATGGAAGTGGAATTGTTTGGGATTTGGATAGATTAGGCAACCTTTCGTTTCAGCTCTCTGGTAAAAAACTCATATTTGCATTTGATGGAACATGTGTGGAGGCTGTTCGATCATCTGGGACATCTTTCATGCTCAATCTGGTTGATCCCTTGTCAGCTGCTGCTTCTCCCATTGGAGGTGAATAAGATTTTCTCCCTTGTATGAGTAATCATTGTGACAATTCATCATATCTGAATTGTTCTTTCTTTTGTTGTCTATGCAGGTATACCACGGTTTGGGCGTCTTAATGGTGATATCTATATCTGTAGGCAATGTGTGATTGGTGATACCATCCGCCCTATCGGTGGGATGTCTGTCATTTTGGCCCTTGTTGAGGCTGCTGAGACTAGGGATATGCTCCATATGGCCCTTTCATTTCTTGCCTGCGCCCTTCATCATAATCCTCAAAATGTAAGAGACATGCAAACATACAGGGGATACCATTTACTAGCTCTATTCCTGCATCGGAGGATGTCATTATTTGATATGCAGTGTCTTGAGATATTTTTCCAGATTGCTGCATGTGAAGCGTCATTTTCTGAACCAAATAAATTGGAACGTATTCAAACTTTTATATCACCTACCGCAACTATTCATGAAACAAGCTTTGAGGATCTTAATTTCTCAAAGTTCCGTGATGAAACATCTTCAGTTGGATCTCATGTTGACATGGATGATTTTTCTGCCCCGAAGGATTCATTCAGCCATGTTTCAGAGCTAGAAAATGCTGATATGCCAGTTGAAACTTCAAACTGCATTGTCTTGTCAAACGCAGATATGGTAGAACACGTTTTGCTGGACTGGACACTGTGGGTAACTGCCCCAGTTTCCATTCAAATTGCACTCTTAAATTTTCTAGAGCATCTTGTTTCTATGCATTGGTACAGGAATCACAACCTTACAGTTCTTCGTCGAATCAACCTTGTTCAACATTTACTGGTGACTTTGCAGCGTGGTGATGTTGAAGTTCCTGTTTTGGAAAAATTAGTTGTACTGCTTGGGGTCATATTGGAAGATGGGTTCCTGGCATCTGAACTAGAAAACGTGGTTAGGTTTGTTATTATGACATTTGATCCACCTGAGCTGAAACCGCAGCATCAAATAATGCGTGAATCCATGGGAAAGCACGTGATTGTTAGGAATATGCTTTTGGAGGTGCTTATTGATCTTCAAGTAACCATCAAATCGGAAGAGATGATTGAGCAGTGGCATAAAATTGTCTCTTCTAAATTAATAACATATTTTCTTGATGAAGCTGTTCATCCTACAAGTATGAGATGGATCATGACTCTTCTTGGTGTGTGTCTGGCTTCTTCTCCCACTTTTGCTCTTAAATTTCGCTCAAGTGGAGGTTATCAAGGTCTGATGCGTGTGCTTCCTAGTTTCTATGATTCTCCCGATATATATTATATCTTGTTCTGTCTCATATTTGGGAAGCCTGTTTATCCAAGATTGCCAGAGGTCCGAATGCTGGACTTTCATGCACTAATGCCAAGTGATGGAGGCCATGTGGAGTTGAAATTTGTAGAACTATTGGAATCTATAATTGCTATGGCAAAATCCACCTTTGATAAGCTGAGCATGCAGTCAATACTTGCCCGCCAAACTGGAAATCTTTCCCATCTTGTCGCAGAACTGGTGATGGAAAACACAGACATGGCTGGGGAGCTTCAGGGTGAAGCTCTCATGCACAAGACATATGCCGCACGCCTAATGGGTGGGGAGGCATCTGCTCCTGCTGCTGCAACCTCAGTTCTGAGGTTCATGGTTGATTTAGCAAAGATGTGCCCTTCCTTCTCTGCTGTTTCCAGACGAGCAGAGTTTCTAGAAAGCTGTGTTGACCTTTATTTTTCTTGTGTTAGGTTTGTCTTGAGCTACATTCTCAGTTTATACTTAAACATTTTGTTTTGCATTAATTGCATATTTAATGTTTATGTAATGTTCCATAAAAGAATATGTTTATATAATGTAATATAATGCTTATATGATCTTTAATCTTTAATCTTGTTTCTGTTTGTATTTTGTCTTGCAGGTCTGCTCACACAGTGAAGATGGCAAGAGAGCTCTCTGCAAAGACAGAAGTGAAGAATTTGAATGATTGTGATGATGCTAGTTCACAAAATACATTCTCTAGCTTGCCTGTAGAGCAGGAGCAATCAGCCAAGACTTCTATTAGTGCTGGAAGCTTCCCTCAAGCACAGGTCAGTTCAAGTTCTGAAGGAATGCCTGTCTCTTCTAATTTCACAGCTGAAGATAAAGAAGAGATGAAGTCTACTACATTCCTGGAGGAATTGAACAAATCCTTGCAGGAAGATGTCCAAGTTATTCAGAGCATAGATGGTGTTAGTGTTGATCAGGTTTCTGCCACCTCAAGCACAAATGAATTCAGCTTCCATAGTATGAAAGACAATCTCTCAATTCAACCACCAGATTCCCAGAGTTCTGTGTCTCTTGCTATTCTAGATTCTCCTGCTTTATCCGAGAAATCCAATTCCAAAATCCCCCTCACACCCTCCTCATCTCCAATTATTGCTCTGACTTCCTGGTTAAGTGCAAATCATAATGAATCCAAAAAGCCCATAATTGCCACACCTTCCATGGAGTCTTCTTTGTCTGTTAGTGATTTTGATCAATCCTCGGACTTGAAGTCTGGCTCTCAAGGGCCAACAGCTGCAAATATGACATTTTCTGTTACTCCAAAGCTTCTTCTGGAAATGGATGATTCTGGCTATGGTGGTGGTCCTTGTTCTGCTGGGGCAACTGCTATGTTGGATTTTATAGCTGAAGTACTGGCTGACTTTTTAACAGAGCAAATAAAAGCAGCACAAGTTGTGGAGAGCATCTTGGAAATGGTTCCGCTATATGTTGAAGCTGAATCTATGTTGGTTTTCCAAGGTTTGTTTCTTAGCAGACTAATGAACTTTCTTGAAAGGCATCTCTTGCGTGATGATGAAGAAGATGAGAAAAAGCTAGATAAGCCAAAATGGTCCTCAAACTTAGACGCTTTATGCTGGATGATTGTTGATCGTGTTTACATGGGTGCTTTCCCCCAACCTGCTGGTGTACTGAAAACTCTAGATTTCTTGTTATCAATGTTGCAATTGGCAAACAAAG
Organism: Durio zibethinus; assembly: GCF_002303985.1. The sequence goes on from NW_019167893.1 coordinate 6,682,032, forward strand.
ATGGTCGAATTGAAGAAGCAGCTCCTACTGGCAAGGGTCTTTTGTCTATTACAAGAGGAAGCAGACAACTTGATGCTTATGTACATTCCATTCTTAAGAATACAAATAGGATGATACTGTACTGCTTCCTACCGACATTCCTGATAACCTTAGGGGAAGATGATCTCCTTTCCTCCTTGGGACTGCTTATGGAACCCAAGAAAAGATCACCCACAAACTCTTCAGAAGAAGATCCAGGAATTGATATCTGCACAGTTTTGCAGTTATTGGTTGCTCACCGACAAATCATTTTCTGTCCTAGCAATCTTGATACTGATCTAAATTGCTGTCTTTGTGTAAATTTGATTTCTCTTCTTCGTGACCAAAGGCGGAATGTACAGAACATGGCAATTGATGTTGTCAAGTATTTACTGGTTCATCGAAGAGCTGCTCTGGAAGACTTACTTGTCTCTAAACCTAACCAAGGACAGCATCTAGATGTACTGCATGGAGGTTTTGACAAATTGTTGACTGGAAGTTTATCTACTTTCTTTGATTGGCTTCAGAGCTCTGAACAGATGGTAAATAAAGTACTTGAGCAATGTGCGGCAATAATGTGGGTGCAGTATATTGCTGGCTCAGCAAAATTTCCTGGAGTAAGAATTAAAGGCATGGAGGGTCGTCGTAAGAGGGAAATGGGAAGAAGATCGCGAGATACTTCAAAGTTTGACCTAAAACACTGGGAGCAAGTGAATGAAAGGAGATATGCATTGGAGGTGGTTCGTGATACAATGTCTACTGAGTTGAGAGTTGTCCGTCAGGATAAGTATGGATGGGTTCTCCATGCTGAGAGCGAATGGCAAACCCATCTCCAACAACTTGTACATGAACGAGGAATATTCCCAATTCGTAAATCCTCTGGGCCTGAAGATCTTGAATGGCAACTTTGCCCCATCGAGGGTCCCTACAGGATGCGCAAAAAGCTTGAGCGTTGTAAATTAAAAATTGATAGTATCCGAAATGTTCTTGATGGGCAGCTGGAATTAGGTGAAACAGAGCTCTCTAAAGTCAAACATGAGGATGGTCTAGATGTTTCTGATTCTGATTCTGAAGCAATTTTCAATCTTTTTAATGATAGTTTTAAACAGAATGGTGTTGACACGGAGCTATATGATGAATCATTGTATAAAGAGTCAGATGATGTGAAGGACGTAACTTCGGTTAGAAATAGCTGGAATGATGACAGAGCTAGCAGTGCAAATGAAGCTAGTCTTCACTCAGCCCTTGAGTTTGGTGGGAAATCTAGTGCAGTCTCTGTCCCTATATCAGAGAGCATACCAGGAAAATCTGAATCTGGATCTCCTAGGCAGTCATCATCTGTTAAAATAGATGAAGTTGAAGTTAAAGTCACAGAGGATAAATTAGATAAGGAACTGCATGATAATGGTGAATATTTAATCAGACCTTATCTGGAACCTCTTGAAAAGATACGATTCAGATATAACTGTGAGCGAGTAGTGGGTCTTGATAAACACGATGGCATATTTCTGATAGGAGAACTTTGTTTGTATGTGATAGAGAACTTCTACATTGACAATTCTGGCTGCCTATGTGAGAAGGAATGTGAAGATGAGCTCTCTGTTATTGATCAGGCATTGGGTGTAAAGAAGGACGTTACTAGCAGTATGGATTTCCAGTCAAAATCAACTTCATCCTGGGCCACAACACCAAAGACATTGGTAGGGGGAAGGGCCTGGGCCTACAATGGTGGTGCATGGGGAAAGGAGAAAATGGTTAGCAGTGGCAATTTACCTCATCCTTGGCATATGTGGAAGCTTGATAGCGTTCATGAGATTTTGAAGCGCGATTACCAGCTACGTCCTGTTGCTATTGAGTTATTCAGCATGGATGGATGCAATGATCTCCTGGTGTTTCACAAAAGAGAGAGAGATGATGTATTCAAAAATCTGGTTGCGATGAATCTACCAAGGAACAGCATGTATGTAACCTGGAACTCTTTTATTCTCTTTTTAGTTTTGTTTTTTCTGGTGGCTTTATGGTGTGGTATTAGCTGCTGTCAGAAAATGAGCTGTGATATCATAGTAAAGAAAAAGACGTATCCACTTGTCTTTCGTGTTTATTTTGAAATTGTTTACTGTTTACCCTTTCCTTCATCATCTATGTTTGGACCAATGATTTTTTTTTCATATACTATTCTTTGCTGTGCTTATGCTGCAACTCTTGAAGTGTTTGTTTTTCTTATCTTCTGAATCTTGGAAAAGATCGATTACTTTGTAATTCTTTTCCTTGCATCAGGTTGGACACAACCATTTCAGGATCTACAAAACAGGAAAGCAATGATGGTGGCCGTCTTTTTAAAATAACAGCTAAATCTTTCTCGAAGAGGTGGCAAAATGGAGAAATCAGCAATTTCCAGTACCTTATGCATCTTAATACCTTGGCGGGACGTGGATACAGCGATCTTACCCAATACCCAGTCTTTCCATGGGTTCTTGCTGATTATGAGAGTGAAAATCTGGACTTGTCTGATCCCAAAACTTTTCGCAAACTTGACAAACCAATGGGCTGTCAGACACCAGAGGGAGAAGAGGAATTTAAGAAAAGGTCAATCCTTATTTATTCAAAATCCTTATTTATTAAAAGAAAAAACTATTTAATAAATATCTGTCTTTGTTACACATGCCGTTTAGTCTTGAATGAATAATTATACTGTAAATGTTCACTGTTGTTCACTGTTTATGAATGATCATATCATATGAGGCATGTTTGTTTAACATGGTCTTTAAAATGTATGTATTAAGTTGTATGCCTATTTACTGCTTACCATTCCAGTTCTCTTTTATTTTTTCAGATATGAGAGCTGGGATGACCCAGAGGTCCCAAAATTTCATTATGGTTCTCATTATTCTAGTGCTGGCATTGTTCTCTTTTATCTTCTTCGCTTGCCTCCATTTAGTGCTGAAAATCAGAAGCTGCAGGGGGGCCAGTTTGATCATGCTGATCGTCTTTTCAATAGCATAAGAGAGACTTGGTTGAGTGCTGCTGGGAAGGGTAACACATCAGATGTGAAAGAACTGATTCCAGAATTCTTCTACATGCCTGAGTTCTTGGAAAATCGTTTCAATCTTGACTTGGGGGAGAAACAGTCGGGGGAAAAGGTTGGTCTTGGTTAAAGTTTTTAACTTTGAGTTGTGTAGTCTGATCTTTAATTTTTTGTTTGATAATGTGCCAAAATACAGTTTCTTCAAGACTCACAAATTTCTTATTTCTGTTGCTTCTGTTCTTCGTATTCCCCTTCCCAGGTTGGTGATGTTCTCCTACCTCCTTGGGCTAAAGGCAGTGCTAGGAAGTTCATCCGGAAGCATAGAGAAGCCCTAGAATCCAATTTTGTCTCAGAAAATCTGCACCACTGGATAGACCTCATTTTTGGATATAAACAAAGGGGAAAGGTGGGTATTGGCATTCCCTGTGAAGCATATTTTGACCTTAATTCCTGAATTTTCTAAAAGTTGCTACTCATTTCAACACTCACACACACAAACTTGGAAAAGATGTTGAAAATTCTTAAGTTTCAGTCATATGACATTCCTGTTGATATAATTTGCTTTAATCCTTTCTGGATTGCTGTGAAGTTGTTCTGGATGAGTTGCCCATTGCTGGTGGCAACTATTTTTAATTTGAAAAAAATAAATAAATAAAAAAGAGTCCTTTTCTGTTGGCATTTTTCCCCTTCTTTTCTACCCCTCTTTCATTTTCCTAGTTTGACTTCATGTACTGACACAAACCCAAATCCATGTCAATTCCAAGGTTATATGTCTTAAATCTTCTCATTTTTCTGCTTGTAATTCTGTATATTGTTGTTACAACTGACAGGCGGCTGAAGAAGCTGTGAATGTTTTCTACCATTACACGTATGAGGGGAGTGTAGACATAGACTCAGTTGCAGACCCTTCAATGAAAGCCTCCATTCTAGCTCAGATCAATCATTTTGGACAGACACCTAAGCAACTATTCCTCAAACCCCATGTGAAAAGGCGGTCTGACAGAAAGCTTCCTCCTCATCCTCTGAAGCATTCAACTCTTCTTGTTCCCCATGAAATACGGAAAAGCTCTTCTTCCATTGCTCAGATTGTCACTTTCCATGAGAAAATTCTTGTTGCCAGGGCAAACACTTTGCTCAAACCTAGAACGTATGCCAAGTATGTTGCATGGAGTTTTCCTGATCGCAGCTTGAGATTTATGAGCTATGACCAAGATCGACTCCTTTCAACACATGAGAATCTTCATGGAGGAAACCAGATTCAGTGTGCTGGTGTTAGTCATGATGGTCGCATTTTGGTCACTGGCGCTGATGATGGTTTAGTTTCTGTTTGGAGAATCAGTAAGGATGGACCACGTGCCTCAAGACGGTTGCTGTTGGAGAAAGTGCTTTGCTCTCACACAGCAAAAATCACATGTCTTCATGTCAGTCAGCCATATATGCTGATTGTGAGTGGATCAGATGACTGCACTGTTATCATATGGGACCTCAGCTCCTTAGGATTCGTTAGGCAGCTTCCTGAGTTCCCAGCACCAGTTTCTGCAGTCTATGTGAATGATTTAACTGGGGAAATTGTGACAGCTGCTGGAATTCTGCTTGCTGTTTGGAGCATCAATGGGGACTGTCTAGCAGTAATTAGTACATCCCAGCTGCCATCTGATTCTATACTCTCTGTGACGAGCTGTACCTTCTCTGATTGGCAGGAAACAAACTGGTATGTAACCGGTCATCAGAGTGGGGCTGTTAAGGTCTGGCATATGGTTCACTGTTCTGACGAAGAGATCACCATAAGCAAGTCAAATAACAGTGGAACAGGAGGATTGGATTTGGATAAATCACCAGAATACAGATTGGTCCTCCACAAGGTACTAAAGTTTCATAAGCACCCAGTTACCGCCCTTCACTTAACTAGTGACTTGAAGCAGTTGCTGAGTGGTGATTCTGGTGGCCACCTGCTGTCTTGGACGTTACCAGATGAGAGCTTGAAATCTTCTTTCAATCAGGGGTGATAATGATAAAATAACTATTGTGTGATTTTCAGCTATAGTATCAGCTCCTGGATTTATGTTAATGACAAGCATTTGTTGTGAGGGAAACATTGATTCTTTGTTCATGAGAACATGAAAAGGGAAAGGCAATACATCGGGGCTGGCCAGGTATTGTTAGCATGACAAGCTGGGATAATTTATAGGGATGAGGAAGGGAAATTTCTTCTAACCTTGCATATAAATGTTGAAAATTATAAACATTAAGGCTATAAAAATGCATTTGCCTGGTGGCTTGAGCACTCCATTGTGAAGGTGGAATGGCAAGCGACGCTTTTGTTGTATTTTTGACCAGTGGAGGATATTGATTTTGAAAATATCACTCCACTGGTTTTTGTATGTAAATAGATGGAATTGTTAACAGTATGTAAGCAAATTTGTATAGCAAAAGTGCATGGGGATTGGATTTTTTTGGTAGAATTGATCCGGTTTGTTTGGACGAAGGGATGGTTTACGGGATGAGTGTATTACTTTCGGCTAAAATTATTTTTGCCAAGTGTTATTGGGCGGTTACTGCCCATTTTTATTGTTGAGCCACTTTCAATTCTTTTGATAAGTTGATTAGTATTTCCCCTTAATCTCCATTCCTCACATCTGCAATGTGCCTAGATGCTGGCATCAGCCGAGGAAACCTTCAGCCGTTGGCTTACTCAAAATCTTCAGACCTTCTCTATCCCGGAATGCATTCCTTTTCTAGTGGCAAATGCCATTAGAAAATGCAAAGAGATGAGAGCTTCTATTCACAATTTTTTCTCTTCATACCTTTTCCTTTTTCAAAATCATTTTAATTGAAATTATTCAATTACTTCTTCTTTCTTTTTGTCTTTACATCCCTTTTACTTCTAAGTTTTTGAATTTACAAATTCGAAAGCTTTTAAAAGGTTTTTGATTTATAAATTTGAAATCTCTTAAAATTTTTTAAATTTACAAATTTAAAAATTTTTAAAAGTTTTCAGATTTACATATTTAAAAATTTAAAATTTTTTATACGATATTTTTCTTAGTTAATTTTTTTCTTAAATTTAAATGTAATTTTTTAAAATTTATTAGATACGAAAATTTGATAAATTATATTACTTATTGTATATGCATTTTAGTTAAATTATATAACTTATTGGAAATATATATCTAATTTATAATGAAATTTTGATAAATTATATCTTATTATATTGCATTTTTAGTAAATTATATAATTTATTGAAATATATATCTAAAAGTTCTAAAATTGAAATGAGAAGGATGAAAAAATAATTTTATTTAAAAAATTTTTAAAAAGGAACTTAAAAAAAAATAGAAGCGTGTGTAGAATCACTCAAAAAAAACCCCAGTGAATGAACAGTATACTTGCGTATCAGCTTCTGTTTTGCAAATTGCACGTATTTAATAGACGAAATTCAAAGATGGAAATCTGATCCTTGTGATTTCCAATCTATCTTCTTTTGTTTGTAAAAAAAAAAAAAAAGAATTAGAATTCTAATTTATCGTGTCTGAAAAGGACATGGTCTTAATATACCAAGAATAAAACTAAGGCGCAAAAAACCCACAAACTTTGATCATGCGCCTACAGTCTTATCCTACGCCGCTCCTCATCTTCACATGCACGTCCTCTCTAGTGCCAACTCCTTTCGCTCATTTCTACACTTATAACTCCTCCTCAGTTTTGGGTCACCCCACTATGTTAATCCAAACCCAAATAAACCCACCTCTCCAAGTCCCAACTTTTCCTCATAAACCCAACAAAACCAATACTTTAAAGGACGTTTGCCTGCGAGGAAATCTCATGGAAGCTTTTCAATCACTCACGGTTTCCTTCAATGATCATTACCCAGATGAGACTTATGCCCCGGTTCTTGAACTTTGCGCTGGCAAGAAAGCTCTTTCTCAAGGGCTACAGATTCATGCCCACATGATAAAATCTTTCTCTGTTTCTGAATCCGTGTTTTTAGGAACTAAGCTTGTGTTTATGTATGGGAAATGCGGCTCAGTTGAGAGTGCTGAGAAAGTGTTTGATAAAATGGGTAAACGAAGTATTTTTACTTGGAATGCTATGATTGGAGCTTATGTTTCTAATGGGGAACCTTTGGGAGTTCTTGAAACTTATAAAGAAATGCGGGTTTTGGGAGTTTCTCTTGATGCTTATAGTTTTCCTTCTCTGCTTAAAGCTTGTGGTTTGCTTAAAAATCTCTTTTTAGGTGCTGAAATTCATGGCCTGGCTGTCAAGCTTGGCTATGATTCTACTGTTTGTGTTGCCAATTCTTTAGTTGCTATGTATGCGAAATGTGATGACCTTTGGGCTGCAAGGAGATTATTTGAGAGAATGGCTCAGAAAAATGATGTTGTGTCATGGAATTCTATAATTTCAGCATATTCTGCAAATGGAAAATCTATGGAAGCATTGGAACTTTTTAGGGAAATGCAAAAGGCTGGTCTTGACACAAATACTTATACTTTTGTTGCTTGTCTTCAGGCTTGTGAGGATTATTCCTTTAGGAAATTTGGTAAGGAGATAAGTGCTGCTGTTTTGAAATCAAATCAGCTTTCCGATGTTTATGTTGCTGGTGCTTTGGTTGCCATGTATGTCAGGTGTTGTAAGATGAGTGAGGCCGTGAGAACTTTTAACGAATTGTGTAACAAGGATAAAGTAGCGTGGAATTCTATGCTTACAGGGTTTATCCAAAATGGTATGTACAGTGAAGCTTTGCATTTCTTCCATGATTTTCAGAATGCTGGTAAAAAACCTGACAATGTTACGATGATAAGCATCCTTCTAGCCTGTGGGCGGTTGGGTTACTTATTGAATGGAATGGAATTGCATGCTCATGCAATAAAAAATGGGTTTGATTTAGATTTGCAGGTTGGAAATACTCTTATAGATATGTATGCAAAGTGTTGTTGTGCGAACTATATGGGCCATGCTTTTGATAGGATGCCCAACAAAGATTTGATTTCTTGGACTACTGTTATTGCTGGCTATGCCCAAAACAATAATGGTTTAAAGGCCTTTGAATTGTTCCGAGAAGCGCAACTAGTTGGTATAGATGCTGATCCCATGATGATAGGTAGTGTACTCCTTGCTTGTAGTGAACTGACATGCGTGTCCCAAGTGAAAGAAATTCATGGTTACATTATGAGAAGAGGCTTGTCTGATGTTGTGCTACAAAATATGATCATTGATGTATATGGAGAGTGTGGAAACATAGATTATGCTGTGCAAGCATTTGAGTTGATCGAGTTTAAAGATGTTGTGTCTTGGACAAGCATGATTTCTGCATATGTCCATAATGAGCTCTCTAATGAAGCTCTGGAACTGTTCCACTTCCTGAACAAAACTAATATTCAGCCTGATTCTGTAGCATTAATAAGCACACTCTCTGCTGCTTCCAGCTTGTCTGCCTTGAAGAATGGGAAAGAAATCCACTGCTTTATTATCAGGCAAGGTTTCATTCTTGAAGGATCCATTGCCAGCTCTCTTGTGGATATGTATTCTCGCTGTGGAATGGTAGAGAATGCATACAAGGTATTTAAGTCTATTCAAAATAAAGGTTTAGTCCTGTGGACAAGTATGATAAATGCATATGGAATGCATGGCCATGGCAAAGCAGCTATTTATTTATTCAATACGATGAAGAAAGACCTCACTCCAGATCATGTAACGTTTTTGTCAGTTCTATATGCTTGCAGTCATTCAGGATTGATTGATGAAGGTAGAAGACTTTTTGAGATCATGAAATATGAATATGAATTGGAACCATGGCCAGAGCACTATGCGTGTCTGGTTGATCTCCTTGGTCGGGCAAATTGCTTGGAAGAGGCATTTGAATTTGTGAAAAGCATGCAGATGCAACCTACCGCTGAAATTTGGTGTGCACTCCTTCGGGCTTGCCAAGTTCACTCAAACCAAGAACTAGGAGAAATTGCTGCCCAGAAACTTTTGGAGTTAGATCCTAAGAACCCTGGACATTATGTGCTCATTTCTAATGTCTTTGCAGCAAGAGGAAGATGTAAAGATGCTGAAGAAATTAGAATGAGAATGAAGGAGAGAGGTCTGAAGAAAAATCCTGGATGTAGTTGGATTGAGGTGGGGAGCAGGATTCATACTTTCATGGCAAGCGACAAGTCTCATCCAGAATGTCTTGAGATAAGCAAAAAATTGGATAAAATCACGGAAAAACTGGAGAAGGAAGGAGGTTATGTGGCTCAAACGAAGTTTGTTCCCCATAATGTTGAGGAAAATGAGAAAGTTAAGATGCTGTATGGGCACAGTGAAAGGTTGGCGATTGCATATGGTCTGCTTAAGACTGCTGAGGGAACTCCCATTCGGATTACAAAGAATCTCCGTGTCTGTGGTGATTGCCATACTTTTTGTAAGCTAGTTTCAAAACTCTTTGAACGGGAACTTGTTGTGAGGGATGCCAATAGATTTCACCATTTTGAGGGTGGGGTTTGTTCTTGTGGGGATTTCTGGTAAATGTTATATCAAATGATTTAAGTCATAGACATTTCATCTTCATTCATGCTGTAGCCATTGGAATCACTCTCAAATGATCATGCCATGGTTCTTTTTATCACCCCTTCTGGTTCAAGTCTGCTAAGAACAGAATTATTCTCATGAATCTCATCGTCCCAGTGGCCCAGTTTAAGCCTGAGATGCCAAAGCTGCTAAAAGGATTGCCAATTAATCATTCAATTGTAAGGAGGCATTGATAGAGCCCCGATTCTGATGGAAATTGAGTGTGCCCTGATACAAGAAGTGCCTAAAAAGGGATGACTGTAAGCACATTGGTTCCCATTTTTGTTCATGCCACGGCGGATTCATAATTGTTGTAAATTATGATTTTAACTCGATTGGAAACTATGGACTAATAAAAGATTGTAGATAATTTTTTGACTCCTGTTCCCCTAGAGTATTAATAAAAACCTTAACATCATTTACCCTATGAAAATGCAGTGAATCTGCTTGCCATAGTTTCTGGTCAGCATCCAATCAATCTCCTGTGTTCTGCTCTGAGGCAAGTGGCCACTTGTGTTAAATGGAAAATGATGATTGATGATAGATCATGAACGTGATCATTGTAATGAAGAGGCTGAGTTGTTTTGAAGGTGAGGGCCTCTGATTATATGATAAAGTTAATACATTTTATTTTGGGTGTCAATTCTGCGTGTAAAGCCCTCGAAAATCAATTTGATTTCTTGGTGCCCGTTTTGTCTTGTACGAAGTTTCTTATGAGGGAAAACTCTTTCTTCGAAAAAATCGAACATCCTGAAACTTTGGCTATGTTTCATATTGAGCTGAAACTAACCTCTTTTTTGCTGTTGCAATGAGTATTGTAGTGTATTATCATACCAAGAATACACAAAAGATTTGCCGGTTCTATCTCCATCAAGCACTTTATGTACCAAAGGATAATGGTGAAAGACACCCTATGGAATTCACAGTTGATAGGACCAGAGCAATTCTTCCTTCTTCAGAGAGTCAGATACAGATGCATGGGCAGCATGGCTAGCTGCTGCATTTATATGCAAATGGCTACATAAAGGTAATCAAAAGTTACACTAGCTGGCAAAACAAAGCTGCTCCTTAATTGGGTTTCTTGCGCTTTCACTACTTAGATATTGATGATTGCCCTTGTTTAAATCGCTTGAGTAGATTGATTGGGTTTCTTTTTGGCTTTGGTACATGAAAATAGAATTAAGATAATAATAATAATAATAATATCTTCATTTAAAATTCTATCCAGGCTACTACTTGGGCTAAAGGCTTATAGGCGGTAGATATAGTCAGTTTGGTTAAATGGATGTGCTTGTAAGAACATAAATTTACTTGCAGGGATTTATCTATTCATCAACAGTTTCAAAATTATAATCCTAAAAATATTTTTCTGCTATAAAACTTGAGCTCTATAAGTATGTCAAGTCTCTAAAGCATAGATACTTTAATAAACAATCATTAAGATTAAGGAATTCTTTGGAACTTGCATTTTTTTAGTCTTAAACACAAATGTCGCTTATCCTGGTGATCTGAGCATGAGTTTTTAGAATGAAAAATAAGGGGTAAAATCAATTATTTGTACGGCATTTTTTTTTTATTAATAAGGCATTTACATGGAGTTAGAATTAAGAATGGAGAGCGGAAGTACTGTGTTAGTTAGTTACTATATCCAGGCAAGCAACAAGCTGGGCCACGCCAGCTCCACGAACTGAATCTCCTAGACCCATGTGCTCATAAAATTTCAGGGCATGGAGAAAAAAATAAAAACAAAAACAAAAATCTGCAACCTTGGCGAAGCATCAGGAGAAGGGGAACCCTAGAAAACTGGATAGTCCACATGGAACGAGAAACATAGAAAACTGAGCAGTACAATAGTTAGAATTGAACAGGGTGGTAGAAGTAGTAGGACTGAGGAGCCTTGAATACTGAATAAAGAAGAAAATGAATACTGAATAGTCCAAAAGATTGAGCATGCAATGAAAACTCACAGGAAAAAGACGCAAAAGCCAAGAAGCCAACCATTGCATTGTTAACACGTACCAAACTTCACCTTCACTAATCACTCCACTCTGATCTTCGCATCTTCATACTTTAATGTTCCGTGATTCTGTCATCCTCTTTCTCTCTCTCTCTCTCTCTCTCTCTCACACATGATTTCCTTAGCCACCCTTTAGCTCAAACTTCTTGGTGATTACGCAGCCACTGTATCATTTCAGGCACTACCTAGAGCATGGGTCCTGCAAGTGTGCGGTCCAATGAGGTCTAAATTTTTGACCGTTCGATTTGATCAATTTTAGAAGCACATGTGAGAAATACCGAGTGAATCAGGGAACATATAGCAGCCTTTTGCATTAATATTAAGAGAACAATGGGTTGCTTTATTTTCTAAGGTGTGCTTAGAAATAAAAATTCAATGAGTATGAAGGGTGGTTTGACCATAGCAAACATGTTCAAAGCAAATTGGAGAGCAGAGGCAAGGCTTCATATTATATATGAAGTTGTATTGTGTTACTCCTGTGTCGGCATGACTAGCCTTGGGGTTTTGAGGTCGCATCCATTCCAATTCAGAGGCTTCAGAGTTGTAAAGAAATATCGCACTTACGATTAGGCGGTAAAACATTTTTCTTCCTTTTTTTTTTTCCTTTAGGAGGTAAAGAAATTAGATGAAAGTGAGATTGAATGATTGATAAATGATACTTAAAATTAAAACAAAATATAAAAAATTTTGATAAATTAACAAAATTAAATTATTTTTTTATCATTTATATTTAATATATTATTAATATATTATCAATGAATTATATAATGTTATATTATTAATGAAAAATATAAAATTTTCCTGTATTTATTTTTAAAATTTATAAAATTTTTGTATATTTAATTTTAATAATTTTTTAATTTTTTTTTCATTAATAATGTGGCGTTATATTATTTGCTAAGCGTCTACAAAATTTATAGACGAACATTACATTAAAAAAAATTTTTTTTCTCTCACGCAGGTTTCCTATGTCTTAGATCCATTAGGTAGCCGGTCACTCATATTTTTTATCACGCGTGCTTCTAAAATTGATCTAACGGCTAGGAAACAAAAACGATGATCGAACGGTCCAAAATTCAAGACCTCATTGGACCTCACGCTTGCATGACCTCATGCTAGCCATCACCGTCTTTTCGTTTGTTTCCTTGCCCTAAAGCTTACATCTAAACTCTCCTTATAGACGAGCATTAAGTAAAACATAGTTGGGGTTTTGATTATCGTTTTTTGTCTGGATGGACGGGAAGTAAGCATTAAAATCACCAGCAAACCTGAATTGACAACTGAACTTTGAACAAAGGTTAAGAAAAAAAAAATTTAGAGGTGAGAAAAAGACACAAGTGAACTTGTTTGGTCCCAAGTAGTCCAAACGCATTGAAATTCTAAAAGAAAATGAGTTACTAGTAGCGTTATTTTAATTTTTTTTTTTTTTGAAATGATCCCAATAGCTGCAATGCTGTGCCCCTTCTGCCCCTGATGAGTGATGAGGAACTGTCAATTTACGAAGTGGAAACGACGTACGAACCCTATGCTCCTATACTATACCAGTCTAGGCTTACTACAGTGTGGGTATCCAGAGAAGAGCTCAGAAGCCCCCACCTGCCATGCCGCCCTATTTTCTACCACCTGTTACGTCTACTATACATCTATGTCCATAGCCTTTGTTTGCTTTTCTCTCTTCTCTCTCTTAGCTGTCCTCATGATTTTCTTTTACTTCACTGTTCTGCCAGGTGGGTTATGACTTCATGAATCTCTCTTCTACCCCAGCTACCTTCCTCTCTCTTTTTATTAACATTACCCCTCTTATTCTAAATAATTCCCGGCTTTGCTTCTCACGCTCTGACCTCCATTCTCCCCTCTTCTTCTGGAAACCTCTTTTCTTTCTTAGGTAGAATGGCAAGGGTCGGTTCTTCTCTTTCTATATCTTTCTTTTCTATCTACTGCATGGACTTCTTCAGCCTCTCCTCCAAATAAGCTTTGGTTTTCAATGCTAAAAAAAGGGTTTGTTTTCTTCTATTTTTGTTTAAAGAAAATTACTCTTCATAGCTTTGTCTTTGTTATATTTCTCCTTATTGTGCTTCTCTCTTTTCATGTCTTACTATCTCATAAGCCCTACCTGGTCAAGCGGTCTTTCTCTTATGTTAAAAACTATTTGTCCCTTTCCCCCATGTTTTAATGTCCAGTTCTACTACTCAGCCATATGGATCACCCCTTCTCTTAAAACTTTCGAAATTTGACCTATACACTTGCTCTTTAGTCAATCGTTTTACTCCATAAAATTTCTTGGCGTACACATGACTAGACAGAGTTTGCCTAATTCTTTAAAATTTTGGAGATACTTCCTTCCAATCTCATCTAGCAGTCTAGTACATGTAAACTTCATTTCTTCTGGTGTTTTGAATTTTATTCTAAATCCATATCATCATGAAGATGGAAGAATATCCCAGCAAGTTTCTACATATACATTCTTCGTTCTTATATTTATAAAATGCAGTTGAGTTGAACATTTCTCTTATTCTAATCCTAAACGAGAAGTCTACAAGGGAAAAAGTGAAGCTGCCAGCATGATCTATCTTCGGTTAGTGAGTGAAGTCTACAAGGCTAATGCTGTATTGCTAACCTTAGCTAGGTCATGCTCGGACAGCCTCACTTCTTCCTACTTGGGGACATAGTAGGTTCCAAACATTCTTGAAAAAATCAACCCCTCACCCCAGAAAAATCAAGGGCAAGAATAAGAAACGACTGTGTAAGTATATTCCTTTGCCTTTTTTTTTTTGTAATGTCAAGGCTCTAGCACGCATTCCTAACTTTTGCTTTTCCACCAACTTTTGTTTCTGTCTTATGTCTTCCGTTTGATACATGTCACCAGCTGATCATGTGTTCTACTAGTAGCTTTACATTTACTTGCTCGTATGGAAGGATTTCATATCGTAGTCCCCGAAATTCAATTTTTTCTGGTCAAATGATGTAAATTGAACTGGTTAGGCCTTAGTTTTAAAGCATTCTATTTCCCCTTCCTAATTTTGTTACTACTGTTACTCGATTAGTGTTATCCAAAGTCTAAGCATGTGTTTCCTTCGGACATACGATCATGTTCTTTTTAATATATCTAGAGCTGTAATGTTGTATCACTAATTTACTATTCATCAATGAAGAGCCTGGGAAATCGAAATCTAGAGAAAAAAAAAGTCCCGTCTTTTCCTGGAGGAACCCAATGGGAGTAAAGAAATTTATTTTCCTATCTTTTTTGCTTGCGTTTTTACACAGCAGGAAATAAAATGGGCTACCTTTTTTGTGGTCTTCTTTCTTCTGCTACGCACTAAAGATTAGAAAACAAAATGTCAACTGGTTATTGGAACTGTAAAACTTGAATGCAGTTTTTGCTTGTAAATAGATGATTCAAATAAATTTTAGGTACTGTTGGGTCCTACCCTTCACCAAAGTCCAGTTTGACAGTCAAATGGGAGTATGTTGGTATGAAAAGAAAACTATAAGTAATGGTTTTTTAATGCATGTTATTGTTGAAGCCATTCACTAAATTCTATATTTAGGAAAATGAAATTAAATCCATAAATTATAGAGGTAACCTTATTTGGTTATTTAGAAACTTACGTTTAGTTTAACAATTGTTATTTCTCCACGAATTCTTCTCTTTAGATTTCTTCAAATGTGTAGAAAACTTAGCCATTAGGCCTAGTGCTTTGTCTAATCCCCCTTTAAAGGCTAGGGATTCATATATAAATTTTTGCTATCTTCTTTCCACTTGTAAAACAAATTGGACCAATTTTAACTTTTGAGTGAGTTACATAAATTTATATTCAATATCATTTAACTTAAACTAATGTTTGGGCAAATTTAGTAAAATAACGGTTCATTTAGAAGTAGTTGTCACCCATTTTTCTTAAATACTTTGCGTCTCTCGTTTTACCATCACTGAAAGGCTGTAGACAGTAATGGTGGTTAGTGCATTAATAGCATGGTTTTAGGAACGTCTAATCAGGAAAGTAACTGGTCTTACTCACCACCGCCCATCAATGATTTCAAAATTAAAACTCTAGTTTAACTATGTTCTGAACGGTGTTTTTGTGACTTTGGAATAAAAAAATTAATAACGTATATGTATAGAACGTTTTGTCAAGTAGGGAACATGCATGTCAAATGCTAAATAAAACGGTTGCTTAATCATATGCAATGGTAAATAAAATGATGTCTAGTGTATCGGCCACTAGTTTCTTTAATCTGTAGCTTCCCACACAAGCAAAGAAAGAAAGGCAGAATTAAAGGGGGCGAATTTGGCCACTGAGAATCAATTGTGAAAATGATACGAAAACTCGAGTAATTGGGTCGAAAGTAATGGTCGATGATCCGGCAATGAAATTCTGGGATGGAATATTATTATAGCCTAAAGATGGAATGCCGGGCAGAGGAAGTTAATTTGTTTCATGTTTTTCTTTAGGAATGTTTTAACAATTGTTCAATATGTTTCAGTAATGAAACGGGCTGGTTAGATGGTCGGCAAATCATACTTGTACCAAGCATTACATTAAAATAATAACGGATGGATAAAGCTTGCTGATCGATTTATGCTATGAATTATGGCTTTAAAACAAATATCCTGAGGCTGGACTGATTGACCCTTTTTAAAGTTCAGCTATATGGTTATTAAACACAATTAAAACATATAAGCTGTTGAGTGGGAAAGGACATATATAAGATGCAAATTCAAAAATATTTGATTGTAAAGTCATGTATTGTGGGGGGGGGGGGGGGTACTGAACCAAATTAGTCTGTCATTGTACTCTCACAATCCAATCAAACATGCCTTAAACCCCTCAAGTAAACCTGGTTTTCCAAATTTGATTGAATTTTCTTCCTTTTTTTTATAATTACTTAAATATTGTTACTGTGGCTAAACAGAAAATCATCCTTCTGAGAATCGAGATTGGGACTGGCCGATCGATGGTTAAGCCAAGTGTAAGTGGTAATGTTACGTCCTGTCTTTGTAAATATTCAATGTTTCTTTCGGGTTCAAGGACAAAGAGCATGAATGGACACTTGTAGCATTTCGAATAATGTTGTCAAAACTATAGATAGTTATCATTAAGAAAAAAAAAAAAGAAAAGAAAACCAGGTGGCCCATGTCGGCTGATTCCTCCTTTCTAAATCATCCATGGAATCTAAACTATTTCCGGTACGTGTTAACAGCAATCTAATCTAGCAGTCGACTAATCACATTGAATACGCTTTCCAACTCAACAAATTTAAGAAAATCAAAAAAGGATTCAAGTTCAAATAATAAAAATAATATAGTTAGCAAAATTTATATGAAATTTTATTTGTAACATTTTTTGTACTAGATCAATGTGGAAAGTGTGTTATATATTACAATTGCAAATATATAAATGCAAAAAGGTACTGTTTTACAAATAAAAAATAAATAAATAAATGAAAGTAGACAAATAGTCATTAATGATTTTGTTCCCACCCCATTGGAGCCAAATTCTGAGGAACCTTTTCTTTGGAATATGATCGCCTGTTCCAGATTGAGATACCTTTGTATGGATATGACTCTGGCATTCCTCTATTGGTTCCTTCTGCCTAAACTTATATGCCAAAGGGATCAAAACAAATTATAAGAAACAGAATGTTAAAAATAGTACATTACAAGCTTAATCACACTGCTTTTCACTTTCATTAATTAGACTCTTAAGTGCTTAATCAAAGATTATGTTCTTGAACATTCTTTATTTTTCAATCCCTTTACAAAGTGGTTGGCACCAATTATATGCAAAGAGGAGCGAGCCTCTGGCAAATGGCATCTTTTTTTTTCCCTTTTGGGTCATGAAATGGCATCTCATGTTTTATGAAGGTGGAATTATAAATTAAGGTCTTCACCCCAAAACAAAGGATGGATGCTTAGAAGGAAGAAAAGAAGGTACCCATCAAAGTTACCGGTGAAGATTCGATCGAAGAGAGAGAGAGAGTCACGTGATATTGTTAATAATTAAGAGTTATGAGATGCTTAAGTATAAGAAAACGGATCTTCACGGTGGTTTGGAAAGGAAATTAAGTTTTGATAAATCTTGAATATATTAAAGATATTTTAAGGTCATTTATCTCACCAGACAATAAAAATTTATGTTTAATCATTAATAAAAGTAATATATCAAATATAAATTCATATTCAATTACATTATTAATAAATAAAAAAGAAGAGTAGGCAATGTAAATGATCGCGATTAAGCTAAATGGTGCTTAGCATTTCTGTTTTAAAAAAAGGGGGGGGGGGGGTGGTGAAAATGAGAGGGATAGAGTGAACCCACCCAAACCTGATAGAAGGCCTCCTCTCTTAATATTGGAACCTTTCACCGCCTTGCCTGCATGGTATTGGCGTAGCTATCATAATATTCATCTTGTCTCATTTTGGACCACTGCACAGGCAACCCATTTGTTTTAATATACTAGTATATATTTTTTCTTAAGCTTTTTCATCAGAACTACTCTTAATTATATATAATGGACAAAGAAATCACCAAAAGCATTCGAATCCCTCTCTCTCTCTCTCTCTCTCTCTCTCTCTCTCTATTTATCCCATTATTTCTCTCCCCTTCTCAGACTATTACTCAGTTGAATCTCTTTTTCTCTCTCTGATGATTGAGGAGCTCATCAGCTGGATGATTACAATATGCTACGAAGCGGTGCACCCACTAGCAGTTGAAGCTGCCAGCATGATCTAAACTTTCTTCTCTGTTGAGGATAGATCGGATCATGTGGTAGCTTCACCTGCTGTTGGGATCACGAACAAAATTACCCTTAGCCTGCTCTCAACTGCATTCATTGATAATACCCAGAGCTTCAATTCCTATTTCTCCCACATAGGTGAAAATTAAAGAATTTGATCGTCTTCAATCCCAGCCTCATGCATTTTCCACGTTTATTTCCTTCTGTTTCAACTTTCAAGTCTTGTTGCTTTGTAACTTTTCCAAGGTTTTGACTATCTCTTTTTTCGCTGTCATAAGTGTCAACTCGGTGCAACCACAGCAGCCGGTTGCAGGTATCAATCACATCTTCTAGAGGGGTACTTGGGTGAGCTTCTCACGATAAGCAAAAAATTGCTAAAAAGAGATGAGATACCATCATTATTTCAGTTGTAAGAGGGAGAAAAAAAATCAGGAGTCTTGAGCCAAGCAACTGGACCAAATACGTGGCACATCATATTCCCATTCACTTTTTTTTTTTTCTTCTTTGGGGTCGTCTGAACTATGTTAGGGTTTCTCTCGTCTGTAAATCGTAGTTTGGTGCTTTTTGAGATCCCATCTTATCCCTTCATGCATTGAGCCCTCTACATTTCATTTTTGTTTTTTTTCTATGACAATTTTCATTGACTGCTTTTACCATAATTTTAAGTGTTTTTGGTATATTGACTTTGATAAAGTATAGTTTTAGCCCTACCAACATATCATTTTGGAATATAAAACTAATTAATTAAAAGGAGAAGCACAATCTAATACTAAAAACCTCCGTTAGTATTTTTTTTTTTTTACTATTTGAACAAAATGTTTCAGGATGTTTTTGTTTATTCAAAGGAATATGCTGAGTTAGAAACTGCTTTTTCTTTTTGATTTCCCTTTTGTTCTCATATCATAGAAACGTAACTAAACCCTTCAATAAAAAAAAAGAGATATGAGAACAAAAATGTCTAATAAATTAAATATTACAATTTTCAAGTGTTCAAAAGATCATTCAAGGACAAAATATTGAAAATTTTCTGCGTGACATATTATTAGTTTTTCAATTTCTTAGTAGCATAAATTCCAAAAACAGAGCACACTTTTTCATTTATTAAAATTAGAAAGTGAAATTCAGATTAAATGAACATAGATTTCTATTTGGGTAATGAACTCCTTTCCCAGATCAAGGATGCAGGGTTGGGTACTTTTCCTTTTGTAAGAAGTAAAAAGACTTGATTCCCTATATATGAGAATTTGTTACGGCTCGACACCTTGGCCGCTTGTTTGGAAGCTTCATTTGGCCAAGAATCCCATTCCTTTTCCTGATTCTATGAGCACGCACCAAATCTCTAAACATATACATTGTACCAGAAACTGATGATCTGATCTGATTCTGTCTTACACTTTTTAGGCTTTTCAACAGTCTTCCAGCTGCCTCTCTTCATTTAGTTTTTTAATACATGGCATTTATTTATTTGCCTTTTTGTCTTCTTTGAGTCCCTTCTCATGAGAATTGGGCTAGTCTAACATTAATGGAACCATGTCTCAACAAAATTAATCTTATACGGTCATTATACATTTTCTTTTTCGTTTACATTCATGGGGACAAGCTAAACATTAGTTTGGTTTTCATGAATGTTTCACACTAGAAGATAACTGAGTGATTAGTACTGAGAAAGAATATTAACCGTGTGTGTGAGACATATAGTATTATTTATTAGAAGTACTAAATAATTAATATAAATTAGCTATTATATTGCTATATATAAATGATGTTAAATGATAGAAAATGCTACTGCAATTGCAAAAGTTGTCATCTTTTATATGAATATGCCATACTATATGTTTGGAAAAGCAAGAACTCAAGACTCATATAAGTTTCGTATAATTATCTTAAGAAATGATATTTATAAAATTAAGATTTGAATTTCAATATCTGCAATTCATTTTTTTTATTTTTAAATTGTAATTTTTAACGTATATAACAACAAATATAAGAAAAATTCAACTAAACTTATATTTTAATAGTATGAATGGATATATATTAACAAAAAATTCATGGGTTTTTAACTTTTTTATGATTATGAAGGATAACAAATGATGAGGTCATTGGTTATCATTGGTTTATTTTCTTTTCTGCCAAGAAAATCAGACCTATGAAGGGTATGGATATTGGGCCGATCAGATAGCTCATTCCAAATGAACCACTCCTTTGCACCAAAGGCCCGTCAATAAGCCCAATAATATTATATTTTGAACCAAAAAATTAGGTCAGGGAATTCATAAAAGCCTGCTCATATGAAAGCAAGGCAAATGGTAAATGATGACATAAATAAATACAACTGCAAAATGAAGGAAAATAGGTAAAACAAACATTCCTACTATTATAGAATAATTATATAATTATTTACGTCAAAAAAAAAGTATTGTGATTAAATTCTAACTACAAATATATAAATAGCTTTTATAAATATTTCACATATAAATAGCTTTTTTTAGCCTATATAACTTTTATCAAGAAAAGAATCACAAGAAAAGAATCAATAATCAAATAAGACCCGATAACTAATTTTTAATCAAATTTATTATTTATTATTTTATTTTTATTAATTAGCATGTCATATAGTCAGGATTATTCGATAATTTGTTTGTGTAAAAAAATCATAATAAAAAATAAAAGAAGAGATTACATATATTAAATTAAAAATTTATTAAATATTATCTCTTAAATTAATTTATGAATTCATTTAATTAAAATTATTTTTTATTGTCCGACAAAAAATAAATTAAAATATATAATCTACAATAATTATAGTGTAATTAATTAATTAATTAATCATAATTTAAAATTATGATATTATGTGATATCTATGAAAATTTTAATGAAATTTTACATTATTTTTTTTATTATAATTAAATAATTAAACTGTAAAAGAATTAGAAGTGAAACATCACCAACCAAATAAACCGACAAAGAACAATAATAAGTATTCGAAAAAGTGCTCATTCACTAAACATACAAATGCGCGGAAGCATCGTGACTCAAAAATAAAATTTAAAAAAAATAAAAAAAGTAGGTTCCGTTTCCCATACTCCACTGCACTAAGCTACTGGCCCGCGCCCTTGTGTCTTGGTTGTTCTTGCTTTTTCTTTTTCTCTGTTAGACTTGGATAGATATCAAGATAAATGCTGCTTAAATTTTCCACAGACCTCTGCATTGAATAAAGAAATCAAAGTAATCCATGGTTACCGGTAAAGGTATATGAGTTCTTCCTTCCTTTTTTATTTCCTTTGCTTTATCGTTACAATGTCAATTTAAAGCCATGGATGATTTTTTTTATATAGTTTCCATTTCTTTATTACACAGACTCATGAACAGATGGACTTAGTGCTTCGATTTAACATGTTTCATGTTTCATTACCATACTGTCAAATGCCAGTTTTTGAGGTTACTGATATGGATTTGTTTCAGAGGTTTTTTTTTTTTTTTTCAATGTGATTTAAATAACCGTTTTGTTCAAAACTAAAAGGAGTTTTGTGTAAAGATTGTTGAAAGCCGGGGAGACATTCTATTCTCTTCTGTTAACTTTGTTTTGTCAAATGGATGTGTTTATTTGATTGTCAAAAACCTAAGCAATCCTGAAGACAGTAAATGGGAATGTTTGTTTTGTTAACTAGTTTGAATTATGGTTCCTTTTGTTGGTTGATTTTATATTCTTTCTATTGAGGGATTTCTTTTTTGGGCTTTTGTTGTTACTGGGTTTTCTTTGAATGTTAGTTTAGTCTTACATTCACTTGTTATATAATGCTTCATTTGATTGTTTCTTTTGTTACTTGCTTTTTGATTATGGAAGCAAAAGGTGAACTTTGATACAAAAAGCAAATAATATTTTTGGATAAAAATGAAAAAATTAATTTTATGGATAACAATTGCATAAATTTACTTCTACATGGAACGCTTATGTTGTAATTGATGTTGCATTAGCCATTGGCTCACTTTTAACAAGATACGATTTTGCTTTTCACTATTTACTCTTTCCTTTTGCTTTAGCTTTATGACAATTTTTGAGGAAGCCAAATAGAGAAAGTAACAATGGCATTTTGTTTGCAACATCCTTGCCTTTATGGATTCAATAGTTTAGTTGTATTAGTTTATCTTTTCAGTGACAGCTCTCATGTTTTAGTACTCTTTCCTGAAATGAATAAATTCAAAAAAGCTTTAATTCAAGTTCTCAAATATTGTTCTGAATTTCACAATTACGTCATGCCAGGTTGTGTAGAGAACTACTGCTTTTGCCAGGCAACCAATTTCAGAAGTTTGTGGCTTTGGACTTTGATTGAATCTGAATTCAATCTAAAACTTATACATAAAGAAAACAACGAAAGCATGAGATTCCTCCTTCATGTCCAATTTTCCTGGTAAAATTGTAGCTTCTTGCTCTTGAGACTCATTTGCCTACCGTGTGAGTTATCCATTTGAGTCTTTTTGTTTATATGGATTTGTGCTATCTAAATATGCATCCTTGTTAAAAACCTTCGGCTTCTGCAAACAAGTAGAGGTCTATTTTGCCCAAGTTTGTAATGGGACAAAACGAAGTTTTTTTTTTTTTTTTTTTTTTTGGTAATACACTCTTCCCCTCTAGCACCATGACCTTCTGTGAAGGAACTTGTTGTTAGGCTGCTGGACCACCTTATTAACCTTCATCCAATGACCATAAGCATTTGGACATGGATTTTCAATGGAGAATGGAAAATTCACTGTATGATCGCTCTATGCCCATATGTATTTATTTGGGGACTTTAAACCGTGGCAATTGGTCTGCTTTAGACATTCCTTTGCCTAATATTTGAAATGTCATGTGTCAGTGTTTGCCATTACAATATTTTTTTCCATTGAAGTACAGAAGCTTTTTGTTTCCCTTAGTGCTAAGAGATATATAGTATAGATGCTCAATATTCCAGGATAGAACTATCATTTTAGAAAAAAAAAACATAGCAATCAAACAGATATGCACCATAATTTGTCCCTTAATAAGAAAAACCACCAAGTTTTAAAGTGGAACTAGTACAAACTTTTTCCTCTTTGTGTGCACAGAAAATTGGGACAAAAGTTTTACTCCCTTCTCAGCTTCACCACATGAATACAAGATTGCAAATTTCAAATGCTTGATAGTAGAATAATTGAAGACACTCATGTGGGGAACTTTTTTTATGAGAATAGAAGTACAATGTTAGCACAGATCATCCTGTGTCAAAACTCTTACAAAGGAGTGAACCGAATAAATCTTTAAAGAAGAATAAACTAGCAATCGACATGTAGCTGGAGAAATCCAAGGTAAAGTTAGAGTCAACAACATAAGTTGAGATTGAATCCGGGACCCAATGGTTCCAAGGCATATATTTTATATAAGAAGTCAGTAGCTTGCCTGGTGTCTTTAGGACAATCAGGTGTTAAAACAGGAAGAGCCTATCCCTTCTTCCCTTCTGGTTTTGTCTTGGCAACCAAGAGAGTGACGACACTGAGCTAAATGGTAGACCATTCAAGTTGTGGAGCTTTATCACAGTGAACAAATCTTTTTGTTCCAAAGTTGCTTAGCTACTTGTGGAATGCTTGGCTCGATCAGGAGTGATCTCTTCTGTTTTCTATTTCTAATCTTTCTTTTTCTTGATATTTTATTATTAACAAAATTGATAGTGCAGACAAGAAAAGGGGTCAAGAAGAAACAAGATTAAAAATGTAAAACGTCTAGAATTACGATCTCACTCTGTTGTCCTTCTTTGTTAGGCTTGCCACTGTTGTGATTCTGATAGCCACGTCCTGAGTCTTACCTTATTCCACATCCAGTTCCAAGTATGCAGGATGAAGGTCTCCTGTGGTAGATAGCTTGCTTCACAATTGTGAATATGATTCTTGACCTCTTGAGGTAACTGAAGAAGGGTTTGTCTGGAACAGGTATGAGCTTCACGAACCATGCAATTGGCCATGAGAAAGCTGCAAGTACGATACAAACTCCCCACTGCCATAGTTTCAACTTCTCTGTATCTGCAAACTTCTTTAAAAATTCCACCATAACCACCTGAAGAATGATAGTTATCCCCACAATTCCCAGAAATAATTTGTTTGTAAGAATGCCTTCGAAAACATTTTGCTTCTCCAACTTCCTTGCATTGAACTCATTAAAAACTTGACACAGAACGAAAGTATTGAAAATCAGTGTCTCCTTTACTCTCTCAGACACATTGAATATAGATTCACCCCTAAATTCTAGGATCAAGAGAACAGCTATCTGGTATAGGGCTTGGGCTAAAAGATTCCTCCACATAATATTAGTAATGAGGGGCTCAGTTCGACCGACAGGTGGCTTCTGCATTAGCTCCTTAGTTGGCCTATCTGTAGCGAGGGCTAGAGCACCCAAAGTGTCCATGATGAGGTTTACCCAAAGCAATTGAACTGCTGTCAAGGGAACCTCACCAGCAGAAACTGCTGCAATGAAGTTAATTACAAGAGCTGCAACATTGACGGTAAGCTGAAATTGAATGAACTTTTGAATGTTGTTGTAAACACATCTTCCCCATCTTAAAACTGTCGCAACTGAGCTAAAATTGTCATCCAAGATGATAATGTCTGAGCTCTCCTTGGCCACCTCAGTGCCTTGAATGCCCATTGAAAGTCCAATATCGGCTTCTTTTAATGCAGGAGCGTCATTAGTGCCATCCCCTGTGACCGCGACAACATGACCTTTCTGTTTCAAGCACTGTACCATCAATAGCTTGTCAAACGGAGAGGACCTTGCCATCACTCGGATCTTGTCTACCTTCTCCATTCTCTCATCAGGTGTATAGTTTCGAAATTCAATACCTTCTACAACTTCTCCACTTTCTTCGCGGTAATCTGGTCCTAGAATTCCGCACTCTGTAGCTATAGCTTTTGCTGTGAAAAGATTGTCTCCAGTGATCATTTTGATGCCCACCCCTGCAGATTGGCAAGCTTCCACGGCTTTCTTAACCTCTTGGCGACATGGATCCTTCAAACCAACTATCCCTAGTAAGGTTAAACCCTCTTCGTTCATTCTTTGATGAGTCTTTCCGCTATCACCATCATATTCCATTTCTTCTCCTGAAACTTGCTTATGAGCAAAAGCAATGCATCGTAGGCTGCTAGCCGCCATGCTTTGGATTATCTTTTCGATTCTGCTCCTTCTGTCTTCATTCATGGACGTGATGATCCCATTACTCTCGTAATATTGTGAACACATAGCCACAATCATCTCTGCAGCTCCTTTCCAGTGTACGTGAATAGTTTCATCAGCCCTTTTCCTTACTGAAACCCCACTCCGCTTTTTCTCCGAGTTGAAGGTTTCAACATGGAGGATGCTGTATTTTTGCTTCAATTTTTCCATATCCATACCCAAACGTAAGACAGCCCACGAGAGAATTGCCTTTTCGGTTGGGCTGCCAGAAAACTCAGGTAGCGATCCAGAGACGGGTTTGCAAACGCTACCAGTTGTGTTCAAACCAACTCCTTGGTATAATAAGTCAAGAACACCTGGGTCAATGATGTTGGAAAGATCTTCCTCAATGGACTCTTGGCCGAGCCAAAACTGGGTTACTTGCATCTGATTTAGTGTCAAGGTGCCAGTTTTATCAGTACAAATAACTGTAGCTGAGCCCATTGTTTCACAGGCTGAAAGTTTTCTGACCATTGCCTGATCAGCCATCATTCTCTTCATTGAGTAGGCAAGTGTAAGAGTGACAGCCAGTGGTAGACCTTCTGGGATTGCCACAACCACAATAGTTACTGCAGCAGCAACTATACGAACAACCGCATTTAATATATTGTCTACATCGGTCTTGGTACCGATGTACTCCGTGTTCCCATTGTCATCTTTTGTATTCCCAGTGAAATAACGAATTAATAAGACTACAAGAACTAGAAAGGCAACTGCAAGACCTATCTTCCCGATAGAAGAGGTTAGTTTGTCCAGTCGAGCTTGCAGTGGTGTTCTTTCATTTTTATCACTGGTTATTGAGCTCATCATTTCACCCCATGCAGTGTCCATTCCCACGGATGCTACAAGCATTTGAGCATATCCATCTGCCACCTTTGAACCAGAAAAAAGGAATGGGTTCCTGGTGGTATCTACTTCCACGTGGTCACTCTCGCCCGTCATGCTTGATTCGTCCACTTGTAGTGAATATCCATCCAAGAAGAGCCCATCTGCTGGAATTTGATCTCCTATCTTCAGGAAGACGACATCTCCAACAACAAGATCAAATATAGATATTTGTTGACGACGACCACCTCTAACAACTTCAACTTTGATGTTGTTACTTATTTTTGATAACTTGTCAAATTGAGTCTCCTGTCTGAAGTTACTGAGTGCAGATACAGCAATCACAAGAAAGACTGCAACAAAAATACTTCCACCTTCATACCAACCCTCTTCAGCGCCATGTTCTTTGATACCAAAACCAAGAGAAAGAGCAGCACATACCAGGAGTATAAGAATTATGGTGTCTTTGGCAGCATCCAGGACGAAGTATAATAACCCTTTTGGAGGTGGCTTGTGGTAGGTATTGGTACCGAACATCTCTTGCCTTTTTATAACCTCTTGATCATCATCCCGGATTCCATTTTCTGGATTTGTGCAAAGAGCAGCAGCAACGCCTTCAACTCCTCCAAGCTGGCGGAGAGAAACCAAGTCTTTTTCTTTCACAGTATTTACGAGCTGTTTTTTATCAATTTTCGGAGCAAAGGAGGAAGTTAAAATGTTTTCACCCCAATGTTGAGAGCTCGATGGTTCAATATCAAGGACAACGTAAGGTTGTGAGTACGAGATCACAGAGGCTGGTTCGTTACCTCTTTTGGAAATCATCTCTTTAGCAAGAGAAACCATTACCCGAACAGAATATATCGCTGCACAGGCAATGCGCCAACGCCTTTGAGCTTTAGTGAAGCTGGAGGTGGTGACGTTGAGGAGTAACGTGCCACAATCATAGAGTTTAAAATCATCACTGCTAGACATGGTTTGTTTGAAGGGTTTTTCAGGTTACTAGGACTTAGGAGAGAGTTAGTACCGTACTACTTTCTCTTGTGAATGAACTTCTTTCAACTAAAGTGAAGCAATGTCTAATTTATATACGGTGTTGGAATGTTTGATCAACAAACCGCCTTAGCTGTAGCGGCATATTATTGGCCAGTTTCAGCCTCAGTCAATTTCTACGTAATTTACTTGACAATCGAATGAAACTCAATAGAAATTTCAGAGGTTTTTTAATAATGGAAATAATAATTTATGGATAAAAAATTTATAGGTATTAAAATTTAAAATTATAAATGTTATATTTTAAAACAAGTATACGAATCATCTTAGAGATATTTCAGATTCTTTATAGTTTCAAAGATAAGAAAAAGAGGGCTGCTATTTGTATTTCGACATTTACTCATCACATCCCATCGTTTTCAAAATTTTATATTTTTAGTCATTACACTTCACATTTAAAATTAAAACTTACCAAAACATCCAAATATCTTGTTTTGGTATAATTCAAAACTTTTAAAAATAAATTTTTAAAAATTTTTAAAATTGAATATATGAAAATCTTTAAAATCGAAAGAAAGTTTGTAAAAATTTTTAAAAATAAATGTTTGAAGCTTTTAAGAGTTTTTGAAAATAAAAATTTTTAAAATTGAACTTTTGAAAAATTTTAAAAGGTTTTGAAAACTAAGATTGATATCTCCAAAATTCTCTTCCTGCAATGTCCAAAAGCTTTTAAAAGCTTTCAAAAATAAATTTTTAAAATTTTTTAAAATATTTTAAATATTAATTTTTAAAAATCAATTTATTCATTTATCATATCCAAATTTTTATTGTTACAATTGTTTCTTTCAAATTCATTTTTTATTTTGACATATTACGAGTTTTGATTATAAATTTTGATAACAATATGATTTATTACCGGAAATAAGAAAATAAAAGAATTATTGATATTATGAGAAAAAGAAAAAGAAAAAAATGAGAGCGTGAAAAAAAAAATGATTAATAAACATTTAAATAATTTTATTAAAAATTAAATTTATAATAAAACTTTTAAAATGTATTGAATAATTTTTGGGTGTAAATAATACTCTTAAAAATATATATATATATATATATATAAATTTTTTTCACTCCAACGTCGTTGTCGCCTTGTTGGAAGCAGGCACCATAATCTTTTACAACACTTCAAATCAAATCAAATCAAATAAAAAAAATACATTGAATTTTCACTTTTATATTGATCATTTGACAATATTAAAAGCAGTAGCGTAGCTAGGCGGCTGCAGGAGCTATGGCTCCCCTAAAATTTTTTTTGCATTATCATAATAGAAAATTTCATTTCATTAAAAGTAATATTTTATCTTTTTTTTAGTAAATTTATTATTATTATTTTTTTAATGTTTTTGGTTTCGACTTTGATTACAAGTGAAAAATAAAGATAAAGTCATTTGAAAAGTTTCTTGATTAATTTAAAGCCGTGCAATTTGTACCCTGTTTATGTTTTTGCTCGTTGTAGTTGGATCATGAATGATTGATGATCCGTAGGCAACCAAAAAAAAAAAAACGAAAGCGGTAAGCACTTTCCTAGTCTATATAATAACTTGATCCAATTCCAAGTTAAGTGTAAACGCGGCATTCCGCTGACTCTTTTAATTTACGTGGGGAAAGACTTTCCACCCAGTATCCACGTATCTTCTTTTATACGGTACTAGGTTTAATTGCTTAGCTCAAGCAATTCTCAGTAAAAATTGGGTAATTGATACTTGGAATTTTATTTATTATTATTATTTTTTGCTATGTTTGCAGCTTATTTTCCAAGGGCTTCACTATTTTCCCATGATGGTAACTTGTACATCCCTTGTATTGAGTTCATTTTTTCGAGCAGCCTTTGTTGAAAATTGTGAATACACTATACTTTACTCTGAATATGACTTGGGGAGCCGCCTTTATTAAGAATATTAGTACATCTTTTTTTCTAATTATTTCTAATAAGTAATAATATGAATCATATGAATCAAGAACACTGTAAGAGCTGCCTTTGGTAGGTTCCTTTACATTTTTTTTTTTATGTTCATAAAAATTATAATATATAATTTTTTTATAAAATATGATGTATATATAAAAGTTATTAATATTTTATACGATGAAAATATATAAATTACAAAATCTCTTTTACAGTGTTGGATTTTGTTAGTCAAAGACAAAACTACTTAAAATTTCTTCTCACAAAAGCTGTTATGACATGCTTTGTATTAATTCGGTGCATTTCTTCAGCTAGTCACCTTGCAATAGGCCTCTAATTTATTTCGAAATCTCTTATTGGAAAGAATTTGGACTACTAAAATGACAACATAAGTCACAAGCAACACTTTCAAATGTTTTTTTTTTTTTTTTGTTTTCTTTTAAAATTTGAGGATAGGTTATCACACGGAAATACCATGAATTTTCTAATTTCTTTACATGCAGGATACATTAACATACCGAGACTCGAAATTGGTGGGAGCATTGTCGTTTTCCAAGTCACAAAAAAAAAAAAAAAAAGCTTTCGGAAGCTGACTGGAAAAGTAAGAAGGAACAGCATCCCAAGGATTTATATTCTCAGACATGTGATCATCCACCGGCCAACTGTCGTTTTTTTATAAAAACGTACCTCATTTCCCCCCCCCCCCTCCCCCCACCCTAAACAAGGTGGTTAGGTTCATCTCCTTTCAGATTCTCAGTTGAAACTAACTTTTTTTCTTTTTTAAAATCTTTAAAGCGAAGTTTGAATATAAGTTGCTCTCAACTTCATTGCCTAACCCTTTTTTTTTTGTTTTAAGTTTTGTTTTTAATTGACTATCAGGTTTCGTGATTTAATATCAAATTAATTAATTAATATATATATTTATACACATATAAATACACTTGTAGCAAGAGTGGAAGAAAGTAATGGCCAGCTTTAGAAAGGAAATTTAATTATTCATCTTCCATCACACCCCAATTTGTCTTTTATGTATTTATCTCATTTTCACTTAATGTATATAGAATTACAAAATAATATTGACCCTTATGCAATATGATAAAAGAAATCAAAAGAATTTTGTAAGGCTTTATAGACACCGAATTTTGTTCGAATTTATATTTTTTATAATTAGAAAAATATAATTAATTAACAAAAAAATTAAATTAAAAATTAAAAAAGAAGACAAACAGAAAATCCAAATAAAAGAAGAAACAAACTGGAAAGAGCTGGTGCCAGCGGATGTCGTGCACGGTACCGCTGGCCACCCACGCCTGCCACTACCCCAGCCATCATACCACCCCCTCGTCCAATCTCTTCACTCCATCAGCACACGCAACCACTATTTCAATCATATAAAACACTCGATTCTCCCTCATTTTAGAGCTAGCTGAAACTCTCGGGATATCTCCTCACCAGAATACCAAAAAAAAAAATGCACCCCTACCAACAACCTTAGTTTAGATCCACGTAACCCGACCCGTTGATCCGTTCTTCCAATAACTGTTGATCGGTCCAATTGAATAGGTCTGAATCGGATCGAACCGTAGATCGCTAGCTGAAACCGTTGACTGAATTGCAGAATCGGCCTGATCGATCCAAACCAACGTTGACTGGATCGTTGACTGGTCCAGTTTAGGTAAAAAAAAAAATTTTTTCTTTTAAAAAAATTTTTTTCTAAATTTTTTATATATTATTATTTTTGTTATTTTAAGTATATTTTTTATATTTATGCATGATAAGTTCTTAAATTTGTTAGGATAAATTTTTAATTGTTTTAATAATAATAAATTTGAAAACAAGTAATAATTAAAAATATATATTAAAAATGCTCAAAAAAATAATTATTTTTTATTATTTTTCTTGCCTAGATGTTGGAGAAATAAAAATATTTTTCTAAAAATAATTTTACCTAGATGTTGGGAAATTATTATTAATAAATTTTCATAAAAAGAGATATATGAGAAATTATTGATTAAATTTAAAAAATCACTAAAATCAAACTTGCTCTGAAAATCAGCCTAGATATTGGAGATTTTTAGAAATGTTCGTATTTTCTTAAAAACGAAACTTCAATTTTTAAAACCAAAACCATAGGTTTCTAAAACTCCTAAAATCCAAAATCCTAAAATCTGAAACTCATAAAAATCTAAAATCCCCTAAATCCAAACCCCTAAAATTCGAAACCCCTAAAATCCAAACCCCAAAATCCAAAATCCCTAAAATCTAAATCCTTAAATTAAAACCCCAAATCACAAAACCCAAACCCTAAAATCTCTAAACTCTAAAATCAAAACCCTAAACCTTCCATATCCTAAAATTCAAGCCTTAAAACCTTCTAAACCTTAAAACCAAACCTTCAAAACCTCTACTCAAGCCCTTACTCAAAACCTCTTAAAAATCCTAAGGACACGTGTGAAAATTATATTTGAAAGCAATTTGTTCCCGAATGTTGCCTAGATGATGGGGTATTTAGAAAACTTTACTTCGTTAAGTTTTTTCACATGAATTCTTAACTCGCATTAATAATAAGATTAATAAATAAAAAGTATAACAGTAAATTGAGATCTTAAATATAAACAATTGCACCTAAGCTCTGTCTAGATGTTGGAAAGTCGGGGCCTCATTATACTTAAGAATCTAACTTTTAAATTGCATCTCATCCTACGTAACATTCATTGGCATACATACGTTAGCATGTTATTATCAGAATTTATTTGTACTATTCTGTCTTTAATTTTTATTTACTACTTGGTGATAAAAATATTTTATAATAAAAAAAGAATAATACTTTAAAAAAATTGTTATATTACAAAATAAAATAAAAATAACATTCTGAAAGAAATAATTCTTGGTACTCTGCCTAGATATTGGAGAGTCATCAATAATTTTTTATAAAGAGTGTTATTGCATTTTAAGGATTGTTGTGTTAAATCTTAAGCGAAAAGAGTTATTTTAAATTCTGCCTAAATATTGAAGAATTTTAAAATAATTTTTTAACTTAAAGATTTTTTCAATATTTATAAATAAAAATTTTAGCAAAAATATTTTTTAAAAACGAAAGGAATTAGTATTAAATTTCAAGTTAAAATCATTTTTATCCAACATCGAAAATAGCGCATAATTAAATGGTACCAATTTATAGGCTTTGTTGGGGTGCTAATCCTTCCCCACACGTAACCGACTCTCAAACCCAACTTGGTTTTTCGTAAATCAAAATTTATCTTTTTGATAAACTTTAAACCCATTTTTATAGTTTTATTAAAAAGATAAACTTTTAGGTGGCCAATCACACCCTAACAAAGATTG
This sequence comes from Durio zibethinus, assembly GCF_002303985.1. The sequence continues at coordinate 6,714,721 of NW_019167893.1, forward strand.
GTGGCGACTCTCTTATTTGCTTCGATTTTAAAACTTTTTTACGTCTGGCAATCCCAAAACCGTTATGACAGCTTGACGACTCCACTAGGGATTTTAATTTGAGAGTCAAGCCAAAACTTTTAATTACGCTATTAAAAATTGTCGGATTTAATTTTTTTATTTGACATTTCATTTAATCCCATTTATTTTGATTTTTCACAAAAATATGCGTTAATGAATAAGATAAATTGTATGTTAGTTGTTATTTTATTTTAATTTTATGTTTATGGCATTTTGATTAATACATTATTTTGCACACACTTTACATATTCATGCATGAGCTCTAGACCCCGGCTCTATCCCTTTTAAAGGAAGTGAAGTAGCTACGCTCTCGTGAGGTGATAACCTTCACATTTACTAGCGAAACACTTTCACTTAGATTGAACCATTTTTATTAGTAGCCTGTAATGGGTGAGGATCGGAGAACTTACTAGTCTATAACGGATGATGATGTGAGAATAGTCTGAGAACCTTCAGACACGTAAATCTTAACCTGGCATATAGTGAGCCGTAAGGTTCAACTTTAAAATAGAGCCATGCTGTCCCTTTTATGAAAAATTACCTAAATTAGGATACTATGTATATTCTGTAATGACGCATGTTATACTTGTTCATTCATTTACTCATTTTTATTTATTTGTTTTGTTTACATTATTAATTTGTTTAATTCTTTTGTTATCTCCAACTTTGTTGCATGCATCATATAGGTATCATATTTTTAAAGGGTATTATTTTAGACCAATCTTCAGTAAGAAAAACTTTTAAAAAACCTAAAAGATGTCATCCGTGTATAAGAGCTACTTAGAGGTCAAGAGCCATTCAGAAAGTACTTAGGGAAAGAAGAAGATTGCTTGGTAAATGGTCACATATCGGTGCTACCACAGTTAGTGCATATGGACTCAGTCAGAATAATATATCAGAATTAGACGCTATTTGGAAACAGTGAAGAACAGAGAGAAAAAAATCTTTTTCTAAAAAATTCAAGGATGTGGCACTACTTATGTCAGTGAAGGTTGATGAACAGCTGATGAAAACCGTAATACAATTATAGGATCCATTTTATCAATACTTTATATTCAACCAATAAGACTTGGCCCCCACGATCGAAGAATACTTTTCTTTACTTCGGATAGAGTCTACCAATCAAGATAAGATCTATTAAAAAAAGTATAAGACTATTGGATATAGAAAGAAGTTAACCAAGATTATGCAAGTAAAGGTTGAAGAGATAGACAAACACAAGAAGGAAAAGAATAGAGTTGAGACCATTCCATAAGCTTTTCTACTCGAGTATATAAAAAAGTATATTAAAACTGATCAGAGATTGAATGTGTTTGTTTTGGCTGTGTATAGATTGATGATATTTTTTAAGGTGTTAGGACACATAAAATCATCAGTGATTGACTTTTTTGAGTAATTAGATAAAAGAAAAAACCAACTATTTTGACAGAGACTATTAGATCACTTAATTTTTATCGAAAAAAAAGGTGAATGATGATTTATGAGGTGTGTTCAATTACTTTTTGTTGGCTCAGAAGCCATTTTTGACGAAAAAAAGACATTATTTCAGTCATTCTCCATTCATTTTAGTCCTATCAAGGAGTTTATTGCTAAAAAATAGAGAAAAGATTGGACAAAAGGTCAGTGGTTGGTATTCTTTCTGAAGCTCACTAGCGAGGATATAACATGGAGGGCACCATGGATGCTTCGATGATCATCTTGTATAGTTGTGAAGATGAGTCATGGGTACCTTTGTTAGAAAAATAAGGGACAGTGAGTTATGCGCCCCTTATAGTTCAAAGATAATATGACTCACGACAGTTTATCCCTATGACTCATGGATTCAATTCACTCGAGTTCGATTATGGGACATCCGATTACGTGAAAAGGTTCATGAAATCATCAAAGCATGAAAGTAAGTCAACTAAATGAGTCCAGCTAGATTTACAGATAATGTTACAAAAAGTTACCTTGCTTGGAGAATGAAAAGAGTTAACGAAATTAGGCCTCTACCAGCTGATGTTTCAGAAAAGTTACCAGCTCTTATTTCAGTATCGATATTATCAACTTTTAAGATCGTCCAACAAGAGTTTGAGATTAAAAAAAAAAGTTAAAGAAAGAGAAGATGGTTATGATGGATCAGGTTAACCAATTGAGATATGATTTAATGATGAAAGATGATGCAATACAAAAATTGAAAAAAAAATGAAAAGTATTGAAAGAATATCTGTAAAATTGCATCAAGAAAATAAGAAATTAAAGTTGGATAGTAACCTTTGAAGGATCCAAGAAAGATATGAAAAACTACGATATATGGTGGAATATTGGAAAGAACAGAACTTGAGAGAATAAAGAAATTATCTCCACACTCACCAAAGAACAACATGGAATGGAAAAAAAACTTTTAGGAGCTTCTGAAAAGGTAGCAAAGGCACCAAAGAGAAAGTGAGAAGCTAAAAGCTGAACTAATGAAGGAACAAAACAGAAACTTCGATTTACAAAATGAGAAAAAAGCCTTAGAGCATGAATTAATGAGCTTAGAGCTTCAATTGACAAGCAATCAGAGTCACATAGATAAGATTTTGACTGAGTGGTAAGAGAAAGAAGATTAATTAGGGCTCACACTTGCAATATAAAGATAGATGCTAGAGAGATGTAAAAAGTAAAAAGTTTAGGGAGGTAACAATACATCGAACATCTGACTGCTCAAATCTATAAGGTTGTTCGAAAAGCAAGCAATATGGTTGAAAAGGTAGAAGCACCGAAATGAAAGATTGTACCAATCTAAGCCACAGTCAAAGATTATTACACTTTTTGTATGAAGCTAGGGAGCAATATGCTCAAATTAAATGTTTTTATGGCTTTAATGTGAAAATGATTGGATGATGTATAAAGACTCACATGGTTAATGAAAGTCTCTTTTTGTTTTGATCGATCCAAGATAATGCCCTAATTTGCATTTCATTCATTTCATGCATGCATAATTGTAAATACTAACAACAATATCAACGATATTATATCATGCGATCTAATTCATGGTTAATAAACTAAGGTTCAAGATAGCAAAGCTGAAGAATCAAAATCAATCAATTTCGTATAAATATAATACTTGTTCTCAGACTCGTGCCATGGAAGAAAAAAATACAACCAGATTTGAAAGGGTCAAAAAGGCACAAGAGAAGATACGAAAAAGAGTGATGAAAATACAACAAAGCATCGAAGCATAAATGGTTGAATTGAGACAACTGTTGCTTTGGTTCAATAAAAGGAAAAGAAGTTGCTGACACATAAAGGACATGAGATGAGGTTAATATGGAAGAGTCATTATACCCTCCGGGATTCACTTCGTCTCAGGGCAAGTTCAAGTTCCTCGAGGTATACACATACAATCACCAAGTGCACGGCCATACCCTATGTCAATCATTCTACAAGTCAACAACCGACCCACTTAAATATTAATTCGAAACCTATCCCAGTCAATCCCATCATGGTACCTGAATCTTAATGAACAAGAGAAGTCTAATGAAATGTCAAAACCTGTTATAAATTTAAAAATTCAAAACAAGTATGACCAACTTGAAGAGATGCTTAAAGCGGTTGAAGGTAATGACATTTATATGGTTATTGACGCCAATGAGCTCAGCCTAGTACCTGACTTGGTTATGTCACCAAAATTCAAGACCTCAGATTTTAAAAAATACGATGGAATAAAGTGTCTTTCTGCTCATATTATCATATTTTGTAAAAAGATGACGGGTCATACCTATAACGATAAACTATTGATACACTGTTTCTAAGATAGTTTGACTGGTTCAACAGCTAAATGGTATATACAGTTAGATCGAAGCAAGATCTGTTCGTGAAAAAACTTGACCAAAATTTTTCTTATCAATATAAGTATGTCTTGGATTCAGCCCATGATAGGCTGTCATTACAAAATATAAAAAAAACTCGATGAAAATCTTCAAGGAATATGCACATCAATGAAGGGATGCAACGACCCATGTTCAATCGTCACTGACTGAAAAAGAGATAACTATGCTATTCGTCAATACACTAAAGGTCCCGTATTATGACAGACTAATGGGAATATCACAAAAAACTTCTCTGACATGATAATCTCAAGAGAGATGATAAAAAACGCTATCAAAAGTGGTAAAATTGAAGGGTCTGAAAAGAAGACAGTAACTTTAAAGAAAAAAGAGCATGAGACACATGCTATCACCCACAAAAATCCCTTACACCATCTTTTTATCCCATATAATCCATACCCCCCTTACTACCCTACCACAAACCAAATCTCTCAATAACCATACCATTATCGAGCATCCCAACAACCGCTATCCAGACCAAGTTTTAGCCCTCAACCATCTAATTATACCTCTACACCTCTAGCTCGACCATTTATCTGACCAACTCACCCAAACAGCAATAAAAAAAAACTCACAGAATAATAACAATCAGAAAAGACCTTATTTTGACTAAATTCTCATGTCTTATATCGATTTATACCTTCAGTTAATGAGAAGCCACCTCGTCACTCTTACTTATGCGAAACCATTAAAACCACCTTACCCAAGTTGATATAACCCTAATGCCAAGTACGATTATCATTACGGAGTTACATAACACTCTACTGAAAATTGTACAGCACTTAAACACAAATGCAAGGTTTGATAAATGATGAGTTTTTATCTTTTGATACCAAATTCAAGTCAGGTATTAGTGGAAACCTTTGTCGGATCACACTAAAGGAAAAATTAATATAATGGATAAGGGAAAATATGTGAAGATCAAAAGATGCACGGATCAAATGAAGACCTTTTTGAATGGGTGTACGACTATTTGTATGAAACGGGTATGATTCAACCATTATTTTTGGATAACGAAAGTCATGAAGACCCTGACTATTTTTTTAAATACCATGGGAAAATAATTAGACATTCGATCCAAAGTTGTGAGGTCTTTAAACAAACATTACAGAGCTTAATGGATGAAGCCATCATTGAGTTCTATGACGAATGTGATGGAAATAGTGTGAATACAGTGGGTGACGAGCATCCTTGACAAGTCTTTTATCCCCAAACCCTCACTGTTTATTATGATGAGAAATCAGAGCCCCTAACTAAGAAAACCATGTCCTCTTCTTGGACACCAATGACCATTTATGTCTATAGTCTATTCCTTATTAGATCGACAAAGCAGTCCCATGAAATACAATTATGATGTAGTGATGCGAGGGCCTGATATGATCTCGAATAATCCAAGCATAAAAAATACTGTCAATATAGCGAGAATAGGAAGAATGATATGAAGTGATTGAATTTACACTCCTAAAATGTTAGAAATGGCTAGAAAAGGGAAAAGTAAGATAAGAGAAGAAGACACAAGGAAAATCCAAGATTCTCAATCGGTGGTAAGCTTGAAAGTGTAAGTTAACAAATTAGTATCAGAAAAAGAAGCTTGTGAGTTTTTAAAGATCATCAAACACAGTGAGTACAGTACGGTTGATCAGCTAAATAAATTATCAGCTCATATTTTTTTACTGTCGCTACTATTGAATTCTGAGTCGCGTAAAAATACTTTGCTGAAAGTGCTCAACCAAGCTTATGTTAAGCATAACATTTCTGTTGAGAAGATAGATCACATGATTGGAAATATTATAGCCCTGAATTTATCACCTTTAATGATGATGAAATCCCTCCGAAAAGATATGGTAGTGTTAAGGCTTTACATGTTACTGTCAAATGTAAGTCCCACATTATGGCCAAAGTGTTGATTGACAACAAATCATCTATTAATGTTATGCCTCTGACGACATTGTCAAAGCTTCCAATGGATCCCTCTCACATGCGAAATAATCATATGATTGTAAGAGCGTTTGATGAGATGTGAAGAGAGGTAATTGGTGATATAGAGATCCCATTACAAATTGATCATGGTATTTTCAATGTCATATTTCAAGTAATAGCATAACTCTAACATATAGTTGTCTACTTGAAAGACCTTAGATTCACATGACCGGAGCTATACCTTAATCTCTATATCAGAAGGTAAAATTTATCATGAAAGAAAAATAAGTCTGTGTGAATGGTGATGAGGATTTATTAATAACAAAGACCTTAACAACTCCCTACATTGAGGCAGCAGAAAAAGTGATTAAATGTTATTTCAGAACTTTTAAAGTAGCAAATGCTACTTATATAAGAGAAGGGTAAAGGATACCGATCTTTCAATTGTCAAAAGCTACGAATATGATGATCAAGCAGACTGCTGGCAAGAGTTGGCGAGTAGAGTAAGGCTTAGGAAAAGTTTTACAAGGAATCACAAGAGCACCATGCTCGGTTGAAAATAAAAAAAGATGGAGGTTAAGCTATAAGCTTACGGCTGCTGATAAAAGAAATGTAATGCTAGAGAAGAAAGAAAAGAGAATGTCATGCCTCAAAGGGTAAAATTTGATTGATGGAAAAATGGTGTTCCTTTATTTGTATGAAACTTTTCGTTCAGTCGGGCATGTCTATCCTGGGTCAACAGAAGTTGAACAAAAAGAACTGGTAATGGGATTAGAGGAATCTTTCTCGTGATTTCAAGTTGAAGTAGATGAAAGAGTTATGCAAGATAAATAATTTTTTTTTTAAGAGACTCAAAAAATAATGTATCATTTTTGTTATCCTTGAACCCTTTAACTCAAAAATTTTAATTGTTTTTGCCCAAAAACATGCGGAGGTTAAGTGTATGAGCTTATTTTCATTGTCTTAATAAAATGATGAATGCAATGCATTTCACTTATATCATGTTTTATATTTTTCATTTTTTTTCTTTCGTTACCATTCTTTTTGCCCTTGCCAAAATCAATATTTTTTTTTTTGTGATTATACCCATTTTCAAGTTTTCTAATAATGAACATTATGGATGATCAAAGCAATAACACCGGGTTTGATTTTGAAATTGACTCATATTAGCGAGCTTGATAATGATGTTGATTCAGAAGACTATGATTTACCTCATGATCTGTTGAAATGGATAAAACAAGAGAAGAAAATTATAAAACCCCACCAGGGATCAACTGACCTATTAAATTTGAGATATGGTGACAATAAGAAAGAAGTCATGATTGGTACTTCACTATCATCGATTGAAAAGAAAAAGTTAGTGAATTTATTGTAAGAGTACATGGACATATTTGCATGGTTTTATCAGGATATGTCGAGACTTAGCACAGAAGTGGTTGAGCATAAGTTACCTTTAAAATCAAAATACCGACCAGTACAGTAAAAATTGAGACGCATGAAGCCAAAAATATTACTGAAGATAAAAGAAGAAGTAAAAAAGTAATTTGATGTTAGCTTCCTAAAATTAGCCAAGTACTCTGAATGGGTAGCCAATATAGTCCCAGTTCTTAAGAAAAATGAAAAAGTTAGATGTGTGTGGACTACCAAGATTTAAATAAGGCCAGCCCAAAGGATAATTTTTCATTGCCACATATTGACACTATTGTGGATAACACTGCTAAACACTCTACTTTTTCCTTCATGGATGGGTTCTTTGACTATAATCATATCAAAATGGGTCACGAAGATATAGAAAAAATTACATTTGTGACAATGTGAGAGATATTTTGCTATAAAGTTATGCTTTTTGGGCTGAAAAATATTGGTGCCATATATCAAAGGGTGATGGTCAGTCTCTTTCATGATATGATGCTTAAAGTGATAGAGGTATATGTTGATGATATGATAGTTAAGTCTCAAGAAAAGGAATATCACGTTGTTAATCTCAGAAATCTTTTTGAAAGATTACAGAGATACCAGCTCAAGTTGAATCCAGCCAAATGCACCTTTATTGTTAAATTTAAAAAATTATTAGGGTTTATAGTCAATAAAAGAGGTATAAAAGTTGACTCTGATAAAGTTTGAGCCATTCAAGAATTGTCAGCACCACGCACGTAAAGGGAGGTGAGAGGATTTTTGGGGTGATTGAATTATACTTCTCGCTTCATATCTCAACTTACCTCGAAATATGATCCAATCTTCAGGTTGCTTCACAAAAATAATCCTGGTGAATGGGATGAAGAATGCCAAAATGCATTTGAAAAGATTAAAGAGTATTTGATAAGCCCACCAATGTTGGTTCCACCAGTTGTAAGAAGACCGTTGATTTTATATCTAATGGTTCAAAAAAAATTGATAGGATGTGTATTGTGGCAAAGAGATGAAACTGGCAAGAAAGAGCATGCTATATACTATTTAAGCAAAAACTTTACAGAGTACAAGGTCAAGTACCCCCAAATAGAAAAAATATGTTGTGCCATGGCTTGGACTACTCGTAGACTCAGGTAATACATACTCTACCATATGATATGGTTAATATCAAAATTGGATCCCCTCAAGTACATTTTTGAAAAATCATCTTTATCAGGTAGGCTAACGAGATAGCAGGTCATGCTCTCAGAATATGATATTGTGTATGTGACACAAAAATCCATAAAAAAAAGTGTTATTACTGATTTTCTTACTGATCGAACTACAGAAGATTATGAACTATGAAGTTTGAGTTTTCAGATGAGGATTTGATGGCAATCTTGAAAGATGAAGATAAAGAGCCTATAAGAGAAGTATGGAAAATATTTTTTAACGAGGCATCCAATATAATGGGGCATGGCATTAGAGCAGTGCTAATATCCCCATAAAGAAATTATTACCCATGTACCGCAATGTTAGATTTCAATTGCACAAACAATATCACTGAATATGAGGCATGTGTCATGGGGTTACAAATGGCCATTAAAAAAAATTTTGAAACACTAGAAGTATATGGGGATTCAGCCTTGGTAATTTATCAATTAAAAAGTGAATGGGAGACCATGACTCGAAACTAGTGTTATACCAAAGGCACATAGCTGACTTGAGGAAACATTTTAAAGAGATTCAATTTTAGCATATTCCCCGAGAAGAAAACTAGATTGTTGATGCCTTGGCTACTTTGGCAGCAATATTCAAGTTAAATAATAGTATAGGAATTCAGCCCATTAAAGTACAAATAAAAATTTCACCAGCCCACTATTCAAATGTGAAAGAAGAGGTCTATCAACAATCGTGGTACTATGACATTGTACAATATATTAAGTGTCAAAACTACCCATAGCAGGATTCAAAAAATGGTAAGAGGATCATTTAAAGATTAGCAGCAAGTTTTGTGCTTGATGAAGAAGTCCTGTATAAAAAGAATCGAGATCAAATTTTATTAAGGTACATCAATGCTGTGGAAGTAAGAAGGATACTTAAAGAAGTACATGAAAGAATTTGTGTAACACATGCTAAAGGGTATATGATGGCCAAACAGATTATGAGAGCTGGTTACTACTGGTCTACAATGGAAAATGATTGCATCAGTTATGCTAGAAAGTGTCACAAATGTCAAATTTATGTAGATAAAATTTATTCCCCTCCAGTCTCGCTGCACGTCTTGGCACCACCATGGCCTTTTTCCATGTGAGAAATGGATATGATCAGACTCATAGCCCTAAAAGCTTTAAATGGGCATCGATTTATCTTTGTGATAATCGATTACTTTACAAAATAGGTAGAAGTAGCTTCGTATGCTAGTATTACACGATCAGTGATGTGTAGATTTATAAAAATAGAGATAATATAGTGGTATGGGCTCTAAAAAAGGATCATCTCAGATAATGCTAGCAATTTGAACAATAAAATGATGAAAGAATTGTGTGTACAGTTCAAGATCAAGCATCATCATTCAGCATCATATCGCCCAAAAATGAATGGTGCAGTGGAAGCTGCGAATAAGAACATCAAGAGAATATTAGAGAAAATGACGAACACATACAAAGATTGGCATAAAAAGTTACCTTTTGCTTTGCTTGCTTATAGAACATCAATCCGAACCTCCACAGGGGCCACCCCGTTTTCATTGATGTATGGGATGAAAACTGTATTACCGATTGAGGTAAAAATTCCTTCTGTGAAGGTGTTGATGGAGACAAAATTAGATGAGGCAGAATAATACTTTTTAAAAAAATTGTTATATTACAAAATAAAATAAAAATAACATTCTGAAAGAAATAATTCTTAGTACTCTGCCTAGATATTGGAGAGTCACCAACAATTTTCTATAAAGAATGTTATTTCATTTTAAGGATTATTGTGTTAAATCTTAAGTGAAAAAAGTTATTTTAAATTATGCCTAAATGTTGAAGAATTTTAAGATAATTCTTTAACTTAAAGATTTTCTCAATATTTTTAAATAAAAATTTTAGCAAAAATATTTTTTAAAAACGAAGAGAATTAATATTAAATTTCAAGTCAAAACTATTTTTATCAAACACCGAAAATAGCACATAATTAAATGGTACTAATTTATGGGCGTTGTGAGGGTGCTAATCATTTTCCACACGTAACTGACTCCCGGACCCAACCTGATTTTTCGTAGACTAAAATTTATCTTTTTTATAAACTTTAAACCCGTTTTTATAGTTTTATTAAAAAGATAAACTTTTTGATGATCAATCACACCTTAACAAAAATCGGTAACGACTCTCTCATTTATTTTGATTTTAAAATTCATTTACGTCTGATAGTTTCAAAATCATTACGACAAGCTTGAATACTACTTTTGTAAGGCTTTGATTTAAATCTCATTCCGAGCAAATTTTTTTTTTACGAATAATTTATAAATTCAATATAATTTTTTTCTAAAATATACGATATATCTTAACTCTGAAATAGATAAGCTTTTCTCACGCTAAACTTCTATTAACCAAAAAATTCTTTAAGCTAAATAACGGCTGACTTAGTTCAAGTCAGCCAGTGAATTAGTTAAGAGGATTTATGGGAGAATTAATTTAAGTAAGCCGGTTTTGGTTAATTTTTGGCCGAGAGAGTTAAGCAGTTGGGAAGTTGCAAAAATCGTGGAATAAATGGAGGAAACCACCAAGCAAGAGACACAACTTTAACCTATCACTACACTCAACTTCAGTCTTGGTTTAGCTTATTTTCAATGTTCTTTAAATTTGATAAATTTTGTTCAAGCTATCCAAGAGCATTTTGTTTGTATTCAATTGATTTATTTTTATTTAATTATATGTTGTTCTTAAAAATTTTCAATTTCATACTTTTGGTGTTTTAAGAAACTTGTTTTACAACTTCAAGCTCAATCAACTTTGTTGAGCTAAAATCTTCTGATTGTTTTATTGATTCAGTTCTATTCAACAATTTCACTTCAAATGGTGAAAGTTACTACATCTTTAAAACTTTGTTAGTTTAAAGTTTAAAACTAATCTGATCAATCTGGTGTGATTGAAGATATTTTCATATATTTTGGTTGAAATTCCCAAAAAAAAAACCTTTGAAATGAAAATACAAAAACTGACTTAGAAGGTTATTACGTATATGATAGGAAACGTTTGTTCTACGTTATTGAGCAAAGCTAATTATTTATATACATGATATTAGATAATTAAATAATCATTGTTTATTTTAATAAATGCATTAATGATTTTCGTAATAAATAATTAATTTTTTAAGAACATAATTACCAAATATGATTTAAATAGAGTTGATATATAATAATGTAAAATAATAATGGCTAAAATATTAAAAAATATTTGAATTATTTTATATTTTATTTTGTTTTGATTTATATCCAAATAAATTTTATTTAAAGCAAAAGATTAATTTATATTAAGAATTTATTTAAATACAAAGTAAATATTAAAAATTTATTTAAATATAAATTAAAAGTTAATAATTTATTTGGATGAAATTAAAGATCAAAAGTTTATTTGAATGTAAATTAAAGATTAATGATTTATTTATATACAATAAAATTTAAAAATTTTAAAACATTAAAAAATTTAATATATTTTTATTATTTTAAACTATAATAATTTTATACATTTTTTTTCAATTATTTATTGTCTTTTCGTTGTTTTTTTCTCTGTTTCCCTGGACGCACCAAGTCCAAACACACAGCAAGTATATTTTAAGCACGAAACAAACCGACTTCGGCTTGACTCTGAAGACCTTCTCCAACCAAGTAAATAAAAGTGGTTGGATTACTAGGCAATTGCAATTAGAAATATAAATAATATGTTAATATTTATAAATTATTTATATTTGATTCAAATAAAATTTAAATTTAATTTAATTATTATTGAATCTAGTTTAAATTTTAATAATTTGATTTATAAATCGAATTAGTTTGAATATTTTTATATTTGATTTGAATAATTCATAAATTTAATTAAATTTTTATATTTAAATATATTTTATTATTTTAATTAATAAAATATTTTAAATTAAAATACAAATAATTAAATTTTTATCAAATATAAAAATTAAATTTATTTTTATATATTAATCAAGTATAATCATACAAATTTAAATAATTTAATTTTTATTTTAAATTAATTTAAATTAAAAAAATAAAATTCGATCAAATTTAAATCATTAAATCTTAAATTTTAAATTTAATTTAAATTTAATAATATATTAACTCAAACTTAATCAATTATATCCCTTATTACAACCTTTAACCACCCAAAATTCCACCACTCTTAACTTTTCTTTCTGGCCCCGACCAGGTTTCAAAGATTTCTCTCGTTTTTTTTATAAAAGAAAGAACTCCTTGGAATCGAAGGCACCGGTCAGTCCAAATTTGATTTGGCGCCGTCTACTTTGGCTTTTTTTTTTAACGCGGTGGAAAGGGCAATAGTTTGACTCAGAACTTTTTAATGTGATGGCGGCTAAAAGCAATTGAATATAGAACAAAAAGCGACTAAAAGGAAATTTCCCCGTTTTTTCTGGCTGTCAGGAGTCTGTAGCCGTGACCCCACCGTGTTGTAAACTTCCAACACATGATAATCTTTATCAAATCAATCGCTATCCCGTGAAACTTCCTTGCATTTTCCACTTCTCTTCTGCTACCGAGACATGGATCGGCCGAAGAAAACATGTCGGATTGGGCTCTGACGTGTTTTATTTAATTACCCCAAATTATAAAACTGAAAAACCCTTTTTCACTATTCCATTAAGAGCAGCTTTATATTTTATTTGATTAATTAATTTAGTTGGATTGGAAGGTAAGTACTGGTTTAACGTTTTCTAGCAGCACTCGATTCGATGTTTTAATTACATGTGAGACCCCATCAACCTTTGATTTTATATTTTCATAAACTCCATTTTTTTAAAATTGTTTCTTCTAATATTCTGACCTACCATCATAAAATTAAGAGTTCCGAGTTGAAATTTGTAAACCCCAGCATTACATTAACGTGGGTGAACATGAGTTCTAGATAATGTATAATATGAACCAAATTCACTATGAAAATTGTACCAAAGGAAAGAGTTCCATTTCTTGAAAGGATTTATTTGAGAGTGAAAAAATACTAAATTTCAAATGATTATTTAATATTCTACTTTGAAAAATTATCACACTCATTCGCAAAGAATGTTTTGATTCCATCAACAAAGTTAGTTATAATCTTTTAATTTTATTTTTAGAGTAAAAAAATAACACCATGTATTTTTTATAACGTAAAAACGTTAGTGTTTAAGACGAACCTTTTCCACATGTCGCTGCTAATGGACGTTGGTGCAAAACCAAAGCATAAAAACAAGAGATTGAAAAGTGGAAAAGGTGGGTAGCAACCAGAAAATCTAATTACAACCGGCCACATATTTGCCACTCACTGCTTAGCCAACGGGCTACACAGTTACACCCGCCCAGCAAGTTTCATAAGTACGTGCATGAATGAAAAAGTTGGCCCCGTCCCCATCCCATCCCGCCAAGACAACATATATGTAAATTTTCGTTGTGGCTTTGGAAACCACTCAAAAGCCTGATCAATGCTTTTCAGATTCATGTCTAAATAATCTAGATTATGTAAAATTACTAAGGGGAAGAAGAAAAATACATAAGGAAAACATTCTGATTAATAAGGGATTAGGTTTAATCGATTTTTTGTTTAAAAAATTTTAAATTTGAATAATAATCATCTTCGTACGTTGGCATTGTTCAAAATGTTTACTCATTACTCGTTAGCAAGAGAAGAAACCTACATATCTACGCTCGGACTTTGGAATAAAATTTTTTATTATAAAAAAATTTTCTTAAATTTGTAACAAGTACAAAATTCCACAACTTAAATGATTGACGCGACGATTCATCAACAAAGTCAAAAAAACATTTTAAGTTTCTTACCTATTAATAGTATTTCTCGAATACATATTAATATTATTTTTAATTTAATTGATTTATATAATTAATCTTAAAAATTATATTAATTCAAATTACTAACACCTAATTTTTTTTTATCTTCAATTCAAATTATAACTTCTTTTTATAGAAAAAAAAATTCCTTTTTATTTTGATAATTTCAATTAATTATTAAATGTAACTCGTTCTTTTCATTTGTTTCATTAAATAAAACTCGTCGAGGAACGCTGAACCAGTCTATTAAATTAAAATCAGAGAAATTGTACCATTCATATTTAATCCTATTCTAAAAAGTTTGTCAACTTCTGGGTGCAGTTGGCACAGGTTTCTCCATTTTAAAGCTGAATAATAATAAAGGTTAGGTTTTTTTGTACGGAAAAAGAAATTTATCATCTGCAAAGAAAAGAGCAAGAGACATAATTAATAGCTTGGTCTTTAATTGATTGGATAATGATATTTGACCTTAAGAAACAAGGCAATTAAAGATAAATGCAGAAGTGAACTTAACGTGACAAGCATTATAATGTGAAAAAAAGAGGTATAGCATAGCATTTAAGCATGACAACAATGACCTTAAAGTGCCATCGCTCGTCATCTAGAAATTTCAACATAGCATATAGCAGCCTTTCAATAACAATGAGCGACAATTGACAAAAGCAATGTTAGATTTCTAGTCTGGCCAGCAACCCCAGCGTTACGTTATTTCGACTTTTCTTGGTGGTCAGGACCGGGTATAAATCTTCTAGACTCTAGTTATACGTGCTGATGCCACCGCTTCATCACGAAATGAGTCAGTGACGGCAGAGCAGTCTAAAGAGTATGGTACCGGCACTGTTCTGCCACAACTCTCCCTCATCCAGAAACCGTAAAAGCATAAAATCAATTGCAAATGCCCCATTAATTTCATGATCAATTCAAATTCATTTCAAGGTTAAAATTACCTTTCATCATAACACACTAGATACCATTTACAGCATGGCTGCTGTGTGAAACGTTCAATTTTAACAACTGCGAACAAAGCTGCCTTCGGCCCCAATTCATTGGCAAGCATATTGATCAACCGAGTACACTTACTTAAAGCCCAAAGGCCGAAGCAGAACCGAAAGAAACTACGGGCTTAATTTCCTTTAATACTAGTTGAGAGAGGGGAGAAACAAACTTGTGATTTGTGAATCTAATTTGGCAATCGTGCAGTGTTAGTATGATGTAATTTATACGTTTCCATCAAGCCCAGCCAAGCAACAAAACCTGTGTTTTCAGTTCCAATAATCATTTCGATGAGTTGAACGAATCTAAACCTACCCCGATTCTGAAATAATGCAAGAATGTTTCATCTTATGAGTTCTGAGCCACAGGGAAACGGAAAATATATTAAAAAATTTTGAAATTAATACAATTTCTCAAACTAGTTAGCATTTTCCAACTAAGTTCCCAGGAGAGTCGTATAAAAGGAACAGATATCACTGCCAAACCTCTTAATGCTCACAATAATGCATATGTATGTATGCCTGTGTGTGCATTTTTAAAGAATAATCATTATTAAGGAAAGAAAAGGAAATTGGTAGAGAACACAGAAAATAGACAAAATGGACTTACTTGATTCATCTAGATCAATTTATATAAAGGTATTATAGTATTTAATACTTGGAGAATGGAGATCACCACCTCAAAGAATCAAGATGGTATCATAACTTAATCAAAGTACTGTCTTCGTATTATCACATGGTAGTATAGGGGAAAATTGAATTACCATCAAAAGAATTGTGGGATAGCCAACATTGCTCCTCTGCCCCCAAAGGATTTCTCTATTCCACCCAATTATGATCTACCAAAGAAAGAAGGGAGACAAAAAATATTTTTAAGAGGTGAAGTGATTAAAAAAAAATGCGGCAAAATAAAAGGATATAATGAGGAAGTGACTGATAAAGTGCCAATGGCTAGGGCCACACTCTTGACAGCATGAAATAGCAATACAGTGATAACAATGAAAGTAGTTTGAAAGGTGGCTGCAGCATTTAGTAGTGCTATTGTGCATTGTACCAATAAATAAGAGTTGATATCGTGATGGTGCTAAAAAGGAAAATAGTTATAAAGTTAGTTTACTATCAGATACACTACCCAAAAACCATTGAATTCGAATGTCAAGAATTCATGATAACAGATCAAACATTCATTTTTCCCCCAGAAAGTCCCTCAGACTGTCATAATGCATTACAAACATCAAACCATTTACAAAACTGTTGAGATTGTCTTGAGTTAGTCTCCACATCAATGTAGATTCTTTTGCACTTCCTCTGTGTTTATACTTTTATCGAGAAGTTTTACTAGCATAGGTTGCGATAACGGTATAATCTTTTTCACCATGCCTTTCTCACTTCACTCCCTGCAGAATATTTAAAAAGGATTAGCCTTAGACATAACCGTAATTCCCTAAATATATCCCACATTGCCTGGAAGCTAGATCTACCTAAAAATTGCAGATACCCCACATAGACAATAACATTTCATTGAACTTACAAAAAGTATGCAAGGAACATTAGTCTGCTAAAGCATTTCTAATGAAAAATGCACATAAATTTATGAAAATCTCCTCAACATTATCTAATGGTTTGGCATCAGAGTTTAAAGTATTTGAAACATAAATATATCCAACCCAGTCCCCATCCAACAGTGAAAAATATATAAAACCTCGTACATTGTCAGATTAAAATTTAACTTAAACATACCTTAGCTTAGCAGCCTATTCGAAACAACACCCAATTGTCACTGCTACAAAATTCGACAAAAATTATGCAACCAAATTGCCATATCACGTCTGTAATTGGGCACCGGAGCCCAGAAACTGACTCGCTCTATAATTAGCCACACTAAATTCGCATTCTCCCAACTTATCTAACCCAATTAAATGGCACCAGTTGCTTTCCAACGGTATCGACGCCACGTGCACCATCCTCCCGACCACTTTGATCTTTACCTCCATCTCCCCCACTGCAATTCTCGCGTCCAAAAACGGCATAATACATCTTTCCTTAGCGAAGCTGATACATTTTTCCTTGGCGGCGATCAAACAACGATCTTCGCAGCGCTCTCTCTCCTTTAATTTAATTGATTTCCAGCCAATCAGAGATTGCCACCAAGGGGGTTTACACTTGTTGGACGCGGTGATGGCGCACCCAATTCTGGGGCTTCCTCTCATTGAGATATGATTTTGGACTACGGCCCAAGAAGGAAGGTATGTGAAGGAAAAGATGTATGGACTGGACGGGGGTCGTCAGAAGGCCCTGCAGAGATTGGGCCTTGGGACAAAAGGGTTGGGGCAGTCGAATTTTAAGATTGTTGAGGAATTGGAGTGTCCCTCCAGGTTTTGGCGTAAGGAAGGGTCCATGTCTTCCACCGTCCAGACCGATGGATGAAGACCGAAGTGGCGACTACTTATTAAGACCTGATGTCCAGTGATAAAAGGGCGCGGCGGAATTCCCTCTAACTACCAATTCAAAAGAAATATTAGTTATTGAGCATAAAATTGAGGAGCATTCAACTACAATTCGATCATAATCTTTAACCTATTAAAGGAATTATTTGAATCCAAATTTTGTGTGCTTAATGACATCCCCAAAGGTAATAAACCAAATACTTTGCCTTTTTAAGTGTTGGGACAAATCATTAAATCGTAGCCACAACCTCAAAACTCATTTTCATTTATTTTGATTATGATGAACTTCTCAAATCATTTTTACTTTTACCAAATTTTTCCAGTCAAAATTTGTGACCACCAAATTAATTTAAGATATGCCGCAAAGTTGCATTTTTTTTCAAAGCACTGAGTATTGTCTGGATTTTTTCATCTTACGATTATTATATTAAGTTGCCCTATATCAATTATGTCGTTTCTCTTACTTGGTGTTGATCGATGTTTCGAATATAAACATCGGTCGATTATGTTCAATTTAACACTTTTCCTTTTGTATATCTGAAAATTGTCTAATTGTATATCATTGATCGTACTCTAATAACTATGCTTACAATTATTTGCAGTACGGCTCAAGCTGCCCATGAAGGGGGGGAAATATGTCCAACAAAGAAAAAGAAAAAAAAAAAAGGTGCATAATAACAATAATTCCAAGTTGAGTTGAGTTAAGTTTGAGGTTTGCATTCATTTTCAAAAGGCCATCATCATCCTTGCAAACTCCTCATAGCTGACTAGTCCATCACCATCTAAGTCGGCTTCTCTGATCATCTGTTCTGCTTCTTCCATTGTTAGTCTTTCTCCCAGATTCATCATTACTTGTCTCAACTGCAATCCAAGTGTTTAAGTAAATGGATTCAGATTAATTTCCCCACGTTTAAATGATGAATTTGTAGTCAGATGAGAGGGGAAAAAAGGCAAGAAAACAAAAAATTTCTGGCCAATTTGGAAAATATCAGCCATATATTATATATCAAAACTTAGAAGCAGATCGTTGAGATCATCTGCTGAGACAAAGGAGTGCAGTACATCGCACCAGCCCATTTCTGAATGTGATTAAAGACACTCCCATATGTAGGAGAAAAGTAAACCAGAAAAGCCTCTTTAAATCAATGTGAAGCCAAAAATTTGCGTGCTGTCAAGCTCATATGACGACTGAGGAGATCAAATCAGGGCAAACATAGGCGAGAAAACCGATGTTATTAAACTTTTTTATTTTGGGTCAGAGAAGTAGTATTAGACTTTTAAGACTCGTTCAAACTTCACATACCCTGGGGAATTAAAGACCGGGGAGGAAACAAAGAGTGAAAACGGTGTTGAAACTTGATAATGAGTTGACAAATAACAGAATCAAAGCCCTACTTTGATCTAATTGGCAGTCCAGTCAATTTCTTCCATTAATAGCACCGATTTTAAAATTGTTAATTTGAAATTACGTTTAATCCAAATGTTAGCAGGCTTATTTTTTACCTCATCTGCTGAAATAAATCCATCTTGATCTCTGTCGAATACTTTGAAAGCTTCTTTTAGTTCATCGGCCACATTATCCTGTGAGATTCATGTTTGCATCATTCTCCACTCTTAAGAAAACAATGAGCAAAACATACATGATAAACAGAAGAAAATATGAGCACTAACTCTTTTCTATTAAACGGTTTAATTACCTTCATTTTTCTTGTCATAATATTTAAGAATTCTTCAAAATCAATGGTCCCATTTCCTTCAACATCGACCTCACTTATCATGTCTTGAACTTCTTCTTTTGTAGGGTTTCCATCTAATGTCTGGATCACTGATGCCAAATCTTCCATGGTAATGAAACCTGCATTTTTAGATCAATGTATATGTTCAAAGAAGAGTGGGGGATGCTTAAGAAATGGGAACTTAATCCTGCTAACTATGAAAAAAAAAAAAAGAGCAGAAAATTAAAGCACATACCATCTGAATCTTTATCAATCAGGTAGAAGGCTTCGCGAAACTCAGCAACTTGATCTTCTGTCAATGTATCTGCCATTTTGGTTTCAGCTTACTTTGGAGCCGGTTTCTCTGTGATGTATGAATAACAAACAAAGAAATATAGAATGCTAAAGGTTGTCGTGCTGCCTTCTATGTAAAATATCACACATAAATAAGAAGTAGGTAAGGAATTGCAAGCCAAACTGATTGGAAATAGTCAAACACGCTTGAGTTTGAATTCCATTCAAAGCAAGAAAATTTTTAGAAAATTAATGAGGCTTTGAATCAACTCCCAAAAATGGGGTTTAAATTTTCAACGAAACTCTTTGTCAACGAAACTCTTTGTCCTGAACTTGGCATCCCATCTCGAAGTCAGCTAGACCATGACTTCATCTTAATTAGTACATTTATTTTTATTCAAGTAGATGGACACAATCATCTTTGATCAAGTAATAATAAGATAAAAAAAAAACTCCAACATTCTTTTTTTCTAAAAATAATATTCGAACATTTTTAATTCGATGATTTTGTTATGTTTTATCTTTTCCTTCATTTTCGAACATATATTAAAAAAAAAAAAGTGATTCAACTATTAATTCTGGTCAAAGGGAGCATAGTATAAAGATTTTTCTAGCATCTCATTTCGACGGATGATTTCCATTTCCTTTACAAAGATTGAAATAATGGGCATTCAATGGAGCGGTCTGATTAATTTATGCAAATCATGAATCGCAAAAGCCTTTTTTCAAGTGTTTTGGTGGACTGACTGTCGTAGAATTGAATTCTATCGGCCATCACCATCTATCATGTGGGTGGAAAAATAAAAATTCTTTAATGCTAAGGCTAAGCTTGTTCCTTTGATTTTTCTATTTTTATTCGTTCAACTTTTTTTTTTTCTTTTAACTTTCTTTAATTACGCGTTTCAAACAAGAATACCTTTCTAGACGCTATACAACTTACAAAAGGCTCTTTTTTTTATTCTTTTTCTTCTTTTTATTATTAAACAATTTAATTTTAGACTATTTGTTTTTATTTTTTATCCTGGCTCTAATTTTCACAGGAAGGAGAGGAGTGTGATAGCTCACTGCATCTGAAATTGGATAACTATATTCCAATGTATTGATTTTTACTTTAATTTTACTCTTATATATTTACCCTCATCCAACCTGCACCGTCTAAAACGTGTTCATGTTTTTTGTTGAATATTTTTTCATAATTTGAATTATCAAATAAAGTATAGAGTATGCCTAAAATTTTTTATTAATATAGAATATTTTTAAATTAATATATTTATTTATAGATACATTACTTTTAATTTTTAATAAAATTATTATTGATATAAAAATAATTATAGTATATTTTAATTAATTATTAACCCATAAATATAAAAAATATATTAAAAATTTCATTATATATAAACTTTAATTTAATGCTTTTAATTATTATTTTATTTTTATAAAAAAACCGTTGTTTAATAATAAAAATATAAATTATAAATATTAAAATTTGAATTTTAAATTTACATGATATCATCTTTTAAATAAAATATCAAAATTAATTAAATTAAAATTTAATTTTTATCATTTTATTTTCACAATTCTTTACTTTACTGACATTTTTATTTTTTATTCAAACATATTTTATCATTAATTTTAATATAATTACTATAATAATAAATTTTACATTTACTATTATTTTTAATATGGCCTTTCATTCAAAGAAAATACATATAGGTCTAAAGCCTTCCTTTCCATTCCACAAAAGCTGTCGCCATCCAGGACCACACCGAGGCTGCATATAAGTGGGCTTGGACCAAGTTTTAACTTTTAACTATTTATGATAAACTCGGTCCAAATTATTAGTACTAATACCTAGAGATTATCACATAAAATTTTTTATTATATTAAAACATCACATTAATTTTTTTAATATATTAAAATAGTACCATAAGAAACCAAAAATATCACATTAATGATCAATTATTATATTTGATACACAAATATCATGCATTAAAAAAAAACACAAAATATTATTATAAAATAATATTAATTAATTTAAAACATTTTTAAGTAGTCGATTAACACATTTTAAGATAGTAATTTCCTATATACTCTACTTATGAAAAATATAATTTATTAATATAATACCACTACTATATATTATATCGCAATTAACGCTAATAAAAGAGTCTAGATAAATTATTCAAGATTCAAACTGTATTAAAAGTATTATTGTTTTTTTTTCTTTAGGCATACAATGTATTTAAACAAATTTGATTAGATCAAATTTGATTAATAAATGTTATTTTTAGGGTGTGTTTGGTTAAGAGATTCTTAAATTTTTAAAGAAAAAGTGATTTTGAGAAAAGTGATATTTAAAAAGAATGTTGTATTTGGTTTACAAAAATATAAGATTATTTAATAAAATATTTTATTATATTATATTATATTTTATAACATATAAATAACATGTAATATTTATAATATTGATACGTGAATAACACATAATACGTAAATAATATATTATTTTCGTTGAAACTAAATAAATTTTTAAAATAATTTTGTTATATTTTTAACAAATATAATTTTATAATTCTAATTACTATCTTATTAATATTATCAGCGTGAAAAGAAAAAGCAAATCATTTTTTTGTATTTATAATAATATTAAATAAAAATATATTATATTATATTTTTAATGTTTTCAATAAAGATTATATTTTTTATATTAAAAAAATTATATTTTTACCAAAAATTACGTTTTTATATTTAAAAACGTATTTTTTATTGAATTATAAAAAAATATTTTTATGTTTTAAAAAATATGACGTTTTTATTTGAAAAAACGTTATTTTTTCATGGAATACTATATTTTTATTTAAAAATTTTTTTATTTAATTTTGAAAATTATAATTTTTATATTTTTAACAAAAAATACGTGTTTTATTTTAGAACTGTTGTTTTCTTTTTTTACCTTGGAAAATATATTATTTTATATTTTAACAAAAATTATATTTTTCTCTTAAAAACATAATATTTTCAATAAATATTATATTTTTTATATTAAAAATATCATTTTTATTGAATTTTGAAAAATAGTTTTTCATCATTACAACAAATACTATGTTTTTATCTTAAAAATATTATCCTTTTAATAAAAACTATTTTTTCAAATTTAAAAACTTCATTTTTGTTAATTTTTAAATTTTTTTTTCATATTTTTAACGAAATAATGTTTTATTTAAAAAATATTAGTTTTATTTAATTATAAATTTTTTTATATCTTCAATAAAAATCATGTTTTTAATTATAATTTTTGTGAGAATTTCAATAGTATTATATTAAAAACGTGATATTTATTTAAAATATTTTAAGAAAAATTTTTATAATATTTTATAAAAAATTATTACTTTTTAAGATAAATAACATTATTTATATAATTTAAAAATACAATTAAATGAGAATAAATGTGAAAAAAATTATTTTCTTTTTAAAATCTTAAAAAATCTCAAGAAGGGAAGAGTTTTTATTCCTTCTATTTTCATGCTTCTTTACATTATTGAAAATCTTAAAAAACTCTAATAATCATGTTCTCATAAATCAAATTAAAGAATTAAATTACAAAAATAAATTTTGAAGAAAGAACCTTTCAATCAAACGTCTCTTTATAGTTATCGTTTTTTTTTTTTTAGTTTGAACTCAAGTGAAATAATTATAGTTATGTGGCCGTAACCTAATATGGCCGTAATCTAATAAATTTAGATTCAAATTTTATTAATTAAATAATATATATATTTTAATTTCTTGGTATGAAGCCGAGAAAAAGACAGGAGAAGAGACCAAACTTAAATCTAGAATATTTACGAAACTGGCATTTCCCGATAAAGGACAAAGAAAAAGAAAAAATCAAAATGAAATTAAGTGCTAGATGCCTAGACTTAGGTCAAATTTCTCAACAAAGGAGCGAGCAGCCAGCCGGGCGCTAACGCTCTCTTCGGCGAACCAGTAATTATCGTCGCCATTTTCGGCTTCACTCACTCGAGTTGCGGCTCGTCTCACCGTGTTGCCTCTTTTCAATCTATGTAACCTTTTTCTTTCTGGGCTTTTTCTTTTTTTCAGTATCAATTCGATCCATTTTTTGTATTCTGAACAGTAAATAGATATATTTTCTATTACGAGTTCAGCATTTTAGTTAAATTTCAAGCTTCTTTTCCCCTAAAACAGAAAAGAAAGAGTTTGAACAGTCATAGTTAGGGTTTAGGGTTTTGTGGTTTCCTTTTTTTTTTTGTCGCGGTACGCTAAAATAAATTCTTAAACGATACATTAGTTGTAATTTAGATTGTTTTCATAAAAATGAGGAAGTGAATGCGTATCCTTTCGTAGATTTCAACGTTGGGCACGTAGCATTGGTTTGTTTTAGAGGAGATAGATCGTCTGTAGCTTGCTAGGTATTTGGCGATTGAATCTGTGTTTCTTTGTTCGTAGAGTAATTAACTAAATGAAAAACAGTTTTGTTGTTGGTACTGAAGATGTGCTTGGAAGTTTCCAATGCGTTAAATTTTAAGGCTCCTTTTAAGTCTATGGGCAATGTTAATCTCAAAATTATTGAAAGCATAATGCTTGAAGATTGTGAATGTTTGGTATGTGAGAATGAAGTAAAATTTGATGTGCCCCTCACGTCATAAAATGGAGGACTTTGTATTATGTATTAGTCTATTAAACTAGTTTATGTACCAACTTTGAGATGTTATTTCGGCATTTTGTAGTTTGACGAGAAATGAGTAAGAAAAAGAACCCTTTGGTATTCTTAGATGTTTCAATTGGTGGAGATTCGGTGGAAAGAATTGTTATTGAGGTAACCCTAAAGCCAACCACCTGAATTTTGTTTGATTTTTGTTTTCTATATTCTTTCCTGTAAGAAATTTGGAACTCACCTGAAAGGCTGAGACTAACACTTAACAGTAAGGATAAAGTTTTTTATTTCCCCAAATTGACAGCTTTTTGCAGCTGTTGTTCCTAAGACAGCTGATAATTTCCGGGCACTCTGTACAGGTATCCCTGAAAATTTTCAAAATTTACTATATGATTACAATTTATCTGTGAGGCTGCCGTGGTTTTGTTGAATTTGTGCTTACACTGATTGTCATCTTTTTGTTACTGTGCATCAGTGTTGATGAACACATTATCAATCATTTGCTTGAGGTCTTTATAGTTTCCTTACAATGTCTCCTGTATTGTGTTCTATAGATACTATTAGCTTTATAGGTGGGATGGTGATCTAAGAAGGGAGTGAATTAGATCTCTTCAAATTCTTCCTAAACAATGATTTCAAAGTAATTGAATAGAAAATTAAAAACAATATCAAAAAATGATGTAAATAATAATAAATTGATAATCTTAAACCAAATGCAAGGTAAAGAGATAGGGATAGAAAAATTAAACACAAGGATTTACGGAGGTTGGGTAATTCTCCACAAGGTACCTATGTCCTCAATTCTTGGTTGTCCACACTAAGGCTACAATCCACTAATCTTGAGTTGAAATTACAACTCTATATTTTTCTCTCTAAGGCTTAAGATAGAAACTTTACACTCTTTACTTTCTAGGCTAAGTAGCAACTTGTCAATCCACAAATTCAAGAGGATACCTCGACTCTTGGTTACAAAATCACTTAATAAAAATAACTTTCTTAAGTTAATCTATTTCTCAAAATCAATATTATAAAAAATGTATTAAGTGCAAAATGAATAAGTTCACATTAAAAATAACAATTGAACTTTCATTTAAGCTCAAATAAAAAAATGTTTAAAGATACTTTTGATTTGACAAATAAGAAAACATAAAGAAAGGTTTGTTTAAACTTTGAAAATCATATTATTTATTTAGTATCAAAATATAAAACTTAAGAACATGTACTAAATAAATCTTTTTCAAAATCTTGATCAAGTTTATTTAGCTTAATGTTTTGTCATTTCAAAATAAGGATAAATTAAGGCTAACAATCTCTTTCTTTTTGATATGAAAAAACTAAGTGAAAAAGTTTCTTAAAAAAACATTTTTCCATTAAAAATAAGCTCCCCATGAATTTAAGCATAAAGAAATTTTAAGAGATTTTAAAGAACCGAGAACAAGATATAACCATCAATATCAATATCATCAAATAAGAATTCTTCATACCGTCAATATCAAGATCATCAATCAAATAAGAATTTTTCTTACCATTTTTGTCATAGCAAAAAGGATGAAGTCAATCAATGTAAGATGGCAATCAATTTAAGGCAATAAGAAACTCAATATGTGTTCAAGTGCCATACCAACTCAATTCCACAACTCAAGGTCATGCAGATCTCAATGTCATATAATCATCAAGCAATATATCAATTTCACATGACATAAATTATAAGCCAATTTCAAAATAATATAGCAAATACCATGATGAAGATTAAATGTATATCTTATTAATATAAACAACAAATACCAAAGTTTAAGAAGAAAACATAATGTAAAGTGTTTTTAAGGAAAAATTAAAACATGAAAAGATAAATATGTGAGAAAACATCTGAGGGATGTCATCACGATGGATTATTGAGGAGTAGGATAAGGATAAGGAAAATGAGGAAAGTGCTGCCCCATTTGCTGTTGTGCATTCCAGATGTGTTCAATATCAGCCCTAACTTGTTAAACTTGTGAAACCAGCTTATTTTGACTCATTTTCATGTTTTTCAATCTAGAATTCATGTTTCCAACCATTGAGTGTAGATTGTTCATTTGAATTATAAGCATTTACAAAGCTCTTTAGGTGTAAAAAGTTAGGGTAGAAGGTTTTCTTTGAGATGCATCAAGAATATCTAAGATATCATGCTCTTTTTCTCTTCTTGCGTAGCCCAACTTCAGTTTTTCTAACCCACAAACCAGCTGCATTTTGTGTATAGCCTATATTATGCAGAGTATGAGCTCCAAGAATGCTAAATAGATCATTGAACACAATCTCTTTATCATCCCTAGTGTTAACTCCCAATTTCTTCAATAGATTACTGATAGCAAACGCATAAACTAAGGTGTAATCTCTGTTTTGCACTACTCTTATCACTCATCATAAACTAAGGTGTAGTCTCATTAGAGTAGTGCAAAATTGAGACAACACTTTAGTTTATGGGTTTGCTATCAATAATCTGTTGAAGAAATTGGGAGTTAACATTAGGGTGATAAAGAGATTGTGTTCAATGATCCATTCAACATTCTTCGAGCTCATACTTCGCATAGTATGGGCTATACACAAAATGCAGTTGATTTGTAGGTTAGAAAAACTGAAGTTTGGGCTATTCAAGAAGAGAGAGAAGAGCATGATATCTCAAATATTCTTGATGCACCTCAATGGAAACTTTCTACCCCACTTTTTGACACTCAAGGAGCTTTGGAAATGCTTATACTTTAGATGAACAATCTACACTCAGTGGTTGGGAATATGAATTTTAGATTGGAAAACATGGAAATGACCCAAAATGAGTTGTTTCACAAGTTTGACAAGTTAGGGCTAATATTGAACACATCTGGAATGCATAACAACAAATGGGGCAGCACTTTCCTCATTTTTCTCACCCTCCTCCTCCTCAATGATTTATCCTGACACTTTGTATGATGTTTTCTTCTTAAACTTTGGTATTTGCTGTTTATATTAATGAAATATACATTTCATCTTCATCATGTCATTTGCTATATTACTTTGAAATTGGCTTGTAATTGATGTCATGTGAAATTGGTATATTGCTTGATGATTATATGACATTGAGATTGGTATGACCTTGAGTTGTGGAATTGAGTTGGTATGGCGCTTGAACACATATTGAGCTTTCCAACATTGAACTGGTTTTATTTTTCTATATTAATTCACGAAGCTTTAATATTTGAATTTTATATGGTTAAAAAGCTCTTTGAGTCTATTTTCTAATGGATCAAACAAAATCAAAATCCAAATTTTCTAAGAAAAGATTTTAAATTTTTATTAGATACTTTGTAGTTGTCTAAAAACTGCACAAGGGATAGTTTTAAAAATTCACTATAATTCGTACTCAATAAATTAGGTGATGAATTTTATATGGATAGAAAACTTTTTAAGTCTAGTTTCTAAATCTTCAAACGGTTTTTAATTTGGATTTGTATAACTCAAGATATGATCAAATTAGTGAGTGGAGTGCAAAATAGGAGATAACCATCTAGATTTGACAGTATTGATCCCTTCAGGGAAGTTTGTAATTTGGATTTGTATAACTCAAGATATGATCAAATTAGTGAGTAGAGTGCAAAACAGGAGATAACCATCTAGATTTGACAGTATTGATCCCCTTGGGGAAGGATCGGGTCTTGTTTTCCATGTGTGAAATGGGTAGAAAAGTGAACTAATCGATCCCCTCATGGAAGGGATCAATCAGGTATGCTTTGGAACAACTCCAACGGCTAGTTTCTCATGCTTTCAATAGCTATTTTCTTCTCCCAAGCATCCCCAATGGCTAGCTCTTCAATTTTTCTATATGTTGGCCACTCCAACATACCAAAAATGTTAGATGAATTAAAAGAGCAAGATCAAACAAGCCATATATTTATTTTCTCAAAGAAATCAAGAGTTTTAGAGCTTTAAAGTCTATATTTTTGTATTTGTTGTATCCAAATTATTGTTGTTAATTCATTCATCAAATTTCTTTATATTTTATTAGGCAAACACTTAGCCTTTGAGAGGTGTTTTAGGTTTGCATTTTTATTAAGTGATTTTGTAATCAAGAAGTGAGGTATCCTCTTGAATTTGTGGATTGAGAGGTTGCTACTTAGGCTAGAAAGTAGAGAGTGTAAGGTTTCTATCTAAGGTTTCTATCTTAAGACTTACATAAAAAAAGATAGGGTTGTAATTTCAATTCAAAATTAGTGGATTTAAGCCTTGCTGTGGACAACCAAGAAGAGAAGATGTAGGTGCCTTTTATTTGATTTCTCTATCCCTATCTCTTCTTTATCTTGCATTTGGTTTAAGATTATTAATTTATTGTTATTTGCATATTTTTTGATATTGTTTTGAATTTTCCATTCAATTACTTTGAAATCATTGTTTGGGAAGAATTTGGAGAGATCCAATTCGCCTCTATCTTGGATTACCATCTCACCTATAAAGCTAACAAATACATGATTTAATAAACTTGTAAATCTTTTCTTTGACTAGGACGAATCACATAAAGCCTTGCTTCAATGTTTTTCATCTGATAAACTATTTGTGTGCATTTGCTGCCAGATGAATTAAATTCGCCTTTTTTTTTCTTCAACTTTCTTTGCAAACAATTGTGTCAGGCTTTGATTATTCTGAACTGTGTCAAACTGCAGGTGAAAAGGGCATTGGCAAATGTACTGGGAAACCCTTGCACTATAAAGGATCTTTTCTTCATCGAATAATCAAAGGATTCATGGCCCAAGTATGTTCTCATTATTTCTATAAATTGTTTTAATAATCTGAGGAATGTTTGCTATGCGGATTTTTCCTTCTTTTTTTTTTCCTACTTTTTGTACTGACGTCTTACTACTAATGCAATGTTTAAGTTTTAAGGAGTTATAGTTTTAGTTGGCTTCAGATTTTCCAGTTTCTATTCTAATATTTTATTTCTGCCAATAGAATGCTGATTTCTCATCTCTGCCGTGTGCTAAACATGTATCGTTTGGTCTGATCTTATATAAACATTTTGAAATGACCTTTGTCCTGAAACAGGGAGGTTAGGACTTAAATTTAGTTGCCCTTTAATCATTATAAAATGTTCAAAGATCTCTAATTTAGTAATTTCTTTGCTGAATGCTAATTGATAGATCTTAGTGCTATAACCTAATCATATGAGCCTTGTTTTCAACACTTTGGTGCTTGTTTTTGCTGGTGATTGAACTGGTTAGTCTGGGTGGCTGCAAAGTGACTAAAATTCGAGAAAAAAACTTGGTACTTTTAATTTTACCTTTAAAAATATGTACCTGGCAGCACTAAAGTTGTCCTTTTTTTCTGTTTTATGTTGTTTCTACAGGGTGGTGACTTTTCAAAGGGAAATGGTATGCTCCTGCCTTCCAATGCATTAAAATTTTGTTTTATTTGTTTAAGTGAATGCAGATTCTTTGCTTGACATCTAAAAGTATGCCCAGACTTGTAAGGAAAGACCTTTAATTGGTTTGCAGGCACTGGTGGAGAAAGTATTTATGGAGGGAAGTTTGCAGGTAGGCCTTTGCATTTGAGCACTTAAGTGTCTTATGACAGGTGTTTGAAATTTAATTATCAAAGTTTATGTTTCCTTGCAGATGAGAATTTTAAACTGGCTCATGATGGACCTGGTGTTCTCTCTATGGCAAACAGTGGTCCAAACACAAATGGGTCTCAATTCTTTATAACCTTCAAGCGCCAACCCCATCTTGATGGGTATGTAACTTTTGCTTATTTGTTATTTACTTGACAAAACTGGAAAGATGAAACTTTTCTATATCATATTGCTTAGCAATGGATTTCTCATTTACTGAATGCTTTGCAGGAAGCATGTTGTTTTTGGAAAGGTAATTAAGGGAATGGATGTTTTGAAGAAAATTGAGCTAGTTGGAACAGCTGATGGAAAGGCTGCCCAATCTGTAAAAATATCAGACTGTGGTGAAACCTCTGAAAGTAAAAGTCAGTATGCTGTTGGGAAGTCAAAGGGTATTACTGTGCAGTCTTAAGTACTAATGTAGTGATTTCTGGATCAGTTACCTACTTTTCATTTGTTATTTTCACTATGGTTTATTTTTTCAGGGAAGGGGAAGAAATCAGGGAAAGTTCCTTCTTCAAACAGTTCCGACGAGCAAGCTAGAGGAAGCAAAAAGTCTTTGAAGGATAGAAGGAAAACAAGAAAGAGGAGATATTCTTCATCTGATTCATACAGCTCTGACTCTGACTCTGACTCTGGTTCCGATTCCTATTCTTCAGATTCTGATTCTGATATCTCTGCATCTGAATCAAGTTCGTCCAGTGATGGAACAAGAAGTAGGAGAAGGAGGTCAGCAAAAAGACACAAGCATCAACATGGGAAAAAGAGGAAGGATGGGCGAAGAGACATGAAAAAAAGCCGGCAAGAAAAAAGATCAAAGCGCAAATCCAAATGGTTTGATTAAAACCTGGTTTCAAGGACAATCCTCCAAAATTTTGTCTTCCTGCTTGTTATTTATTATGTTTGTTGATAGTGGTTTTATTTCAGGAGTTCAGAATCTTCAGATAGTTCAACTGACAGTGAAAGTGAGAGTACAAGCACTAGCAGTGGCAGGGATGATGGAAAGGGTGGTTCTCGTCGTGTTTCTGCTCGTACCAATCATATCACCAAACCTGTTGAAAATGAATCTCCAAACAATATTGGTATTTCCATCCATTATTGTTTTAGCCTCTATATTTTTCTCATTTTTACTTGTTTTAGGCTCTATTTTTTTTTTTCTCATTCTTTAGTCTAGCTTTCTGCACACTCTCATGCATGAGTCTAGTGGCACTTGAATTTGCGCATTGGCTTTTGACCAACACCATACTTCTTTAAATGGGGATGTTACACTTTTACCCAAATCCTTACTGTTGTCAGCAAGTCATCCACTGGTATTATTTATTAGTATAGGTAACATGCAACAAAAAATATGCCTATATGAGGGTGGGGTTGTTAATAGATTCTGCAAGCTTCTTAATATTGATACTGTGGGTATTATTAACCGCAGATTGTGATGTTACTGATGTTACAGATGTAGCAAAAAATGTGCCAAGCCAACTTTCTGGAAAAGCTGCTAATGCAGGACTACAAAGGAATAAGTTAAAGGTAACTGAGGACAACTCACATGAAGAAGGTGAATTGTCGCCAAAAAGTGATGAGCTTCTGAACGATGGTCATGGCAACAAGGCTCCTCACCAATGTACATATGTGGATGGCTTAGACGGATCAAGGTTTCTGTTCTTATCTAACTATGCTTGTGTATTTTTGGGTTATTTTTATCAATTTGACTTTCGTTTCTCTGCTAAATCCACTTTGTAATTTCATTGACAATGTTTCTTTTATCATATGCTTTGCAGGAGTGTGAGTCCAACCGTTAAACGGAGGCTAAACAACAGCCGTAGAAGCAGCCAAAGCAAGAGTCCTCCCAAGGATGATGTTAGAAGCCCTCCCAGAAAATCTGGTGGGCAGAAACAGGGAAGGACTTCATGTAGCCCCTTGAGTAGTCCTGCAAGGAAAGCCCCTGCACCTAACCAAGGGCGTATTTCCTCGAGCAGTCCATCTCCTGGTGGCAGGTCAAAACGCATAAGGAAAGGTCGTGGCTTCACTGACCGCTATTCCTTTGCACGTCGATACCGGACACCTTCTCCTGAGCGTTCCCCACCCAGATCCTACCATTATGGTAGAAAAAATATTCCAGAAAGAAACCATGATAGGTAATCTATAATTTGACTAAAATTATGCTGCTGTCCCCCCTTTTTTGAATCTCAATATCATTTTTTTGGTGAAGATATTCTAGCTATAGAAATCATTCTGATCAATCAACCCGCAGATGTTATAGAAGCCCGCCAAGAGGCCATAGTCCTCCCAGGTTCTCTCTCTGTCTCTCTCTCATGTGTATCTATGTGTACCTGTGAAAATTGTCTTGCATAACTGTAAAGTTTGTCTACTTTCAGTGCATTACACATATATTCATTCTGAGTAGAATTGTCATATGCAAGCAGCCATTGTTCTATCACTGTGTACTTGTTTTTCTATATTATTCATCACAAGGCTCAAATCTGTTTTGCATCAAGTGATCATTGCTTCATCTTGATTCATGCACACCTTTTCCAGTAGTTACATTTTGCATATAAGCTTTAATTAATCAAAAATACTTTCAGAACTAAAATATCGACTTAATTTAGACGAATTAGATATTTGCTTGTAAATTTGGGTTATAATGTATGATTTTTCCATCAAAGGGACAAATTATTAAGGAATAATCTTTATTCCATTAATTTCCATGTCAATTGACTAGTTGGTGCAGTGAGGAAAAGAATGCTAAATTTAACATCAAACTTGTAAATCACACAATGTAAAAGATAAAGGAGTAATACTATTTTATAAGCTCAAAAAAAAAAATCCTAGAAAGAAAGCCAAATTGTTAGTTAACTTTATCTTTGATATTATTTTTAAAGTTATAATTGGAAAGAACAATATAGAAAAAAAAAAAAAAAGAGGGAAAATTCTCAAATGAATATCCATATGATTTTATGAGTTATGAACTAAGCAAGTTGAAATGGGACCAACCATGTGCTTATCTAAATTTATAATCTAAAGTTTGAATATTTCAGATTTGCAATTGGTATTATTGTTTTTCCCCTATAATTTCTTTAATTTTCTTGTGAGCTAATATGTTGTATCTGACTGGGAAATAATTTATGTACTTTTCATTTGTAGATATGAACGCAGAAGTAGGAGTAGGAGTCTTTCTCGCAGCCCAGTTCATTATCGGGGAAGATATAGGGATCGTAGTCAGAGCCAGAGTCCTATTCGAAGTCCTAGTCCTAAAAAAAAACGACCTGCCATAAGCGAGGGGTTAAAATCTCGTCTTGGTTCTCGAATTGATGATCAGCGCTCCCCACGCAAAAGCAAATCAGGATTCAGGTCCTCTAGGTCAAGGAGTCATGGGTCCTCGTATTCTAGATCTCCTGATATCTCACCACCAAATGAAGGCTACAGAAAATCTCCATCTCCTAACGTGTCAAAATCAAGCTCACCCTCTGGACAGAGAGGATTGGTGTCTTATGCAGATTAAATCCATGCTTCTCTCATTAAATTTAATTGATGAGGCTTAGAAGCATGCCCAGTTGTCTTGATCGTGTTTGGTTTGCAACACAAGTGGGTAGAGTTTGGGAGGGCATGCCGTTTTGTATGCCGTTACCAATTTCAGATGTGATTAGATTGCCGGTTTAGAGTTGCAAAATAGTTCCAGTTTTCTTTGAC
This sequence comes from Durio zibethinus, assembly GCF_002303985.1. The sequence continues at coordinate 6,748,407 of NW_019167893.1, forward strand.
CGGTGGCTTGGACTTCCGTTGCTTATTTGAAACAGCAAGAGACGCGTACTTGGCCATCCTTGTGCTAAGGACGTTTTGAACTCTGATATTCCTTATCTGCAGTGCAATTGTTTTCTAATGTGATTTCCAGTGTCTTCGGACGTCAAATAAGTCAACTTTGTTTCAATATGTTATCTTCTATGCGTAAATCTAAAATTTGAACTATCTGAAAATGCAGTTCAAAGATAGAAAAAAATACGAGTCACTGTTTGGTGTGGCACAAGAAAATTTTTCACTGGTCTTTTCGATTGGCAAAAACGAAACTACACGGCAAACCAATTAGAGCAACTATGATTTCAGGCAAAGGAAACTCCCGTACCCCACTGCAAAAAAAAAAAAAAAATTGTAATCTTGATGCACAAAATTAAAATCCAGAAGAATTTGGGAGATGAAAATTAAACAAGCGAAACAATTCTACATCGTCAACTTCACTTAGAAATAGCAAGGAAACGGATAATGAAAATGGCCATGCAAATGCAATCGCAAGCATTTGCCAATTATCCTCTAGTTTTGTTACAGAAAGCTAATCTGTTACATGAAAGCAAGCTTGATGACCAGAGAGTAAGAAGAGGGTAAATTAGATGATAAAAGTAGGTTCATTGGAGAAACGCAGAATGCCCATATAGCTATAAGTCATCTTACATACGATATAAGTAAAGAAAGATATGCAACTTGGAAGTGGGAGGGCAGCAGCTCCAGTCTCTCTTTAGATCGGTTGACCTTCTGGTACAATTTGATCTTTGACCCACATGTAGATAGGGACCAATACATAATACGTTGCTGCCATGGCACCCAAGATGAAGCGCAACGGAAATACAAATGGATTTACCGGCTTCGATATATCCTCTGCCTTTGGGCCAAGCTGCACAAGAATACACCGGTCATTAGAAAAAGAAAGATAAATAAAAAACAAATAAAGAGTTAAGAGTAATACAACAGAATAGAGCTCATGTCCACATGAAATGCTAAAGTTAAATCATATACAAGAAAGATTTAAATGATGATCACTTTGAGTTTGTTTGCATGAATTCATTTTCACCAGTCAGCCTCAAATGCAAAAGGATACAACATGAATTTGCGGTGAAGAATTATTTTTAATTAAAATGTCAGATTTCCTTTTTAATATGTCATGCCATGACTCAATGTTGACAGTATAAACGTATAATAAATATATGACAGCCGTTATATTGGAGGCAGTCATGAGCTTAACAGTACCAGAAAAATTGAGTGGGCCTGAAATGAACCAAGATGTACGTCAATCTATACTAGAATTGATTATGGCAAAAAAAGAACCAAGCAACGAGCAAAATAAAGTACAAACAAATCTGAACAGTTGATTATGGACCAAAGAAATCAGTTCCATACATCTATAGCTCTGAAGGATGACGTTGCATTCTTTCTGTTCCATTAATCAAGCATCAGTTAAAAATGTATGCACCTTAAAGATTAAAAGATAAGATAACCTTATGGACCAATGAAATCCGTTCCATACTTCTATAGCTGTGAAGAATAACTTTGCATTCTTTTTGTTCCCTATATCAAGCATCATTTAAAAACTGTGCCATGAAAATACAGGGATTTATTTTAAAAATTAGATATCTAAGAGCTGCCTTAATAAGTTTTCCTCATACTATTTATCATTATTCATGTATTAAAATTACTGTCAGAATCACTTTAATAGCTATTGCTAAAATGGCTACTATCACTATTTTTGGTTTTCAAGTGAATTTGTAAGTTTAATACTCTTCATGGGAAAAAGAATTAAGTAACCTGGAATAGCGAAGGTTGATTTTAACAAAGCATCAAAAGAAAAATGATACGCTTTTCACTAACTTGGACGGGCGCACAATCATACGTGCAGAGAGTACCTTACAATGAATTCATATCAGGAAAAACAGAGGAGCGGGGGAGTGAGTGATGGTTAGTTACAAGGGATATTAGAAAAAGCATATCGACTATGTACCAAAGTAAATTTATTAATACATGGATGGCTGACTGTGAGTTTATGCTAGGCAATTAGCAAAGGTAGAGCCAGAGTTTCAACAATCTAGGAGAAAGGAAATTGAGGCTGTTCCAATCAGTAATTGTAGCTTATGATTATGAGTCCTTAAACTGAAGGCCAACACTAAAAAATTTGAGGGGAACTATGAACAGTATCCTTACCCCAGGTTTCAATCCTTGGCTCATTAAAATGGATTTATGAGATACAATACATGCAGACATGTGCTCACGGACAAAAAAGAGAGCTCATAACTGCATCTTATGTAACATTGAATACAAAAAACATTTCAATAGGAAAAAAATTAACTAAATGATGCAGTGACCACTTCAAAGAGTGATTACCTGCAAAGGGGAGTCTCCAGATGCAGCCTTAACACCGGTTACAGAGCACCCCATGATTAACCCATGTCGACGAACTCCACGATACCATTTAGGGCCTATCCTTTTGAGCTGTACATCCTTAAATCCAGCCTTTTGAAACCACTCGATGTACTCTTCCTCCTTAGGGAAAAGCATCCAAACATCTGCAAAGAAGCGAGACAACCAAAAAGTAGGATACACAGGACCAATTAAGCAGGCTTTTCCTCCTAGTTTCAACACCCTGTATGCTTCCTTGATGCCCCTTTGTGGGTCTGGCCAGTACTCTATGCTGAAAGACGTGATAGAATAATCCCAGTAAGAGACATTATCAAGTTACTATCTCCCCCGTTCTCCCATCTTAAATTCAAAATAAATCATCCAGGCAAACTAGCTAGCAAATAAGCAAATCTACCATATTTTTATAAGTGTACTCCGGGATGCCCCAATTGACAATATCTTTTACAACCATTAATATGGAAATTGTAGAATTTAATGACTACTGACAAAAAGGGGCAAGCACCAAAAAAGAAAAAGAAAAGAAAACAATTATGGACTTATATTTACTTCTATATATTTGCTTTAATACCAGTAGTATGTCAATTATCAACAGCATATCAAAGACATATCGAAGAGGGAAGAAAAATAAAAGCAATCTATAATGACAAGACCAATTAAGCGATCATGCACAACAACCAACCATAAAACGACCAAAAATTTTACATCTTATTGTGAGAACATATAATTGGTGCATTTCAAGCAAATATAGATAGTCCCAATAACGCCAAAAGGGTTGGAAAAATATACCTGCCAGCAGACACATATCTATCCGCATAATCAGTAGGAAAGGGGAGATCTTCTGCATCACCTTCAATTATCTTGCACTCCTTTAGAGGTTCCTTCTGCTTAGCCTTGGCAAGCTGGTGCGGAGATTGGTCAAGAATTGTAACATTCTTAGCATCCACATGCTTAACAATACCCAAAGTAGTGAAACCAGTTCCACCACCAACATCTACGACTATCATGTCCCTGTTATTGAGATCAGCTGGCTCAAGTGCATCATCTCTCATGTCTTCAGTCCAATGACCAGGGTTTATCACATGGTCATAAACAATTGAGAGGAATCTGTAGAACCAAAAAGCCTCCTTTTTGTGTTGTATGAATCTTGGTTGTGAAGCTGGCCTTGATGCTGATAAGCTGCATTTTGTGGTCATTGTTGTTCCTGGCCTGGAGATTCTTGCACTAGAGACTAAACCCACACTGGAAAAGTGTTTGCCATGAAAACCTGACCCCAAAAAACCAATCCTTTTGGGGGTTACCCCTCTCATGAGAGTGAAGTTTTCTGCTCCATTGAGCATGGAAGAAGCCATAGATTAGGCAAACCAAAATTACCCACAAATTAAAAAGATGCAATCTTTAGTTGAAGTTGAAAGATTTGGGCAACTACCAACTATCAAGATAAATACCCACCAGCCAAATCTAATGGTTGGTTCAGCTATGGATTGGGGTTGGCCTATTAATCAGGTCAAGACCATAGAGTAGAATGAGCTTGCAAAACGCTGGGTAAATATAAGAACAAGATTGCACCAAGGAAGTATAATATTTGGTTAAGACTTGAGTTGAGGGAGTGTGTCAACCGACACCACTGGATTTGGACTGGGCTCTGAAGGATTCAGTCCAAAGAAATAAAATTATTGGCTTTATTTCTTTTAAGGGTTTGTTACTTTGCTTCAATTATGTATTTATGTTTGTGACATTTGTGACAAGGAATTAATGGTTAAAACGCTGAGAAATGAGAACCAAACACATAAATAAATAATAAAAGGAAGACAGCAGACAGCTATATGTCTATTGTCGATCGTGGACTCTTACTTTCGTCTTTTAATTGCTAACAGTCTGTCAGTCCTCAGGAATCAGGACCACGCATTCAATTTTGTTTCTTAAAAAGTACTATAATACAAATATAGACTTCCTTTTCATGATTTCAATTTTTATCTCTTTGGGAAGACGTTTCTGTAGCGAAGAATTGGTTTGGGTCTGGAAAGACAAGGACTCAAGGGCCATGGCCCATGGCCTCTTCCGACTAACTCATTTAATTTAAATTGATTAATGAAGCTTGAAATAATGCAAGGACAATCCATCCGCCGCACACACTAATAGAAATGGTATTTGATTTGATTTTTTTAATATTATATAATATTATACAAATTTAAATTTTGATTTGATTTTAAATTAAATTTTTATTTAATTTGAATGGAGTTAAATTTTATTAATTTAATTAAATTTGATTTATTAGTTTTTAATTTTTTATTATTTAATTATTTATATATTATTTTAATATAAAATTTTAATATATTTAAGTAAAATTTGATATAAAATTATTAATTTTATTTTATAAAAACTTAAAATATATATAAAAATTAAGAAAAATATATAATTCAATTGATTTTTTTTTATTTTTTATCTTTCAATTTAAAATTTAATTCGACATAATATATATTTAATATTTAAATTTAATTTAAATCAAATAAAAAAATCGATTCATTTGAAGCAGAATATTATAATTTAAACTAATTTTAAAATTTTTTTCTTTTTCTTATTTATCACCCTACCACTCCTTCGTTTCTCTATTTCTCTTGAGGTGTCCTTTTCCATCAAATCAAAAATACTTTTATTTCGGTCTTATTTTTTATATAATTATATTAAGTAAAATTATGATTAAATTTTAATAGTTATACTATTTTTTTTTCAATTTTCAGAGCTAATTAGATTTCTTTTTAGTAAAACTAAATTATTCATGGCTATATGTTGGGTTAGATTTGAGACGTCGATTATCCATTTAAAAAAAATGTTAACACTTGTAATAACAGTAGGTTCTTGTTGTTTTTGAGATTGAAGAAGCACAAAATATATCCCAAAGAGTTTGTATGGCATTCGTTAATACTACATTTTATCAGGAAAATTCTTGTACGGTGTCATCTTCCCTCATCTTTGGAAAATGTGTGATAATGTAATAAGGCAAGGAAACCAATCAGTCAAACTTTATTTATGGGTAATATAATCTACTGGAAAATGTGTATTATAGTGGAGATGTCCTTTTCGTTTTTAGTTTTTGGGTTCAAAAGGGGAATAAGACGAGACTTTTGTATATGAAATTGTAAAGAAAATGCTCCTTTTTTTTTTTTTTTTGGATTGAATGCATAAGAAATATTGACACATACTATCACCCGGGTAATGACATTCTACTTTTAAAACAACATGGAAAGAGGGTTGTAGCACAATTGATCAACGACTAGGCACACTTCCGAACCCAAAAATGGGCAAAATCACTGGATTTTGCAGCTCAACAGTGTTCGTTTCAATGTTCAAGAGTCCCAATCTTTTCTTCCATTTTAGTTTTTACCTTCAGTATCTCAACTTCTCATGGATTTGTTGAAAAATGGGGGCGGGGGATTTTGATCAACATTTGTTACCGAATTCAGATAAGACAAAGTTCATTGAAAGCAGCAAATATAATATTTTAAACACAAAACAACGTCTAATGAATTTGTTTCTCATATACTAGACTCTTTGAAAGTATCATACTAGTAAATCCCAACTAGGCTCCAACCAATTCTCGTCGAGAATTCCATTGCTCAGCCTTGCTTCCGTTGGATTCCCCGTCGTATCATGAAAAACTAGAAAAAAAAAAACACGTCACATTGTAACTTCTATTTTTAAGACTTTTATGAATCTTATTCTCTTGATCACTCTCAAAATGGCACATTTAGCCCTTAAGGCAACAGTCTACTAACTTACCCAAAGATAAATACACTAAGGGGATTGATGTATTTTCGCAATTGCGCCGGCTAAGACAACAAATTTACAAAAAAATAAAAAAAAGGGGACGTTATCCAGGCATGTTAGAAGAAGTTTACAAGTCTCTCCTCCTAAGAACTAGCTCTATATAAGCTTCTCCCTCTTCCCTTCAATCCTGACTGTGCTTTGCATCTATCTATTAATTACTGTAAAACCAAACTCCGAGCTCTCAAACCTTACCAGACCCAAATGTTTCTGCCGGAGAACTTGGCCCCTGATGAGGCAAGCCCAGAATGGTTGAACAAAGGTGACAATGCGTGGCAGCTTACTGCAGCTACCATGGTGGGCCTCCAAAGCGTTCCAGGTCTTGTAATCCTGTACGGGAGCATAGTGAAAAAGAAATGGGCTGTGAACTCAGCCTTCATGGCCCTTTACGCCTTTGCCGCGGTCCTTGTTTGTTGGGTCGGGTGGGGGTACCGAATGTCCTTCGGGGACAAGTTCATTCATTTCCTAGGAATGCCCAATGTTTCCTTGGACGCTCAGTATCTCATCAAGCAGGCCTTTCTTGGCTATTTACCGAATGCAACCATGATCTACTTCCAGTTTGTGTTTGCGGCTATCACGTTGATTCTGGTAGCTGGAGCATTGCTTGGAAGGATGAATTTTCTTGCATGGATGTTGTTTGTGCCACTGTGGTTGACATTTTCCTATACTGTAACTGCCTACAGTATTTGGTGCCCCGATGGGTGGCTATCTAAGCATGGCATTATTGATTATTCAGGAGGGTTTGTTATTCATTTAGCTTCTGGTGTAGCTGGTTTCACCGCAGCTTACTGGGTAATTACCATAATAATTACTCAATGATTAATTAAAAAAAAAGCTAGTAATATAGTAGTACCACTTGATTACTTGTGTAAAAAATTTGACTTGAGTAATCAAGTCTAATTGTTTTATATATTGGTGAAGGTTGGACCAAGAGCGACCAGGGACAGGGAGAGGTTCCCACCAAACAACATCCTGCTGATGCTGGCAGGGGCTGGTCTACTTTGGATGGGATGGACTGGTTTCAACGGTGGTGATCCGTATACTGTCAGTACGGATGCATCGTTAGCCGTCCTTAACACCCACGTCTGCACTGCAACAAGTCTATTGACATGGCTCATGCTTGACATTATTTTCTTTGGAAAGCCCTCCGTGATTGGAGCCACACAGGGCATGATCACTGGTTTAGTTTGCATCACCCCTGCAGCAGGTAAAAACCACGAACCACGGTAATATTTTCACGATATTAGCGATAGATGCATCAATAGCAATATTATATATCTATTTATACTAGAATATCATCTGCCTATTCAACTAAGTGCAACTCGATAATTAACTAGCACAAATTTTATGATCCTGCCTAATGCATGCTTACAGTCATTAGCAAATTTTTTTTTTTTTTTTTTTGTGTTGGTTAGGAGTGGTGCAAGGTTGGGCAGCAATATTGATGGGAATAATGTCTGGTAGCATCCCATGGTACACCATGATGGTCCTGCACAAGAGGATATGGCTCCTCAAGCAAGTTGATGACACCATGGCAGTGTTCCACACGCACGCGGTAGCAGGCAGCCTAGGAGGCATCTTGACTGGATTGTTCGCGGTGCCTAAGCTCAACCGACTTTTCTACTTAGTAGATGACTGGGAGCACTACATTGGTCTTTTCTACGGATTCCAAACCGGGCGCACCACAGCAGGGTTCAAGCAGTTGGGAATTCAATTGCTAGGAATCTTATTTGTAGTGACCTTCAACATAATCATGACTAGTTTGATATGTTTTTTGATCAATCTGGTGGTTCCACTGAGATTAGCTGAGGACGAATTGCAAACTGGGGATGATGCAATCCATGGGGAGGAAGCTTATGCACTGTGGGGAGATGGGGAGAAATATGAATCTAAGCTGAATTCTGTTTATGAAGAGTTCCCACCACCCACAAAAGGTGGTGAGGTACAAATGGCCTGATTTGAACTGATGGTGCTTATTAAAGACAATATTGTGGGGAACCCAATGCTTTGTCTGAATGTTTCCACTTTCTTAGTGTTTTGTTCTTTTGTCGTTTCTTACTACATACATTTCGGGAGGAGGAATTATAGCTTGCAACTGGTTGGAAGATATGAATTTGATAGTGTACACCACTCATCGATAGAAATAAGAACCTTACCAATCTTCACTCTTGAATTTCTTGTTGAATGCAATCATTTTTTGTCATTAAACTTTGCTTTTGCTGTTCGGCTTTCGGCTTGGATTTTTCTACTCAATTCATATCAGCAATATTTTTCTGCTATTTACAGTCCCAAAAATATATATATCATACTTCTACATCTTGACATTGTCTATGACACCAAATTGTCTCATTCTTTGTTCAAGTAACAAAGAAAAAGGAAGTTATACCGATCAAACAACCTTTAGTTGAAAATAATAAAATAATAAAAATTAATTAATTATTAAAATAATTATCAGTTTGACATAACAAACCCCGTTAAGAATATGAACGTGATATGAAAGGAGGTTAGAATGGTCTTTTCAAGTTACTAAGAAAAGAGAATAGAAAAATTCTCCGTTTTACAAATATTATTTTATTATTTTATCTTATTTTTTTTAATTGCGGCAGAGAAATCGAAAGGAAAAGAAGAACAGCTTTCGAAGAAAACAGTAAGGAAGAAAAGTCGCTTATTTGTTCCGTTTTCAGAGTGAAAGGAAAAAAATAAAAAAATCAACGAATAAAATAAAAGATCAAAGCTGTGTACGGAAAACTTCAGATCTGCAGGTTTAAAAGACTTGGTTACTTTAATTATGCAATGAAAATTCCAAATTCCAAAAAAATAAATTAAAGAAATGAAATATTGAAATGATCCGCATCGTTTTGGAATGACCAACTGGCATAGAATTTGAATCTTTCCTCTAGCAGCCAGGCAAGCGAGCAGCAATGGAGTCAGAAACGGCGTCGTCGGCGGAGGAACAGCAAGCGGCTGGTTCAGCAGCTGATACCAGAGGCAAGCATCGGATTCTTGCTGAACTCAAGCGTGTCGAACAAGAATCCAGTTTCCTTGAGGTCATCTTTTTTTCATATTTCATATTTCTGTTTTGTTTTTTTTTTTTTTTGTCTTTTTCCTTTAGATTGTTCTTGTTTTCAGTTATTTTTTGCTCTGTGTATTTTTTGGAAATGCAGTTAAAAGAACTTTGTTTGTATTTTGATAAATTTAAGGATACAAAATAAAAAAAAAAGCGGAGCTTGAACTGAATTAACCTTGAGGAAAGGTCTTGGAATATACCAGGATAAGAAAGGCCAGATTTTGCTTTCCTTTTGTAAACTTTTCATAAGCTTTTCTTTTTCTAGAAAATTATTATTACCATATCCAAATGGAAGCAAAATTTTCGGGCTTCTTGCAAAGCTGTTAGCTTTTGTGTATTGTTTGGATAATCCATGTAACTGATGAGTTGAGCTATGTCGCGGAAGGAGGTGGTGGTTTAGAGCCATTGGAAGAGAAAGATAAGATCATATGCTTCAAATTTAATGGGAGGAAAATGATTCAAGGTAGATCTTAAAATTGGGTGGTTAATAGTTTTCTTACTACTTACGTGGGATCCCAATTTAATAGGCTTTTCATTATTTTTTGGATGTTATGCTGGACTACTGTAACTGTAATCTTTTTGCAAAATTGTAATCCTTGGACTTGCAAAAATCCGCCAGGGATATCGCAGATATGCTCCTTTCATCAGGGTATACTGATGTTTAGGAAGTCTCTTTTGGAGGCAGGACGAAGTTCCAGATCAGTCATGTTATGGCCGCTCTATATGGGATGTGCTAAACTTTCTTTCTTTGTTTCTTTTTCTTTCTTAAATTCATTGATGAAATCATCTTGAGTTAGTCTTTTTGGCACCATAAACACCATAAACAGAATGTCGTCAATCTTGATTGCTTCCAATATGTTACTATGAATAATTAAGGCAATATTCAGTGCTTAAAGTGCTGATGCAGTCTCTATATCATGGCAAAGTTGAATTAGTATTTGACTTGCTGATCCTGTCAAATAAAGAAGATTTTAATGTAGAAAAAAAAATTCGTAATAAAGAAGTTTTTAGCAATGTTATGCACCTGCACCACATAAAGCCTCTCTCTGTTGGTTGCTATTTGCCTTTGATTACATTATCCATTACCACTCCATAGAAATAGAGGTGAATATAGAATCTATGAGTATCAATCATGCATTTACTTTGGACAAAATTTTATAATGCTCCTTTGTTTCTAGGTTGGTTTGATATGAAATTATGTGTACTATAACTAGGCATACCTAGAAATGCCTAACTATTAACTAGCCAGCATGCCTGCAGATTTTAAAATTCATGACTAGCCTAATTGGTATGGAATTGTAGATATAATTGGCTTATAGACTTTGGTTTTGTCCCGTTGCATTTTAGCCCATCTTTACTGCTTTCTGAGGCTGATGATGATTTCAGCATTTATATCAATGATATTTGTTCTACTTTGAGCAATGTCATAATTTAGTGATTCAAAAAGATGATGTTTTAATGAAAGGTACCATATTACGGTTTATAATGTCTTATTCTTTGTCTCTTCATGTACTTTTTCCAGGAAGAGATGGAAGAACTTGAGAGAACAGATAATGTATCAACGTTGTGTGAGGAGTAAGTATAAGAAATAAGTTTTCTTCCTATGAACTTGCAAAAGTAGTAAGTAAGAGGGGCAGGAGGGAGAGGGTGTTGGAATCTAAAAGATTATCATTTATCATTATATTTTCCAAATCCCTGAAAGAGGAGATCCACAAATCCTTCTCTTTCTACCAACAATCTTTTGAGATGGTGGTCTTGACCAGGATTTGTTGATCTAATTAATTACTAGCTCATTCATCTGTCATTATGCTTCTCACAATTGGCACTCACATGTCAGTTTGTCAGGCATGATGCTTGTCGCACCTAAGTTGTATGGTAACTGGTTTGATTGGGACTAATATCTGTCTTTTTTTGCCCTCAGATTGCTGCTTAGCATGGAGACAAGACCTGATCCACTACTCCCAGTGTAATTACAACAACATGTGTTGTTCTCGTATTTTCTGTTTTAGATAAAGTTGTTTTTACCTCTAAATCTTGGGTTTATTCTGATTACAGAACACATGGCCCTATAAACCCATCATGGGATAGATGGTTTGAAGGGCCCCAAGACCCCCAAGGTTGCAGATGCCAGATTCTCTGATTTGAAGCAATCTAATGCCAAGATATGTTAGATAACAGACAATGTTAACATGCTACATATCAAATAGTTATCTTAACAAATATTCAATTGACAGTTTCCACAGTGTGCAATAACAAAATTTTTGGATAGCTCAAATTGAATGTACAATTTACTTTTTATGTTCGGGTGAAATTTGTATATCAGATACATCATCTACTGCAGATATGAGCGCTTCCAAACAGATCATGGTTGTGCTTGTTTTGCCCTTCTATTTCCGTTTTGGGGTGTAGCCGCTTCCCCGAGTTATTTCCACATTTTACATTTCTCTCCATAAGAGCCAAATAATGAAAGGCCAAAAGAGGGTTTGCAAAATCATACAATTACCGTGAGGAATTAGCAAAACGATGATATGGGTGTAAATGAATGCATCTCTGAAATCTATTCATGAAATGAAAATCCATGGTATTAACTTTCAACTCATATTTATGTAGTTATTTCAGTAGAAGCTGCTTTCCTCTCGCACGAAAGTTAAGAAAGCATCACAGCTGGAGCACTGTAATGATTACTTCTATATGCATCAGGCTTTCGGGCATCAGCAAGCTGGGAGTGAAATAACAAAAACTCAGAATAAGAAAAAGTTATTTCTACATATGATCGATATTACAAAAACAAAATCAAATACAGAAATTTATTCAGTCAAATCACCTTTATGAGACGTGAATTGCTGTTATTGGCTCTAAAGCATCAACAAGTAAAACTCAATTCCTCAAAATAATTTACACGTTATATACACTCGGAAGGTTAAGGTCATAAGATGCCACCTGCAAGAGATTTAGCTGCAATAGCTCACAGATCTCAACACTCTCCATGGTTGAGCGGTTAAGCCTCAAACCAATTAAATCCATTCACTTGGCAAGAAACAGAGACATAAACAACATCACAGAACTTGAGCAGACAAAAGGTGTCTCAGCTGGAGTAGGTGCTCCTCATCTGAAATGTTAAGGGAGAGGCGGAGATTTGTTAACAAGGACTCCTGCTCCCAAGTTAAAGGACCTGAAGCATACAATGCCTCCACGGTTGACTTGTAAGCATGAAGTTCTAGTTCATGGACATCGACAACTATGTCAACAGGGGACAAGCGTAAGTCTCTTTGGCCACACAAAGAAGGGAATGAGGATTCAGCATCAGAATTATCAGGTGTATTTTCTGATGATTTATGAGAAATTTGGCCAGCATAGTTAGCAACACCGTTATAACTACAGCTAGCAACTGAGCATTGGTCACTAACTTCAGTAGACCAAACAGGCCTAGAAGAATCAAATAAACAGTGAGGAGTTTTGTCTTCCATTCTGTTATTCCTGTTAGTTGAATGCTTAATGAATTTTTCATCAACCCCTATATGTGGGCAAGAAATATCATCTACCTGTTTAAACAAAGGAAGTGCTCCCTTAAGAGTTTCATCACAGCCTCTAGAACAAGGAGGTGATTTCCTTTTCTTGAGGGTTCCTCCAAAGAGCGGATCCATATTGCAGTCTTCAGATTGATGGGCATGGCCTCTACTTATGGCTCTCATGCACAGACACTTGGTGACATTATCAGCCCCACCGTCATGTTGTCCCACTCTATACTTCCTTCCAGATAGTAAAGTTTTGCTTCTATGTAATGAAGTCTTCAAAAGCAAGCCACCAGCATGGTATGGAATTTTTGGTGTAAAATTGTTGGCTAAGTCTTTACCCTTGGCAACCTGCAATCACATTTAGTCTGGTTTAGATATATAGGTAGGATCAGATCAACACATCTGCGAGGACTTATTATACGAAGTTTGTTCTTAGGTTCTCTCCTGATATCAACTTGTAAAAGCTACTATGATTACAATAACAGTAAGGATAAACTTCTCCTAGCCAGTTCTTGAAATAAGCCAGCTAAGCCAAATGGTACTTGCCCTCAAGGCCTCACTGATAAGAGTTGGATTTTACATCACAGCTCATTGAGCAAAAATAATGTATTCAGAAAGAAAGGCAGTCATATCATCCTAACAATAATGCCAGTAATTTCTGTGAATGACTTCTATAGATAGGAATATAGAAATTAACCATTGACTTCTAAGAGATCTGGATGAAATGATCAAACGTTCACTTTTTACCAGTTGAAAGTACAGAGTGGCCAAATAAAGAACTTAGGTTTCTCTAGAGATCATCACTCGTATATGTATTTGGAAGACAATCATCAACCAGGAAAATTCTTAAGACATTCAAAGCATCTAATCATTAGTGATCTCATAAACTGTTGACAAGAAAATGCCTTTCCACAAATTTTAAAACAAAAAACAATTGCAACATCACTCTGGGTTTTCTCACTAATGAATTAGTAGTGATTTTTTCCATTTTGATAGCTATCTTGTTTTCTATTTTTATTATTCTGTTGAAATAGCTTTTGCAATGAAATCATTAGTAAAAGTAATATTTCACTTCAAAACTATGTAAAGGACAATGTATTCATACATATTTGAAAGTAATATGGTTAGAAGGTCTTTTCTCAAATATGTTCAAAAGGATTTATCATGAGTTATGCTTGCTAGAAAGAGAACTCTACTAAATTTAAAGAAAATAGATCTTTTGATATAAAACTCCAAAGATAAACATTTAGGAAAAGAGAACTCAGGGCGAAAGAATGATGATGAATATAAGCCATTACCTTCCCAATCATCATCCACTTATTGCCATGCCAAGCCTGCCTAATCCTTAAACATGATGCATGAAATTCCTTAAGTTGGATGGACCCAAAGAACTTAATGACAAATCGATCATTGTTCTTTGACACCTTTGCGACCTTTCCCACCTTCCAACACTGAATATCAAACACCTCAGCCATATCACCAACTGCCCAACTCTTCCCATTTACACTTGGAGGCAGGGGTCTAACATCCTTCCCCTTCACCTTCTCCACCACTTGTTTTCTTTCTTGGTCCATAAGCAGTTTGTACCTAACAATATAGTTGTCACCATCTGATGAAAGTATATTACCAGTAAACCAGGAGCCACACGGATCATGTTCTTTTCTTAAAACCTCCACCAAGTTCCCTTTTCTGAACTTCATAATTTTCAAACTCTAATATGCTCAAGCCTGGATAACAAGAGTAAAAAGGAAAACAGGATTAATACCACTTGATTCCAACAAGATTTGAAAACTATGATATCTGAAGGTGTTAATACAAGGATCAAGATGGATGCTTGCAAATCTATGGTGTGAGACTTCCATCTTGACATAGCAGATCTAGGGGTGACTCGTTAAAATTAAGTGCTAGAAAGACACAAAATTGTGAAACTTCTCGACTCAATTCAGCTACAAGACATGGAATCTTCATTTTTAAAAGATAAAATCAGTTTTCTACAAGAACTCTTTGTATCAGGGAAATGAAACTGGTTAACAGATACATAAACAGAGATCTAAACAAATTTAAATTAATTAATTAAAAACAAGTATCATTATGGGCACTTAAAAATAAGATTGATGAGACAAACAAGGACTCTCAACACCAAACTCAGATGAACTCATCAAAACCAGTTTTTCTTGACAGAGTCAAATCAGCAAATAAGCTTCATAACTACTCAAAACCTCAACCAACCCATGTTGTAGCAATCCTCAAAAAACCCAGAAATAAAATCCAATTTCTATTTGTTTTATCTCTTAAAAAAATAAAACACAAATAATTCCAAAAAACAATACTTACCCAGAATTTAAAATCTTATAAATATAAACCATACCAAAAACCATTAAACAAAATTAGACTGACCCATATAGAAATTACAATGGACACAGAATTCTGTTCAATTCAAAAACTTTTAATTAATTGAACGAGACTGACCTGAGAGTAAAGGAGAAGAAATGAAAACGAACAGGACGCAGTTCAGTTGCGGTCATGACCACATCTTCACGCAAAAATGGCGTATTTGCTCTCTCTTTTCATTATTAATTTAATTTAAGTACTACAAAAATAAAATAAAAATTAGTAATTAGGATTACCTTGGTTTTTGATAGTAACTGAAACCCATTTTCGAGATTTTGGTATTTATCATGTAATCTGTCCCCTTCGGGGTCCTGCCTAATTGCAATTACGGGGACCATTCCTTTATATTTTTCATAATCTGCTAATTGATATTGTTGCGTTTACCGAATCTTCCTCCTCCATCTAATGGTGAATGGTCCCTTTGCCATGTATAATTTCATCGATTTGGACAAAATCTCTGCCATGTCGGACCTTACACTTCATGACAACCTAAGAAATCATGTGATTTATATTACCATTAAAAATGTCATTAACTTTCTATACCATTTTTTGTTGTTGAACAATTTCAAAATGACTTTTTTAAGGAAAAAAAAAACAATTTTTAAATGACTCAACTTAAACATTTGATTTTTTTTTTTAATTGAAACAATTTGTTTTCATATTTATCTATTTCCCCGATATGCTCCATTTGTAGTGATCTTTCCCATGCCAATTTGCAATTTCCAAACAAATACTAAACACTTAGGCTTCCATTTTCACATTTATGGATTTTTTTTTGCTTTATTAAAATTGAATTTCCAAAGCCTTAGAGATAAATGATCATCCTTAACCAAACTTAATAGAATTTGATGAAATCCTACTTCCTGTAATAGGAAATAATCCCATTTATTTTTTTATCATTAATAAACGTTGTTGTTACCACCGATTTAAATTTGTTATAATATATATATATATATATCAATTGACCAAATTTGTAAAATTATAAAAATTTTGGTTAACGATATATATATATATATATAAAAAAACAATGGTTACTAGTATAAGATATGCTTTTTATTTAATACATTATATTCACCAAATTTGTTTAGAACAATGCATTATGTATGCAATTTTTCTATAAACATTATCTTAACTAATATCATTAGAAATGCACCACATAACATTTAAAAGAATCTTTTTTTTTTTCGGTTACAAAGAGAGAGCAACAAGGATAAGATATTACACTCTTCATGCATCTCTAAAATAATAACGCTGACAAAACTTCGAAGAAGATTAAAAACTTTCATAATCCACATTCATCTCATAAGTTGATTTTAACGAAACATCAATTCAAAAATTACCTTCTCTTCATATATATTGAAAAATATACAATAATGATTGTAAATATTCTAATTAATTTGAGCTCAAATCCATTAGATCTGGTCCAATAGGGTTTGAATCTAAATCATTAGGCTTGGTCCAACGAGTAGTAAGTTAGCCCAATTTTTTTTTATTGGTTATTCTGAAATTTTATTTAAATTGTTATTTAAAGAAATAATGATTAAAATTTAAAAAAGGAATAATAAATAAAATAAAATAAAAAGATTTTGTCGATTTGTGGCAGAATCCTGGATGGACTCAATCAGTATAGGATATGTGAAATCCCATCAAATCGTGGACTTATAATAAAAAAAATTATTTTATAATTCAGCTTATAAATATAGGCTTGAACAGAATAGAAACACATGAGGTAGAGAAAATAGAAGCAAAACAATGAGGTGTTTAGAAGGATAAGAGCAATTTTAGGAATTGTAGGATTTGTTTTTTTTTTAATTTTGGAAGTTTATTTTATGAAAATTTATGAAAAATTTTCAGATTCCAGAGAAAATTCTAACAAAACTTAAATTTGTCAACAAATTTTTCCAACTTTTGGCCGTCTTTCCCAGTTTTCGATGAAGCATTCAACTGAAAATTTAGAATTTTAGAGAGAAAGGGAAAGAAAATAAACGAGAAAAGAGAGAGGGGAAAAAGAATTATGCTAAAAAGGCTGAGATTTAGTCTTATATACCCATTAAAAACGACATCGTTTTACGTTTAAATAAATCTCAAGATCCGCATGTTTTTTAGCAGGCGACTCAACTCACACATCAACCTGCTTATGTGAATTTAGATTTTTAGCTAGAACTGTTAAATTTTATATGGATGTTCAATCCATATCTCAAATTAATTTACATTTAAGGACAATGTACTCATTGAATATCATGTGTAGGGATGATAAATTATCTGTGGGATATAAACTTCGTATCATAGTAATAACACATCTAATACGGAACATGGCTTACATATGACATCAAAGTAGACACATCACCTATGTAAACAACCACATCAACACCCATGAAACATAAAAGGGAGTTCATAAGAACAAGCATGCAGTTACTCCACTCCATATTGCTCTATTCTTTTCTTCCAAGTGTTTCTTTCCCATTTCTTCGTATACGCCTTAAAATCTTAACTCTGACGTTCTCTGACCTTATCTTTCACAAGTTTAATAAGTTTATCAGTTCAATCTCCAGCAAGTCTTGCTTTCATCTAGCCTAAAAATACCTTATCAATTTGGCATCTTATCAGGACTATCAAACGAGTAAGATTTGCATCTTTACGACTTTCAGGCTTGAAATTCATTGGCTAAATTAAAATAGTAGAATCAATTCTTTTAAGCAAAATAAGATGGCAAGGCAATATTTAGAGTGCTAATATTTTTCACTTGACTTGAGCAAGTTCAATAAAGCCTCCAAAGTCTAGGAAGTTGTCAATGACTTTTATAAGAACCCCTTTCTTTTTCTTCCATTGTGGGGAGCTCTTAATTTACATCCAATCCAAACCTAAGGTGGACAAAATGATTTCCACAGTTTACAATGTGCAAAAACAAAAGATGACTGGAAACCCTGGTAGTATCTTTTGACCTACAAAAGAAAAATGTCAGGCTATGGAGCATGGGCTGATCATGGCTCCAAGAACCAGAGAGGGCCATCCCCAAAAATTTTTTTGAAAGCCCCAACTATATATATACATATATATTAATTTATGTTTTCAAAGTCATGGTGCCTCTATTTAGATGAGCAATTTATTTTTTTGAAGTTGTGGTGTCTCTATTTAGATAAGCATTTTTATTTTGCAAAAGTTGTGGTGCCTCTATTTAAAGGAGCATTTATTTTTTCAAAGTTGTTGAGCCTATGTTTAGAGGAACTTTGTTTAAAAAAAAAGAAAAAAAATGAAAAAAAAAAAGAATGTGTTGGGATGATCGTTTACAAGGTGTCTATGTCTTTGCATAATTTATGTTACACAAGAAATGCACAAAGAGGGGCAGCTCTAGACACTTTAATTAGTTTAGGTCCAAGCTCATTGGGCCTGATTCAATAGGGTTTGAGCCTAAGCTATTGGGTTGGTTCAATGGGGGGCAAGTTGGCCCAAAATTTTTTTTATTGGTTATTTTGAATTTTTATTTTAATTGTTATTTAAAGAAATAAGGATTAAAATTAAAAAATGGAATAATAAATAAAATTAAAAAAAAAAGTTCTATCGATTGGTGGTAAAATCTTGGATGAACTCAATCAGTATAGGATATGTGAAATCCCATCAAATTGTGGACTTGTAATCAAACGAAAATTTTCTTTTAATTCAATCTATAAATATAGGCTTGAATAGAACAAAAACACATGAGGTAGAGAAAACAGAAGCAAAACAAAAAGGTGTTTAGAAGGATATGAGCAATTTAAGAAATTTTAAGATTTTTTTTTTGAAATTTTGGAAGTTTTTTTTTCTGAAAATTTCTGAAAAAATTTCAGATTCCAACGAAAATTTTAGCAAAACTTAAATTTTTAATAACTTTTTCCAGTTTTTGATGATCTTTCTTAGTTTTTGATGAACCATTCAACCAAAAATCTAGAATTGTAGAGAGAAGGGGAGAGAAAACAAACGAGAAAAGAGAGAGGGAAAGAAAAATTATGTTGAAAAGGCTGAGATTTAGCCTTATATATCCATTGAAAACGACGTCGTTTTGCATCTAAATAAATATCAGGATCCGTGCATTTTCTAGCGGGCGACCCGACCCATGCGTCAACCTTCATCTGTGATCCGCGTTCCAGTCGAATCTCACCGCTGAGCCGAGCCGAGCCATACTCCCGAATCGCACCTTCTAGTCGCTTTCTGTGTCTGCAATCGAGTTGTTCTGAGCCGCTCTAACCGAGCCGTTTTATTTTTTTATATATTTTTAGGTATTTTTTTAGTATTTTGTTTATTTATTTTTATGTGTTTTTTTTAGTATTTTTTTCATTATTAAATTTAGAAAAAAATAAATTTGGAGAATAAATAATAATTATCCAATGATAAAATTTATAAATATTTTAAATAGTAAATTTTTATAAAATTCTTAGGTAAGAAATTTTATCTAAATTTATCATAAATTGTGGAATAATTTAGATAAATTTGGAGAATAAATAATAATTATCCAATGATGAAATTTATAGAAATTTCAAATGATAAATTTTTATAAAATTCTTAGGTAAGAAATTTTATTTAAATTTATCACAAATTGTGGAATAATTTAAATAAAGTTTCAATAAAAATAATTAATATTTATTTTCAAACAAAAAAAAAAAAAAAAACATAAAAATATAAAAATTTTGGAATTAAATACAAATTACCCAAAGATGAGGTTCTTAAAATTTTCAAATGGTAAATTTTTAAGAAATCTTTAGGTGAAAAATTTATTCTAAATTTGACCCAAATTGTGAAATAATTTAGATGAAGTTTCAATATAAGTAATTGTATTATTTTTTAATAAAATTTTAGTTGAAAATATGTGATAATTACTCAAAAATTATATTTTTAAAAATTTCAAATGGTAAATTCTTAAGAAATTTTTATGTGAGAAATTTTCTCTAAATTTATCTCAAATGATGAAATAATTTAGATGAAATTTCAATAAAAATAATTTTCATATTATTTTCTTAAAAAAAGAATTTCTAAATAAGTCGAAATGGTGAAAATTTTAGAAATTTTGAAAAAAAAAAATTTATAAATTGACTCAAATGGTAAAAAGTTTAGAAATAAGAAAAAGAGAGAATAATAAAAAAAATTTCTAAATAAGCTCAAATGGTGAAAAATTTAGAAATTAAAAAATAGAAAATATTTATAGTTTGATCCAAATGATGGAATAATTAGATACATTTTTGACAAAAAAAATAATAAATAAACATTTTTCGATGACGTAGTCTCTTCAAAAAATCAAATGGGATTCTTGAATATTCTTGAGGTGAAGAAATATTTTTTAAGAATTCTATTAGATTGATAAAGAATTTTAAAAATTATTTTCAATATTTAACATAAAATTTGAAACCATTAGACTCAAGATTTTAGGATAAATTTAAAATAATATAATACCATCATTCGGATGGACATGTGGGGGTACTATAACCTTCTTCACATGTAGCCAAACTCTCGAATCCTATTATGATTACTAGACCCGAACTTATTTTTTTATGAACCTTTCGTTAAGCTTATGAATTCCTTAAAATGATAGATTCTTTAGGTGACCAATCACACTTAATAAAAAAGATTGATGACAACTCCATCTATTTGTTAAATTTAACTATAAATTTTTATATCTATGACAATAACTTACTTACAAACTCTCAAATATCTCCTATAATACAACTAGAATGGATATTGATATTGATGTTTTAATTAAGTTAATACTCACTTTAGTAAGCAACTCATAAAAATCCTTTTAGCAAGACGAGAGTAATCCAAACCTTACTGCATCCAATTCAACTACAATATAACGCAATCCTTATTTTTTTTAAAATTAATTTAATTCTCTTAAATTCGTAATGCTAGAGTGACAGTATCAACTAACCTGTCTTTCTAAAATAAGGGCCCATTCATCTGATTAGAGTTGATTGCTTTACTTGAGCTTTAAATAAGTTGGTTGAAAATTACTTTAATTCATTGGTAAATGCCCTTCCCCATAATTAGTTTCGTCGTACTCCAAATAAAAGGATTTTGGATTATTTTGCTTATGGCATAAGCTGTAAGCCAAAAAAACAAGGGGACCGTCCCGTTGTACCTAACACGCTAAGTTAAATTTGAAATATAACTGTACTTGTTTTCGACTATGATTTTATTTCCGCATGTTTAATCTTAACTTCCATATACCTTTGATAATTAATGGTAATGCACATTCGGAGTCCAAAAAATCAAAATTTTGTTTATGCTTTTATTATCTCGTTCGTTTCTTTTTTTATAAACATTATAAATTTGTTTAGATCCCAATTTTTATTGTAAAATATATTTGAATTAAAATACGAAAAAAATTAGTCTAATTGATAAAAAAAATATTTATCAAATACTGTTTGATTTTCGTACAAAACAAAAAACATTTAAACAATAAAATTCTAAATGCTCTAAGACAATATTTAAAAAAAAAAAAAACACCTTTGAAAAATATTAAAATCCGAAAAAGTACAAGGGTATCTCCGAACCATAACTGTATCATTAAAAATATATAGAAATGCTATTAACATGAGAGAGGAATAATCAATGTTTTTGTTTATAATCAATGGGATTATTTATGTATTGAGCAATTGGATTACGGAAAGTGGACTGATAATTATTGGTGGGAGAAGCAATGAGAATGCCGGTTGTCCTTGTATTTGTGAGCTGTGTGAGCCCTATTCCTTATCTTAACCCTATCTCTATCCACAAGTTTTATGGCTTTTTCCATGGCAACATGTTATTTGTCACTATCTTCTCTTTTTTCCTTTGGCTTTGGACGCATTCCACTTATGCTTCCGTCACTAATTTCATGGATAAGAGGCCAAACAAGTACTAATACTACTCTGAAAATAAACTAGGATAGGAAAATATCAGATTTTATATATGTCCATTTGTTACCATCAAATGCATTAATACCTTTAAATAAAAACGTTAAAGATTGAATAAGGGATGGTGTGTGACAATCAAACGAAATTATGCACTAACAAAAGCTAATGTTATTTTTAATTTGTTTTACTTAATACTCTTTTTGTTCTTTTTTTTATGTCTAAAAATTATGTTTTTCTTTTTAACATCTAAATTTTTTTTATATTTTAAAATTATATCTTATAATTTTTTTTTTACTTTTTAATATTAAAAATCATGAAAATTTAATTTTATAAAAAAAATTAATATTAAATACATTTAAATAATTTTTTTTTAATTTCATAAAAGCCAATAACATCCAAATAATTTAGGAGGAAGGGAAATAATATTAAAAAAAAATTCATTGTTTAAGGGAAAGAGTTACATAAATAATAAACGTTAAAGAATTTGAAACCTAAAAAATACAAAAAATATATTTTTAATATTAAAATTTAAATAATAATCATACAAGAATTCACTTCCTGAAAAAATGAAATGAATGAACTATTTAAATTAATTGTCAACTCTTTATTACACTTTTTACTTGCATGTGCAACATTGTGCTTGAAAGTAGATAATTAGTCAATTAATACTTGAACTATATTCAAATTCATGAATTAGTATCTAAAATATAAAAATTCTAAATTAGTTATTTGAATTTTGACTCGTTTCATCAATTTGCACATAAGACTAATACATGTGATGTATGAAAATATTTAATAAAATTATAACACGTGACATGTTGATATGGTATTTTAAGATATATGACATATTTTTATTAATTATTTTTAAATAAATAATTCAATTGACTAAAATTTTAAATAAGAATAATAGATTTTTGTTTTGAAAATTACAAATAAATATACAAATCTTCATCTAATCCAATCCACTTTTCAAGTATTATAAAAAAATAGTAAAAAACCAATTTCATAATGAGTTGAGTTTTATTACAAGGTTATTGAGAGAGACTGATGAGGAGGTGAACAATTTTCTATAAATTCTATAAAGGCTTTCTGCTTTTTCATTCTTATCCATTTCCCATTTTTCCTTTATCCAGGAGCCCATTGACTATGGCCGGAGCAGGCGGATCCAAAATTTTCCGAGTCTTCAAGTTTCGAAATGAGGAAAGCCCCTCTCGGCTCTCACTCCATCTAAAATTTAAAGTGGTCTAGTCAGACACTCAGTGGGCTTGACCATTATATGTATGATAAAAACGAATGCCCATTTTCTAGGCTATGGTTGGGCTGTCTCCTAGCCTACAAACGTAAGCACTGACCCAACAAGAAAACATTTATCCTCATTCCTAAGCTCTGAACAAAAACCCCACACTTTAATCCATGAATAAATAAATAAAGGCAGCAAAATTGAAAAGCATTAATAAAAGAAAGGAAAAAATATAGAAAATAAATAAAGGAAGAAAGGACAGTATATACTTATTTAATTTTCAGCTGTTTCCACCGCACATGGATGACTAATGTAGAAAAATTGTATGATGGTGGAGGGGTTGGTTCGAAATTAATCCCATCCGTACTTTTTTTTTTTCTAATTTAGATGAAAAAAATTATCCCATTCTAAAGTAAGGGCATGTCATAAGTCTTGGTGATGATTGTTTATTGACAAAATTTGTTGACAATAAAAATTGAATTTAAAATTTACTAATAAAATATTTTATTTTTATCAATTTAACTAATTTTCATTAACAATTTCAACTTATTTAATAAGAAAAATAATACAATATCGTTAATGAATGAGGAAGTTGAATATAGGTTGGCAAAAAAACATTTTCCATTCAATATATGCCGATACTTGAGCCTATAATCCTCCGGAGACAAAGAGGATTATGAGATCTAAACCCTTTTTTTTCAATAATTTAATTAATCTCAACAGTCATTGTCCCCACCTTAATTGACACTATAATCCAATTCTCCAAAAATTTAATAAATTTAAATATAGTTAATTAAGTTACCTTAATCATAATCCCAAAACTAAATTTGCGTCATCTTTATGATTTTGGTAGAGTATAATAAAATGAGGGGAGTTGCATATGAAACTTGATGAGTACGGATAATTCTCACACATTTAATTTTAAAAATAAAAATAAAATTTATTTTTTATTTTTATTCTATATATTTGATTTTTTATAAATACATATTAATATATTTTTTCAATAAAAATATATTAATTTTAATTAATTTAAAATAATAATTTATATTATTTAATAAAAAATTATTTACTAAATATATATAAGATACAGGTATGAAAACAAGTACTATATTACTTGTTTTCATCCCCTTATCTAATAAAAATTTAAAATTATCTTCATTCCTATCCTCCTTTCCATTTACACAATATAATATTTATTTCTATATACACAATATAATATTTATCTTTATTCATATTCAGATAAAAAATTAAAATTTTTATTGGATAAGAGTAAGATTGATATCTCTAATATAATTTTTATAAGAATTATAAATATTGATAAATAAATCCTTAGTACATGATTATATTAGGGAATAGGGATTGTGTTAGCAACGTATAGATATTAGTATTATTAATTAAGTATTATTATTTCTAATGTTGTTTACCTCCTTCAATGAAAGCCAATTCCACTTGCAGTTTTGAGAGTCGGAGGCCACGTGAAAGTGGGCATCCATCGATGAGCTTTCTTTTTCTTGGGGCAGCTGGGCTACGTTTCCCAAGCACAGTTGAAACAAATTATAAACCCCACATTTCCTCAAAAATTGACCTAAAAGACCGTTAAGCATCTTTTAACCATCATTTTCACTTTGTATTGTTTTACGCACATGAGTAGTTTTATAATTAACAATCCTAGTCTACTGTCTAAGGAGAATGAACCACCCATTATTAATTATGGAGAATGCCAGCTGTTTATGCTATTTTCTTTTCTGTGGCTGCAATCCCCCACCTCCCCCCTCCCAAAAAAAAAAAAAAAAAAAACAACTTCATTGTAAGGAGACTGATTGCTATCCAAAATTCTTTTGCTTTTGATTCCAAGCATGGCATATTCTCATGTGTTTGTGATTGTAAACAATGTTTACCTAAAAATCAATGTCATTGAAGTTTTTAGGACACTTTGTTGACGATGCATTTTTTTTTATTGAAAAAATTTGTAATTTAAAAATAAAAGAAAAGATTATAAGTGTTAGAATTACTGATGATAAATATTGATTGTGTACATTAAGCAGATAGGATGGTGTATTTAACACATTTTAATTCTTGTTTGGTGGGAAAAAAAATTAAAACTAAACATGTAAAAGAACTTGAATTCGTTGAGATACAGCCCTTGAATTTGGGATATTTAGTTGAGATCAGAGGCAGGCAAAGATCTAGCACAAAAACATGCTAATTCAATGTAGACGTTAAAGTCATGTGCCCGCTGCTTTGGAAATAATTAGAAATTTCCTTCCATTTCAGTACCCACGTTGTTTTAGAAGATAAATTAGGACGTCATGTGCATGTTACTACGTAGAAGATAATGTGGGTATGATCAGATTTAGATAAATGTGAAATTTTGACTATTGTTCGGGATGACTCTTATTCAAAGAACTGGCACCAATAAGTTGGGGAATCATATATCAGAATCCAATCATACATGGTACAGACTGGAGCAGGAATTAACCATTTCCTGCAAAATGACAGAGTTGCCAACTGTTAATAAGCTCTAATACTTAATCATGTTTCACTTCAAATTCAAAACTACAATTGAAATTTCCAATTAACATGATCAAAATTTGAACCCTAAAATTTTAGGTAGTGAATTGGAAAATTTTGATTCTCATTGAAATCTCAATATGTAGGAGTAGGACACCAAAAAAAAAAAAGGAAACGAAAATAGAAACGGCAAACTTTGAAGCGGAAATGAGAGATTCAGAAAATCAAATGAGCTACTATTTTTTTTATGCAATAAAAAAAAAAGTATGGAGCATATAAGTATAAGGTCCATGTGCGATGGGCACAGCATTTAGCAGTCTTCAAAGTTAAAAGTGGTCCAATTACTAAACCCCAGAGGGGAATCAGAATCCCCATATCTTCATGATTGATTCAGCATTCCCCAAATCCATTTAAGCCCAATCAACAATTTTTTAGCTTAAAATACAAGGCAATGCCTTCTCTGAGCAAATGGGTGGCATTTCAGAGAAAAAAAAATTCAATAGGGGCACATTTTCTCCTGACAAGTTTGAATATTCCTCCAATCTACTTCATTTTTTTATACTGGGGGAACCCATATCTTTAAAATTCATAAGTTTACAAAATGGAATCCTTATTGTAATTTTTGTCTAAGAAAACTTCATTTTTATCTAACCTATTTCTAATTCATTTACCAAGTGGGGCTTCAACTTAATGCACGGTAACCTGGATGTAAATAATATGCATTCCTTGAGAAGGTAGCAGTAATATTTAGAGGGAGCCAGGAAGGGCAGAACTCTGTTGACTTTGCCTCTTCCTTTCAGGATAAAATACTGGCCTGGCTGGCTTCCCTAACCACTGACCCCATGGAATTTTTATAGCTTATAAGAAGCAATAGGAGAATGTGTAATGTAGTTTTAACACGATAGAAAACCAAGGAATGTGTGCAGAATAGGAGGTGTCGGTGAGAGAACATGGGAGTTTTCAGATTGGAAACTGTGCTATTTCACCACATACATCTAACCAGGACATAGGAACCCTGCAGAAGCAGGGCCCACAACCCCCAAACCGTTTCACTTATTAATCAATTTTACTTAGCTCTCTCTCTCTCTCTTTTTTTTTTTTCTATTCCAGTTTGCAGTCAGATCAGAATGGCTGAGATTGTAATTATGAAAAGGTAAAGATTAAAGGGTTTCTGCAGATCTGAAATGCATGTGGGTTAAACGAAAAAGGTTAGATAAAGGGTAAAGAAAGAGAAAGGGTTCAGCATGCATTATTTCTGTTTTTTGATACATAATAATTAGTATCAGATTCAGAACAAAGACAAGAAACATGAAAGAGATGTTAGGTCCATTATATATATGTGAATAATACCTATGGATATGGCTTCGAGATTAGAGAGGTATGTAGAAAGAGAAATAAGCTCTTCTCACATGGTGCAACCCAGAAACGGATACCGCAATTCCATTGTATAGACAATTCACATGGGGGATACGGCAGCTTAACC
Organism: Durio zibethinus; assembly: GCF_002303985.1. The sequence goes on from NW_019167893.1 coordinate 6,775,717, forward strand.
CTTGACAAGTTTTAGAACGCCACTTTATCATCCTAATAAGGCCATGCCAATTTGCTGCTCATTCGAAGAGAAAATGTGCCGTGATTAAAGTGGTTTTGTTTGGCACGAAGGAAAACTGACGTTTCAGTCAAGAATGTAATTTTCCCTATTATAGTCACAGATGGTTTGACCTAAATAATAAGTTTGACCACATCATGCCTTAAATTAGGTACCCTCCCCATAAATAAATTTGCATTCAGAACCCGGATAATACCATCCTGAAAACAGGAAAGCTTAGCATTTCGAGGTCAGGGACGCACATGGATGGAGTTTAGTTTACTCTTCATGTTGGATTCGCTTTATGTTCACTATTACCCAGTCAGAATATCAAGTTTACAATTTGCAACTTTTCACCAACAATGAGGATATATACATAAAAAAAAAAAAGGTTTCTTTTCCAAATTCAGATATTTGTTTCCTCGATTATCATGCAGATTGAGATTATTGTCAATAACAAGATACACAAAAATCATTGACCGATAAACTACCACAAGCAAGGGAAAAGTGTAATGTCGTTCATTTCAGCTACCCAAATAATTTGTTTACCTTTATTAGGAATAGTTTATTCCAATTGAAAAAAAGCTAAGAATTTATGAAATCCATTGCATATCTATTGTCTAAATATGCAGGATCGATCGCCCTTTATCCTAAATTAATGTGATATATACTATATATGTTTTTACGTAAAAGCAAACTATTGATTCTTACGAGTCTTGTGTTAGCAACAAAATTAAGGCTATCGCGCAACAAAAACATATCCCCTTTATTGCATTATAATTAATTAATTAAAATTACATAAAATTTATATTTATAAATAATAAATTTTATAAAATTTTAAATATATAATTATAATAAAAAATTATAAATAAAAACTGCATAACAATGCATGAAAATGAAAAAATTTAATAAAAAATTTTTCAGTGTATTTACATGACATAAAATAAAAGGTGCTGGTGCAACAGCCTATCAAGCTAACTGATTACTTAACGCCCTTCATTCTTACTTGGCAGCTGGCACCCCATTGGTCCCTTTTCCAACTGTAGTCACTACTTAGTAGTTATAGGCTTATAGCATCCATATTCTTACACCATGCCAGTTGTAAGCACGTATGTCAACCACGTGTTACGCTATAAAAATTGATCGCCCAGGTGCCAAGCTCTTCTACGTCCAGTAATGCAGCCACCTATAATGGAAGTTTTCGAACTGCTCAGACACCGGGTTTAGCAAGCCGGTCAAGGTGGTTGTGGTTGTTCTTTTGTTTTGTTTTTGTGTTTGTCCAGTAAAGGCTGTGTTTAAGTCTTTGAACTTTGAAGAAAGGAAAACGATGGGTTTATTTCTTTTCTTTGTCTTATTTTCACGGGCTGCACTTTACCATATATTTATCACCTCTTTCGTTTGCATTGGTAAAGCCATTGTTTTCTTTTTTACTTCGACTGTTCATACATCTTCTTCTCATATATACATAACCATATATGTCCTCGTGATTCACGTTAATGGTTTCATTCTCTTATCCATCTCCATTTGGACGGCTTTTAATTGATTCAGATGCAACACACTGCTCTACCTGATCATATATATATATATATATATATATATTAAGGAGCCAAAATAAACAGTTTGAAGCTTGAGATGGCAAAAAATGAGGATATCTCTTGACGAATCGATCAAGATGGGGTATAACTAAGAAGCTTAAAAGAAAATGCAATTTAAAAATTGCCATTACTAGGCTCAGGAAATATTTTTAAAAAAATAAAAATCAATTCAAAATCATAATTTTAATAAGAATTGAATCTATTTTTTTATTTAAATTAAATATCAAATATTTTAATTTGATTTAAAAAATATTTTAGTTCAATTGAATCATATAATTTATTAATTTTTATATAATTTTATTTGTTTAAATAAAAATAATTATTTTATATAAATTTATTTAAATATATTAAAATAATATAAAAATAATAACAAAATTTTAAAAAATTAAATATCAATAAATCAAATCAAATCGATATAATTCATTTATTTAAAAATCAATTCAAATATAAATCAAATTTTAATATATTAATCAAAATAATCTAAACTAATTCGATTCAATTGGAAAAAATGGAGGTTCAGATGTCAAAAATGGGACTCAAATCTTAAAGGAAGGGATTAGTGTAAGGGTTAATTACCAAAAGAGTTGGTCGTCGTTCGAAAGGCACGAAGATTAAAGGATCAGATGAGTGACGCGTTACGAGAAAGCATTGCCCGCGGAGGGTTAGCTGCAGCTGCAGGCTCTGTGCTACTTATAATAATACTAACGAAACAAAGTCGTGAGAAAATTACAAACCCCCACCAATTTTCGAAAATTAAAATAATTAAAATATCCAGGCTTTTACCTCATACTCCCAATTCCCATTTCCTTATATGTCCCTAAACGACTATTAATAAGTAACGTACTAATTTGTCATTTTATTAAAAGGTAAGGGCAAGTTACGTCCAACTAAACTGCCCCCACAACTACTGCTCTTTTTCTTAACGTTGCCCACCCTTATAAAGACCAGAAAAGCGGGAGATGCTCCAGTAACAACCCCACTCAGCCAGAGAGAAGAAAAAAAAGTAGAGAGGGATTTGAGGGAAAGAAAAACAGATAAACATGGAGAGAAACGTGAAGCAGGAAGTTTAAAGAAAAGATAAGTTGAGAGACAAAAGAGGATTACTGAGTTAAAACGGAGAGTGAAAGTTCAAAAAAGGAAAATGACGACGGGAATAGTGCAAGAGCAAAATCTAGACAAGCAAATAGGGAAACAAATGGGCTGCATGGCTGGTTTCCTTCAGATCTTTGATCGTCACCATATTCTTACCGGCAAACGCCTTTACTCTACCAGACGCCTTCCCCCAACGCCGACGCCCGTTAGTTTCTTTTTCTTTTCTTTTCTCCTTTTTTTTTTTTTTTTGGTAATGTGGATGACTGGAAGTGAACTTTCTAGTGAAATGTATTTCTACTTTGGTTTTCCTTGTTTTCTTTACTTTTTTTTTTCTAGGCAAGTGAAACGACATCGGAGCAAGAGAAGACCGTTGAGTCACCATCAATATCGAGAGAATCAGAGAAGCAGCTACAAGGTCGATCAGCACCACCACCGGACTGTTCGAAGCAATCTCCGGTTGTGTCGGAACTCCGATCTCCGGTGCCGGAACCGTCTCCTCCGGCGGGTAATCAAAACAAGACATCTCTTCCCCTTCCCATTTTGGAATACAAAGAAGGCAACGAGAGGTCACTATGGAAATTCTCCAAGGAAGCTCCTAGGCTTTCTCTTGATAGCAGAGCCGTCGTTGATGCTAAAGGAAGCCTTAAGCCACGAGAGATCCGTACCAACGCCGTCATTTTATCTGCGAACCAGTGCGAAAGCAACAGCCAAGAAGATGGAGTGGATGATAACGACAAACAAAGACGGTCACCTAGCGTAATCGCGAGGCTCATGGGACTCGAACCGCTACCGAATTCGGATCCCGAACCGAATAGAAAATCGGAGCTCCGAAGATCCGCGTCGGAAGCAAGAGGCAGAGATCTATTTCAGTATCGTTTTATAGATGGAGTTAATTTCCAGTTAAAACAGAGCCAGCAACCAAATTTCCAAAACGGAGGGGTTTCAAGCAATGCCATAAGAGAAAATGGAGCTAAACAAGATCGTGTACTAAGTAACAGATCAGAAGGCTTAAGAAATGAGAAAGCTGAACCGGTTAAAGCACCGGTTCGAGGAATAGGCCAAAGGAAATGTTTCTACAATTCAGCCGATTTCTTTCCCGAGCCAAAACAAACCGTTTCCATCTATGGAGAGATTGAGAAACGGCTTAAGCTCAGAGGAATCGACGAGCCGTCGAAAGATCTCGAGACTCTTAAGCAAATCCTCGAAGCTTTGCAACTCAAAGGCCTTTTACACACTAAAAAACCTCCTAACCAAACAAATAACAGGAACTTTGCTTATGAACATGAACAATCTCCAATTGTCGTTATTAAACCGGGAAGATCACAGGCTTCCGCAGTCAGAAGGATTGACAACGATTCACTTCCTTCAAGTTATAGATCAAGACGTGGAGCTCGCTGGAACTTGAATCTTGAATCGCCGCCGACGATGAGTCCGAGACGGGACCGGCCGGAGAGTGAATGGAATTTACGGAACCAAAGCAGAGGTAGGGGTTCGATTTCTCCGACGAGGAGTGAATGTGGCATCAAGAGTCCTAACAGAAGGCCGTTGAACGTTGAAACTCAAAGGAGAGGGGATGGTAATGTGGAGCAGAGAAGAGTATCTCCGGTGCAGTCCCCTCGGGTTAATGTGAGAAGAACTGGATTGGATCGGACGACAAATAGATCACCCAGAAACAGGAAATCAGCGACTGAGATTTTTCAGAATGAAGAGAAGGTATTTATCCCAGCGGAGGATGAAACATCCACTGTTTCAGAGAGTAGCATTAGCACTTGTTCTCAAACTGATACGGAGGTAAATCTTTGCTCATTTGCTAAATTACATTGGAGATTTGGTTAATTAATTTAAAAGTGTAGTAATTTTTTTGACATGGCCTTTGACTTTTACAGAGATCGAAGGTGGAGGAATACAAGGAAGGAAGGAGCCTTCTGGAAAGGTGTGATAAGCTGCTTCACAGCATAGCAGAGATGACCGCTGCTACGACTGAGTTGCAGCCGAGTCCGGTCTCGGTACTTGATTCATCGTTTTACAAGGAGGAGTTGTCTCCTTCCCCTGTTATGAAACGGAGCATCGATTTGAAAGGTAAGCAACGAAAATTTCATTACTGATTTACTGGTACTTTATTTGTTTCGTTTTTTTTTTTAAAAAAAAAATAGGAAAGTCTACGAACTGATTTCGATTTGCTAGATTTGGCATTTGACTCTGCTGACGCAAGTACTACTATTTGGTAGACCTGATTGTAGTTTAGCCCTAGGCATGCCACTACTGATGAGTCAAATAGTCTTATTCAAAACTTAAAGCTTTTCATGATGTTATAATCTTAGACTTTTATTTGTTTATTAAATCATGGTTTGTCAAACCGCTTTAGTATGATTTAATTGGTTTCTTTGGGGCAATACATATATAAAGGATAAACAATTTTTGGTTTTTTCTTTGGAACGGGCTCATGTCGGACAACTATTAATAGAAGTGGGAGAGAATCTAAGTGGGGTTGGCGGTACCATCACGTGGGATTGTTCAGTTTGATTTTTGATGGTGATCGGAGGAAAAAGGGTATTGGTTAATGAAGACGCCGTGTTGTAGGCTAAACTCAACCAGTAAAACAAAGAACTGCAACTATAATCAAAGAACGGGCATAAATAGGAAAGTGACTGAAACCTCTTCCCTTCACTGCAAAACAAAAATTACCTGATGTCAGAAAGGTGTTAAAATCCCTGTACTTCCCTCTAAAGCCAAAGAGAAACGAATATGCTCCGCTGAACTTGTGTGACAGGTGGCCGTTGGAGGCCATTACATTTTAAAGCATCCCATGCTACCTTTGGTAATTGTAGGAAATGGGCCCACCTCTGTTAATTGTTAAGCTACGGGCATATGAGAAAGAGAGTGAAAGCGACGACTGAATTTGGTCTTTTTTTTTTTTTTTTTGAGTAATCATCTTCTGTCAGTATGAATTACGCCTTTGTTAGTGTCATAATCCGTACTGATATCGACTTTGTTTCTTCTTCAATCAGATGTTGGATGGATGCTAAAACTTTTTTTGTGATTGGGCAAATTTTCAATCAACCTGATCATCAGATTTTAACATTTTCTTTCATTATCTTTGGTGAAATTATCAGATCATCTTGTTGAATCAGAAGATGAACTGTGGAGTCCTGCAATCTCATCCACTGCATCAAAGTCCGAAGATAAATCAGATGATTGTGATTTTATCTACATTTCTGATGTCCTCAGAGCATCCAATTACGTGCCTGATGACTCTGACGTCTTTTTGTTGCTGGAAAAGCAACAGTATCTCAAAGGTAAAGACGCCTCCAAAGTCTCTCGACTCCAAAGGAAGCTTATATTTGACACCATCAACGAAATTCTCAATCGAAAGAGACAATTACCTACATGGAAGGTTATCTCCTGTACAAAATCAGGGTCTGGACAGACATCATTGCAACAAATTTGGTCCGAATTCCAAAAGATTCGGGAAAGGGACTCGTCGGATGACTTGTTTGAGGTCATTTGTGGTGTGTTAAGAAAAGACCTCGCCGGGGATGCCATGAACGGTTGGGGAGATTGCCCTATTGAGATGTCCGAAACTGTCCTCGATATTGAACGTCTAATATTTAAAGACCTGATCGGCGAAACCATCCGAGATCTCGCTGCTTTTGCTGGGAAAAGTAATAAAATCCCAGCACCTCGTAGGAAATTGGTTTTCTGAAAGTGAGGGATGAAAAAAAGAGAGGCCTTTAATTATTCTTCGTGCGCTTTCAGCTCCTTTTTTTTTTTTTTTTTCTTCTAATTTTATATATTCTGACCCTCTTTTCCTTTTTTTTTTTTTTGTGTTTAAGAAATTTGGGAGATGTTTAATCTTCATGTACCCGAAATCCAGGCATATCTAATGATCGCTTTTGCCGTTTTGCAAGCTGTAAAAGAGGTCGAATAATGTTTTGTGACCAAACTTAAAAATGTATTGTCAAGCGCATGTGTAAGCTATCAAAGCATAATCACGTAGGCCATTTGACATCATCACTGAAAAGTGTAGGCAATCCCGAAAATGGGACATCGTTTTTAGCATTGAAGCAAAGTTAAGAAATGAGTTCTCTTCCTAACTGACGGATAAATCATGCCATGACTTTGGCTGCTTTTTCATGATCTTGTCTTCACTGATAGTTGTTGATCATATATTATTTTCCGTGAAGGCCTCACAATGGTCAATTTAGTCAGGCTGTCTTGTAATTGTTAAGCACGTTCATCGACTGTTGGTTAAATGCCATCTGGAATTGAAGCATGATATGAGGCATTGGTTTTGTTCATCGGACTCATCTGTTCCGATCATTTATAAAATTTTTATATTCATTCAGCCAGAGTGTTTCTTAACGAGTATTAATAGCATTTTGTGATCTTAAAACCTAGTGGTATCCAACTGCTCTAGTTATGGGCTCCAGAGGTTGTCACTACTTTTCAATTGGGTCCGTACCTTTTAATTACAACAAATGGAGCCCAAGACTCATAATTTTCCGGTAATCCTAGTTCAAGAACAGTAACAAAAACCGTGTACTGTTCTTTTTGTTTCTTGGCATTCAATTTGCAGAGTACTTGTATTTTTTTTTTCTCTTCTTAAATGCCTTGGTAGGAAAATCTGCAGCCGGCTGCAGGCTGCCAGACCTCTAGTAGTACTGCCATTTATAAAGGCGTGTACTGTATATTATGGGCAAGGCGCTGGCCGTTGGAGTGAGGAGTGATGGACCTTTGGCTGTAGCATTCGCCTTCATAGATCTTCTCTGGTGGTGTCAGTGTGAATGAAAAACCATAGGCTCTCTCCAGGCTGACAAAAGGGCGAGTACACTGTCCTTGGGTTTGAATTCAATGGCGCTGCTTTGAATGTTTTTTCTTTTCAGATCTTTTGCTTAGATATTTGGCTTCTGTTCAGTTCCCTGTCTCTTAAAAACAAACGATATTACAAATTTGAAATGCACTGAAAAGGATGCTTGCTAGCTACCGAGGATGGATCATCGTCCTTCCGCTTGTGTATTTTGTTTGTGGTTTTGTTTTCTTCCTCGGTTTTAAATGATTTTGTCAGCGAAGAACAGCGGTGTTTTTACTACTCAATGATGCAAAACCTGGTTTCTTGTCTACAAAACCCCCAACACTCTTTAAAAATTTATCCGAATGAGTTGGTTGATGGCTTGACGCAATCTATCTTTCACTTGAATTTACAATTTGTTTGGGAGGCCCAGGAAGGACAGCGTTTTTACTTTTTACTTGACAAAGTCCTTTAAAATTATTTAAGCAAAATAGTGTGTTAAACAGAAGCAGGGCAGGGCCGCTCTCAATTAAGTTTCTGAAAGAGTTGTGGATAAGACTTGATGATGTTAACGTTTCTATTTGAGGGGCCTTTGCCCAACCCTTTTTCCTGCGTGGGGGCTACAGCCAACTGTGAAAAATAAAAAGAACACTATCGAGTAAATTGCTATATTCTCTGGCCCCTCGATTTCAAAAACAAAAAAATTGATTGTGATGGAGGAAGAAGAAGACACATCCAAGTTAAAATTATAGCAGGCGTGCCTGCCATGTTTGAAACCACCGTCCAGACTCCAGAAAAAATGGAAAGGAAACTATACCTTGGGCACAGGTTTAGGCCCAAAAGATTATACATCACTTCTTCACTTTAGCTATAGTTATTTTTGGTTCGACTCAATAATTTTGAAGCTGCCAAAATTTATAACCGAGTGTACGATCTGATAAGGATAAAAAGTGAACTCTTTGGTATGATGAAGAATATCCAAACCTCCGTTACCAAAACCACCAGCCTCATTACTCTTTCTTAACTATAGGAACAAAACTGTTCTTTTTTTGTATTTTTCCTTTCTTTCTTTTGATGTTGCTTGGAGTCTGGAGCATTAACAATATTAATCAAACACTTTTACCCGTTTGGTTTAATTCATTGAATGCTTTTAATCCTCATCTAACCAGGCTCGATTTTTAATGTATGCTGTTGTAGTCATTATCTGAAAATGAACACACACAAAAATGGAAATTCAATCTCCACATGAGGCTTCTTTTTCTTCCTCAATTATTAGGAATGGTACCAGTCAGTTGGGGCTTGTATCAATCAAATGTAGTACCATTTTTTCATATTATTTGTCATTGTTTTGTTTTGTCGCGCAATGTATTGTATAATACATTGAATTGAAATGTTTTTAAGTTTTGTGCGGTTTATATGTAACAGATAAAGAGACAAACCAATCCATTTCCTTTAGTTCCCAGTTTAGCTGAGGGCCTTGATCTCTATTTTTTATTCCACTTAGTTTTCTATCACAGGCCTTGTGGGCCATGTTCTCACATGGCTGGGCCCTCTTATCACTAGGCCTATCCATTTTTCCTGCTGATGTGCATAGGGTTAGGCCCGCCTGAGTGATACTGGTGCCTGGCCCTGGGGGATTGTGACTGTTAGCTTTTTAGCTTTTACTCACTAATAAGAATAATTCCATGCCTGAGTAGAATTCTTTTAAAAACAAAAGAAGCTAAAACCAAGAATATTTTTTCTCAAAAAAAAAAGAAAAAAAAGAAAGGGATTGATGGGGTCAATCTCATCTCATCTCCCATAGGGCAGGAGCTTATCTGTTTGTGCATTAAGAGATATGGATGGTGCAATTTAGGCATAGACACATGCCATTGCTGCAGACTACTTTTCTTATATTTGAATGGTTAAGTCTTTCAAAATTCAAGGGTATGTCGATTTCTTGTCTCCTTAGCCGAAACTTCTTTTTTTTTTTTCTAATTTTGGAACAAAAAATAATTGAACCCAATTCTTAGAACATATGAATATTTGCATGGATAATTGAATCAAAATCGTTAGGTGCCTATTACAAAAAAGTTGTTTAACAATCAAATGATTATCACAGAATTTCAAGAAATGCATAACCATAAATAAAAGTATGTGACATCATTGATATTTGATGGTTTTCAATTTTGATAAGAAGAATAAGAAAAATGAAAATTTTTGTTGTGTCCACAGCCACTAGAAAACAGAGTTGGACCTTGAGCCTTCGTTTTACTTCAAAGCTAACGGTTTGGGCAGAATCGGGCCTTATGACGTAGCCGTACATCCCAGATATGCGCATCTGAAAAAATTAGACCCATATGGCACCGATCTGTTTTGTTAGTTTTTCTGTTGAAAAATAAAAACTATATAGACAAGAAATGTTACTTTGTTAGAAAATGGTGGAACGTGAAACAAGCTATTTTTCCGGTACTACTTCTCATCTTTTTTCCAATGTTTTTATTATATTAAATTATGAAACTTATGATGATTTAGAGAGTTTGGCCAAAAGTCTGAATTTTTTGACAGTTGCTTGCAATTTTTTTTCTTTTCCTCTTTCCCTTTAGTCCAGACATTCTAGAAAGTCGAAAGTATCAAAATTTTTTTAACTCAGAAACCACTTTACTATAATTCTGTAGTAATTTAAAATATGGGGTTTTGAAGACGTAATTATAAAGAGTAATAAGCTTTGGTCACGATGACCTAATCTTTGCTTTCTAATTTTATATGTTTGGAAGTTCTGCATTCGGTCAAAACTGATGTCATTTTGAACCAAAAATGACCTCATCTTTTTAGCGTATTTATAGCAAATAAGGAAATTTAAATCACTGATTAGCATCTGGAAATCAAAAAGAGCATGTGATATTGTTCCATCAGGAATGTTGTTTGTGCAAGTACTGGCCTTTTCTAAATCTGGGTCATCCTTGGTAGATATGGGATTTTCAGTTTTTCATAAGGCAACAGGTTTTAAGTTGTGTGGGAGAGTAAGGATGTCAAAGCATTGCAATTGGGATGCTGAAGCTGGGCCTTAATCAAGGAAAACGAAGGATTTATGTTTAGGTTAGGAAGCCATATAAATTAAAGAAGTAATTTTCTTGCCAAAATAATACTATGACTAACTGTCCACTGCTATATGTTCGTTAAATCTTTTCTGGTCATCCTAATTCTTGCTTATTTGGTCAGTGTGAGAACCAAATTCCCTGGATCATTGATCTTATTGTCTCCATGCAAGAAAGTACTTTCCAAGGCAATGAACAACCCTCCCCCCTCCAGAAAATAAAGTTAGCCTGATTTTAGTTGGTGCCAAATAAAGTAATCGTAATCATAGAATCAAAGAAGTTGTTATTTATTATGAAAACTATCATTTTGTATGTACTTGTGGTAACGAACTGATTTCCGTTTCATGAAACTTAGCTTCTCTTTTCCAAAGTGACAACATGCGTTAGGTCACATATTGGTTAAGATGAAGGGTTCATTGATGTTATAGCCTTTATTGTGAATTTAAGATGGAAAATCAAAATGTAGGCCATCTGGTGGAGTTCGTGAAGTGTTAAAATATTTCAGCAGCACTTGCCATTGGGGATTAGAGATGATAAAAAAGGGGAAACAGATTACTATTCTCGGAAATCAGCCTCTTAGTATATTCTTCAAAAACCAAGCGTTAAATGTTTGTTTTTAATTATTTTTTAATATTTTCGATCTCTTTGGCGTTTTGATGACACCCTTATTAGTTCTTGTTCACATTCTGTGCCATTGAGATCCAAATATTTTCATCTTGGAATGATACAAATTTCTTTCTAGTATCCAATATCTCTTGTCCACCCCCTTATTCCAGCTGTCTCATATTTGAATGCCAAAATACTTCAAAATATTATTATGAAGGAAATCAACTTTCGGCCGAATTTCAAGGTGAAAGTGGGTCTAATCACTCTCCGGTAGACAGAAAAGACATCAGAAGAATCTTAGCTTGCTCAGTTGGCAGCACCAAAGGTGGAAGACACAACTTGTCCACTCTTGCTGACCGTAAAGCCTACAATGAATTTTCAGTCAAAACACTTCTCCTAATAGGAAAGCTTGTTGGCTTTGCCATTAGCGGTAATTGAAAAATAGAACTGTATCATCATGGTCAAATCGTCATCAAAAGATCTAAAGAAACCTCTAGAGTATCATTTGCTCTGCTTATAGAATTTGTTTATTAATTTCCAGTTTTAAGAAGAAAAAAATTATCCATTTCAAGATCTTTTTAATCTTAATGATAATCATGCTTACCAGTTTTTTGTGGGTTGGTAGAATGAGAATGTTCGTGGTTAATATGTACAGCCTGGTGAGTGTATTCTTTGAACAATAGGGAAAGTGTGCATATAGTGGAAATGCTATGTTGTTTTTTACACCTTGAAGGGTGATATGGTTGCCGGAGGTGGAAGCATAGCCGCGGTAGTCATGAAAGTAATAAATAAGGAAGTCATTGATAATTTCTATTTTCCACAGAATGGTTGAGTTCCTTTCCGATTTGAGATTTAACTGAGGCATAAAATAGGCATTGTTGTTTGAGTATTTAAAATGAAAATATTCCTGTGAAGTTCATAAATGAATATGGAATTTTGTAGGAGGAAGTGGTCTTCAGTAAGAACTTATAATTTAGACTTAAAGCGTTTCCTGATTTGTGTAATACCAACAGCTCCTATCATTTATGATAGCCACCTTGATTTATCTGTACTAACTATGGTGTACAAACTACAAGCTTCCCTTGTTTGCCTGTTTTGTTGTTTAGCCATAATCTCGCATGTATGCTAATTATCTGTTTTGGAATGCTTAAAAGACTTGTTTTTTACTGTTGTATATATATTTTTTATTTATTGAAAAGTATTAGTATTGTCTATGACTTGAATTTTCAAACTCTCTACAAATAACAACATACTGAGGTTGGATAACACACTTCAAATCACAGATAAGATCTGTGAACATCTCAATGCCAAATTTCATTTCTTCTGCAACTTTCTAACACTTTTTCAGTGCCTTCGTTATTTTTGGTTATACTGCCCAAAAGGCAGCATGGTAACTTTTCTATCAGACTCCTTTTGTATGGTTATTTATGTTTATTTGCTAGCACAATCTTCTTCTTGCATTCTCTATATGTTGAATTCTCATGTTTGAATTGTGACAAATGACATGAATTTAGTATAATACTATCACACTGTTCAACATGTGAAAGGAGCTTACCAAAATTCTCAACATTTTGAGCATGCTATCCCCTTATTATCATTGGTTATGAATAATAGTAGGAACTGTGACTACATTGAATTTCTTGGAAATAAAAGTCATTAACTAGTTACACTGAAGTAATTTATAATGTAGAGTGGAATATTTCTGAATTTCAAAATGAAGATTTTACACCGCTTTGTATTGAACACTAGGGAAGAGATTCAGATCATCTGTTGTTTTTTTGTACAAAGAGGCTGTAGAATGGGGTGGGATTGGGAACATGACCAATGGAGCCAACGTTTAAGGTGTCAGTGTTGAAAGACCTTATTAAAAATTAACTTCTTTATCCCTCTGCATTAACTAGAGCACTTCACCGTGTGCTTTTGGTTTGCCCTACCTGCATGAGATATTTACGAAAGGATAATTTCAGTCAGAAATACAATATATTTTCCACTGTCATAATGGCACTCATGAAAGCTCATTTGTGCCAGGAACAGCCTTGAGTTGGGCAAGTTGGAGGACCTAAAGAGGTTGTACTATGCACCACATTGATATACTGAGGATCTGGAGTAAATATAAAAGATGGAGATATAGGTGAAAGGGCAGTTTAAATAAATTATTACACAATTTGTAGCATGGCTGCTTGAGTGCTGGATCGTCCTTTGATGCTGGAGGATCCTGACCGAAAATCATCTCGCAGCTCATATCATCAAAATCTGCAGTTAAAAATGCGTCAAAGTTTCTATTAACTGTTCTATCGGATGGGCTTTATGCTGCTTTATTGTAGTCACTACTCAACCAATATGGAGGTAAATAGTAATTATCTTGTGCTTCTCAGAAAAGATTGGCACGTATAAGTGTGACTAATATTCAACTTTGATGGTTTTAATGATACAATATATAATCACATTTTGATTTTATATGGAGGTGGTTGCAGAATAATGATTGGCTTCATGGGAACCAGAAGAATTCAGCTTCTTTCATAACGAGATCGTTATACCCAACTTACGGCCTAGAATGTAAGCATTAGCATCATGATCTCCTGTATTCATTTCATTTTGTGTTATTTTACATGCTAGTATTTTCAGATGAGGTTGGATGGGTCAACTTGCAAGTTTTTTGCACCCTAAGTGGTTAAGCATGAGGGCCCTTCATTGACATAATGAGCATGAGCTCCACATTCTAGTGCAGGTACTGTTACTCTTTGGATTATTATTCTTTTATCTTTTTTTTGTTCTATACGTCAGTTTTCTCATTTACTTTAACAGGCAATCAGATTTTATTTTATTTTATTCTAATGGCAACTTTCCCTGTATAATTTATTTAATTATTTTAGTTAACATTGCTTCTGAATGATAAAAATATCGGTTGTCAATGAACATATACTTACTCGGCACCATGTTGATAGGCATTCCCAGGGAATCCTTAATGAAGGCTTGAGATGGCATCTTGCATAGATTGATGCACATTCCTACGCAATTGCTCTGCTCTAGAAACCTACAAAAGTTAAAGCAGTTTTATGGAATTAACAAGATGATCCAAGGGTGATGAAATCTTTAATGATGGTTTTGATATTGACGATGATGATGATGACCATCATGATGGCAATGGACAAGAACTGAGTCCAACACACAATCATTGGAGCAGGTTATTTCCGGCATGAAAGTGTCTTAAGTTGGTGAGGTGGGACTCCATCTTGGATTAAACTGTAGTGCTAATTAAATTCGAGGGATATGTTAAAATTACCTGCACTTTTTTATATGGACTACATTCTTTTCTTTTCTGCCATTGAGCTCTGATTCCCTGACCTTGTGGTATTGAATTAATAAAAATGTTAGATTTCATTCACAAAGTTTATCAGAAAAATTATATGAATGTTTTCAGGTTTATGAGTATCATGACAGAAGTTGTACAGCTCAATTGAAAGAAGGCCAAAATTTTTTGGCTTGGTGCTGCATTTTAAGGTTGTGTTACCCCTATCATTAGGTTACTGTATATTCATTGAGAGATTTGAGTGAAACTTCATTATCAGTACCAGTGCCGTAAGTGGTTTATGCATGTTAATGTTTGCTAAAGGGTGACTAATGCTTCAAAACCTTCGTCTTCTTTTTCTCCTTTTGTGGAAGAGATAGCTTTATAGCGTAGCCAGATCTAAATTTATGCAAAGACATGAGCTACTTGCTTGGCTAGCTAGCTTTGCTCTCTCTCTTTGGGTTCATAAAAGTTTAGGGTAAGGGAAACTTTTTCATTTTAGAGCTAAGGCAGATCACAACTTTTCGAGAGGATTTACGTTAGATTTCTAAATGCTCATAAGGGGAATTACTGACAGCTAAGAATCAAATTTAAACCTTTCAAGTAAAGTATTCGATCTCTTATTAATTCAACCAATCAACTTTGTTGGCTCTCTCTCATTTTCTTTAAAGAAAAAAATGAAAAGCCCACCAGCCTTTTAGGAACAAATTCTTGGTTGATATAATAAGATCAGGTAGTAACGTAATGGTCATCACACGCACTTAATCTACAACTAGAAGAAAATCAAGATAAACTCCTCCCCACTATTTAGAAAGAGGATAGAGCCGTCCCAAGATTAGCAAATGGAACTTAGCATGTTACTGATCTGTTTCAAATGCATATATTCAAAACGTAGACATGAATATTGTGAAGGGATATACTTATAATAGGCTTACCTCAGAGGGTCCGACAAGCCAAGAGAAAAACACTGTGGTGAAGGCGGCGAAATATTCCCTTGTGAATTGAGATTGCGGCAGCAATGTTTTTATCTGATCTTGATCACCACAACATCAATGATATAAATCATTTACCTAACAATTTAAAAACAAAACTTGGGAGAGATTGTGCAAGTTTCAGACCCAAAAGATGAATGTGACATGCAAACATGGCTTTTCTAGGTTTGTCTCTTAGTTCTCATGGTTTTGCTTTGTGGCTGATGCAGCAAAAACCTTTCATAGATTCAAAAATAGGGTAGTTTTTTCTTTTCATTAAAAAAAAGTGTGTTGATTTGAGTAAGGTTCAATTAGGATATTCGTTTGACAATGCCATCAGTTTTTGGTATAAGAACTCTGATGAGTTCCATGCAGTAGTTTCAAGGAATAGTTGCCCAAAACTTCAGAAAACTTGCCATGTTTAGAATTATCTTGGGGATGGCACTGTCAAGAGCTTGAATGACTAGCTCCTGCTGTCTGTGAGAATTAAATTTCTTTGACATTATTGCTGTTGTCTCCACCAAGCTCTGATACCCACTCTTCCTGCTCTTCAGTCCTGCACATACATTTGCCACTTTTCAATAGAAAAACTAAAATCTAGATTATGGCAAAGATATAATAGATCACGGATGCAAGGAATGAACCTGTTGCGATTTGGAGACACTGGGATAGATGGTTAATGGCCAATAGATCAAACCAGTTATCATTATGGACACTGGTTTTTGGTGCTACCTCAGTTCTGCCTTCTGCCGATTTTAATATCAACTTCTCTGCCGTTCTAGCTATGTTTTCCGCTGGCCTCGCCAGCACTGCTAGAATAGGAGAACATCCCGGTTTATGTTTCGGCCTTGAAGCCGTGTCTACAAGGCTCCTGCTTTGAGAAAATAGTTTGGCTTCCATATAAGAAAATTTTTGCTGCAGTATGAGAAATGTGAAAGAAGAGTACAATGGCGAGTTAATTGGGAGGGAAGGGCAAGTATATAACAACAAAATGTGCATGTCAAGCATATTAGAGAAGGCTAAAAACTTAGGATGTATAGACATTTGGAATCTTTTGTTGGAAAAATAGTCCAGGATGCTGTGAAAGATGCTTTTTTGGTGGTATTGGAAAAATGCTGAGATCTAACACTACTAGATTACCAGTACAAGTGGACATATGATACTGCTCATACACTGATTTCAGCCGTCTCCTCCTGTCCTTGAGAGTGGAAAATTGAAAATTCCAATGGTTCACAATATCACATCAGGCAGACATTTTCAAAACCCACTGTCATTGGGAAGCATTTTTTTGCCAAGTCACATGCTTAATTTGTTAAATAAAAGTGGGGTGTGAACTATATCTCCTTTGATCAGAGCTTAAACAAATGAATCCAACAATTGTTATGTGAAACCTGGCCCAAATGTATGATCGATCGGAAAGCGTGCTTATGGCACTGAAGAGTAAAGAGAAACATGTTGTTAAGGTCCAACGATAAATGGTTGGACAAACCTAATCTATTTGTAAGGTCCGACGAGAAATGGTTGAAAAAAATAGCCAAATAATAGATCAACCGCTGCTAAATAGGAGTGTTTGTGGGTTAAGTCATATTAGATTTAGGTCAGATTATATTGTATCAAAATTGTACATATTTATTTAAATTTAACTCAATCCAACAATTAAAATTTCAAATTATAATTGTATATACCCAAATTAGTAAATAATTCAACTTGAACCCACCCAAATTATTTTGTTATCCTTTTAAAAATTTTAAAATTAAAGAATATTATTTTTATTTAATTTTTAATAATTTTATTTTTTATTAAAATTTAAAATATAGATAACTTTAGAAACGAGCAACCATCTAAAGTCACTCGTAGGCTACCCTAAACGATTATAAGATGATTCTAAAATTTAATGAATGATCCATGATTCAAAATTTTAAAGCATACACTATTAAAGTCCCAAAAAAATAACAATTTGCAAATGTCTCCATCATCCACCACAAGTACTTTAAAAAATAATAATAACAATTTCACTGAATATTTAAAAGAAACTCGGGTGAACACGCAATACCATGTTACTAAGATTAGAGCAAAGGCTGCATCACTAGAAGAAAACAAAAACAATTTCACAATCATGTAAAATGCAAACGCTAAACTTCACAGCCAGAATCGGATAAAATATCTAGGGAGACCACAGTTAAAACTATCCAACAAACATCTTTCCTACTCTAAACAACCCAAGCTCAAAGGAACATGCCTAGAGAGTTACAGCATATATACTGAGTTACTGACCAGATGTTCTACACAGATTAAACAAGGCCTACAATAAAACGAAAACACATAACAGATAAAAGTACTCAAAAGTCAACATCTAGTTAAAATCAGAAATAACTAATCCTTGGTAGTTTTGTTGATCAGGGACTTGTGAATGTGAGGGATCACACCACCTCCAGCAATGGTACCCTTGATAAGGGTGTCAAGCTCTTCATCCCCCCTAATAGCCAGCTGCAGATGCCTTGGAGTGATTCTCTTTACTTTCAGATCCTTGCTTGCGTTCCCAGCCAACTCAAGAACCTCAGCAGTCAGGTACTCAAGGATAGAGGCCAAGTAAACAGCAGCTGTCGCCCCGACTCTCCCATTTGCAGAAGTCCTAGACTTGAGATGACGATGGATACGACCCACCGGGAACTAATAACAAAAATGAAAAATGAAAAGTGTTAAGGGCGTGGGTTGATTGAGAGAAAAAAAAACCCTTATTCAATCCCAAATGAAGCAAGTACACAGCTACAACCAAGAAATATATTCCAAATACAAGAAAACTTTTAGTTTGCCTTTCATGGTCTCACCAGGGAAACAAGCTTATCCTTTCCCTCCATCACAACAAAGACTACGATTATATAAATAGAATTAAGTAAGTACATATAACCACAATACATTTAACCCATAAAACAGAAACAAAGTATGTGATTAAGTCAAAAACAAAAGCTACACAACAAGTACAGGTACTTAGTTGATTAAGATTACCAGTATGTAGTTAAGTAAAAAATAAAAAGCTGCACAACAAAGTACAAGCTTCAACTTCAAGGTTAGTACCAATCATGCAATAAAAACTTTTGAGAAAGAGATAAATAAACAAACAACAGAAAGAAAGAAAACAAAATTATATGCTCAAACCCAACTAGCTTCTAAACTTTCTAGAAACAGTACTTCTTTTCCGTACGACCAAAATAAGAACTAAAACCCTCCACTGCTATTTTAGCATTCAGAACACCCCCAACAAAGACAAGTCCCAACAAGAATCTAGTAAATACGCAAAAAGTGTGAAAAGCACTAAGGTAGAGGTCGTTGAAACATGAAAGAACAGTAGAAAAAACATGCCCAATAACTTTGGAAGAAAAGAGAGGATATCAACACCACTCTAATCTCAACAAAGACAATTCCAGCATCTTTTTAAGAAATTATTCACAATTGAATTGACCCTTTAACGAATATTTTAAAGAAACAACGTTTTCTAACATCCAAAAGATGAACAACTTGCAAATGTCTCAATCATCAACCGCAAGTACTTTAAAACTTCAAATGTGGTTTCAATAGCTTATGTTTAATAAGATAGAGAAAAAAAAAAGAAATAGACAAATTATTTCATGTTGTTCTTAGGAAAGAGTTCAAAGATCTACATTTTTTTTTTTGTCAAAGAGAAACTTGGACCTAAATAAACTGACAAAAAAAGAATAAATGAAAATTATAAAATATATTCCTTTAGTTTACTTACGAAAGAAAACACAACAATATTCTCATATTTACTCCTTTTAGAATTCACGAACCAAGACATTCAAAGAGACTAAGCATATACAATTGAAAACACAAAAAGGAAAGAAACAAAAACAACAAGATACTACTTTTTGCATTAAACCAAGTAAATGGTAGAAAATTTTGAGAAATACCTGAATGCCGGCACGAGATGAACGAGAAATCGGGCGCTTCTTGTCCTTATCTTTGTCCTTTTCCCTGTTAGCTGCGGTTGTTTTCGCCGCCAAAAGCCCTTTTCCACCTTTTCCTGCCATCTTCGTTCACCTTCAAAAAAACCGATATGTAATTTTCAATTAGAACAAAAAAACCAAAAGAAAGTAAAAATAATGCTAACACAAACTAGTCAAAGCCTAGATCTACAAAAATACTAACCAGATCTAGTCAAAGAAGTTTTCAAAAGTTTACAAATTTAAATCGAAAAAAAATCACAATTTTTCTTTTTGATGAGAAAGAACACAATCTCTGTAGTAAAGAAAATAAAGAGTGGTCATGAGAGAGAGAGACCTGGGAGTGATGGTAAGCCTGAAAGCGAAGAAACAGTGGGGAAAAAAAAAAAGATAAAAGATAAGAGTTAGATTTTTGGGTGAAGGAGAAATGGGCAGGGTTTTATTTATCCTGATTTGGTTGTCATTTTAAATGCCGGAAAACGAAATGGCGGTTAATATTAGGTGGGAAATTTCTTCAATTTTTACATTTCAAAATTTTCGACTGATCTTACCAAACTAACCTTTCTATTTTCCTTGAATTCCATGGCAACCTAGCACTTTGGACCAAACACGGGATCCCATAAACTCACTGGACCTGATTATTTGAATGGGCTGGAATTTAAAGGCCCATTAGACTAAAGGGCTTTGTCCTAGTCCAAACCAGGCCGAATAGTGGAAACTAACTAACAGCCTTTCAGTCAGCGGTCAACCTCCGAATCTTTAGGCGAAACAACCAATGAAGATTTCCTGCGCCGCATTCAATAAGTACATAACCGTCCAAAGGCATTTACAAAATCTGGACATTTTTGTCAAATCGCCGACGCACGCAAACTCACTTCTCTTCTTCCCTTGCAAACCCTTTCGAACGAGCCGACGGGACACAAGCTTCGCAGCTTCACCTCGTAACCTGCGAATAAAAACCCCGACCGGATCCTTTGCTTTGTCGACGAACATGTCTGGGTCCTTCCGTTTCTCGACTTCCTTATCTTCTTTACACTCTGGCGAATTCCCCAGAATGCCCGTTCTTAAACCCCGTATTCACGTGCCTAACCACGTGCCAGCTTCAAAGCGGATGGCGGCCGCCCATTCTAGAGCTATTTTACCCGGAAACATGAAAGTCACGGCTTCTGAGCTGCCTATAACGGTGGAGGAGTCGGTGACGATGACTGAGGTGGAGGGATTAGAAGTTGACCGGATGACGGAGGCAGAGCTGAAGGAGAACGGGTTCAGGAGCACGCGCAGGACCAAGATCGTCTGCACCATTGGCCCTCGCACGTGCGAGTTCGAAGAGATTGAGGCTCTGGCCGTGGGAGGAATGAACGTGGTGCGTGTCAATATGTGCAACGGCACCCGCGAGTGGCACAGAGACGTGATACGGCGGGTGAGGCAGTTAAACGAGGAGAAAGGGTTTGCCGTGGCGGTTATGATGGACACAGAAGGTAGCGAGATCCACATGGCTGATCTAAACGGCGCCGAATCGGCTAAAGCCGAGGTGATTAACTAAGCGCCTTTAAGAGTTAAGCCAGCTTAATGATTAATGGAATTATTTCTGCATGTTAAACTCAGTCTTTTTTTTGTAGGATGGTGAAGTCTGGACTTTACTGTGCGAGCATTTGATCCGCAATCGTGCCCAGAACGAACCATTACAGTTAACTATGATGATTTTGCTGAAGGTAAAATTTTATAAACTGTACAAGTGAATTAAGCAGTAATCATCTTTCAAGATGTGCTATGCTTAGTTTAATTATCCAAAAACAAATGTACCATTTTTATTTTTGGAACAGTTTATCAGTACTGAAGTTGTCCTTTTTTGGGTTTATGGATAAGTTTAGTAGAGGATTTTGTGGTACTTAAATCTGGTTTAAGTTTAGCTTTTTGTGATTTTGTGTGATTAAATTTGTATAAAGATACTATCATTGAATAAACCCACCAACGCTAAGTATAAGATGAATCAAAATTCACATTGCATTTTTTGCCACTTTCATCCCATGCATTGCTGGCAATGAAAGAGCTCCAACTGCCAGCTTAATGACATTTTAAATTCATTTTAGAGCCTCATCCTCTTGACTCACCAATCTAACAATTTTGTACCATCAATGAATACCCCTTAAATTCTTAACTGTCTTTGCCTCATGGCTATTGCTTTCATTGTTTCTGCTGCCCAAATCCTTCACAGTTTCGTTTTGTTTGTGAAGAATTAAGTAATAATGCATTGATTTTTATCATACATGACAGATGTGAAGGTTGGTGATGAACTGCTTGTTGATGGAGGAATGGTGAGGTTTGTGGTGACCAAGAAGATTGGTCCAGATGTAATCTGCCACTGTACAGATCCAGGCCTGTTATTGCCTCGTGCTAATCTTATATTTTGGAGAAATGGGAGTCTGGTTCAAGAGCGCAATGCCATGCTTCCTACTATAACTTCAAAGGTCTGCTACCTTTCAAACAATCAATTGTTTAGTCAGTCTCTATAAGATCCTTTTGCCACAAAAGGATAGTTGATTAGATTTTATTGTGCAACAAATGTGTCCATTTAATGTGGTTGATTCTTCTGGAGTTGGTCCCTTAGATGCAAGGTTTCTTGCTAAGGCTGCTCATTTTGATTCTTACTTTCCACCAGAAAAGTTGAAAAAGAAAAAAGCATTGCTCAAACGTATATGTTTCTTGCAGGATTGGCTGGATATTGATTTTGGAATTGCAGAGGGTGTTGATTTTATTGCAGTTTCTTTTGTGAAGTCTGCTGAAGTGATTAAGACTTTAAAGAGCTATATCACTGCCCGATAACCTGGAAGGTAAGCGTGTTTAGCATTTTATTGTTTTAAATATTAAACTATAACCTTAAATTGTGAAATTTGTACAACTTCTTAACAACTTTCAACTATAAATATACATTCTACCAACAAAGTTTATTACTATTTAATTTCAATGCACTCTCATGTTTCTTTCAATTGTAACTTAAAACAATTCTACACGCAAGATTGATTTGTAAAATTTACCGTGTGGATACTACAGCCATGGATCATAGTCCTTGAATAAAAGCACTTGAAATTTCTGTGTAGCTGTAATGTATTCTTACGGTTCATTTTGCTGCCAAATTGCTGTCATTGCCAAGATAGAGAGTATTGACTCCCTGAAAAATTTTGAAGAGATTGTTCAGGCATCAGATGGAGCTATGGTAGCCAGAGGAGATCTAGGTGCACAGATACCACTGGAACAGGTCCCATCAGTTCAACAGAAGGTTGTTCAGCTGTGCTGGCAACTAAATAAGCCCGTCATTGTTGCCTCCCAGCTGCTTGAATCCATGATTGAATATCCTATACCGACCAGAGCTGAAGTTGCCGATGTTTCTGAGGCAGTAGGGCAGCAGGCAGATGCTCTAATGCTTTCCAGTGAATCAGCCATGGGTCAATACCCTGAGAAGGCATTAACTGTACTAAGAAGTGTCAGTTTGAGAATTGAGAGACGGCAGAGGGAGGAAAAGCACTGGGATGCTGCTGACCTCCCAATTGTGTCATCTTCCTTCCCTGCTAGCATTTCTGAGGAGATATGCAATTCAGCTTCGAGAATGGGTGAGTGGCCTTTGTATTTTTCCTTTTGTAAAACAACGACTGAGTTGAATATGAATTCAATTGTTTCATAATTCTCTAGTGACGAGTGATGCATATGCCCAAGGCAAACAAATAGAAGTTCATATGAATGCATCAAAGTGATTAATGAGATTGAATTATGTAAGACAATTCATTTATTTTTTTATTTTTTGGCCAAGAGACATAACTCATTAAAGCATGTGGATCATACTCTTCACTTTTGCTCATGGATGATGGCAGTTTAAATATATTGTTTTCTAGATTGAACATAGGCATGACTTATCTGGGATGTCAAATTGTTAAGGTTTCCTTTCCCTTCTACTATTCCCTCCCCCCATCCCCCACAGCGTCTCATAGTGTTGAGTATGTGAAGATAGTATTCAATACAATCTTTATCAGCGGTAATATATTTCTGGGATGTCAGTTTGTTAAGGTTTTCTTTCCGTAAAGGTGGCAATATAATGGTTTTCTTGATGGGTTCCATGAAACTTTTTCCTATGGGTAACAAGGTATTTTCCTTTTTCTCAACTTTCAGCTAACAAACTCAAAGCAGATGCCATTTTTGTTTACACAAAAACTGGACAGACAGCATCTCTTCTTTCCCGGAATCGGCCTGATTTTCCAATCTTTGCATTTACACCCACAACATCCATCCGAAGATGCCTGAACCTGCAGTGGGGTTTGATACCATTCCGCCTTGATTTCTCAGATGATGTGGAGAGCAATCTAAACAGAACCTTCTCTTTGCTTGAAGCAAGAGGGATGATCAACTCAGGCGACCTTATCATTGTTGTCTCCGATGTTATGCATTCCCTTCAAGTACTCAAGGTTCCCTAAAGTGAAATATGCCTTTGGTTAATTGGTTTATCTGCACTTTCCGTAATTTTGAGTATTAAATGGGAACATGTATTAGTTCATAGTAGGTTAGGAATTTATTGATGTCTATTTATTATTGATTGGCTGATACAAGTATTCTTATGCAACAGGGTAAAAAATCCCAGGTTCTACACTGTCAGAAGGAACCACCCATATTTTCATTCTTTTTAGCACATTTTTTCCAACTTCAGTGTGCTGCAGACCATAATTGATCCCTTCAAGTGGGGGCGATGTAAGTCTATTCTTCTGTTTCTTTTTTTAACTATGTACAATACATTCGTGTTGGTAATAATGAATTTTGGTTGATTTAGCATACCGTGGTCTGCATAAGGGAAAAGAGCAGGAGAAAACATTGTGGTTTTTTTTTTTTTTTGCGTTAGAATGAGATCATTATGTGTATTTTCTCTATCTGACATGGGAAATTTTATGTAATCCATGGTTTCTTGATTTATCTGTGTTTGGTTATATTTGACTGTTTTATCTTTTCCTCTTAGAATTCTTCGTTGCAGTTTTTTGACGATCCAATCAATCCTTGAATCCGTAAAGGCAAGAAAGTTAAGTTTTTGAAGCATTCAAAGAGGGTGGAGCACGAGACATGACTGTAAATTGGTCATTGATGTGCTCATAACGTACCTCAACTTCATATTTTAAAAATGTGAAACCATTACCTTGTTAAACCTTTGGTTGACGCAAAGCTAGTGGTAATCAAGTCGAATCCATACGGTGCTAGGTTTGAGCTTGATGAGCTATATATTTTTGTGCAGGAGTTCAGTTCGATTAGGATCATTAAAATTATAAATATGATGATTAAACATTGTGTTTTAATTATTTATTTATAGTCATTAAATATAGTTAAAAAATAATAACTTGAAAAAATTTGATTAGATTCGTAGTTATTTTGATATAGATATTATAATACTTGAATTTTATTTGACTCTTTACTTGTATAATTCGAATTTGAGTTCAGTTTGATTGATAATGAATTAGTCAAACTTGAGTATTCAACGAGTTAAACTCGTATAGCTGATGAATTGAACTCACATATCTTAACTTCACTTGTTTACATCTCTATGCGAAGCTGTGATATATATCATGAGAATATTGAAACGTTTCACAGTTCAAAGGTAAACAAGCAACCGAAAATGAAAGGAATCACTAACCTCCAACAAAAGGCAAAATCAAGCCAGCCCAACCCAATTGAAGCACTGAGCCCAACTTTGCAATAGGAATGACTCGTCATTATTTATTTTCCATTGCAAATTTGTAAGATAATATTTGGGCTTCAAAAGGGCCCAAAAAATTTTGACAAAGTGAACAGCCATGTCGACATTGCAATTGCTTGCACCACCTTTTGCCCTCTCTTACTCATCCCTCCGGCTCGCACAAGCTTTCAATTTGAATGAAACAAACGCATCCTCTTTTGATCACCTTTGGACGACAAAAGAAAAACATTAGCCAAGAATCAACCACCAGATTGCAAAAGAGATGGGCCATAGCTTAAGAGGAGACCAAAGACAGTGACATCTTTCATCAGCTTTTTCCTTTTTTTTTTTTTTCTTTTTGTTGCACTCGTGACATGAATTGAATTAACTTCAATCAGAAAATAATAAAATCATAAATAAAAGTTAAACCAAAGACTTTGCGGGACTCCCAACTCCATTGCCATCGATGCCTGCAAACGCGTCAACCTCCCTTGTCTTGCGCCACGGGAAAAAGTGCACTACGATAAAACTAAAACAAGTGCCAAAGAAGCAAACGATCCTAGATATGTTCAACAAGAAGTAGACAAGAACTGAATAAGAAAAAAAAGAAAAGGGGGAGGCCAAACTACGGAGGAAAAAAATAGCAAAAGGAGAGGGGATTAAGCTCATGTGGATGTGGGTCACTTACCTTTTAAGAAAGAGAGGGAAGGATGATGTCGGAATGGCGAGGCATTTTTTGCTTCTATGATGTATTCAGACAATACCACCACTTAGGATTTTTATCACCTTTTTTTTAGACTTATTTGAAGCAACTTGAATTGTGTTCCTTTTTTATTTTTTTCAGGATATACATCATCGCTTTTATTCTTTGCTCTTTTTTTTTATGTTTCCTTTTATTTGACAAATGTTATTGGTTACGAAAATAAAGGTTTATCACTGATGGGTTTTAAGACTTTAAGTAGCATACCAAGGAACTTGCTTGATAGAGTTTTGTGACATGACATAAAATGCCAACAATGAATTACAAAAAGTGTTAGAAATTTTTAAAATAAAATATGAGAAATAATCTCACATTAAAATAAAAAATAAAAATAGATGGTTAAATTTTAAAATAGAGAGATAAATATGTTTAAAATGAACAATTTTAACTATTCAAAAATAGATAGTTTTTGTTTATTCAAAATAAATGGTCATATCTATAACAAAAAACATTTATCTATTTATAAAAAGCTCATCTGATTTTTTAAAAATATACAAAAAATAATTCTTGAGATTCTCTCTTTTTTCAAATTCTAGATTTTTTTTTATAAAATTTTACTACAAAAAACCTTTATAGAAATTCATTAATCTTATAATACGTTAGTGATTGCTCGATGGATCGATTTCGTCAATGCAAAATGCAGTCAGTCACTTGACTTCATTGTATCCTCAAGATTTGTTGTCTATAACTTTTTTGCATAGTTACTAAGTAAATAATACGGTAGGGACAGATAAAACAATAAAAAAAAAAAGCATCATTACACACCTTAGAGCTTTTTCTCAAAATTTTAGATTTATCAAAAATAGTAATTTCAATTTTTCAGTGTTTGCTGTAACAATCTTAAGCTTTTATTTGGTTCGACAATGGCTACTAAAGCAACGTTCAATGAATTAGCTTCTAATTTTGTCAAATTAAGTCATTTTGATGGTTACAATTTTTGAATATGGCAGAAAAAGATACATTTCTTGCTTTCAATCGTGAACGTTGTATATGTTCTGACTATTCCTAAGCCATAAGAAAATAAAACAGAAAAATTTATTGCTGCAACAAGAAAGAGATAAAAATAAGACAATTCAAACTACATGTGTAAAGATCATATTCTGAACGATCTGTCTGACAGCCTTTTGATACCTACCAAGCCAAGGCTACTACAAAAGAGTTATGGGACAAATTGGAGACAAGATATATGACCGATGATGCAACAAATAAGAAATTTTTCATTAGTCATTTTAATAATTATCATATGATTAATGGTCGTTCTATGATTGAACAATTGAGTGAAATTAAAAAAATGCTTAATCAATTTAAACAGTATAACATGAACATGGATAAAATAATTATTGTGTCCTCTGTAATAAATAAACTTCCTCTATCGTGGAAGGACTTTAAAAGAAGTTTGCAACATAAAAAAGAAAAAATCACTATTGAGCCTTTGGCTAATCATTTTCGAATTGAAAATGAATACCAAAAGCAAAAATAAAATTTCGATTCTAGTGATGCCAAAGTTCATTTTTTGGAGAAAAGACAGACTACAAAATTTGACAAAAAAAAGTTCAAGTTAAAGCAAATTGCTAATGGACCTAAATTCAAGAATAATGAAAAAGGCTCACATTACCATTATGGTAAGTCAGGACACTTCAAGAAAGAATATTGATCACTACAAAAGAAAAATGCTTCCTTAAAATAAGATACTTTTGAAAATTTTATTGTCATGATTTTCGAGATCAACATGCTTGAAAATGATGAATCTTTATGGTTTGATTCTAAGGCAACAAAATATGTGTACAAGGGTATATGTATTAACCTTGAATTCACTTATAAAAAAACTCTAATTTAGAATTATGTTTATTATGTACCAGAAGTTAGGAAAAACTTAGTGTCTGAAAGTCTGTTGAATAAATTTGATTTTAAACTTGTATTTAAGACAAATAAATTTATTTTATCTAAGAAAAAAATTTGTTAAAAAAGGGTATATGTATGAGGGAATATTCAAACTCAATATTATTAATAAAAATAAAAATGTTATTTATGCTTACATGGTTGAATATTCATAAATATGGCATTATGGATTAGGTCATTTAAATTATAAAAAATTGCATGATATTAATGAGTTTCTGTTAATTCCTGAATTTAGTCAAAACATTAATAAATGTAATATATGTATGTTGACTAAGATTACCAAAAATCATTTTTCTAAGGTTAAAATAAATACAAGGTTACTTGAGTTAATTCACAATGATGTTTTTTTATATGCATATCACTCCTACATTATCTGAAAAAAAATTATTTTGTCACATTTATATAAAATTTACTAAATATTGTTATGTTTATCTGTTATATTTCAAAAATGAAATACTTGATAAGTTTAAAATATATAAATCTGAAGTTAAATTTTAGTGTGAATATTTTATCAAGTGCTTAAGGTCAAACAAAAATGGAGAATATTATAGTCCAAGTTACTTTGAATTCACTGAAATAATCTACTAAGTTACTGCTTCTTATACACTATAATAAAATGGTATAGCTGAAAGAAATAATAGAGTCTTAATATAAATGGTAAATGCAATGTTATCATATTCAAGTCTTGGACAAAAATTTTAGGGTGAAGCTTTATTAATAGCTTATCATTTACTAAATAAATCTCTAATAAAGAAACAAAAATAACCCGATAAAAACAATGAAAGAAAAGAAAATCAAATCTTAATTATTTAAAGGTTTAGGAATGTAGAGCTGTAGTTAAAACTCCAGAATCTAAAAAAAAAAAATGGGTGAAAGAGGATTAGAATGCATATTACCGAGAGATGCAATTTTTTATAAAAATATATTTAAATCTATTTCGAGACAACTACAAGCAATTCATCCCATAAGTGAAAAAGAAATTTCAAATCCATTTGAACAAACTGAAATTAATGATGAATCTTATCAATAAATAAAGACAAGTAAAAGGGTTAGAAAGGTAAAAAATTTTGAACCAGATTTCTTTATGTTTTAAGTGAAAAGGACTAGTGAAAGCATAACAATAAAATTTCTTATTATTTTAATGCGGAGTCTAATTCTATTACATATGAAGAGGTAATGAAATCTCAAACTTTTACTTTTTTTAGAGAAACAACAAATGATGAAATGAACTCAATAATAAGAAGTAACATTTGAATTTTGGTTGACGTTCCACCAAGTTCTAATCTAATAGGCTGTAAACGAATTTTGAAAAAAAAAATGAAGGTGGATGGAACCTTAGGTCAATTTAAAGTAAGGTTAATAGCCAAGGGCATTACACGAAAGTAAAGGATAGACCACTTTGATACTTGTGCTTCAATAGCTAGAATTGCTACAATTAGGCTTCTAATTTCATTTGCCTCGATTTATAATTTGATTATACATCAAATGATGTAAAGATAACATTTTTAAATGATAAATTAAAAGAAAAAGTATATATGGAACAACCATAAATGATTTATCGTTCCAAGTCAAGAGCATAAGGTTTGTAAACTTGTAAAATCATTGTATGGACTTAAGCAAGCATCAAAACAATGGCACCAAAAGTTTGATGAAATTGTTTGTACTAATGGTTTTAGAATTAAAAAGTCAGACAAATGCATATATAGCAAATTTGAAAATGGCAAAGAAGTCATAATTTACTTATATGTGGATGATACGCTAATATTTGACACTAATTCAGAACAAGTTAAGGAAATAAAAAAATTTATCAAATAACTTATCAATAAAAGATATAGCTATAACGGATGTTATTATTGAAATTAGAATAATCCAAAATAATAGTGGCATAACCTTGTCACAATCGCATTATATTAAAAAAAAAACTTAAAAAGTTGATCTTTTCAATTGTATTTCAGTATCTACACCCATGGATTCTTAACTGAAATTAATGCATAATACTAGTAGAACAATCATTCAATTACAATATGCAAAAGTAATTGGTTATCTAATGTATTTAATGACTTGTACAAGGCCAGACATAGAATTGCTATTGAAAAGTTATGTAAGTACACAAGTAATCCAAGTAACTTGCATTGACAAACAGTTAAAAGAGTATTTTTATATTTAAAGAAAATAATTAATTATGGATTGTGTTATAGTGAATATCCTTCAGTTATAGAAGGATATTCTAATGCTAGTTGGATTATTAATATGGAATATCATGTTTCTACAAACGGGTGGATCTTTGTATTTGGTGAAGGTGCCATTTCTTAGGGTTTCAAAAAACAAATATGCATAACGAATTTCACCATGGCAATTGAATTTATTACATTAGCCGCAACAGCTAAAAAAGCTTAATGGCTAAAAAATTTATTATATGAAGTACTTTTATGGCCTAAACCAATTTCTTCAATTTCTATCCAATGTGATACTGAAACAACTCTAGCGAAGACATATAGCTAAGTATATAATGAAAAGTCTAGACATACTGAATTAAGACATAACTATGTTCTACAATTAATTTCAAATACAGTGATCACTATAAATTATGTAAGGTCAAGTGAAAACTTGATGGATCCTTTAATAAAAAAATCTTTCTAGAAACTTGGTAAAAAATACCTTAATAGAGATAGAGCTTAAGCTCATAAAATAAAGTCCCCCATAATGGAAACTCGACTTAACACTTGGTATAACATCAAGTCTTGAGTTCAATGAGACAAAGTACATCATTTGCATGTGACTGCTAACACTTTAGTAATATTTAATGTCATCCCAGGTAAAGTGTTAGGTATCCATAATGGTAAAAGAATAATGAGTAATATACTCATAATAAACCCATAACATAAATATGTTAGAGTATTATAGTTATGAAAACACTCTTAATGGAAGCTACCTATGTAAGTGTGAAGTGTGGTTACTTCTAAGAGCTTAAGACCTAGGCTCTAACAGCACTCATAAAAAGATGATACAAACACATGGCCATAAATGTGTCACCGAATACTGAGTATTTATTAGGTGATGAAATCATTGTGTGAGACAAGTTCGATTAACCAAATGAAATAGTTGGTTCAAAGCATAGTCTACCATGCGATTTCAATTAATTTTAACTTGTTTTCACTAAGTAAATGTTTAAATCGAAAGATATCTTCATTTATGCAATTGATTTCTAAAGTTATCATATATCTGATTTATTTTGAAAAAAATGGAAGATTGTTAAAGATTTTTAAAATAAAATATGAGAAATTATCTCACATTAAAAAAGAAAAATTAAAGATAGATAGTTAAGTCTGTTCAAAATAGAAAGATAAGTCTGTTCAAAATGAACAGTTCAATTATTCAAAAATAGATAATTTTTGTCTATTTAAAATAAAGAGTCATATCTATAAAAAAATACACTTATCTATTTATAAAAAAGCTCTCCTGATTTTTTAAAAATATACAGAAAAACAATTATTAGAACTCTTTCTTTTTTTCAAACTCCATATTTTTTTTATAAAAGTTTTGTTGCAAAAACTTTTATAGAAGTTCAATGATTTTGTGATATGCCAATGATTGCTCGATGGATTGATTTCATCAGTGTAAAATGTAGTCAATCATTGGATTTTATTATATCCTCAAAATTTATTATCTACAACTTTTTTACATACTTACTAAGTAAATAATACGATGGAGACAAATAAAACCTTAAAGAAAATGATACCGTTACATGCTTTGAAGCTTCTTTTCAAAATTTTAGATTTATCAGAATTAATAATTCTAGTTTTTCAATGTTTGTTCTAACAAAAAAGAACCTATCTTAAGAGTGAAACAAACAAAAATGTACATAAGTATTACCAAATAGCAATTAAAAAAAAAAAAAACTATTAATACTCTGTTGATTGATGAAATTCTTGTGTTTATGTTTGGTAAAAATCCTTATGGAACATTTTAATTAATACAAAAGTTTTATTCAAAGAAATGTCTAATTATTGATTAATTATAACTTTTAATTTTAACTCATAAATTTTCATTTAATAATTATACTTTATTTCAGAAACTAAATTCCAATAATACTTTATATCAAACCTCAAAATTTATTTTTTTAAGTAAGAGAGTCAATATTGTAAAAAATCAGAAAAGATCGATTAATCAATAATCAAATCTTTCATAATTAAAAAAAAAAATCAAATCTTTCATTAGTTTAACGAGGATCCAATTACCAAATCATTAGATTTGTTAAGAGTACAAATGTAATTACCATATATAGCTACGAAATGTAATTACATGGTATAGGGGTAAAAGGCTTTCAATTCACATACTCAAAGTGGTGTAATTTATATTCTATTGGCTACAAAATCGACCCAAAGAGATAAAAGGTTTCAACAAGATACCTAACATCAGGGATCACAGGCATGAAAGCCAAAATGAGAAAAAAAAGCTTATTACTTTATTCCCAGCTAGGGTCTAGGGTAAAACTAAAAGCATACATTGGTTGGTCTATTGAAATAAAGTCTGGCCAGTTACCAAAAAGCTATAATAATTTTGCACTACTGGGCCCAAGGTCTAATGGATTACCAGTTTTTTTTTTTTCTGCTTCACTGGACAGTTTAGGCCCTAGGGTTGATTTGATTTGGGACCATTACATCACCATAGTACAACCCCAAGCTTGTGGAAGGCATAATAATGGTATGGCACAGAAATATACAGGTAACACGTTTTTGTGGGGTCCTGATGGTGAAATTGACACCTTATCTTTCTCACCACAAAAATTTTATTTATATGATTTTTGGATTCAAGAGCAGGGCCCCACATAAATACTTCTTCCATGAGGTTTTATCTATTTTTAGTTGTAATTGAAGCTAGAACCTTCTTTATTAGTTTGATGTGGGGTGATGAAAAAGGAATTATGTTCCGGGCTCTGGCTAACTCCTTTTTGTTAAAAGTAAAGCCCATAAATTGGGGAGACAGCATTTCTCAGTAACGCCCACTATGAGAGAGATGTGCTTGAGTGCTCAGACACATGGCTTTTCCTTTTCCACTTAGAGCCCACACGCCAATATTAAGGCCCAGTAGAGAATCAATTACACCAATATCTTATCATATTTCAGATCAAAGAGGTAGGAAAAAAAAAAAACCCTTAAATTCAATCAAATTTGACATTTATATCCCATGTAAGATTTATATGGCTTTGTTGAGAGTTTCCGACTAAAAATTAATTGATTAGAGGTGAAGCCTCAATTCGATAGATATAAAGTTTTATGTGTGGGCATAATAATGAAGGGGGATAATAACGAAAATAACACCTACTCGGACATGATGTTAAATTTAAATATGAACGTTCTATTGATTATATAAGAAAAAGTTTTTATTATATTTATATGCACAAATTACTTTCAATTTAATAGTTATGGGATTTCTTTTATCTTAACTTCAATACCTCATGTCTATCATCAGAAAATAATACTACTGTTTATCCTTATAATACTAATCTATCCATGAGTTCTTTTTGGAAGTTTAATTCCATTGCAAACAAAGTTTTAGGTGCAAGCACAAAAAAAAAAAAAAAGGGAACAAAATCGTAAGTGGTTAATTCATCTATAAATCACAAATGAACTAAGCAAGAAAAAGAGCTGTAAATCCCAAAGAGGTTCATGCATATGATAGAAAAACAGAGAAGTTGGAAAGAAAGCAGCTTGAGCTTTGGGAATTATTAGGAAAAGCCTATTCTCATTTTCTAATTATCCCAGTAGGACCCTTCCCAAATAAAAAAAACTGCAAAAGTTTCTAACTTCTTCTCTTTGTCACAAAAAGAAAATCATGACAAGTTCAGAGCATTTTTGAGTGTCTAAAAAGAACCAAAGAGGGCAGCCCAGACCCATGTTCCCCGTAAGTTTTAAAAGGTTTCAAATGTCCTCGAAAAGGAAATCATTCCATCTTAAAACTATGTTTTTGGTAGACCTGTACTTGTTCAAGAGTCGAACGATTATCTGTTTAAATTTAGAAGTTTGTTCAAAATTTAAAAGAGTTTTAACATAAATTTTAAATTCTTTAATTTTAGATTTGTTTAAAAAAATCAAATCTTAAATACGATATTTGAGATCAATATTTGATTTGATTTGAAAATTTTTTATAATTATAATTGTATTATATATAAATAAATATGTAACTAAATAATATAGGTATTTACATTAATATAATATGTCTATATGATCAATTCTATCCGAACATCAAATTAATTTAATAAAGTTATTTTTTATAATGTTTAATTGATTATTTATTTTTTAATTAATATTTATTATAAAAATTATTTTTATTTTTTAATTTAAATATTAACATAATTTAGTGGACTTGAACAATTCATTTTAAAATTAGTCGAACTTGAACAATAAAATTAAGCCTATATTTCAAATCATACAAAATTTTGAATAAACCTAAAATTTATTAATTTCATGCATAAATTCGATTTGGCCTATGAATAAATCTACCTATACTTGGTAAAAATTTTCTGCAAATTATCTTCCCAAAATATATCTGTTTGTGCTCTGACGAAGGTGGCCTCAAATTTCCACTTGCATCACATCAGAGAAAAAGTTCACTTTGCTTCGGTCTTAAGAACCCTCCAAAGAAATTTGCCTTCCCATGAGCAAATTAACTAGAGTTTCAAACCTATCTTTTAACCGCTTGCTAACTAATAATTACATATCTGTCTTTCGTTTTGATGAATCTCTTTATTCTTTTAGATTATTTAATGCAAAAAAACTATTTAGGAATTAGATTTTGTGCTTTTGAATTGTTTTAGTTATTTCAGTACAAAATATGTTACAGCAGGAGGATATAAAAAAAAAATTTATAGATGTTGAAATTATAATTTTAAAATTTTTAAAGTTTTTAGTTTTTTTATTAAAAAAAATCAAAGTCTAAGATACCAACAAAAAAAAAGTAAATTATAAGTCTTAAAATTTGAATTTGAATTTTATATAAATTTATTTTTTGAGAGAAGTTAATAAATCCTTTAAGCTAAATTTTAAATTCAAAGTTTTTAATTCCTTTGATGCAAAAAGTTTGCGGTGGATTTATTAAACTTAACTCATGTTTTTAATCGATATTATGTAATAATAATTACACACCTCAAAAGACATTAAAGTACCACTCTTTGTTTTAACCCATGGGAGTGGTGTTTCTCACAAAGAAAAAGATAGAAATATGTGCAAAGATAAAACGAATCCATGCAATCCACGCATGTAATAACAAAATGCTTTCCATCATACAGTAACTGATTTGTTTTTCTTATTCAATTATTATTTATAATTATGAAACAAGCCCATCTGAATCGTGTGAATCATGTTGATTCTGGGTCAAAATCTTACTTTTTGAATGGTCTATGCAATATCTACCCAAATTATCACTGACAGCTTTATTACGGAGGCTAGCCTCATTATTTGAGTTTTGGTTGTTCTCATGTCGGGTATGTATTACTGTACTAAAAGTCGAATTTAAATTCTCCTATTCTTATAACATAATAATGAAAAAATGGATTTTTTTTAAGAGTTGAATTTGACTACCCACTCTGAGTGATTTGAAAAAAAAGGAAAAAATATTTTAGTGTTTGTAAAGGGAAAAAGGAGTTATTTGAAAAAATGGATTTTTTTTTAAGAAATTGGTATATTTTTAATAAATAAACATCAATATTTTTACTTGTATTTTGATTTTTAAATATTCTTTTAGTTAGATATATGAGGACTCTTAAAAATATTCTTAGTCAAAAATTTTATAATTAAAGGAAGAATCCACTTATATAAGTATAAGTCAAAAAAAATTTTATAATTGGATAAAAATTATTAAGATTAAAAATATTATTTTGATTCAAATTACTTATAAAATTAATTATAATCAATTGATAAAAAATTTAAACTAATGTAAGCAAATTCATACAAATGAATAGAGACTCATTTGCACTAATATAAGTTTTATATATTTTTTTATCTTTGAATTATAAATATTAAAGTAAATATTATTTTAAACTAAATTAATTATGAATTTAATATGGATTCCATGATTTTCTTTCGTGTATACACTGGACAAAATAACAGCATGAAGAAAGCAAGCACATGGCAAAACTGAAATCACAAGAAACACCAATGGTTGGCAATTATGCAAATGGATATCATCACCATTAACCATTGAGTGAAACGACAACCGTATTTCTTGGTAGCAATGGCAACCAAAATTCAAAAACCTGTTCCTGGATTAGATATTAGTAGTACTATAATACTACTATTATATTCACTTATTATATGTTTCGGAACAGAAGTTTGATTAGATCATCGATTTGATTTATTGAATTAAAAATATATAAATCTTAGTCAGGTTGTAGTAATTAATTAAGGGATTAAAAACAGAGATAAGTCTCCCTCTGATTCACTGGAAAAAATATGAAAATTATTTTTCTTGGCATTTCTGTTTCACCTAATTGGTCCCAAAACATCACATTTTTTTGTACCCTCCTCAACTGCATCATGCGGGACGTGCCCTTTGCACACGGCATATGTCAAATCAGGGTAATTTATCAACTGAGGCTTTTTTTTTTCCTTTTTATATTACTACTAAATAATTATTTATTTTAGATTTTATATTTACGGTGGAGATTCCTGATTGAGCGGACTGGTAAGAGGAGATTTGTTTGCTTCCGTAAAGTCGACCTGCGCCTTTTCCTTTTACGAAAATACTTCATTTAAAAATTTAGTAATTCGATTTGTGCAATTTCTTTCAGCAATTATTTTTTATTGTCATTGTTCATTGAGAATTGCTTTATATAAAATATGGTATTTATAAATCTATTTTCTGCGCCACCGATCATGGGTGAAAACTTTGTTATTGTTTTATTTATTTATAATTTATGTGTACAGAAGTCATCAGCTCTACTGTTATCAACTACTACTAATTGAAATAACAACCGCGATGAATTCTGTAGTTATTAGGTGTCCCATATCAATTATTTTCAATTGCTAAACAAAGAAAATAATTGGGGTTTTTCCTTTTTCCTTTTTCTTTTGTTTTTAAATGCAATTACTGAAATAGAAAAGCCAAGGATGAAGGGAACTATCCAAGTTTTGAAGGAAGCGCGGGGTATTCGTCCCAAATCCAACTGTTTCTAAGAATCCAGTAACCGTACACGTGCCCAACTACATCACATCAACCCATTGGACATAACATCCTTGTCGATATAGCGACGCGTCACATCCATAAAACGCTTTTGTGCATCCGAAGGAAAATTCCACTGCATTCCCTATTTGGCCCTCCCACACTATCCCCGTTTTACTTTACCACCCCCTCAAACCCCATCAACCATCAAAAACATCAGTATTGATTTGTGGGCCCCCTTGGCCAAAAAATTGTGGACCCCTCTTTTATTCATTACTTTGCAGTTTTTAACAGAGATGACATCGGATCGGGTTTGGGGTGGATTTTGTTCGTCTCAAACCCGATTCGATTTCATATTTTATAAATTCGAACTTGATTCGAATTTTTTTAATATTCGAATCCGATTCGATTTGATATTATATAAATCGTATTCGATTCGATTCGAAATTAATAAAAATATTATTTTTTAAATATAAAATATTATTTTTTAAATATAAATATTTAAAAATATTATTATATAAATATAAATAATTAATTAATTAATTAAAAAATAATTTTTTAATAATATCGGGTCGGGTAAAGTTGGGTTTTAGGCATACCCGACCCCTACCCTGATCCGAAATCGAAATTCAAAAAAAAAAAACCTTATCCTATAAGATCGGGTCGAACCGAAACCCATCGGGGACGGGCTTGATTGCCGTCCCTAATTTTTAACCTCCCACTTTCTTCATTAGTTATTGCTGTTATATTAAAATATAGCTAGCTTGTTACCACATATTATTTTTATTTTATTTATATTTAAATAAAAATATAAATTAATATTATTTAATTATTTATATAATTAAAAATATGTAAAATATAAATAATATAATTAAATTATTAAATTATAATAAAAATAAAATTTTGAATTAAAATTTTGATAAATTTTAAAATATATGATAAATAATATTAAAAAAAATCTAAAAAATATTATAAATAATATTATTCTAAAATATTATTAAGCATACGAACAGAGTATTAAAATAGAAACTAAAAGTTTATCGCTTCAAATTAATTTTCTTCAATTTACATCATTTTTTGCTTCTCTTATCATTTTTGTATATTTGTAAATTTATGTAATTTTAATATAAATTTTATTTATTTAAGAATAATAATGATTTTAAATATTTAAATAATATACATGATAGCTTATTCACATACATTTTTTTTTTAATTTTAGTAATTTCGTGATCTTTATCATCTGTATAACTTTTCAAATATTTATGCTTTTCAATTGTTTCGAGGTTGACATTTGATGTAAAATTATGTTCCTATAACAATTGAAATGAAATAATTTTAAAATTTGAGTAAATAATAATATTAAATTGTAAACAATTATTAAAAAATTTATTAAACAAAAATTTAATAAAATGTATTAAACTACTTATTTTTTTGTATATTTTAAAGTAAATATCAAGAATAAATACAGACTATCCTCTATATAAAGTATTTCATGAACATGTGTACTAATCCATATTTAATTTTTATGAAAAAAAATTATAATTATTGAATTTTACTTCAAAAATATATGAATAATCTATTAACTCTTCTAATAATTTGTTCAGTTTGACATCTCTATCCTTGCGTGAGTGAGCTTTATATAAGTTTATTGGTTGTCATGGGTCTTTTTGAGAATCCAATGGCTAATAACAGCCTGGTTAACCAACTTGAGAGTCCGGTAAATTACATATATTCTGTTGTTATAAATTGACTTATATGCTCTTCATTTATCATCATTTATGGGTAAAGAATGAATCAAATAGACTTTACTAAATGATAACGTGATTTTAACAGAAACACAGGGAGTTAGCAAGGGAAGCTGTGAGCAAAAGTCATGTCCTATCGAAGAATGGTGAACCTGTTGATAAGCCACTATTACCCCTTCCCAATAAAGCAACTAAGATATTATTTGCTGGAAGTCATACTGGTAACTTGGGCTATCAATGTGGAGGTTGGACCATTACATGGCAAGGTCTTAGTGGCAATGATTTCACAAGTGGTACTTTTTAAATTTACACTTAAAACAACTAAAAACGTACATATAGGTTTTGTTGGCCCTAAAGTTTTGATGAATAAAATGACCCAGAAAAGCATTTAAGTTTTATTATTACCTTCGTTAAATTTGGTGACATGCTTTGAATTTGATAGAACAGGATACAAGAGTCATTCGATTAATTATAAAAATAACAGGCACTGAATATTTTACTATCTAAAATCAATCAAAGTGGTAACTGTCATTTAAAATATTGTGAGAATTTGCTATTGTTATTAACATATCAAGGGGTTAGCTAAAATTCAAACAGATTCAGTTTAGCTGAGTTGAGGGCTACCAAGGCGAGCCATTTAATCTAGTTATTTCTTGATCTTTTGAAAACTACCAGGAGCTCCAGAAGCCAAGTTTTACCCAGAAACCTCAACCCCGTGCTTTCTGCATGTGGTTTTGTTTTGTGCAAGTAATAATTCAGGGCTAGAGAGAGATTCATGTGACTGGTGCTCATCTGACAAGTCCATCCCAGGCAAGATGATTTTGCATGAATTCTTTGCGAACAACTCTGCAACTACTTCATAGCCATCTCTTGAGGCAGTGTTATAGAAGCCAGCTATCAGTTCAAAAGGGTGTGCTCGGGTTTTATACCATGAGTACATCAGTGAGACTTTCCCATACACATTCACTACAATATCACTGAAAATTGAAGAGGCAAGAGAGATGAGACAATCTTTACGAGATATAAGCTAGCTTGAGTA
Source organism: Durio zibethinus (assembly GCF_002303985.1). The sequence goes on from NW_019167893.1 coordinate 6,815,437, forward strand.
TCAGGAAATAAAGAAGTCACCATAAAGACTTTCCTATGATCCATCGTGATCCTTGAAGAAGCTATATGAGTTAGGTGACTAATCATAAGTGGGAGCATCATGTGGACCACCTAGTCCCCATAATGGATTTTCATTTGCTTCAGCATGTTGCTTAAGAAAGTTAAGCATGTTGATGTCATAACATTGGAACTCCCCAACTCCAGCAACTATGCCACTTTTGGCAGGTTCGTGACAAGAGGGATAATGGAGCTCGCTATATGGTCCCAGACTCATTGAGATTCCCTGAAAAATTATAATATAGAAATTGTAAAATTAGTTTTAAATTTAGATGAAGTTATATAGGGATAAGAATTCTATTAAAATTTAAATTGATTTTTTATTTAAAATTTTAGATAATTCAATAATTTTTTAAATATATATTTTTGATAAATAATTTAAAATTAATAAATATCCTATATGTCATTTTAAAAATTTTCTTATGTGTAAAAAAATGAAACTATTCACATAAGTATCAATGTCAACAAATTCTATCAGGTAATTAGATATGTTGTAATATAATATATAAAATATATTTAAAAGTAATATTTTTAAATTAATTTTAACATTAAATAATATCGATCATTTTTGTTAATTTTAGTTAATTTTGACGCATTAATTTGTTTTGATTGATACAAGAATATAAAACAGATTTTATTATTTTTAATTTATTTTATTAATTTATTATTATTTTTAATTTAATAAAAATAAAATTGATTGATAAAATAATCATTAAAACCTAATTTTTTTATATTTTTTTTTTAAAAATTAAAATTCATAAGTATATTATTTAAAAAAAAATCATACTTTTTCTCTAAAATTTAATAATTATAAAGTTAAAGTTTTTTTTTTCATCTCTTTGTTTTATCTTAATATTTATATAAAAAAATACTCATTTAAATATTATATGATTAGATTAAGTATTTAAAAATATTATAATAAATTGATGATATTATTTTTTATATTTTAAAATTTATTTGTTTGTTTTGTAAAAATATTATATATTTATTTTGTAAATTATTAATATATTATTATATACAAATTCATTCATATTTATAAATATGTTTGTCTTAAATTTAAAAATTTGAAATAATATATCAAAATAATTGATATAGATATATATTATTTAAAAAATAATTAAAATATATTGAGTATGGTATTAATAACTTTACTAATGATCGTGATTTTTTTTAAAAGGTAAAAAAATTTTAGTTTTATTCCATCTATTTTCTTCTTAAGTGGATTCATGTAATTTTATTTATGTTAAATTAAATGTATTTACAAGAAATAACTTTTTTATACGAATTCAAATAACAAATATAAAACCCGCTTTCATCGTGTCCATTGAAAATATCATTCGTAGGCCGTTTGACTCTAGTTAACTACAGCCTGTGAGGTGCAACGAGGGTATTTTAATCTAACTACGCAATTTATTATTCACCCTGTCAAATTTTTACTTCCCCAAGTCAATAAGAGCATTTAAACTCGGGATTTGACGAGCGGTGAAATGCTGAATTACTGTTTGTCGTGTATTCAGTTCTCAGTATCCTCCATAGAAATGAGCGTGTTCTCGTCAGACTCTCGAAAGGATAGTTTACCGAACCAGCGGAGCTCCCTAGGCGACGATCATGAAGCCGTTTCAGAGACCTCCGTATCACGAGGCGGGGTAAAGTTAACCAGCAGGGCCTCAGGGCATAATACAAAAGGGGTAATTACGACATTTCAAACTGGAACCTTATCGTCACGCTCCTTTTCGTGGCATCGTGTCAACACGACTAAGGAACGAACCGGGTTCATCCGTACCCCCAAACAAAGGATTAGACCTTCCGCCAAGTTGGATTTCAACGTGGCCATCGATCCTAGTCAGCAATCGCTACCCTTACCCTTTATAATGCCCCGGACCACTTCCCCTGCTAAATCGTCATCCAAAACCCAAGGAAAACGCAACACTCTCGTCTCATTTTCACTTTCACGCTTTCTCTCCCATTCTTACTTCATCGGTTTTTCCTTTTTTTCGTTCTCGTTGCCGGCTATTTTCGCCGGAAAACTGAAGCATTTCGCCGGGGAAAAAGATGGAGTCACCGGCTACCGATGATCTTCGCGTGAATTTCCCAGGCAAAATCGTTACGTCCTCGTGCCGTCGCGTATTTCGGGAACTTGAACCGTAACTGAAAAAAAACCCTTAAGCAAAAGCGACTTTACTTGGCAGAGTTTTGAAGTTATTCCATGCTTTATCTGGGAAATCAGAGGCAAATAAGTATATATAACAATCAAGCTTAAGAGTCTTGAGTCTTGGTAAACCGCATTGATTTTTTGCCCTTCCAAAAATTATATTAGGAATTTCTGTGTCGATTGCGTTTGCGGATCTCATCACAAAGCAATATGTTTTCCAGTTATCAAAAAGAATAATCAACTAGAGTTTGAAGAGCAGCCGTGGTAACGGTGGAAGCGCTTTTCTTTTTTTTTTAATCAAAGCTGAGAAACATGCCTTTCCCAATGAAGATCCGACCGATCGATTTCAACACGCTAGAAGAGGTGTCGCCGCCTCGGTTGGAGACAGTAAAGCCGGTTGTGAAATCGCGTTTCAAGCGGCTTTTGGAGAGGCAGTTCCCTAGCGTTTTGAGGAATTCCGAGGCGGAGAAGGTCGGCGCTGCCGCCCCCGATGATCTGCCTTTTAACAAAGAATGCACCGCTGAGTTCGAGCCGAGCTCTGTTTGCTTGGCGAAGATGGTGCAGAACTTCATCGAAGATAACAACGAGAAACAACAATTTGGTGCGGTTAGGTGTAGCCGGAACCGCTGTAACTGCTTCAGTCGCAACTGCAGCGACAGCTCCGAAGACGAAATGGATGATTTCGATTTTGGTGTCTCTAATCTCACTTCGTCCAGTGAAGCGTCTGAAATTCTAATGGTATAACAATTACTTCCACTTTTTTTTTGTTCTAAAGTACTTTTTGCTGTAAGATATAGTTTTTCTCTTTTAATTTGTTTTGCCCTTTTTATGGAGCAGAGTTTGGTTTCTTGTCCGAGTATAAGTGAAAGGAATTTACTGGCGGATACAGCGCGGATTGTGGAGAAGAACAATATCTGTAAGCGTAAAGATGATTTTTGCAGGAAGATTGTTACTGATGGATTACTGGCCCTTGGATACGATGCTTCTATCTGCAAATCTCGCTGGAAAAAATCCCCCTCTTATCCCGCCGGTACTTTCTCTCTCCAATCTTTTTACTAAAAGAATCTCTACATTTCAATTTGCTTCCTCTCAAGAACAAAGAAGATTATCTATGGCTTCAAATTAGTTACACAGATATTTATGCTATCAATTACTCTGTTATGGCTTGAATTTTAATAATTATGGACATAATAATTGTTTATTTTTAACAAGCAGGGGAATATGAATACATAGATGTGATAATTGACGGGGAAAGATTGCTGATCGACATCGATTTCAGATCAGAATTCGAAATCGCCCGATCAACAAAGACATATAAATCAATCCTCCAAACGCTACCCTTCATCTTCGTAGGCAAACCTGATCGTCTCCAGAAGATAATTGCTATTATTTCCGAGGCGGTAGAACAAAGCCTGAAGAAGAAAGGAATGCATATTCCTCCGTGGCGAAAAGCTGAGTATGTCAAGGCCAAATGGCTCTCTCCTCATAACCGAGCCACGCCTTCACCTTCACCCACTCATACACCCACATTCACAATTGGACCACTCAAAGAATTTGAAATCGAAACCATAGCTAAAGAAAAAACTGGCCAACCTTTGTTTGAATTGGACCCTGATGAGAAAAACTCAGTTGAAGATGCTGAGTTGGGGGAGTCCATATTTGCTTTGTCTGAGAGCTTTGAAGAAGAAGGGAAGGAAAAGATGGAGAAAGAAGTGTGGAAGCCACCTGAGATAAAGCCTAAGAGCTCACAAATTGGGATTAAGATCGTGACCGGTTTGGCCTCTGTAATTGAAGATGAGCCAAGAAAATTTTGACTTCGATTTTTTTTTTCTCTACTCTTTTGGGTTATTAGAGAAACAAATACTATGGTACATGGTTTAACTGTTTAAATCCCCTTCTGTTTTTTATGTAAGGGTTGATCTGATTTTACTACTAATATGAAATAAGATTGTTATAGAAATGGTTATGAAGAGAAGTTAGTAAATTTGTTCTTAAGCCGGTGCCTCTTATTTTTTCTTACTTAAACCTGCAAGGAAGTCCTGAAACTGATTCGGTGATTCCAATTATCTCTCTCTTTTTCTTATCTCTTTTTATTCTTGTTGGGTGTTTTTTATTTTGATCTTCTGCAGCGAGGGATATTTGAATTGTGGAATCAAAACATACAGGGAAAAGGTAATTCCCCATCTCTTGTGCTTTGCCCTTTTCTCTTTTTTTTTTTTTTCAGCTAATTTATCAGTTTCTGATCTTTAACAATGTTGTTTTCTTAAAGGAGTAGAACTGAATTTTATGTTGATGGAAGCGGGCTCGTGCAGTCTCGAGCGCTGTGAGGTTAGGCCTAAGCTATTTTTTAATTGCTCAACTGATACTCTGCTTTATTCATCTTTGCTATTATTCTATCCAGTATTTTATTGATGGTATTAAATGATTTCACATTTATTCACCGGTTTTGGTGTGGCCGGAATACCTTTTTTTAACTGGTTTTCTGATTATGACCCACGGTTTTGGTTGATGGATTAATTCCATTCCCTAACTTCGATTGCTTAGTGGGGAGATGGACCAGAACCAGAGGTCAATTATGGCTACGTCAGAATTAGATAAGCCTTTGAAATTTGAGAACTACTTTGTATGGTAATTCAAGCATAAATGGAAAAGTGATAATTTTGATAGTAATATTCTTTTTTTAGAACAAAAGATATTCTAATTGAAAATTTTAGCTCATTTCTTTCGGTCCAAATCTAATGTTTGCTTAATATTGGCCTGTGAATGACGTTTTTTTGTCTATGTAGTAGTTGGCATTTCTATATATTCTGATTCTGATATATTGCCAGATGAATCTGGCGTTGTGTCGGTTTCTTACTCTCTTTTTTTTTTTCTTATCTGTCTCCCAAAATGAAGGTAATGGAAGTTACTAGATGTGAAAACTGAAAACAACATCATCTTCTGTTGAATTACAAGGGGAATATATCCATGACTGGGTTTGGAGCATTCTGTTAGCCTTGAGGCCCGAGCCATTGTGGCTTTGGTGGGCTGCTGGTCCCCTCCCCGGCATTTGAGAGTAGGAGTTTAGACCTGCATTTGTCCAGAGCTGGGAGGTGGTCCAGCGAGAGAAGAAAAATTAAGAATTTATGAAACTGCTTATGGTACAAGCTTGGCCTCTTTTCCAACTTTGTGGAAAGTTGAATCTTTGGATAATTCCGAATTTAAGGACATAATTTCACAGTTGGGGGGGGGGGGGTGGGGGTGTTGAAAATGTCTTTTACTTGCAGTACGGGCAAAATTAAAAAAAAAAAAAAAAGTTGGTAGGAATGCAGCGACATGCATGAGCTTCCTCCCTGCACAAACACAGGACTTAAATTTCAATTGATAACAAGATTAATAGCTTTGAAAACACCTTTTTGTTATTGGATCAAGGCTCAAGCCTGGAATCTCTTACTGGAAATCTACACTTGTCAGCTCATTCACCAAAACTCGAAGGCCTGTTCATAAATCCACTGGAATCTCTTACTGGAGATCTACATTTGTCAGTTGTTTTTAGTGTTCATACTCATGCTAACATGCACCAAAGCTTGTCGTTTCTATGCCTCGTACTGACGCCGGGGGTCCACATGGTACTAGGAAATTGCAGCAGAGAAAAAGCCATTTAATAATTCAACAAAAGCCGTTTGATTATTTATTTATTGTGTTTAAAAACTCCAGAAACAATCATTGCGTTTGTGAAATTTAGTACTATTATTTCTCCAGATTAAACCTGATAGCTCCTTTTTTCCGCTTCTCTGTGTGGAAAGATTCTTTGAGGTCAAATCCTGCTGTTACGTCCAAAGTTTACATTAGTTTTAGTACTACAGTAGTAGTATTTTATTTATTTATTTATTTATTTATGTGCTTAATTATTTGTGAAAGCAACCTCGCACCAACTACTTTTAAGCTCTCTGTCTCTACTTCTATTTTTATTGCATCAGTTATAGCCTGTCCACGGATGCACACTGGGTTTCGTTGCGTCTGACTTTTTCTTGAGATAAAAAAAAATTGGGTTATTACTTTTTTGTAAAAAGACAAATCTGATCATTGCTTTGGGATCAATCTTTTATCGATTTTTTACTGAAATTATATTAAATAATATTTAATAATCTTTCCTTACAAAGAGTTTTTTCAAAAAAATGATGAACACAACAATTTTATTTATTATAATAATCCAAAAAAAATTAAAACAAATGCCTTAACAAATGGAGTAAACGTGCTTCTTGAAGTTGACAAAAGCAACTGTTTGTTTAGAAACTAAAACATAACGTTTTTTTATATGGAGTCTGTTTTATCACATGCTTCATAAACAAAGCCCACCCCCCCCCCCCCCAAAAAAAAAAAAAACGGAATATTAAAAGAAAAAGTGTATATACAACAAACCTTTTTTAAAGTGGTCGGCTTTTAAATTAGGTGTCATTTTTTTAATCAAGAAAATGTCACTCTGGCATTTTCAGAAGTCAATAATTTTTGTGCTCCTTTGATTCCTTTCGCCATTAGTTGCCCCGGTAAAGTCTAAAAACGTACTTCCCAAAAATATTCACAGTAGCATTAAGCCTAGAATATGATACTCTAATTTAGAATAAATATTTTGGTTAAAGGTTAAAAATATTGTTGATTTAAAATTTTAAAATTTATTATAATTAATTAATTTTTTATATTTAATAAATTCTTAAATAAATAAAATTTAATCACATGACAATATTTAATCAATTAATCTTTTAACTAAAATCAATTGAATTCTTAAAGGATTTCAGAAAGAGATGATATAAAAAATAGAGAAAATTTTTATTTTAATTTAATTTATATATATTAATTAGGTCACATGAAAATTTATTTATTTATTTATTAATGTCATATAAAATTTTATTTTAATAATAAAAAATTTAACGATATTAGTTTTTTTTATCTAAATAAAAACTTAATTGAATGCAAGTAATGTTAGAAAGATTCATTGATTACAATAAAAATAAAAATTAAATAATTTTAAATTATAATTTAGAGGTTTTTATTATCTTTAATTAAAAATTTTAAAGTATTTTTGTTAATGTAATTATTACATTACCAGCTTGTATGAAATGAGAGTATTTAATTTTAATACTTACACTGATCTTCTTTTATATATGAGTTAAAATATGATACATTTATAACATATCATTTTTATACACTGTTAATTAATGATAGAATAACATATTATTTAATGAATAAAAATAAAATTTTTAGACTCTTAAAAATAAATTTATTTAAAATTAATTAATTATAAAAAATTTGCTCTCCCCTAATTTTAGGATTAATTAATATTAATGTCACAAATGGGCCACGGACTATTTGATTGTTGCAGATTCCAGGCTTATCCATGAAGCCCTATTCTAAAGGGCTTGCTGTATATAGCATCTTAACCTATTTATATTTTGGTGCGAAGATCATTGAAGAGCGGGTTAAGAAAATAAAAAACATATTTAAAGATGTAAAGCTAATAACATCACAACTGTTACTGGATTTCTTGCCTATTCTTACTCCATTGTTTCGCTGGCAAATGAAAGAAATTAAAACACTGAGGAATCAATATAGTCTTTTGCCCCATTTGCAATGTTAATATTAATTAATTTTAAAATTAGAAGAGAGTGAAATTTTAACAATTAATTAATTTTAAATAAATTTATTAATATTTATTTTAAAAATTTAAATTTTTATTTTTATTCATTAAATAAAATATAATTTTAATATTGATTGACAGTATATAAAAATAATATATTATCAATGTATTAATTATTAACTTTATCCGGTAACTACAATTAGCAAAATAAAAATAACAAAGGAGACCAGACCCTTAAAACTCTGAACCAGAGGGACCAGATCAAGCTGTAGTAACGGCCAACGTTAGTTATTTGGTACTAAAAGAGTAGAGAGAAGGAAGGAATAAATAAGAAATAGGAGTCTTCTTCGTGAGGGAGAGTTCGAAGTTTCAATGCCACTTTCTTCTTTCCGTTCAGTATGACTGTAACAACAAAACAAAAAAACAGTGATTCTGTCGGTCGAAAGGACACGACAGTTTCATTCCGTGTCTGATGATCCAAACACATGACTCCCTTCTCCAATCAATGCCTCTTTCCTGTCATATTTTTGGACCACCCATTCCATTAAAGATTTTATGATTCACCACGGTGAATCATAATTTTTGGACCACACATAAAACGTTTCAGTGAGTACATTTTTCGTATAATTCACAATAAGTTATTATTTTTTTTGTACGAAAAAAATTAAAATAAATAAATTTTTTAATTTTTTAAATTAAAATAAGATGTATGATATTTTATAATTTAAAATAAATAATTATAAATCATGTATTCGAAATGATTTTAATAAGTGACAATCGATAAAATTCGAATAAAAAATTTATTTATCAAAAATTATAAATTTAATTAATTGAATCAATTATTTATTACTATTAGTTATATGCTTACGAAAATATTTTTTTTTATTTGAATTACGCAACTCAAAGCAGTAAAAAAGATATTTTCCCCAACCCAAAACTCAAAGAAGAGCCTTTTTCGATTTATCAGATTCGACCTCACTTTCCATGAACCAAAATTTTAATTTAATGCAACAGACCGTTAGGTGAATAATTATATAATTTGAGCATGTGTATGCATTTCCACTTTATATTAGATTAATGCAACGTTAAACTGAAATTTAGGAAAATCTCACAATTATAAACTGAAAAAACTGTAAATTTTTATTATCAGTCCTTTTCGATTCCAAAAACTGGATTTTAATCAATTTCCAAACCTTGGTTTTGCCTTAAGTTGGCAAAGCTAACCAGGGATAGAAAGGATCACCTTCAGCAAAGAATGTGGCTTGATAAGGGGTGGGGAAACCCTGTTTAACACGCCAAAGGTCCAGAGAGAGACAGAGAGAGAGAAAGATTCCTCAACAAAAAAGAACGAAAACGAAAGAGTAACAATCAAAAAAAGGAAGGGAATTAGGCAAATGAGAGAGAGAAGTTTCAAGTTTGTTTTGCTTTGCTAGGAATAAAAAAATAAAAAAAAAAAGGTTGGTTAAGAATAGTTTTAGAAGAACCGAACCTTGACCTTGGACAAGTAACATTTTAGGCTTTTACCCATTTTTTGTTTTGCCATGGATTGGGCTTTGGGGTTGAATTTCAGAAGTATATTAGTCCAACCTTACTCTCCAAGAAAGCTATATTAAACTGTATGTCCTCATGCAAATCAGCTTGGCAACTAGGAAACTATCTTCATCATTAAGAGGAGTATGTCAGAAGCTTAAGTAAACATGTAAGTGTAGACTAATCCTACGTTCTCATCCGGGCAGTTTAAAGGAAATACTGTATATATTAAGAAAAATGCTGCTTGCTTATTTTATTGTATGCAGTTGACATTTTTTTAGCATTAACTGAATGTAAAGACATCCATTGCCATCCCCTGGAACTGAAGCTGAATTTCTAGGCACCAAGTTTAGGCCTTTAGGAGATCTCTTGATTTTGATTTCTTCCCTTCATAATATTATTATATTCACAACCTCCGTTGCTCACGTTCAAAGTCAAAGCATATATAATATATTGATATATATGGAGGTGCCCTGCTGGAACTCTGAAAGAAGTTTGATGGAAATTTCCTTGATTATTATCCCTTTTACTAGCACATGTTATATGTTGTTTTCAGTTTCACCGCCCATAACCACGACAAAACCTCCTTCCCGTCCATACTTTACCATAAAAGTCGTCAAGATTCTAGTATGCGTTAACTATCTTATAAAGAAAAGATAAAAAATGGTTGTTGAGTCAATATTGTTGACCAGTATACCAAGCGGAAAGGCCATAGGAAACCTCTAAAAGGTCACAAGAAAAGTACAGCCAACGAATTTAACGACAACTGCAAATTTTTTCTTGGTTGACTTGCTGTCTTTCAGGTCTTTTTAAATTAGATTGATTTGTGTATATCTAAGACTGCAGAATTCCCGTTTGCTAAGCACTCCATCTCAAGCTCTTTCTATGGCACCACCATCCCCGAAAGAATATATAGAAACAGCTCTTTTTGCCAGCAGCCCTTACGCTCTATCCTACTCGGACTCTAAACAGAAATCGCTTATACTAAGACACCTCCTTTCATTTCTTCAAGAAAACCCTACTTTCAGGCCCTCAACTGGTAGATTCATGCACAATGATGGAACCGAAGTGAACCTTCTATATGCTAGTGGCTGCCTCCATGTCTCCAACTCCACACCTCCCATTCCCCTCATCATTTGGCTCCATGAAAACTATCCTCGGAAGGCACCTTTAGTCTTTGTTTCACTTGATCCCATGACCCCAATTCATCGCCATCATCCTTTTGTTGACAATACTTCTGGTGCCACATCCCCACCTTATATCCTAACCTGGAAATATCCTCCATGCAACCTTACTGATCTCTTGCGCAATCTTGCCCATCTTTTTAGCCATGATCATCCTTTCTCGTATACACCGACGACTAGTTTCACTCACCCTTCTCTTGTTTCTCCGAAGGAAGCTCTTGATAGACTTGTAGGTATGCTTTACTATGACATGGTTGCTTTGCAGGCCAGTACCTTTGGAGAAATAGAGGAGCTATCCTTATTGCAAGAAGAACTGAAGAGGCGTGATCATTTTACCACAAGCTTGATTTCTGAGATGGAGCAGGAAAGGAAGAAGCTGAAAGAGAGAGCAAACAATTGGTTAGAAGAAACAGATAGGATGGAAAACTGGCTAAGAGTAAATGATCGAAGACCAATATTGGCCTTGGATGCAGGAGATGTTGAAATTGAGGATGCTTTCGAAATTGATGACAAGTCAAGAGTGAGACTTGATAGCTCGGCTGCAGATATGGCTATAGAGGATGTACTACATAAATTGGACATGGCACTTGAACAAGACGCTGTGAGTATTGATTCATATATTAAGCAAGTGAGGAGCTTGGCCAGAGAGCAGTTCTTTCTTCTATATTCAGAAATGAAATTAATTAATGGCCTGGACATACCCCATTACCCAAATCAATCGACTTGAATACTTGAAAATTTTTTTCTAGGCATGTTCAGTCCTTAATTGTTCAATTTTTTGTTATCTTTTCCCTAAGGATAAGACACAAATTATACATGCATATATATGCTATTGCTTTCATAGTATTGTTAACGAAAAGTTGTTTGTTGATTTCCAGAAATGATCTGTTCCTATTTGTGTTGATATTCCAATCAAAATTTGGGTAAGATCATATTTAGATATAGCAAACTCCTTTGTGAAAGGAGGAATCAGCTTACAACAAAGTGTGAAAGATTGCATCTAAAATCAATTTAGGGGACATCCTTGGAAAGGGGAATAATTAAAGATGCATTACTACGTTCCAAACACTGACATCACACAGCTCAAGTAATAAACAAAAGATTGTGAGAAAGGGTCTAAGACATCACTTTTCACCGCTCTACAGAATAGGGATAATCGATTTTGCTAATATTTTTATTCAGTTTTATAATTTAATTTGTTTATTAACGAGTGAGAGTGATGTATGATGGCTAAGCTCCAGGATCTTGCCATGGAAGTGAACTAAGTCTCATTGGAAAATTAGCTTATCTTCATACTTAATAAATTAAGCATCAGAATCAGATGATTACATAAAAGATAGGGGGAATAGTCAATGAAAAATTATATATACTCCTCTTTTTAAAACAAAGATGATATGACATCTTCATAGTTGCACCATATATACTGGGACAACCCAGCAAAGAATATATTCATTTGATTTGGTACTTTGTTGTTGTTTTTCTATTTTTTTTTTTGTTCAAATTTGTTTTCCGTAGTTCATATGTATTACGATTGTTTTGACATAGACTTGTATTAAGAAATACTACTACTTATTTTGTTAGATACTGTTAAAAATCAAGTTAAGGAAAAATGAGGAGTTCCATGAATCATAATTCATAGATAATCATTGGGCAAGAGAGGGTGATCGGCTGGAACTAAGCATGAACCTGAACTGATCACTCGTTATTCCGAATTGGGTTCTGCTTTGGGCTAAAGATTTTCAGTGGGTTTCTCAGTCCAGTTTGAACTCTTTCCTTCTTTTGTTTCTAAATGGACCTTTATGTTTTTTTTTTTCTTACAAATCATAACTTGGAGTTTCAATGCTTGGTTATGGTTTCCCTGCTTAGCTGTTGTTTTGGACCCACATAATATTGTATTATGAAACATGAGGTTATCTATCACCACCATTCTACTGTAATGCATCTTTATTAAATTGTTAATGTGACAGCAACTTATGCGATATATACATGATTATAGTCATGAGTTATATAAAGAAATATTCAGACGTTTGTTTCACGAGTAGACTTATTACGATGTATGGGATAAATATATATTTTTGATAATAATAATAATAATAATAATAATAATAATAATGTCACCATGAGTTGAATTGTTCTCAATTGGCTATGCAAGTTATTGTCTTATTAAAAGGTGTAAATAACGAAATTTATTTGTTAGGATTTTTTTTAACCCAAGTAGATAAAGTAAATTATAAATCAAGCAAATAATAAGATAGGAATAAAAAAAAAAAAAAAAAAAAACAACTGAGAGTTGAATAAGGTCGGAGGGTAAATTAGAGCATGTACTTCGGAGATCTGTCTGGGTTACTTGTGGCTTAGGTCAAAGGACCAACGACTTGTACTTTTGTTAACCGACCAATAAAAACAAGCCACGTATTTACCTTCGAGTCCTCATAACGTATACATTTGACCTTCTTTTATTCGCGACCCCGAACGGTAAAATCACTCCCTTCAATTTCCCAACTTAGAAGTAGAGAAAGAAAACTCTCCTCCGGGGAGGCGCGGATCCCATACTTTCCATTCCAAAACTCCTTTCCCTCACTTTTTTTTTTCTTGGTTCTTTCTTTCTCTGTAAAACAGATGCAACAGTAATCTCATCCCGCGAGCGTTCACGATTCCTAACGTACACCCCTCTGCGTGGTCGCCTTAGATCCCATTCTTGCCGTTACCCTTTTTATTCAAATCCCAATCTTTTTCATGTTTGCCTTATTTGTACAGTTCTTTATATCTGCATTTGAAAAATAGCGATCTTAGCTAACGATGGAGATTTCTTATTGGGTCTCTGTTGTTTCGATTGTTCTCCTCTTTTTGGTATCTGGGTCCTTCTCAATTGACAATTTTCACCAAGCGTAAGTTTTTGTTTTTGTTTATTTGCTTATATTTAAACTTTGATGCGTTGTCGAATTGATTTATTGCTATTGGAGTAGTTAAGATTTGATTAGGATATGATTTGTCAATTGTTAGCTTTAACATGAGATAGCTTTTTGCATGGTTTTAAGATCTAGCTGGCACATTGTTGGTTTATTGGTGGTTATTACCTCCAATTTTTTTTTCTTGGATATGTTCCTGATTTGGTCTTATACAATTGAGCTTTAACAGGGGCTCTCAATAATTTTACTAATTTAATATACATGTCAAAATTTAATTGCAAATAATGTTATGAGGGGCAATTTTGAGGCAAGTTTGTTGACCTCTCTGATTCTGCTAAGTTCATTGACTCAGTGTGATGACCATTTGGCTTATTCATAACGTAGGTCAGCAGTTTCCTGATATCATATGGGATCTTAGGTATTGACAATTTAAGTTAAACGTAAAAAAAAATCTTGAAAAGAAAAAAGGGCCACAGCCTGATTCAAATTTAATATGCAATTGCATATTTAGAATAGATCATGGTAGTTATCTTCTCTTAGCATTGAGATTCAGGAAGTCTGGTTACAGTTAAAATGGTTCCTGCTCGGCAGTGATGATTTTGAGAGGCCAGTTATTTTGGTTGAACTAATGCATAATTTGCTTGCTCTGTAGAGGTTTGGCAGTTCCTTAGTTGTCTTTAGATCACTTATTGCTGGTGGGTTCTTATTTATGATTAGTTTTGATGGTGATTTCCATTAGGCTTTGTTGGAAGTTGAAACATTATGTTGAATCTTGGTTTATGTGAACACTCCAAAATTTCTTTTAATGTTTCTCTGCTATGTACTGGAAGCATAAAAAGGAATTATCTATGAAGTCCCAAATTTTCTTTTGGAGAGCAAAGAAGCTTTTATAGATTATAGGTTTTGTGCCTTAGTAGTGCAACTAAACAAGTGAAGCTATAGGATGCAATCCATATAAGCATGATTGGTTTGCATCTTATCTAGATTATGTTTTTTGTTGCTTTAATATAGGGGAGTGTTTTTAATCCATTCTGCAGAATGACAAATAAATCATTAGATGCGTGGGTCTCCAGCTCTTTCAGTGAAAATTATGCTTATGCAAAGACGTGGCATTTTTCCAATAAAATTTTCCATGCACTTGAAGGAAATTTTTTAGGCATGTGGTCCAGAATATTAGCTATAAGATATGGCTTTCTATAGGAAAATTCCTTTTTCAATTGTAAAATGTACATGTAAATGCCTTAAGTGTGACAGTCGATGCCTTTTTGGAACCTGATTTGGTTTTAGCACTGTCCTGGTAGTTGTGCCTTTGCAATAACTTCACACATTCTCAATAGGTCGCAGTGATCTTTTACTTTATCTGATGCTGGTCTCTTTTATTTTTCCTTTATTTTACTTAAATTTATGCATATAGGTTTCCTATCGTGGAGCCTGATCCTGGTCATACAAAGCTTCGCCTTTCGAGGGAAGGCTTGGAAGCCATCAGCAGAATAACTACCCCAATTGCAGCTGTTGCTGTAAGTTTCAAGACATCTAGTATGTATTTTCAGTTTATTGATTTTATTCTGGTGACGTGACTCAAAATATCAATTGGACTCAAAATATGAATTTCTAAATCCAATGGCTTTAGCTGGGGTACCTACGCCACGTTTCCATACCAACTCAACAAAGAAATAAGAAAGAGGAAGTTTCAGATACCCTTCCCAAACATCAAGTATTTATTTGAAATTCATTACTTTTATTCTGGTGACCTGACTCTAAATATGAATTAGTCTCAAAATGTAAAGTGCTAAAGTAGGTAACCCCCTTTTCCAACCCAAGAAAGAAAGAAAAAATTTGCCCATGTTATGTAAATATTGATATGACTGTTGGAATCTCTATGGGTGGTGAATTTGGGAAAATCAATGCACTAAATCATCAGTTTGATGATTTATGGTTCTCAGTGGAAAGTTTTGTTACATATAAGATACAAATCATGCAATATTTACCTATTTCTTTAATGATTTCAAACACGTTATTCTGGGTGAAATACTGGTTGACAATATTGGTTTTTTCCTGTAACATAACTTATCAAATTTGAAGTTGAACCTAATTTGTCTCTTGAGAATAATCCCTTTGGTCTTTGTTCTCCCACATTTATGCAGTCTTTTTTGGATTTGTATATCCAGGTCATTGGCCCCTACCGCTCTGGCAAATCTTTTCTGTTAAATCAACTTCTTTCGCTGTCGTGTTATGAAGGTGTATTCTTCACTGCTATATGCTCCTTTGTTGTTTTGTAGACCTTGTTGTCTCTTTCAACATTTTTGACATTTTAAATGGGATCAATTTAGTGACTTGTTGTTTATGCTTTTTCCCCTTTGCCCCTCAGGATTTGGTGTTGGACACATGCGTGACACAAAAACAAAGGGTAAGACAGCAATTATATTACAATTATGCACAACTTTTACATAGGTGATAGTTACACTTTGTCTATTCCAGGGATTTGGGTTTGGGGAACCCCGCTAGAATTGGATATTGATGGAGTAAGAACTTCTGTTTTCTACCTTGATACTGAGGGTTTTGAAAGCATTGGGAAGTCAAATGTATATGATGATAGGTAATCCCATTACGTGTTCTTCAACTTGCTTTATATAGTATATATTTAGTTATATTGCCTTTCTGATGTCTGTTCATGCAGGATTTTTGCTTTGGCAACTGTAATGAGCTCTGTACTAATTTATAACCTGCCTGAGACGGTTAGTTTTTTTTTTTCTATAATTTTTCCTTGTTTTAAGATTCTCTTTTTGAAATATTGACATGGGAAGCTGAAAAGGCTAGTGTTTTTAACCCCTATAGTTCAAGCTAATCCGTGAAGCTAAATGTTTCTTCAGATATAAAATTAGGACAACAGAATTATGCATTAAATTATTGATTTGAAAAAAATTTGAGTAAAAAATTTGCTAAACTTTAGGGCACTATATATGAAGGTTAGTTTTGCTAAATGTTAAATACTACTTAGGTGTGAGATTCTCGTGGTTAAGATGAGTTTTATTCTTAAAACAAAAATGATTTTTGGGTTTTGATAAATTGAAAATTGGTTTATCTGCATGAATATTCTTTTAAATAGAAAAAATGTCTTCTGATATAAGAAAGTCTTACAGGCTGCCTCTTTCTCTTACTTGATTAAAATTAAAGTGCTATTCAGGTGTTTTGGAAGGGCTTCTCTTATTTTACATTTATAAAAGCGGTGCTGTGAATTTTAGGATTTTAGTTCTTAATTTAGCATCACAATCTATGTATCAGGTCGTGAATTTGTGGGTCAAAAGTCTTGAAGCCTAGACTTAGCTGCTGCCTTTGATGGGTTGATTTTTTTATTGATACACTTGTTTCTGCTATTCTGTCATTAGATCCGTGAAGCTGACATATCTCGGCTGTCATTTGCTGTTGAGCTCGCTGAAGAATTTTATGGAAGGTTTGCACCTCTGCCATATACTGGAGTGAAAGTATTATCAGTTTGTTACATACACTAAGCAAGCTTGGTGGTGTTTTACTTTTTAATGCTTGTTCATATAGACACTAACTTGTTTTGTGGTTTGTTTGACAAATATTTCATGGAGAACAGAGTGAAGGTAATTTATGACCCCTAAAGCGTTTGTTGTCTTTATGCTTGTGCAATTAAGTTGTTTTGCTGTGGAGATTCACAAGTAGCTGAATTTCTTGTAGGGGCAAGATGTTGCGTTTGAACCTGCAAAACTTTTGTGGCTTATCCAGCGTGATTTTCTGCGTAAGTTCATAATTTCCTTCCACTGTATGATACGAAGTTTCATAAGCCCTGATACTTTAAAGTTCAATGTGCCTTGGACATGCCAGCTTATATAGTACTGTCTTTAATATTTTATCTGTGATAGAGTTATTGCTTTCTAGCTTCTAATCTACGTCAAATTCTTATTTATTTTATGTGCTTGTATTTTGTCTGGTTAAACTTTTCTTTGGATTCATTCACTATACTCTTAAGCTTCTTTTAAAATGCTGTGGAAGTGATGGTGCTAAGTTTCTTATTTGGGAGACATTCCTTCCTCGGTGCATTTCTTTTCTATTTTTCTGCAATTTAGATGGAATTTTTTTTATTGTTAAGGAGAGGGGATTTGAACTCAATACTTTCTTTTTGGAAGTAGAGTGTGTGGCTGCCATTGGACTTTTGCCTCTGCTCCACAATTCAGGGGCAATTCACTTACGTTTTTCTTGGTTTTATACAGAAGGGAAATCAGTGAAAGAAATGGTGGACGATGCACTTAGACATGTCCCTAACACTAATGGTTAGTTTACTTGGTCATGCTTAATTGTTGGATAGATGTTTATTTGCGTTAATCTAGCCTTTATTTTTGGGATGATCTTATGATGTTGTGTGTCTGTTGTATCTTCAGGGGACAAAAATATTGATCAGGTACTCCTTCATGACCATACTTGTAGGCAATCCCTAGAGTAATGCTATTCTTGGATCAGAATTTTACAGTTTTTGGAACTTTATCAGGTTAACCAGATCCGGGATTCCTTAGCTGTAATGGGTGATAACAGCACAGCATTTAGCCTACCACAGGTATGTGTTTCAAATATGTTTGTTTATTACTGATATATTAGCTTGTCTCTTTCCCCTTTCACCCCTTTCCTTTTGCTGTTGTCGTTCTGAACAGAAACATAAATGGAATTTTGATGTGTATATGTAATCTTTTGTGAACACGAATTGAGCATGAGACTTTTGATACCATGTATCTGGGTAGACGTTTTACGAGTCATGGTTATGGTTAATATTTGTATTTGGTTTTATTTGGTGGTAGAGAAGGCAAAGAGGTATTTGTGCATGCTTACAGTGAGAGTTGGGATGATGGAATGCATTTATGCTTTTGCTTATTTGTTGATTTGCTGTAGATATATGTTATTTTTTTGCAAATAAAGTTATTGTTAATATCAAAATCTTTAGTATCTAATTGCTTGAAACTTACAGCCTCATCTCATGCGAACAAAGCTTTGTGACCTGAAGGATGATGACCTTGATCCCATATATGTTAAAAAAAGAGAGCAGTTGAAAGAGCTTGTAGCTAGTGTTATACGCCCAAAGATTGTGCAGGGAAAGCCTTTAAATGGAAAGGAGTTTGTTTCATTCCTGGAGCAGGTTAGTTTATGATCACATTCTTAGACCTTCCACTGTTGGATTAAGTCGGAGTTGTTGTGAGAATTCTTAAACTAGTCATTGTTAGGGATGGTGATTGATTGATGACATGTCCAAAACTTACCGTTATTAATATGCATTTTTATTTTTAATCTTATAGATACTTGAAGCTTTGAATAAGGGGGAGATCCCATCAACAGGCTCTCTTGTAGAGGTTTTCAATAAAGGTATTCTTGAGCGATGTTTGAAGCTGTACAGTGAAAGGATGGGAAAATTAGGTTTACCTATGCCAGAGCAATCCTTACGTGATGCCCATGAAAGGTCCCGAGAGGAAGCAATGAAGGCTTTTGATGAACAACATTTTGGCCGTCACCATGCAAAGAGATCTGCGGAGCAACTGGATGAAGAAGTGAAGGAGGTATTGACTAGCACTTTAAGGGGCATTACCCTTTTCCTTTCTTTTTTTATCAATGGTAATTTATCAATTCATACGTTTAAATTTTTCACCTGAGGCATTCGAATTCTTGGTTTTTTATCAATGTTTCAAATTCTTGTTTAGTAGTGGGAAAAGGTGATTTTGAAAGTCAGTAATAAGTGGGAAATTTAAATAGACAACCATATGAGAAGTTTCTCTAGAAGATATCACATTTTATCTTATGTTAAATGTTAAATTTCTTGAGTTTTTCGAATTTCCTATTTTGTTGGTAAATCCAGATAGGGCTTAATCTGATTTCAGCTATTTGATTAATTGCTACTGCAAACAAGAAGAAAATTTATACACAGTCATTTTTGTGGATAACTGTTTGTCATGCTAGGCATTTCTTATATCATATATATAGATATATATATATATATAATATATAAATCCTACTCTTATATATGTTTTGTATGTATTCTGACCTAGTAGACGAGAAGCCTTTGTAATTCTCATGTCCTTAATGCTGAAAATTTTGTTTAGGTATATAAGAATGTCATTATGGCGAATGAATACCAGTCCTCAAAGCTCTGTGAGGCACTATATACCCAATGTGAGGACAGAATGGACCAGCTTCAAGTTCTCAGACTTCCTTCTATGGCAAAATTTAATGCAGGTTTCCTGCAATGTAACCAAAGCTTTGAACGGGGGTGCATTGGGCCTTCAAAAGCAAACTACGAGCAACGGATGACGAAGGTAATCAGGAGTCTTTGCAGTTCTATTTTCAGTTTCCTTTTTCTATGAAAGGTTGTTTTCCTTCTGTGGCAATATTTAGCAGGAAAGATGGAGTTCCATTCAGTTTTACCGATTAAGAGTGTTAGAGAGCATTTCAAAATGAATCTGAGTTTAATGCTTGAATTAATGAAGTTAAGTTCTTTGTCCTTGTAGAATAATTACTTTCAGGCTTTGAAGGTGGAGCTGAAACCTAAATAATTTCAATTTAACTTAACACCATGGTTTTGAAGGAATTGTGGGTGAGAAGGGGGCCAGATCATTTTTACTTGCCTATTAAATGTAAAAGATGTATTTATGTTGCTTTATAGTCAACATTGTAACAATTTGTGTCAACTTATGTATTTGTTAAATAATATGTGCTTGAATTTACCATATATTGCAGATGATGGGAAAATCACGTTCTCTGTTTATCAAGGAATACAATCAAAGGCTCTTCAATTGGTTGGTGGCCTTCTCCCTTGTCATGGTGGTGGTTGGTCGGTTTATCATAAAGTTCATTTTGATTGAAATGGGAGCATGGATACTATTTATCTTTTTAGAGACATATACGAGGATGTTCTGGTCAGCAGAGTCTCTTTACTACAATCCTGTGTGGCATTTTATTGTAGCCACTTGGGAAACTCTTGTCTACAGTCCCATTCTTGATTTGGACAGGTAATATAACACTTTTTGTTGCATCCTAAAACAAACTTGCTTGTTATTGTAACTACTTGGTCATGCATTCTTAGCAGAAGTGTCCCAAAATGACCAATTTTTGTTTCGAATCGTTCTCTTAAGTCACAGTGAATATAGATATTATTCCTTTTCTGTTTACCTTATGCGTTTATTTGTTTTGGCAGATGGGCCATTCCAGTTGGTTGTATACTAGCATTATGGATACTGTATTGGCGATGTTATGGGAGACAGAAACATGGGTCGCGATGGCTTTTACCTATGTACAATACTCGTAAAAGTGGCTCAAATAGACCAAGATCAGATTAATGGAGAATTGTCTGTGCCATTTGGTTTGGTATGCTTTTGATTAATCATCTTGGGCGAGCTTTTCCATTTTTTAACATATGAAAGCCCGCCAATCAATTTTTTGTTCTCAATAGGTCTCCTTCAATCTTGAGATTCGTCGAAGACATCAGAAGATGATCAGCCAGCCACACTTACGATATCTTTTAGTGCACCATTTGTACACAAATCATTTGTATTAATCAATACAATTATTTACGATATATAATCTGTTGATTTGTTTCAAATGCCAATTATTTAATGGCTTTAGCTTTCCTCTTCTATTTGAACAGATGACTAGATACCTTGTCATTTATTTGCTTTAGCCTTAAGCATCACCATCATTTAAATGGCCCACCGATCAGAAGGTGAAACAAAAGATGAAAAATTAAAAAGTTGTGTGTAAAAACTTCAGTTCCGTAGCTAATAAGGCATGATAACCTCTAACAGCAAACTCTGATCCGAATTCTCTTCAGTCTATGAAGCTCAGGGTTTTTTTTTTTTTTTTTTTCCAAAGGAGGCTAAGTAGAATTAAGAAAGAGAAATTTGTAAATATCGGAAATTGAATCTTAACCTTACCAAAATTCACCTTGCAAGTAAATCAACTGAGTAACCCAAGTGGGTTAAACCCGAGTGAACAATGGGACTAGATTCCTCTTATTCCTTATTAACCACATGACAAATCACTCTTAATCTTGCAAGTGAAATATTTTCTCTGAATCCATCGAATTAGCATTATCATTAAATTTGGAGGTATGCCATCCTTTTGGCATTTCATTCTTATAATTCCGTTTTGTCGTTTACCCCTTTTCAGTAAAGGATAGCTTTCATTTAATATAATTTCCATTTGTTTTGACTGTCCAAATCCAAATACATATACACAGGGTCTATTTTTGGTCAGTTATTCTACCAGGGATTCAAAATCATGGGATCAGTTTTCAAGAAATCTGCACTGATAATCTGTGGTGACTACATGGAAGATTTCGAAGTGATGGTTCCTTTTCATGTGCTGCAAGCCTTTGGAGTTCGTGTTGATTGTGTCTCTCCCACCAAGCTACCTGGTGACAAATGCATCACTGCCATCCATGATTTCTTGGGATTTGAGGTAAAATGCTTCGCTATTTGATTAACTCACACCATACACAAGGAAGCCATTTTGTTCCCTCAGTTTTGAAATTTGAATGGTTAATTTTACTTTTCTTTCTTCCCCAGCTTTACACAGAACTGCCAGGCCATTCCTTTACTCTGAATTCAAACTTCGATGAAGTGGACGTCGAATGCTATGACGCCCTGATTATTCCAGGAGGCCGGTTCACGGAGCTCCTCAGTGTTGACGACAAGGTCTTGAGTATAGTTAAAGGGTTTGCTGAAGCAGGAAAGCCTATTGCCACAAGTTGTCATAGCCAACTCCTTCTGGCCGCGGCTGGGCTTTTGAAAGGCAAGAAATGCACTGCATTTGCAAGCATGAAACCTGTGATTGAGATGGCTGGTGGCGTTTGGTGGGAACAACCTGGAATTACATCAGTTTTTGACATTAATGCTTGTCTTAAAGATGGAAATATCTTAAGTTCAATAGGATGGCCGGCGCATGCTGAATACCTAAAAGTTCTGTTTGAATCCATGGGAGCCAAAATTCATACAACTAAGACGAATAATTCAGTGCTTTTCCTATGTGGGGTAAGACTGCCTTAGATTGAAGGCCAAAATATTAGGTTCTATAACAAATATTTGTGAAATTCTTTGATTAAATTATTAACTAAAAACTGCAATTATGGTGAAGTCCCCTTTCCAACTTGGTTCTTTTTCACAAGGATGTAGGAAAATAACCTTCTTTTTTTTGGTGTTTCCAAGGACTATGTAGAAGATTATGAAATCAATATCCCATTCCGGGCACTACAAGCATTAGGCTGCAAGGTTGATGCAGCCACCCCAAGCAAGAAAAAGGGAGAAACCTGTGTCACAGCTATCTACGATAATGAGGGAGCCCAAGTTGTTAGCGAGAAGCGTGGTCATAACTTCTATATTACAGCCAATTGGGGTGATATTAATGTTGATGATTATGACTGCGTTATCGTACCGGGTGGGAGGTCTCCGGAGTTGCTGGTGATGAACGAGAAAGCAGTCACTCTAGTGAAGGAATTCGCTGAAAAAAACAGGGTCATTGCTGGTATCGGGCAAGGGAAATGGCTTCTAGCTGCTGCTGGTATTCTAAAGGTGACTATTACTATTTTTTTATTACGTCGATGAATATCATGAAATTGCTATAAATTAGAAATTGTTGAAACCAATCAAAGTAATTTAACTATATTATTATATATGCGTTTTAAATATTAATCATCTTCAGGGGAAGAGATGTGCAACCGGCCCAGGGATGAAGGTTATGGTGAAGATGGCTGGAGGGGAATTGGAAGAATCTGAAGGGTCTGCCTCTGATGGGATGTTGGTGACTGCAGCTGGATGGCCTGCCCTGCCTGCCTTCCTATCTGAATTGTCGAAACTTCTTGGTTTGTCTTTGAATTTTGAATGAGACAAGTTAATTTGGCTCTCTTGTCTAAAAGAACTGAGAATAAAAAAAATGTATGAACTATGCATGAATCACCTGATGAGAATCCAGGGTGAAAAGTTTGGTGTATCATCTTGAGTATTTTAAAATCGGGTTTTATGCGAGTGACTTAAAGATCACTCTTTTAAAGTTTATTAAATTTCTATTTATAAGAATATTTTTATATTAAATATAGTAAATTACGGTTTTGATGAATTTCAATGTGTTATAGTTAAAAAGACATCATATATAATATATATTTTATTTATTATTATGATATTAGGTATAAGGATAGGGTCCCATAAGACGTGCTTCCGTGAATGACTAAACGAAAAATGTGATATTTTTAAAATTTTTCATTCATCCTTCCTCTTACGATAAATATAGAACAATGTTAATTATGCTTAAAATTTCTCCAATAAATAATTATTAAGAAAAAAAAAGGGTGGAAAAAGATGCTTTTTACATATGATACATTGAATTATAACTTGGGGATGAATCAAGAATAAAAGACAAAGCCTTCATAATCAAGAATAACTAATTTCAAATAAAAAAGCATGCTAAATTTGAAAACATTAGTTTTTTGGCCAAAATTTAAAAAACACATTTAAATTATTGATTTTTATTATAGATATTTAAAAACAAGAAAAAAAAGCAGTAGTGCTAGAGTAAATTAAGTGAATGGAAATCAATTCATATGATTGCCCATTTTGTTTATTTTTAGGTGAGAATTAAATGATAGATTCATGTTTAATGTTTTTCAACCCTCCTAAGCTAAAACCAACTCATATGGCTGCCCAACCCAATTAATCTCAACTCCTGATCATACATACGCTCAGAAATTTAATCAAGAACTAGACCAACAATAATTTGCGATAAATATCTTCTAAAAAACAATAATAAATGCTATTTTATCTAAATCTGTTTAAGGATCGAGCTTAGTTCGATGATTTGCTCGAGTTTTAAAAAAGATTGGATAAAAAGTAAAATTCGTTAAATAGATTTGGATACATTTTTAAATTTGTTTAAATTTTAGGTCGAATCTTAAATAAAAAATTTAAAATCCGAACTCGATCAAATCTAACCTAAATTCATATATATATAATTTTATTTTTATATATATGTGAATTATATAAAAATTAATTCACATATATAAAAATTAAAAATAAAATATATATTTTATTAAACTTTGTAATAACGTATAGCTTAAGGAATCACCATCAATCTTTTTATTTAGGTGCGATTGACTATTTAACTGAATTTTTCCATTTTTAAAGAGAAATCATAAGCTTAACTTATGTATCGTTAAAAGATAAATTCTAATCCACGAAATCAGATCTAAATTTAGGAGTACGGTTACGTGTAAGAAATGTTATATCATCCTCACAACGCGCATCGAATAAGGGTATCAATTTGATTTCATATTATCCAAACTATAAAATATTTTTAAATTTTTACCAAGTAAATTTAATTATTGAAAATATTAAAATTACTCCAATCATTTGGTAGTGATTTAAAATAATTTTCTTACTTTAGGAGTATTCATGGAGACTCGTGTCTCATTCTGAAAAGACTTTATTCGTCGAATTCGTTAACATATTTTCTAAGAAAACATTTTTTTGAAATCAATCAATAAAATTCTTTAATCATTTAGTAAGATTTTATATTAATACATATCTCTCAATCATTTAGTGAGATTTTTTGTTTAAAAACTTCTTTAAAAATAAAGGTCATTAAATCCTTCAATAGTTTAGCAATATTTAATAGAAATTTCAATCCTCCAATTGTTTGGTAGGATTGAAAAAATTATTTTTTAAAAAATTTATTAAGTACTCTAATCATTTGGTAAAACTTAATTTAAAATTTTTAAACCCATGAAAATCCTTCAATAGTTTGGTAAGAATCATAAATTTATTATAAAAATTTATTTTAAATATGCATAAAAGAAAAAAAGAAACAACTAAGTAACATAAATATATATACAAATAATGAAAAAAAAATAAAAATTACCAAATAAATTGGGCTATAATTGATTTCAAAGTACATGGGCCTTTGTAATTGCACTTGCCCATTTCAATTTACTGGTTGTTGGAACCAGTTATGATTTGAGCTTCTTATTGGATTGGATCTTTAAAATGGGTCAATCGCTTTTTACTTTTCCTGCTTCTTCACCCCTTATCTTTTTTCTTGTTTCTCCGAAACTCTCAAAAGTTTTGCCATCAAAATTTTTTATTAAATGCCTCCCTTTTGTGTTTCTTCTCAACTTTTTCTTTTCAAACACAAAACTTCCAAAAGAAAATCTTAATTATCTAAACCCAAAAAACCAAAAAATACCATAAAAATGTTATTAATTATTTTGTCTTTTTTTTTTACTATTTCTCTCTTGATTTTTTTTATTGATTCTTCATTGTCTCTAATTAATTCTAATGGGGTATTTTTATAGGCTTTTAATCCAAATAACAATAAAGGAAGATTTTCTTAGTTTCAATCTCCTAATTAAAGTTAATTTTAGATTTTTAATTCAAGTCCACCTCTTAAATCAATACATTCCCTTTTTTCAATTAGAACATTATATTTCAAACCGAATCAAACTTTTTCCTTAAAAAAAAAAACCTTAAATCAATTAATTAACAAAATAAATAATCCTAAACTAAACAAAACTAAAATCCTAAAATTAAATTGAAAAATATCTTGAACTGAAAGAGTTGTTTATAGTTGCCTTTTTTTACGTATTTTCTGTGAAATAAAAATTATGCAAAGATAAAAACATCTATTTTGTTTAGCCTAAAAAAATCAAAAAAATAAAATTATAAAAGTTCTTCTTCAACAGAAGCTTTACAACTTCAAAATATAAAATGCTCTTCTTATTAGAGGCTCAACAATTTTGAAAAATATAAAAATTTAAAACATTCTACCCGAATGACTTACGAATCTTGCTCGGAAGACTTAAGATTACGCTCGGAGGTCTCACAAATCTTAATACGAAAATAAATTCAGCTTAAAAAACTTACGAATTTTGCTTGAAGGACTTAGAGACTATTCCTGGAGGTCTTACAAATCTTGACATTTAAATACTTCTCTAAATAGAGGTTTCACAACTTTGAAAATGTAAAAAAAAATTTTATCTGAAGGAGATTGAAGGTTCATTCAAATATTCAAATTGAAGATTCAGGATTCTTACCAAAAGATTCTTGAGATTTGTATAAGTCTTCAAGATTCTCATCAAGGATCAAAGATTCACATTTAAAAATCTTAGAGATATACATCCAAGATTCAAATATTCTCATTTGAAAAATTCAAATATAAAATTTAATGTCTCAAAGATTCGCATATGAGATTCTTATCTTGTAGTTAAAAAACTCCTCTAAACAAATACTATGAATCTTTAAAACTGGAAGAATTTTTTAATTAAGATTTACCAACTCTTCTTGAAATCATTATCTTCATCCAAAGGTTTCAAACTTAGTATTCACAATATTTTCTCTATATGAGGATCAAAATCTTATCAAAAAGTCTTATTTTTTCAAAATTCAGTTTTTATGATATTATGCTTAAAGGTTTTAAAGATTATACCCAGATGTCTTATAAATTATACCTGGAGGCTTATAAATTATGTTTGGAAGCTTTAAAAATTATGTCTGGAGGTCTTACAAATTATGCCCGGAGATCTTACAAATCATGCTCGAAAGTCTTGAAAATTATATCCGAAAACCATACAAATTATGCTCGAAAGTCTTGAAACTTATGCCTGGAGACCTTACAAATTATATCTGGAGGTTTTACAAATCATTTCTTATCTTTGAAAAATCTTTTCCTTAATAAAGGTTTTGAAACTTTTATAAAAATCATTTCTTTTGAAATAAAAACATCTCATCTTGGAAAAGGTCTCACTCTCTAATCAAGGCTAAACACTTTTACAAATCTCATTTTGAAAATTTTCTTAGCCTAAAACTTATCACTTTTGTTATAAATTTTTTTTTCAACCAAAAATTGAAATCTCATACTCAACAAATTTTCCTCAATCGAGGGTCAAAATCTCATATTTCCAAATTCTTAACCTTTCAAAATCAAAATCCAAAGTCAACTGAATATGTAATGAATGGGATGAATGTTATGCATGTAATGCAAAAATAAATGTCATGAATCTTTAATTATGGTAAATAGGTCCTTAAGCCCTTTTTTATTTTTTTTTCATAGAGCTTTAGCACTAGCTAACAAGCTAGTTTTCAATAATAATCCTCAATTCCTTTTTTTTGACTGTGACCATTCCATTTTTCAAACCATTTATCTTATCTATGAATCTTTTTCAAACCTTTTACCTTGACCAGTCTCTTTGTTCCAAAAAGACATTCTTACCATAATGATAAAAAATACCTATCTCTTATCCACACCAATTTATGTCAATTCAAATATAAATGTCTTCACAACAAATACCCTAATGTTCATGACAACTAAAGAAATTGCTCATATAACTATTCTATGATCCAAAAAATGCATATTCTTTTAAAAATATGTAATTGAATCTCTTAGAAATTGATGATTATTGCATAGAATGATGAAAGTGAATCTTAACTTAGTTTATTTAAAGGAATGAAATGGTTCGATACACCAAGATTTTAAAGGAGATTTTGCCACTGGACAAGAAAAAGTAAAATAGTATGTCTTCATTTAGGCTTGCCAATGAAAAATCATCTTTTAAAGCACAATCTACTTTTGTACTCTCTTAATTTCTTCATTTGGTAATTTAACAAATGTAAAGACTAGTTGTGATAAGCTCAAAATTTTTAGAAAAGAAAGAAATGTTAAAATTTCAAAACAAATTTCATATTAGAGTTCATCTTTTTGAATTTTTTAAAGATTTTCATTTAGTTCCTTCCTCTAATGATATTGCTTAAGTTGATTTCAATCTACTCTAAACTACCTTTCGGTTTTCACCTTAAGCTCTATTCAATCTTCTTTTCTTTTCTTTCTCTCTTTTTTTTTGTTATGCCATCATATATTTGAAAATTCAAAATTCATCCAAAATAAAAAAATTATAGTGATTTTTTAAAAAAAAATCTTTTCAATTTAAATATTCACACTTGATCAAAATGGGTATTTCAAAAGACATAACATATGGCAGGGTTTGGTATTTTAAAATAAAGGATAAATATACCCAGAAATATGTTTAAGGGTAATCAAACCAAAGATCATTTCTTTTCTTAATGAAAATTTTCATTCCCTTCTTAAAACATGCATTTTCATTTTCTTCCTTCTTTTTTCTTCATTTTTTCACATTCAAACAAATTGAGCCTAAAATTTTGAAAACTTGCTTTTTGACTGTGGGCATTCTTTCCTTGCCATTAACTTTGTATCAATTACTTTCTCAAATATATCCTATTTCATACTTGCCCTCAGTGTAGAGGGTGATCCTTGGGTAGGGTTCTTCCAAAAAAATTTAATAAACTAAAAAAGGTAGCAAATGAATTTTTTTTTCGTGAAAGGAATATGAAATATACCATTTATCATATCAGATATAGACACCTTTATTAAAAAGTAATTCTCAGGAGAAGATTTTTCTTTAATTTTGGAATAATTTAAATATCTCATAATCATAATGTTACAATCAATTCCTTTTTTTTCTTTCTTTGTTTTTTTTTTTCCTTTTTGCAATTCAAGCTCAAATTACTGCATCAAATGAAGTCCCAATGCAACAACCTTGATTTTCACAACTCACATCAAAAGATAAAATCAAAACCATCCAAAAGAAAAAATACTAAAAAATTAGATAATTTGACTTTTTGGTAAACTTGCCCCAAAATGTGGGCAAAAAAAAATTTTAGGACAATGAAATAAAAGGGATATTATATATATCAAGATATGAAACAAGGATATTAAAGGATATGGCCTTTTTAGTGATTATATCTCAAGAAAAAAATTGAAAAAGTTAGGTTGCATTTAAGCTTACCTTGATACTTATCAAATTACCCAAAATCCAAAATCTTTAAGAGAATACCTCATGTATTGGCTTATAAAGATTTTACAAATTTCATTACTCATAGCCTTAATGAAGATTATCATCATTAAAATTCCTTTCTGTCAAGTGAAAATCAAGTTTGTGAAACTTAAAAAGTTAGGCTTTAGAATGGTGTAATTCTCAACTAAATTGGAGTACGAACTGGTTATAATTGGGTATATTCATTCTTGACAATAATTATCAATTTTTTCGAGATTATTTTCACATGTAATGCAGGAATTCATATGCAAACAAAATTGAAAGCAAAATTTAGGCAAAAACTCATGCATATGTTAAAGCAAAAATTAGACAACAAACTCAAAATTCTTAAATCTTCCCATAAATTGTTTGATACTTCACATATCCAAAAGAAAAACTATTATAAAGCAAATTTTCATTACTCTATAAGCTCTATGGTTAAAGTGCCATTATTGATAAGTTTTTCAATTTTCTCTTTCAATTACCTGCATATTTTAGTTGAATACCCAATTACCCTCATGTGATAATCACATTTATCATTCATATCATAATTTTTTACTGATGGATTTGGGGTTGTTTCTAAAGGCATAGGGGTGAAGAATTGGTGTTTTATTAATAAAGCAAAAGGTCAAGAATTGAGATTAGAATTCTCTCTTGATTATTCCTTAACCTTTTTAGCTTGCACTTTAATTAAGTAGCAAATTGAGTGATTGTTGTTTGAGGACAATGATTTGTATAAAAGCCTAACTGTTGCATAGGTTGGCAAAGATAAAAATTTTGGGAGAGGTTTTTATAAAGAGGTAATAAGGTGGGTATATTGAATAAGGTTGACATGGGGTGAAGCCTTCAGCTTGTTGCCCTTCATAAATCATAACTTGAGCATTTTCTTCCTTCTTCTTTGGCACATCATTTCTCTTTGCATAATTTGTATCATTTCTCTTAAGTTTGCTATTCTTGATTATATTTTTTATTATCTTTAAAAAATTATCATATTAGTAAAAATTTTAGTGACATTTTTAATCATCCTTTCATAATATAGGGCTTTAAGAGTATTAAAAAATAGAACCGTGGTCTCTTTATTAATGAGTGATGGTTGAATTTCGACAGTTGCGTCTTTCCACCTCTAGGCATATTCTTTAAAGCTTTTAGTGTCTTTTTTTTTTATGCTTTATAAAGATAAATGATCTAGAGCCAAATCTATGATGTGTTTGTATTGTGTGATGAAACACCCTAGCTAGTTCTTTCCAACCATAGATGCGAGACCTATCTAATTAGACATATCACCTTAAAGTAAATCCAATAAGGCTATCTTAAAAATTATGAATGAACAACTTTTCATCATATACATGTGCGATCATCTTACAGTAGTATATAGTGACATGTATTATAGAGCATTTGGTTCCATCATACTTTTCAAATTTAAAAACTTTAAACTTGGGTGGAATGACTATATCAGGAACCAAGCATGGTTCAACAACATCCATTGAACCATAAAAATTTATCCCTTCAATAACTTGAAACCTTTTTTCAATAAGATCCATTTTCTATTAAGATTCAAAGCTTTCATTAATTCTACTATGTTTGTCTTCAGCTTTTCTTGTCCTTTGGATCATTCAAATTAAAAACTTGAGTTGAATCAAGAATAATAGTTGTGTGAGCAAGAACAATAGTTACAGGCATGTCAGTATACATGTAAAGGTAGCTTACCATAAATGACATTTGATATTAAGCCCTTTAAGATATCTGTTTGGAATATGTGTCAAAGCCAGATAGGTATATTGGATCATTAATCTGTTCAGTCACTGTTTTATCTTTGTTCAAATTATTCAGCAATTCAGCCATATCTTTCAATTACCTTTTCATCTCTTCTTGTGCCCTTTTCATATTTTAGAAACAAAGAGCTTGTTTTTCTACCATAATTCTGGCTTGATACAGAGATTGAGCTATCTTCGAATCTTTTTACCATAATTAGAATGATATGTTGCTAGATGCCAAGAATCATCCGAACTTATTAAAAACATTCTTTTATATGCATGAATGAATCAATGAATGCACATATTGAATGTAATATACAACAATTCAATGATGCAAGAATGGATAAATAAATACATTCACATAGCAATTTAATGATGCATGGATTGACAAATGACTGCATGAATGGATGCATGAGTTAACATTAAATGCTGGATACATAAAAATTCAATGATACATGGATGAATAAATGTATGAATGCCACATAACAACACATAAAAGAGTGAATAAAACTCAAACTCTTTCAACTTTATCACAAAACTCATACAAATGACACTACTAAAGTTTTTTCATGTGTTATAACTTGGGTTACATTCTAACAATGGGTGGACATGGCTTTAATCTAGGATTGGCTTTTTAGGGTTAACTACATGTGGTTAAAGTGAAATCTAAAGATTTTAAATTATTTGTTACATAATTATCCATCACAGATTAGTAAGGCACTCAAATCTTCGTCCATTATAAATTATAAGTGAAAATAGTTCAATTTGAGTTAGAGCATTTCACTAACCCAAACAGAGACATAAAATCTCATAAAAGCATAGGTACTTTACTCCCTCCTAAGGGATGTAGCCTAGATATAAAGCTCAAGTTATGTACATGCAAATAGAGAATAGAATATTTAAAACTTGAAAAATAA
The DNA here is from genome assembly GCF_002303985.1 of Durio zibethinus. Next base: position 6,847,421 of record NW_019167893.1, read on the forward strand.
ATATTAAAAGCTTGACAAATAAATTAAAAAAATCTTTTTAGGGAAAACATTCGGCTTGGATAACACAAATTCATTTATTGGCCTGACTCTCAGCTATCCCCAATAGAGTTGCCAAACTGTAATAATGTATAACTTAAAGAGTCACCACCAATCTTTTTTATTTTGGTGTGATTGGTTATCTAACTGAATCTATCCCTTTTTAAAGAGAAATTTCAAACTTAACTTAAGTATCTTTAAAAGGTATATTCTAATTCATGAAATCATATCTAAGTTTGAGAGTACATTTACGTGTGAGAAAGGTTATAGTACCCTCACAAAGCCTATTGAAGGATGGTACCAATTTGATTTCATATTATCCAAGCCTTAAAATATTTTTGAATTTTTTCCAAGTAAATTTAATTATTAGAAATTGATTTTAAATTACTCCAATCGTTTGGTAGTGATTTAAGATAATTTTCTCATCTCATGAGTATTCATATAAACTTGTGTTTCATTCTGAAGAGGCTTCATCATCGGATTCGTTAACATATTTTCTAAAAAATTATTTTTTTAAAAATCAATCAATAAAATTCTCCAAACATTTGGTAAGATTTTATATTAATGCATATCTCTCAATCGTTTGGTGGATTTTTTTAGAACTTCTTTAAAAATAAAGGTCATTAAATCCTTCAATAGTTTGATAAAATTTAATAGAAATTTGAATCTTTCAATCATTTGGTAGGATTGAAAAATTATTTTTTAAAAAACTTATTAAGTACTCTAATCGTTTGGTAGAACTTAATTTAAAATTTTTAAACCCATGAAAATCCTTTAATAGCTTGGTAAGAATTATGAATTTGTTATAAAAATTTATTTTAAATATGCATAAAAGAGGAAAGAGAAACAACTAAGTAACATAAATAGATATACAAATAAAGAAGAAAAAATAGAAATTACCAAATAAATTAGGTTATAATTGATTCCAAAGTACGTGGACCTTTGTAATTACGCTTACCTACTTCGATTTGCCGGTTGTTAGAAGCAGTTATGATTTAAGCTTCTTATTGGATTGGATCTTCAAATGAGGTCAATACATTTTTACTTTTCTTGCTTTTCAACCCCTTGTCTTCTTTCTTGTTTCTCCAAAACCTTAAAAAATTTTACCATCAAAACTTTTTGTTGAATGCTTCCTTTTTGTGTTTCTTCTCAACTTTTTTTTTTTCAAAACAAACTTTTAAAGGAAAATCCTAATTATTTAAACCCAAAACACCAAAAAAAAAAACTATAAAAAAACTCTTAATTTTTTGTTTCTTTTTTTTTTTTTACTTTTTCTCTCTTGATTTGTTTTATTGATTCTTCATTGTCTCTAATTGATCTTAATGGGGTCTTTTTATAGGCCTTTAATCCAAATCGCAATAGGATTCTTAGTTTCAATCTCCTAATCAAAGTCAATTTTAGATTTTTAATCCAAATTCACCTCTCAAATTAATACATTTCTTTTTTGAATTAGAACACTAGACTTCAAACTGAATCAAACTTTTTTTCTTTTTTTTTAAACCATAAATCATTTAATTAACAAAATAAATAATCTTAAACAAAAATACTAAAATCCTAAAATTAAATTAAAAAGTACCTCGAATTAAATAAGGTGTCTACAAACTTAATTATTTTTTTATATAATTTTTATTTTTAATTTTTATATATATGTGAATTAAATATAATCTCATTAAATTTAATTTAATCACACTTTTTAAAAAATTTTATTATATAAATTAAGTTTAATAAGTGGACTTAAATTTATTTTTTAATTTGGATTGAGCTCGAAAAAAATTTTATATTCGAAATTTTAGGTCGGATTAAGCCTAAACAAGCATTTAAGCTATTACTATTAAACATGATCCCAACCCGAACCCAACCCATGAACACCTTAAATCTTATCCATGACACTTATTTTGGCAATCTAAATTGATTTTGAAGCAACAAAACTAACACTTACTTTTGATTGATTAGAAAAAATAGGAAAATAAAACTGAGATCTCTGAATAGATTTTGTTGATTATATTTGGACCCCATTTATATAGTATTTCAATTAAAACTTTGATATCAATCTTTATTCAAAATTGTTTCCATATAATGTAATGTTCAAACTAAATAAATTTTGTTTTTGATAATTTATATAATGTGAACTTAACAATCATTATTTACATGAATCAAAGTGTCTCTATTTTTATTTTTCCTCTCCGAATTTCGAACTATAGTATAATCTTTGAAAAACGTCAAGAAATATAATAAAAATGTCGGTAAAAGCGCCATGTTTCTGTGACGTTCAAATTCGGTACTAATAGTCTCTACAAAGCATATTGAGCGGGAGGGCGCGCTTCGAAAACGTCACCAATTCATGTATCTTGCGAGGAGAAACTACAGCTACCTTTTTCCTATTTTACTATTGTGCGATTTGCTTCCAATATTTCTTCTTTTGGACGTCGCTGGATTTGGACCAAATCCTTTACCAAAATGATTCATTGACTACAAAATTTTTACCATCTTAAATTTACAGATGACATAGCTGACAACCCAAGTGTGAGTAGGTGGGGCTTCTATTGTCAATTTTAATTTCCCTTAATTAAATCCACCTTTCATTTTTTGTAGTGAAGTTGTAAAATGCCTTTGCCCACTCTTGCAACGAATCTCAACTGCAGGTGTCGTTTGAAACCAAGTATAATAAATATGGTGTCATTTTGCCGAAACAAACTACTCTCATAATTATCAACGTTCTGGCAAGTTTCAGCTTGTAGCATAAGTTTTTTTTCAAGTACCCCTTTCAAACTTTTTTTTCCCCATAATTTGCCACAATGGATATATATTATTACTAATCGTTTGATAATTTTGATTTGGTTTATTATTATAGTGCTGTAGAGGGACTTGTTAAGAGATTTTCATCTGAAAATGGCTGAAGTTGCGGATGTTAAAAGCAACCCTAGAGGTGAGATCTTGATGCCACAGTGCATTTAAATGATTTAGTTCACTGTTTGATTAGTTTTGGGTTTTAAACGTCTACATTTTTTTTTCATTTTCATGTGTGATACTTTTGTCTAAATTGATTTACATCTTGTTGTTTGAAAGCTCTGATCATTATATTATATGAGACTCTTAACTGAAAATAGCAATCTTGAATAAAATGCTCATATATATATATATATATATATAATAAATCAATCGAATTTTTTTGTTTTTAATATAAAAATTATCCTTTTTTGTCTTTTGATGAGTACTCATTGTTCGAAATTTCTGATCAAATATAATTGCCGGCTATTGTGCTCACAGATTGAACCGTGAATAAATTTTGTAGATAAAAAGATTATATATTAATTTCCCCCCTAAAACTATTATTGGATTGTCTAAGTTTTGGTTTAATTCTGTTTAACTCATAATATTTAACAAGTATATTTTAACGATATATTTGATTAATAGTTATTTGCACGCTAATTAACTGTCTATCAAATTTTTATTTGATTAATAGTTAATTGGTGTATAAACATGTGATGTGTGAATATCACAATAATATGTTATAAATATAATCTAACGGTTTATTTGATTTATAGTTATTTGGCGCCAATTGATTAATAGTTAATTGGTATGTGAATATATGACACGTAAATATCACGATAATATAACACAAATATATTCTAACGATTTATTTGAATAATAGTTATTTGCCGCCAATTTAAGTTTTTGTTTGATTAATAGTTAATTAGTGCATGAATATCATGACAATATATAATTATATCTATTTTACAGATCTACATTAATAATAAGATATTGTTGATAATGATTAAATTATCTAAATCAATTAAGATCTATAATTTTTTTGTTCATATAAGGTATCATCAATTATATATAGAAATAAAAAATATTCCTTTTGAAGTTGAAAATGGGATATTTTGGTTATCAAATAATTTCTCATTATCTAATACTTGTTAATTATCATAACCACTAAAATTTCTAACAAAATCTTGTATCAATCTTGTTTGTTTTTTTGTTATAGATGGAGTTGAAAATTTGGTAGAGTGCTCAAGCATTGCACCAAATCAAGCTCGGGGCACCATCTTGGAGCAAACTGCAAAGTCTGAATCAAGATCACGTGCAGTGAAACCCTCCCCATCGAATGCAAATAACAAAGATGAAAATCAACAAATCATTGTCCATGACCTCGATGTATGTTTTTAGTACTAATTTTACTCTACTTATCACTTCTTAATCATGATCAATATGACGCTTAATTTGTTCCTAACTAATTGATTAATATTAAATGAACAGATGGTTATCGAAGCTAGAAAATGGATTGGAGTTCTGGTATGTAGAGAATTGGATGGCAACAGATACATGGGTCGGGTTGTAAATTACTTTGGTGAAACTAAATTGTACAAGGTTTGGATTCTCCTTTTTTTTTTTTTAATAGCTAAAAAATGCTAATTTCCAAACCAATATCGTCTTGTTGAAATTTTGTGAAATGGGGGATCTGTTTATCCTTCATTTATCATCAAACATGACAGATTTATTGGGTTTTTACAATGTTATTGCAGTACTATAACATCTTAATAATTGTTCTTGCAGATAGATTACGACAATGATGTCTCTGAGGAAGTGGATTATCAAGAATTACAACAAATTGTGGCCCCTGCACTGCTAGTTTCTGAGTATCTCCAACGCATTTATCCTAGGTAACTCAGTTGTAGTCTCAACCACATATAAACAACCTCTCTCTAAATTTAACACTAAACCCTTTTTTTTTTCCAATGAAATACCAAATTAAACAGTGAATTATAGTCCACAGTGTACTATTTCTATGATTAACCCTAAAAAACAGTACCGAATTTAGTTACATATTAATGAAGGGTTTTGATTAAAAATGGACAATCTGATTCTATATATAATTACTTCTTTTTCTTTTTAACAACTACATATGTATTTGTCATCTCAAAATGACCCTATATATTTCTTAATCAGTAGCTAGGATTGAAAGTTTTTACCATGCATGTGCGTATGATCTCTGCAACATTAGCCTTGAACTGATCATTAGAAAACGAAATATATTTATAGTTGGTTTAGTGAAACTGAAAAGGAAAAGAAGAAACGGCATCAGTCGGACACCAAAGTACCAATCCATCCAAGAAGATACTCACCGGTCCAGCAGCCGGAACCTAAAAAGAGGAAGTCCAAAAAACCTGCCGGAAGTGGTTCAGCCAGTTCCTACATACCTCTGGCATTTAGAGAGACAAGGAAAGATGCCTATTATTATTATTATTAATATTAGTAATATATACCTGCTGCAATTCGGTTAGTTTCACAATTATCCTTTGCTTTGGGGTCATTTAGCTTAGGTACGATCTTGACTATGGGGTTAATGGTTTTTTTTTTTTTTTAATGTGTAGGTTGAACCAAAACTAAGCTCTTGGGGATGCTGAAAACAAGAGATCCCGTCTTATCTATCAATTGCAACTTTGCAACCTAGCTTGCTCTTGTGTTTTTCCATTCAGTTTCTCATGTCGTTTCTGTCTTTGTTGTTTCAAGTGATTTAGTTTCATGTGTCTTTGTTGTTTGGAACAATGCAATCTATTTAGCATTGGGGTTTTTTTTGAGATATTATGGATTTGATTTCTTAAAGGCTATATTGTCTTGGTATTTAGTAGGTAAGTGAGCAAATAAAAGGTTAAATTATCAAATCAAACAATTGGATAATAATTAGCATAGTTTTATTGATCACTATTTGTGTATGTGTGTACAGAAAAAGATAAATTATATAATAAACAAAGTCATTATTTTAAAAAGTTAAATAACTTTGAAAACTAAATATCTATTTTATACTATATTTAAGATGGTGTCAAAAATTAGAGAAAAACTTAAATGAAGTTTCTTATACGAAAATCATTAAATTCCTAATTAAAAATAATTAAATTAAAATTAAAATCGATAAATTAAAAAATCTTATTACATAAATTAAATATGCAAAATTTGAAAAAAAATTTATATATTTTTTATATAAATATTTTTAGTAAAAATGTTTACAAATATTTACCGTTAAAAATCAATTAAATTTGAATTATAAATAACATTTTTAATAATTTTCATATTATTGATTGTTATACTAAATTCTATCCATTTATTGGTTTAGAATTTTTATTAAAGTTTTTATTAAATTATTTAAAAAAAAAATCACAAACTTCACATAAAAAATTTCTCATAAGTTTTCTCCCAAAAATTAACTAGACACCAAATTCACTTGATGGATTGATAAAAAAAAAAAAAGAAAGATAAATTATGCAATAAAAAATATATATTAATGAGGTTATAATGAAAATTTACTTTCTTTTTCAAGAGAAAGAATCCAATTTTAAAATCCACTTCATACTTTTTTTTTTCTATTAGAAAAAAAGATTTTATATTTTTCTCTCTTTTATAGCTTAAAACAATTTTAAGTTATCTAAATTTTTTTATTCTAAATGATCAAGTATTAACTTCACCGAGATGTGTATAGGGCTAATTTGTTTTTTTAATTTGATTTAATTTTTCATCTATCCGAGAAGAAGAGAAGTTGGAAACGGAAAAGAATAATTCGAAGGTTTAATAAAATTGAATTGGGCCAAAAGGCCATTTTCTTAGGCCCATTAAGATTTTAAAGATCCGCTACTCCAGGCTCATAAGTAATGAAAGGCTAGCTCCAAAACCTACAACCTAAACATCTGCATAGATGACAGATCTGACCCATCTTTTTGGGCTCACTGTAATGGCCTCATTATTTTTGGACACGGAAGGAGACGACAGCCGACGCCGCTGCGAAGTGCCAATACTGAAACCAGCGAATTTTGAGCTGAGATTAGCGATCCAATTTGCATGTTTTCTCTCCCCTACTCTCATCCACAACTCAGAAAGTGAAAAGAAAACCCTAATTGGCATCGAGTTTACTCAGTCCCAATTTGCGATGATGGACTCGCACTTAACCACACCGAACCGCTCTCGCAGCTCCCAGACCCCGTCCCCGTCTAATTCTGCCTCCGCCTTTGCCACTTCCTGTATCCACAAGCGCAAACTCGCCGCCGCGGCGTCTGAGGGCCACGCGCCCCTTCCTCGTTCGCTCCGTCCTTCTCCGCCGACACTCGCGACGGCGCGTTCCGATGACGACCTCGAGAGCATATCCGCCCGCGGCGCCGACTCTGATTCTGATGCTGACGACTCATAGGACGCCGTCGTCGACGACTATGAGGACGACTTCGACCACGACAATGATTCCTCCATGCGCACTTTCACGGCCGCTCGCCTCGAGTCCGCCTGCGGTGGCGGCTCCCGTTCGGCTCGGAACACGAAGCTCAAGACCGAGAATTCCACAGTTAAGATTGACAATGAAGATGGAGGAAAAGACGGTGGAGCCCCCGGGTCGGGGTTGGGGTCGGTTGGTCCCACGGGTGCTGCCGCAGCAGGTGGAAGCTCAATGGCGGGGATTTCAACGAAGGAAGACGTTAAGATATTTAGCGAGAATATACAGATTAGTGGAGCTTATAGTGCTAGAGAAGAGAGCTTGAAAAGAGAGGTAAAGTTTTCAACTTTTTGAGGTGCACTGATAAAAAAAAAACTAGATGCACTTTCTTTCTTCTAAATAGGTTGTTTTGCTTGTGAATTATGGTATATGGTTTTTTTTTTTTTTTTTTAAGAAAATTCAATTTGCAGGAGGAAGCGGGAAGGCTCAAGTTTGTTTGCTATTCAAACGATGGTGTTGATGAGCATATGGTTTGGTATCTTATTCTCTGTTTCTTAAGCATTCATGTTACATTTTTCTCCTGCAAGTGTTATGAAATCTTCTATTGTGCCCGTTTGCTTTAGTTATTTAGTAGCCTTTGATGACTATGGGGTGGGGTGATTTGGTTTTGGCTTTCTCGCAACTCACCATAACCAATCATTGTGAACTGATGATTGAAAAATATATGCTATTGTTGTTAATTTCTTAGGTTGATTGGATTGAAGAATATATTTGGACAACTACCCAACATGCCAAAAGAGTACATTGTTCGCCTTGTGATGGACAGGTATCCAGATAGAAAATTTGAAGTCACACACTTCTAATAAGTTTTAAATGGGAAACCTCACTTTAGTTTGGGTTTCTTAGTTGGTTCAAATGTTCAGGCATCTTAATATGAGTTGCTGGTTGACGTTCTGTACAAATGACATAAACTCAATGTTTGAATATCTTGGTTAATTCTCCTACTGCATCTTGCTGAGTTATTATACTTTTCTAATTAAATAACCTCTAAGTTTGCTTGCTGACGAAGCCACGAGCTGTTGTGCGTTTTGAGATCTCACTATGCTTCTTACTTTGTATTTTGTAGAAGCCATAAGTCTGTGATGGTTATCAGATGCAATCAGGTCGTTGGCGGCATCACATATCGCCCATATGTCAGGTAAGATTTGTTCTTGTGTATCATTTGCATTCCTGCTCTTATGTTATTGTGAGTCAATCACTTTTCTGCTCCTTATACAGTATATTTTCCTCTTTTGGTTCCTCTCTTCTTTGCTAAATTTTTGTTTATTATTTGTTCTCTAAATATTGAGTTCTACTTCGGTATTACAATAAAAAATTTGAGATTCTTAATGGAAAGGCTTAATCACTGTATGGCTGTATGGCTGTCTGTTCCTCTCATTCAACAGTTTCGGAACAACTCTAATATATTTTATTTATTTATTCATTCTACAGCTCTATTCTTGCAGTGGATGTGATAATCTGAGATTTTTTTATTAGTTAATGCTTCATTTGCACTGTTCACTGATACCTGTTTTCCTGGTAAACATCAGCCAAAAGTTTGGGGAAATAGCTTTTTGTGCAATTACAGCAGATGAACAAGTAAAAGGTTATCGCACCAGACTGATGAATCATTTAAAACAGCATGTGCGCATGTTGATGGACTAACACATTTTCTGACATATGCTGACAATAATGCTGTTGGCTATTTTATCAAACAGGTCTGATAATGTGTCTTTCTTGTGATTGTCCTGCTTTATTGTTTTTCATGCTTGCCATAGCATAAATTTACTGCACTAAAACATTTATCTTCCTAAGATACATTATATAAAGTGAATAAGTATGTGGCATGCTTCTTTTTGCAAGAAAATCAGGTTAAAGAAAATATATAACACAGGAAAGCTTTAGTAAGCTTTCAAGAGGATAGATCTATCCAGCTGGAATGGAATTGTAAACTATTTTTGTGGATATATCAAAAATGAATTTGCTGGAGGTGTTTTATGGTTCTGTTTTGTCACACCATGAATCTTCTATGCAAATAACTTGCTAGATATAGCAAAAGAATTATGATTTTTTTGTCACTTCTTTTTTATATAAGTAATTTGCTGAGTTTGAACTATTACTTTTATTACTATCATTTGTATTCATCATCTGAATTGAATAAATGTGGTCTAAAGTGACTTGTCAATTTATCTACTTGCAGGGTTTTACCAAAGAGATTCACTTGGAGAAGGATCAATGGCAAGGGTATGGTTAATGTGCAACCACACCCTTTCGTTTTTCTTTTTCTTCCTCCTTATAGCTCAAGTGCCAGTTAGTTTATGCTATTAACAAGAAATCAAGGAGTGGATGGAACCTTTTCCCTCTTATATATGATTTCCAGTGTTGGGATGCAGAGGATGAATGGCTTGCGGTAAAAATGGAATATGGGATATTTGAGAACTAAAATGAGATGATCCTTATTGGCCTTGTTTTTCCTTTTTTTTTTTTGCTGGGTGGGGGGGGAAGGGGGGGGGGGGGATTTTTTTATTTAACCTTGTAATGGGACCCTTTCCTTGGTCAATTCTTTGTAAATATGTCTTTGATATCTTTCTAGGCTATATGTAAATAATTCTTTACTTTTCTAGGTATATTAAAGACTATGCTGGAGGTATTCTTATTGAATGTAAAATTGATCCAAAGCTTCCATATACTGATTTATCAACCATGATTCGTCGTCAGAGGCAGGTAAAATTATTATTTGCTCAGTCAATGAACCTTTTTTTTTTTTTTCTGTCAATGACCCAATTTAACTTGTGAGGTATTGTTTGCTTTTGCCTGTTGGATCTTATGATTTTGTTCTCAAAAGTCACCTAACAAGTTGGGTTTAATGTCCTTTATAAATAACACTGAATCCTCCTAGTGCTCATCTGATGCGGGATCCATGTAGGGTTGAAATCTCTTCCTGTCAAACCCTGCTGTCTTCACCTGGAAGCCACATTGTCCTCACTTCTTGGGTCAAATCTGGGATAGGCCTGCAACACTGTTGTCACTGTCCAAAGTGTTCTACTCCCGTTATTTGACCTTCAGTAATACCTTGCATGCATGTTAGGTTCCAGTGTTGAACTTTTTGGGATGTCAATGAGGATGGATAACTGAACAAGATGGTTATCAAAAACCAATGGAGACGGTGTATCAAAACTTAATATGTTAGTTCCAGTGGTGGGTGAAGAAATTGATAACCAATCTGCAATCAGTTGAGAACTTTTAACCAAAGTTCTTTCCTTCCATTATGTGTATCTTTTCCTTCTTGCTATTCGCATGTGTATTCTGACTTCATTTTGTTAAACTTTTATTAAGATGTGCTTTATTCTTTGCTATTTGGGATTAATAGGCAATTGCTGAAAGGATTAGGGAGCTCTCAAACTGTCAAATTGTTTACCCAGGAATTGATTTTCAGAAGGTAAACATGGATCTCTTGCTGTTTGTTTGCTGTTAGTTTAGATTTAATTCAGATCCAATGTTTGTTAATAAATTACATTTTGTATTGAAGTCTATTATCAGGCCTTGAATCATGTTCAATGTCAAATGTACAATATAAAGTTTTGTTTGTCTTGCATTTTAGATTTTATCCAAGGCTATCATAGTTCATTTTGTTGAGGAGGTACTTGTTTCTCGGTATTCTAGTTGTGTATTTTACTTTGTCTATGTATATTGCGTGCCTGTTTATATTTGTTCTTAAACTGCATTGCTATTCGCTGGGCTCTGTTTTCTTGTCACTTTATTGTTCATTTTTCTTAATGTTCTAATCAGTAAGTGAAACAGATCATTTTAAGTTAGATCTAGTGAAATGCACAAATCTCCCACTTCAGTTGTAGGTTTCTAAAATTTTTATCAAGATTATTTCATTTTTCTTACTTTGCTTTTCTTTGTAATAATGTTTTTATGGTTGAGTCTTTGCAAATGATGAATTTAATATTTTAAACATTGCTGTAATGAAAATTCATTTGATTCAGAAAGAAGCTGGTATTCCTGAAAAAGTCATCAAAGTTGAGGATATCCCTGGTTTGAGTAAGTTCTTTGGCCTCTTATTGTATCATTTAATTTCTTTTTGTGTGTTTGCTTATTCATTCTTGGCTGTAGGTGGACATTGTATTAGGTAATTTGTCTGTTACTACTTTCTGTGTGTTTTTATAAGTATTATGTTATATCTGATAATGTACTGCAATTGTATTCATATTCCTAGCTTAACGAAGTTGGGTTAATATATATTTTTTCCTTATAAACTTTCAGTTTCCAATTAGGAAGATATCTTAAGTTTATGTTTCGTTTAACAACTTGCAAATTTTTTCCCTTTCTTTGTTTATTGTTGTTGGGTATATATATATATATATATATATACAAGGACTGGGTCTGCATACAGTAAGTTTTAACTAACTGAATTCTAAATTTGTGGTTTATTTGGTAACAGAGGAAGCTGGATGGACTCCTGATCAATGTGGCCATACAAGATTCAGAGCCATAATTGTTTTCCCAGACAATGCCACAAATCAGAAACATTTAACTGGTTTCATGCGCTTACTTCTAAGGGCTGGTTTCTAAACTTTTAATCGGTACACATATTAATTTCCTATTAAAGTTGTTGTCAGGTATAATTCTGAATATTCATTATGGTGTTTCATCATATTGAAAATGAATTTGATCAGAAGGTTTGTGAAAGGAGCATGTTTGTGCCTTTCTTCTAGCAATAAAACACTTTTTTTCTATCTTCAAATACCTTTGGGATCCAATGGATCAGTGTCTAAGATGCAGGGGAAGCTATTCTCCACTTGCCTTTTGAAGGAAACTTTCAGGACTCTTGTTATGGTCTAATTACAGCATAAGTGTTAACAGATTGTTGCCCTTTGCCTTTTTCTCATGTAGCTAGGTTCTCCACGAATGATTGGTTGCATTAGATGTGTATGTGAGCATCTCCTGCCAGCACATTTTCATTGGATCCTAAGCAAATTGATTTTGTTCAAGCAGTCAATGCATGAACATGTTGATGCTTGGCCATTCAAGGAGCCAGTTGATGCCCGTGATGTCCCTGATTATTGTGAAATCATCAAAGATCCCATGGGTAAGGTTTTATCAAATTTATGTCTCCTCCTGTGTGCACACTCACATGCACAGACACATACACACACACCCAAAAAAAAAACACATCTCTACAAACTATCGTTCCCTTTTCCACAGAACATTAGATGGTACATATAGTGCAATAACTACTGAAGAGGCAAGTGTTTTAGTTATAAACTAGACCTACCTGAATGATGCGTAAGTGAACCTTTGTAATGAGAGTAGAGGAATAATCGTTTATGGGTCTTGTAAACAGCATAGATAGGAGGGTATACCTGTTCTGTGGGTTTCGGTTTAAGTGAGAAAGTTGTTTACTTTGTGATTTTTCATTTAGAAACTACAAGTGATGGAATTCAAAGGCCAAATCTCACATGGAAGCGGAAAACTATAAATCTATATAAAAGCAGTGGATGTCATTTATTTTGACTTCGATGACTTTGGAATTAATTTTATGTTATAATTTTCATGGTTTATTTGGAAATCAGAATCTTCAAATTTAGGGACATGAACTTTAATCTAGCAGCTTGACTGAAGTTTCAAGTTTCCATTCCAAATGTTTGCAGCTTAGTGAGTCGTTAAAGTGCTCTTTTGTGCATAAACAACTCCTAGTTATACCACCAGCCAAGCTTATTGCAGTTTCTGGTGGTATAGTAATACCATCATCAAATTATACCTCATGATAACTTATGTAAATGTTGTTATGCTTGACTGTATATCCTTGTAATGCAGATCTGAAGACTATGTCGAAAAGAGTTGAATCAGAGCAATATTATGTAACACTTGAGATGTTTGTAGCAGATGTCAAGAGGATGTTTGCCAATGCACGCACATATAATTCTCCTGATACTATATACTATAAATGTGCGACAAGGCATGATCACTTCCTTGTGCTTATCTGTTCCAATTTTTTTAATTTATTTTTCTTTGATCAGGACTATAAAATGTGCAACCAGGCATGATATCATTTCCTTTGTGATCGTCTGTTTCACCTTATATATTTATTTATTTACCTTTCATCATGATTTTGACTTTAATAAAGTTGATTGCAGACTGGAAGCACATTTCCAGAGCAAAGTTCAATCAGGTCTTCAATCTAACACCAAAATTCAGTAGTGAGAACTCAAATGCATTAAGTACTCTGGTCTTACAATAATCTAAGGAAATTCGGATTTTAGTGATTCCAACTGTCCCATTTCGAGAACATGTAACATTACACGTCATAGTCTCGACTATAATTTTCAAATATACTCTGGCCAAAAGTCCTGCATGTCCACCCTGTATGTTTTACATGTGATTCATGTATAATGTATGGATGAATAATTTAATAAGATATCTTGTATAATATTAAATTGATCAGTTGTGTCAATGAATTTTGAACATAAATTAACGAAGGTTCAAAGTGTAGTTTTGGTGACTTTTATCTTTTGAAGCGAAAATGGTAGGCTGAAACTGGATTAAGGTCATCTCAAGGATTATGAATCTATGGATTTTTTTTTTTTTTTTGAAGCTGCAAATAAATTGCTTAAATCATCAAAAGTTGAAATTAGAATGTAATAATCTATCACTAAAAACAACTTAATAATCGATTGAACTTGAAAAAAGAAAGCTTATTGGTATTAGATCTCCCAGAAATGTTGCACTCGATAAAGAAACTTTGCTAAGAAGCAATTCTTGATCGTTTAAATGATTAGACAGCTTAGAATTCAATCGAACAAGTCAAGAGTTGTTTACAAGGAAACTCGGTCATGGAGAGCGTTACTAAACATAAAACAAATTAAAAGAGTTGGAAATGAAGAAAAAAGTTGGTGGAGCTTTGAGTTTTGAGCTGATGGTTGTGGTGTTGGTGATTGCGTGTGTTCTTCGTCTGGGGGCTTCCTTCTATTTATAGTAGATTCCCCAACGGCTGCTTAAATCTCCATTTCCAGATTTCTCACTAGACTTTAGGAAGTTGGCTGACAACCGCTTCCTTCTCTTAACGGTTTCCGCCACGCGTAGCTCCCTTATTAATCCAAATAGGCACTTGAGTGGCTGACTCGGATGCCTATTTATTTAAAAATGAAATGTCATTCAACAAGTCTCTCAACAGAATATTAGTGGCTGAAGTGTTCCAATTCTTCCACTTGAAAACCATTGATTAGTCCATCTAAATGCCACGTGATTCATCGGCCAAGTCATCCTTATTTGCAACTTGTATACTTCTAATTGGCCGGTTATTTTAGGTGTATTCAATCTCTAGTAGGAATGAACATCAATAAACCTCATGATAATTTATATTTACCCATCAGTTAAGTGCCTAGCATCTTCGATATATAAATATATATATATATATATATAGAATTTCTTTATCTTTAATGTTCCTAGTTATATGCCTTTTTACACTGGCTTGGTTGAGTCATAGCTCTGAAAATGGCTCCACCAACCTGCCAAATTGAGCTCACAATGGCATGGCTCATTCTGAGTTATCCTGATTGATCCAGTTGCCCAAAAGAAATTGCTTTTACCTTTGATGAAACTATCTTGTAAATAAACTCCAGCCAACAACCCCGTTCAGATTTCATTTGTTTTACGAAAAATAATTTTTTAAAAATAATTTTCGTATTTTCAAGTATTTATTTAATAAAAAATTAGATGGTTAATAAAAAATGACTTATTGATAAATAAAAAATGAAATTATTTTTTTAAAATTTATCTTCAGAATTTGAAAGGAAAAGATATTTATCGAAAAAAAATTATGAATCAAAGTTATTTATCAATACTTTTGAATATAATTTTACTTATAAATAATATTATATAAATAAATATTAATATAATATATTAATAAATAATATTATATTAATAAAATAATATATTAATAAATATTATATCAATATATAATTTTAATAAATAATATATTATTAATAAATAATATACTATTAATAAATAATAATATTGTATTATAAACAATATAATAATAAATCTTGTTATTTTAATTAATAAATATTATAATAATATATTAATAAATAATATACCATAATATAATATATTGATAAATATTATTAATAAATAATATTATAATATATGAATAAATAATATATAGAATAATAAATAGTTTTATTTTAAGTTTTTTTTATATTAACAAAATATTTTACTATTAAACATTATTATTAAAATATAATTATTTTTTAATATTAATAATTTTAATAATAAATAATTTCAATATATTTTAATAATAAATATTTTTTAATATTTTAATAGTTATATTAATATTATTTAAAAAAAAAACAAATATTCTAAAAAACAACCAAACAACGAAAAATATTTTTCATCAGTTCATTCAAACAATAGAAAATCTTTTCCATTCATTTTTCAAAATTCATTTTCTATTAAACAAACAAAAAAGATATAAAAATAATAAATAATTTTATTTTAAATATTTTTTATATTAACATAATATTAAATATTATTATTAAAATATAATTATTTTTAATATTAATAATTTTAATAATAAATAATTTCGGTATATTTTAATAATAAATATTTTTAAATATTTTAATAGTTATATTAATATTATTTGAGAAAAAAATAGATTTTCTAAAAAACAATAAACAATGAAAAATATTTTTCATTAATTCATCCAAATAAAAAAATCTTTTTCAATTTATTTTTTAAAAATTATTTTTCGAAAGTCATTTTTTATTAAACAATGGAACCTTAGTTCACAAAGTGTCTCGAACTTTTACTGCATGCTTTGTCAATTGTCATAATGCATGTGTATATGTGGTTAAACCAGCAAGAAGTTTGAGAGCACTTTATTCAATAACTGAAATGCCATCGTCCACTGGGTTTACAACATTTGCAATCTCAAATCTCCGAGGTTAAAACATGCTGCAGTGACCAATATACCTTGGATAGCCTTATTCACTGTCAATTGCCTGCGGTTATCTCTTTGTGCAGGACTGTCTCTCAAAAAACGAGCACCAGTTATGAACTTCATAGGAATTTCAGACAATTATTTACCAGATAAGTTTACTCAAGGAACCGAGTAGTACAGTCATGTTATGATGAAAGATATGGTCAATAGTAATGAACATCTTAAATACAAAAATGCAGTGAGAATCAATACCCATTATAGTAGTACCACCAGCTAAGCTTCTGAAACCTAATCCAAGAAAGCAAGGGGAAGGGCACTAATATTCAACTTTGCTTCTTGTTCTTGGCAGCCGCATGCGATAGTCCAGGCTCCCAGCCAGGTATGGGCACACATGGACTCACACCAGGGCCAATCTGCTTTTGCATGCCACTGTGCCCTATCTGATCTTGAACCAGCTCCAAGCTGGTTGTATGCTGCAATGCAGATATTTCGTTGACATTTTCAAGTCCTACTTCAGTTTGTGGATTCAAAATAGGAGGAACCAGAGTTTTGCCCGTGAATCTGTTGTCCGCTCTCTGATGATGCATGGGAGCAGCAATGCTCGGAACTGGTTGGTGAAAAAACTGATTAGTGCTTGGCTGCAATGGCACAGGAGCAGCTGTAGATGCTTCAAATGGGCTGCTAACAAAAGGCATGCCTACACTAGGTACATTGGGCCTAGATAGCTGAACAGGGTTAATCCCTGTCACACGTTTAACTGTTTCTTCAGCCATTTTCACCTGAAAATTTCAAATAGAACAATGAACCTAACGACCTAAAAATAAAATTGCACTAATCATAATCATAGTGATTTATAGCAGTATAATCACTCTTGCAGCAGTTTCAGGCATAAAGATGCATTATTGTGTTTCACAGTTGGCAACAGTCCAAACACTGACATTAGCATCTGATGTACAACAAGGTAAATTCAGTGCATTAACTAAAACAAGAGATCATGTCGGTATCCAATGTATAAATTTAGAGATACATACAAATCATGAATAATTTTTTTAAGTATATGAACACTTGAACACACCATAGAGGTGACAGATTGTCAGTACTGGACATGTCCAGCAGATCCCTGAAATGGAGCACATACAATTAGCCAATAACCAAATTAATCTCCTTCCCCAAGAGAATTGCTGCTAATATATTCTGCAAGCACGTTTAAGATTAAATACTTAAATCCTAGATGAAGAAGGAAAATGAATTGCCCAGGGCTTTTCAAAATTTGACACAGACTAATCTTCACAAACTTCGTGGTGTCACAATAATGTATTTTCATTAATTTGGAAGTAAGTTTTCAACTTTCACAAGGACCCATATATCAACTAACTGCAGAATAACTGGATCAGGATAAGAAAATGCAAATTAGACAACCAGTGATGGTATACCTTTGCTCTTAAAGTCTCAATATCAGCCTTTAGAATTCTATTGTCAACAGCAGCTTCATCATACTTGTGATTCATGTCAGTTAGGCGCTTAAGTAATGTGGAATGTTCAACTCTTAGGTGACCAACCTAGAAAAAATCACTTACAGGATCAAAAAAGGCAACAAGACAGAGTGCACGAGACCATCAAGGGGAAGGGGGAATGATGTACCTGCACTTCAAGTTCATTCATTTGTGCTTGCTTTCTTCTTCTAGAGCGTCTAGCTGATTCTCGATTTGACAGCATTCTGAGCCATCACCAATGTAACAATTAGTTGAGGACAATTT
This sequence comes from Durio zibethinus, assembly GCF_002303985.1. The sequence continues at coordinate 6,865,392 of NW_019167893.1, forward strand.
TGTGATTGCATCAGCAAACTAAAAATTAAGCTTAGTAAGAATTTATTAGTTCACACATCAGGTAGTAAGACAGGTAATAACTGCTCAGAACGTTGGTGCTTTTAAACATATAAATTGTTTTTTTTATATTCCTTGACAAACATGGATCCCTGAGCCAAGCGCTGGGACTAATTTTTGACAAAGATAACTGCTCAAGTTCTATTTGCAAATAAATATTTGATTCCTTTCAAGATAACAAATTAGGTCTTATAGCTATTACTTAAAAGAGAAGATAAATTTTTTTATTAGGACAAAGAAAAAGCGAAAAAGAGAAGGAAAGAAAAGATGTTAAGCGAAAGAGAATAAAGAACAGAACAAATAGCAATTCAAACCATCAAACCAATCAATACTAAAAGACAAAAATAGAAAACATGATTACCTCCTTGCACGTTTTGCATCAGCTGGATCCATGTTGTCAGTGGTTTCAGTATCTCCTTCAAGCTCATCATCATCTGAATCTTCTCTTGATGATCCACTTGTGGTTTGCCTCACTTGTATCCCTGGTTTTTTTTGTGTAGTTGAAACAGCCGAAATTCCACAAGGTGCAGCATCAGGTTCACCCTGTCCCTGTGTCTTTGAGGAACCTGCAATGGTAGAATTTGTGTTAAAAAGAAAAATCAGCAAGATTTTATTATATGTAAAGTAGTTATTGGAAGAGGAGAACCAAATCAATGCATGAAGACCTCTAAAGTTCTTTAGCATATTGTTTACTGTTTAGATCTTAGAAAATGTGAAGAAAAAGATAAAATTTATCAAATCTAGTAAAGCAAATTAATTCCACTTTTATATATCCCTCCATCTTTATTCTCATTTTCCTTCCTTCACCATGCATAAATCCGAGATGGAATCACATTGCACCCAGTGAAAACATGTAATATTACTATTATTAGGCATAGTCACGCATGATATAAGCAGGATGGCTCCAGCAACAACTAAATAAAAAACAGTGTTTTCCAGCAGTTCACCAAGAAGCCAAACAATCATTGTTGGAGTTAACTTAGAAGGATCCAAACTACAGAAACATTCATGTCAGTCATTCTGCCACTAGCTGACCCCAACAAATCAGACTAGATGAACCATATTCGATTCAACACCACAGACTTGTCCTAGTGCATCAAGAGGCCAACTGCCATACAGAAAGTAAACTCGATCTAAGGTCAATGTTTAATGGTTGCAGCCTCCTATTACAACGACACAAGCTTATAGGCAAAATAATGATAATCACCCAATATAAAACCATAATGGCCATCCCACCTGCACTCCTACCCTGATTGAATTTCAGTAAATTAGATGCCTTCATCAGTTCTCCAAAATACAAGTACCACTAACAAGAAAATTACCACATGTTTTACACAAACCATAACTCTCTTTGCATCAGAATCACTTATTACTATTATTAATTGACTCCCATCCAATCTAACTCCTGATTAGGAACAAAAATAGAAGTACCCTTCTGAACTGACTCGAAATCATCTCCATAACATTTACCTAAAGCGAAAAAAAAATATATAAAAAACGTAAACTGAAACAGATGAAAAATCCCAAAATCTATTTGTAGGGTTGGGGAAATCGTATGCTGATCTTACCGTATAAAGAAAAATGGTTTCCTAAGGAATTGCATATAAATGTGGTCAAACAGAGTCAACAAATAAGAATAAAAGACATAAACGTTCCTTCCTCAGTCTAAAAAAGTTCCATCTATGGCATTAGAGAAAAAAAAAAAAAAGGTCTACAGACTCGGATTCATACAAAAAAAAAAAAATCAAATCAGAGGCATACTAAGCAAAAGTTTACCATGAACTTGGGATCCCGATTGAAGCGCTTGATTTTCAGCTTGGGCAGACGGATCTTCTGCCTTCACAACCGACGCCTGAATGATTTTTGCATATTATAATTAAGAATCTTTTAGGAAAAAAAAATATTACTAGTATAATTTATATTATTATAATAATAAAAACAACTGGAAATTGGAGATTGGAAAGAGAGAAATACACGAGAGAAAGCAACAGCAGCGCAGGCTTGATCGAGCTTCTTCTTGAGGATCGCGGGGTTCCCATCATAGTCAATCGAGACCGTCAGTGTCGGATCAGACGGCGGAGGACTACGATTCTGATTATTAGGCTTTTTTATCTCCACCACGTCAACATCCCCGTCACCTTCTTCCGCTTTCGAAACGGACGTCTGAGGTGCCGCCAAGGACGGACCAATCACATTCTCGCCCGCACGCGATCCCGGGATACCCACGCCCGCACCAGAAATTTCTTCTAGAAACCTCTCCAACGCCCACTCAGATTGGCTTCGACTCATTCCCACCACGGAGTCGGAAGCGGGAACCGGCCAGAACGAGTCGGAGAAATCGTCTACTGAGAACACAGTATGCATCGTTTTCCGCAAAATCCTTTTTCTTTCTCTTTCTCCGCAATTTGCAACTTGCCTTTTTCTCGGTTTCTACCTGTTTTACCATTTATGCGGGAACAAACAGGAAATATCAACTGCTTTGTTGTTTACAAAACAATCCAGTAACATCCCGCCACGTGGATCACTCCACTCCTAAGTACACGTGTGAGTCTATTATAGGATGGTCAGGGCCAGTTATTACTTGATTTGGAACACGTCTTTTTTGTGTAGTTAGGTCATAGGTGTGGCCCGATCTGTGGGCTAAGGCGTAAAAAGGACGGGGATAGGCGGGGCCTATTCAAAATTGTACATATTGGGGACAAGTGTGAAAGTGAGCCCCACTTGATGGGAACTTTGTTTGGGCAAAAGTGTAATCAATTGGATTCTGGGGCTTGCCATCGGGAAAGACAAAAGATTGGGTCCCATACTAGAGATTTCGGTGTACGGCTTGACAGGTGACCTTTTATTTTTCGGAAAAGTATTTTATTGTAATTTTAATAATTTCATAAGTTAATATTTGATAAACTTACTATGCATAAGAATCAATTTCTTTGAGTAAAATTTTGATTTTAAGTATTATAAATAAAAAAATAAGTATAAAAAATTTATTTTTTTATAAAATTCGATTTAATTTAATTTTAAAATAATCAAAATTTAAATTAATTATCAAACACCAAAATTTTTGAATAAAAAAATATATTATCAATCAATTATATAATGATAAATCAAATTTTTAAAAATAAAAACTAATAAGTTATATGATAATCTAATTCATTTTTATTTTTAAGGTCTGATTACCTTTTGTTTTATTTATTAAAAAAGTATCATTATATTATTAATTAAAAATATATAATATTTAAATATTATTAATGTATCAAATATTAATTTTATTATATTTTTAATAATTTATCAAAATTTTATTATTCAATTTTTAAAATATATTAATAAATGTCTAATGATAAAGAATAAAGTAATATCTAAACTAAGAAGCATGTAATTAATTTTTTTTTTTTTTAACTTTAGTGAGATTTTCACTCACAAACATTCTCCTCCTATAACAGTCATAGCTTTCTTTAATACTGGTGCAACTCAAACCATAACAAACTCTCTTATCTTACCCAAACATTTTTGGACAAAACAAAAAACCTTCTGTATTAAATGCAAAACCTTTCTTAAATAACATTTTAATTATCTTTAATAATAACAATCAATTTGTAACGCGCAAAGTCTTTAGATTTCATTTGCTTGTATTTTATTTTTCTTGCATAATATTCCTTTCTTTTTTTTTTACTTCTATTCTCGTTCAAGATAAAATTGCATGTAAACCAAAATTTAATGTTAGATTTGCTCCATTTTGGAAGGCAATTACGTATAAAATTTAATGTCAAATATCAATGAAGCCATGGTTTAATAATAAGAAAAAGGTCTTAAAATTTTAATATTTTATATTCAAATCTCATTGTATGTAAGTTTAATTCAACTTTATGTTAAATTTGTCTAATTAATTTATAATTTGTTTATTAATTTGTTTGTTTGATTTTTTAGTAATGTAATATTTTATTATAATTGTAACTTATCTTACATTTGTAATTTCAAAAAAAAAAAAAGGTTTGATTTGAGGATATGAATATAATGAATTGGATTAAGGGTGGAATAGTGCTGTTTTTAAAGATAGTAGTCTTGTAGATTAAGGACAGAAAATATTTCTATTTAGGATCATACTAGTTTAGGATTAATTAAGTATAATGTAGAAATTAGATAATTTTATAATAGATATTTTCACGAGACAATATGGAACTAAAAGTAAGATGCAATGATGTTTATATTTTTTATATAATTCATCTAATATTTATATACATATAGCTTATAAGTATGAGTATCGAGGGAAAACTATACTTTTTTGCATATGAATAAAAATATTTGATAATTATTTAAATTTGGAACTTTAATCTTTATTAAGGTCAAAATTTGTCATAATTTTTTTTAGTAAGGCTCAAAACAAATTTGATAAGAGTATTTTATATTTTAAGGACTAATATTTTATTTTCATAGAAAATGGGCAACAAATTAAAAAAAATATTAATCATTTAATTGAGCTAATTGATAAGTTGTTCTAAATTTTTTAAAATACATTACATTTAAATCAATATGACAATCCACTTGATTCTCACTTGATCAAAGAATTATGTCCAGTTGAATCTGATTACGTCCGTTCAATGTTTGCCACCTTAGATTGGTTTTTCTCAACCTAATAATGTTATCATTATGTATAAATATCCTTTCTCTCTTTATAGGTAACAAAAAAATACTCATTCCTCTCATTTCCTTTTTATTTTTCTCTTTCTTTAATTTTTTAATTTAAATATTGAAATACAAATATCGAAAATTCTTTTAATATTTATTTTTGATTGACTTATAGTTCTAACAAACAAATTTGTAAAATAAAATCAAGATGTCGAAACTGGCACTCCAAAACATTATTTGATGGTAAGAATATCCCTTAAAATTGAATCTCAATTGTGTTAATTGCTTATCCAAACTTTTTCTTAGTTACAATTTACAAAACCAAGTATATCCTTTTTTTTTTCCAAAAATCAAGTATATATTTAATTATTTATCACCTAGCATTGATTCATACATTATTTAAGATGTTTGCCAATTAATGTTGCTGTGTTAAGTATTTTTGTACAATGCAAAAAGCAAAAAAAAAAAAAAAAAAAAGCTGTCATTTTTTTACGTTCTTTTTATATTTTTTAAATTATATATGCAGTAATGATATCAAGCAAAGGTTATTATTTAATATCACATACATTATCATGGTCGACTCCTTTCCAATCCATTAAATTAACATGAGAGGCTAATAAACACGCAAGACTAGGGTGTTTTTCTTTGGAACCCGAAGTTTGAGATAACAATAAAAGATATTAATTGAATAAATCTTTAATAAGAAATGGAAACCTAAATTTATGATTTAGAAAAAAAAAAAACCATTAAATATTGAAATTTACATACGTAAATGGATTGGATCATGAAATCACTTGTCCAAATTCTGACCCGATCCGTCGGGCTTGAATAAATCCAATTATTATTTTTAAAAATATTAAAAATTATTTTATATTGATATTATATATTTTAAAATTAAATTTAAATGAAAATTTTATATATTAAACAGTAATTCGGATATTGAACATGAACTTCATACTCTTGTTCAAAACCCATCCAATCAATGGACAGGTTTATCAAAACCCAAGAACCGAAAGGAAAGGAAAATAAAATCTCCATGTTTATGCTGAAGCCTCGTAGTTTCATACTGGTAACATATGTCTATCTAACGCAAGAAAAACCGATCTCATAACAATATAGATTTTTTTTTTTTTTTTACATAAGATAGACGTAATCTATGAGTAACAATATAGATTTTTTATGCATTCATACATCAATTTTATTGCTTGTGTTGTCTGAAAATTTGAACTACATAAATTAAATTGAAATACCTTAAAATAAAAATTATAATTTAATTTAATTAATTTATATAATTATTTTTAAAAATTATTATTCAATCATATAATATTCAAATTTCAATAACTATTAACTCTTTTTATTTTTACTCAAAACAATATCTTTTAAAATAGATTACAAACCAGCGGCCTGTAAAAGAAAAAAAACCTTACAAACCAATACCTTTTTTCCAAAAAATAAAAAAAATGTGGTTATCTGTTTTAATTTGGACATAAATAAACTAAATTGGTGGGGCCGTTAGCTCACGAGAAGTATGCAAATGGCATAGCGGCACAGGTATCCTACTGGCTAAAGTAATAGGTCAAAGTAACGGTAATTTCCCACGCGAAGATCCCGCAACATTTCGAGTAGCGAAGAAACGTTGTCGTTCTCACGGTAATTTTTTTTTTCTACTAAAGAGTGTTTCCGTTCAATGTGTCTGCAGGTATCATCTGGTAGTTTCTAGTCTACAATCAGCCTCTGCAAATTCGCGGTAGATCCTTCAAATCGAACGGCGAAAGTAGGTGCAGGCGATCCATCGGAGAAAGGTAGAATTATTTGTCTCGTCATATTTGATCTAAAACCTAGAACAGGAGCATAGCTTTTGAGCCATCTATGAGCGCCCGCCTTTGATTTATTTTTTTCGGTTACTGTCATTTTGTAGTCCAAACATTTATCAATGGCGAACAGAGCTCAAATCCCCACTAGTAATTCAGCTCTTATTGCAATGATTGCCGACGAGGTGAGTATAACTTTTGAAGTTTCCCAAATCAGTGCACAGATCTCCGATCTTTTTGGCGTTTTTATGCTATTCTTCTTGGAGTAGCTCTGCACAACCTGGATTTTTATGTCAATCAGACGTAAGAAATTTCGATAAAGATTTAATTTAGGTTTTTTTTTAGAAGGATGAATTAGTTAAATTAACTAACTAAAGCATCTATTAAGAGAACTGGTGGAAAATATTATTACAAGTTTGATGCATGTTGCTTAGCCGATCGAAATCTCAACTTAGTCTGAATGTTGTTTTTGATGAGGGTGAAAGGTGGACATCATTCGGATTTAGCTTTATGATGAATGATCCCAAAACCGTAAACTTCATGGGGAGTTTTGACTTTTTTCTGAATGATTGTGGTATATGCTATAGGAGAAGTTTACTCATTGCTATACATTTTTATGAATTCTCCCAGCACTTATTTATTTAGTCATTTATTATGTTTCCTTTTTTTGTTAATAGACCATTGCAAGAATAAGAGGGTGTTTATGGCATGATTTGATGAGCATAAAGTGTTGCAAATGCTGTTACTATGGAAATTAATGTCATTACATATGATTTGCAATGCATTTGATTTGACCTGTCTGATTTATAATTTGTTTGGTTAGGACACAGTGGTTGGATTTCTGCTTGCTGGAGTGGGTAATGTTGATTTGCGGAGAAAGACAAATTATCTAATTGTGGACTCAAGTATGCTCTTAAACTTTCTGTGTTTCATTATTATTATTTGAAAAGTTTGCTTTTTAAGCATGGTCTTTATCAAACTCTTGTCAACATTTTATAGTTGCTTTTTGATCATGTATTCACTTATAGAATGCTGAGGTTTACCAGTTATTAACTTTCCCTGAATCAACCTAGGTTATCTGATAGCAACTTATGTCCTAGTTAAAGAGTGGAAGAACATGATATAGATACTCAATATGGGAAGCATGCCGTTTAGGAACGTTTAGACTAAAAGTATGCCTTTTGATAGTTATTTTGTATCAATGTAACTAAATGTTTTGTTACATATTTATTATTACATTTGATCAGAGTCAAACCATCTTTAGAACTTCTGATTTCAAGTCATTTTGCCTTTTGAACTTTTAGTTTCTTGGTTTTAAATTTTCTTTCTGAAGTGGAAGTCCATGTGTTCGTCCCTTTTCCTGTTGAAATAATTATTAATTAGCCTGGAAAAATAGAAAATTCATAGGGAAGTATAAAGATGGACTGTCTCTCAAAAGGAAGATTTCCCTGTTTTAAATGTTATATCATTTGCATTTTTGGTGTGTCAACTTGGCAAATGAAGCAGTTACCTATTTGTCAGGAAATGTTCTTTCATTTGGTAGCAAGAGAGGAGAGGGAAACTAGAAAAATAAAGACAACGCATAATCCTCTAACAATTTGGGATCAAAATAAATATCAGACTATAAATTTACTCCGCGTAGTTCTTTCTTTGTTTGGTTTTTCTCTAAATGAATCATCTCATGTATTTTCACTATCAAAGTGAATTTCATCTGCATCTTTATCCTTCACTCATTGATTGCCTTTTGTTTTTGCCTTTTAGAAACCACTCTTAAACAAATTGAAGATGCATTTAAAGAGTTCACAGCAAAGGAGGATATTGCTGTCGTGCTGATTAGCCAATATGTAAGTTGTTTGCTGCATATGTTGTTGTAAAACATCAATTGTTTTCTGCAGTTTTTATGCAGATATCTAGCTGTTTGTTAAGCTGTATTATGCACAGAAAAGTTGTATGTGTGGCTAAGGAGAGCTACGAAATGCTAACAAGCACACATCATGTAACATCTCTTGCTTCCACTCTCGTCATTAAGTTACGCTCATACTGCCCCTTAAAAGTCACTTTTGGCCAGTTATCTGTGAAGTATGAACATAAATCGCCTCAGGTTGAATACGCACATGCTAGATTCAGTAACGAAGTGCATTGTTTGAGTGAGTGTCTATTCTAACATTTCATGGCTTTTCATGACATGGTCAGTAACAACCAAAGAGACTGGTAAATAGTAATACTGATGATGAGAATGATGAGATTTGGTCAAATAAAAAAAACTGCCATTTGATAAAGTGCATTTGTAAATTTGGAGAGCACCTAAACTTCTTGGTAACAACTATGAGTCTACTTCATACTTGCCCTATTATGTTGGTCTGTGTGGAATTTTTTATTGATCATTTGTTGCTCAATAGTAGCCAAAGATGTCTGTTCAGTTTACAGACGAACAGAGAATTAGTTTTATAGTTTTTGTGCAAACATGTATATTTCAGTGCATTGAGAGTATCTTGAATTCTTATGTCAAAATTGGCAAGATGGGTTGTCTCATCTTGCACGCTTCTGGTGTCATTTTGATGAATTTCCCTTTGCTTTGATGGCTCTGTCCCGATTTTGGCTACTAGTGTTTGATAAACCAAAGGTCTTGTCTTTTGAATCTGTAACCATCATAGTTTCATCAGTAATGATATCAATCAAGACACTAGCATAGAATTTCTATTTGAGTTGCATTCTCAACTCAAGTTTGGTATGTTAAGTTAAGCTGCAGCCTTCCATCCTTTTAATTGCAGGTAGCAAATATGATAAGGTTTCTGGTGGATAGCTATAACAAGCCTGTTCCAGCAATTTTGGAGATTCCATCCAAGGATCATCCTTATGATCCTGCACATGATTCTGTTCTTTCACGAGTTAAATACCTCTTCTCCGCAGAATCAGTGGCATCTGGGAGGCGTTAAATGCAGATATATGCTTGAAACTTCACTATTGCGTAATGGTTTTATTTCCTCCATTAAATTGTATATTATGACTTAAATTATTCTTTTCAGAGAGTTGCTAACGGTTCCCTTCCTAGTTTCTATGAGTTACAATAAGCAAATTCTATTTGGAGATATGCTTTGATGGCCTTTTCAATTGAATAAATGATGTTTGAAGAGACTTTTGGAGTTAGGAGGTGTTCATCATGCAATAGTTATCAGATGCCTACTTGTTAACGTAATGATGGTTTGGTTGAAGGGCCTTTTTTTTTTTTTTTTTTTCCATGTGGCCACAGTGGGGTTTGGGGTTGGAAACTATCTGAGGATGGTAACACCTTTATATGAAAAGCTTGAAATCGTGTGGAGTAATAGCTAATCTGGGTGGATACAGTTAGCCTTTTAATATTTTTGTAACCGTTTTATTTTATGTTCAAAACCAGATCTTGGTGTTTTTTAGCACAGGAATTTGTACTGCTGTTATAGACTTGTAGCAGGATATCCATATCCTACTTGCTTTGGTTGGATGAAATTTTCAGTTATCCAAAATAAAAGAATAATGATGGGAGCGAGACTATTTGATAAGTCAAGGTGGGCAACCTGAAAATTTGTTGTTTGATCTTGGCTTTCAAAAGTTTGAAAGCACGAAAAGTAGGAGTCGTCTTCTTAGAGTGGGAGACGTAGACGAAGGAAGGAATTGAAAGAGGGGTTGCAAAATTTTTCAAACATTTAGGATGTGTTATGTTTGATGTATAAGATTATGATAAGATGAAATAATATTATAAATGAAATTAGATTAAATTATATTATTTTATTTTATATTTGATATATATAAAGATTATGAAAAAATAATTTATTTATTTGTCAGAATTATTTTTTTTAAAATTTATATAATTTAAATTATTAATATAATTTTTAAAGATATAATTAGATATATAAATTTAATCTCATAAATTAAATATAAATTTTTTCACTTGAAAAGAATTAAATTATTTTATATCAAAAAAATAATTAATTATTTTTGTAATCATATTTTTTTTAAAATACAAACTAAATTTGATATAAAATAATTACTATTTTATATGCACCAAACATAAGCTTAAATTCTTCGGGTAGATACAATTAGATTTAGCAGTGAGAAATGATTCTTCTCAAGCTTGGTGACTATTTTCCCCAAGTTCCAACTAGAGTTGGCATCGGGGCGGGGCGGGGCGGTTTTTTGCTTTCCCCGCCTCCGACCCGATGCTTCAATATTTTACCCGATACCCGATCCGTACCCGCTCGGAGGTTGTTATTGAAAAACCCGACCCCGACCCGCTAGAATATTTTTTACCCGAATTTAACCCGACCCGACCCGAATTCAATATACTACCTATTTAAATTTACAAAAAATGTAATAAATTATAATCTAAATATATTACAAGCATTAATAAATTTAAAAAAAGTACTCATAAATTCAAACTTAGTACATACTATTTTTTTATCTAATAAAAATCTCATAAATTCTCATCATAAATAATAGAATTATAAAATACATAAAATATAGTAAATTCAAACTCATAAATTCTTACCATAGATGATGGAATTATGAAATATATAAAACTTAGTAAACTAAAATTCAAATATTAAAAAAGCATAAGTTAATAACTAAATTTAAACATAATACATGATACAAGATGAACATCAAAAGCTTAAATCACCACAATAAAAAGCTAAATTGTTTGAACATCCTTTCATCCAACATGATAAAAATCTTTCAAGACCACAATAAATCATTCCATCATCACTAAGCTCCATATCATCATTCTCCTGTAACCACACTAGTCCTATAAAATAAAACAATAAGATGAATAAATAAATCTCATAAAATAATATATTTAAAAATAATAATATAAAAATGAATTAATTAAAAAAATAATATTATTTACCAAACTAGTTATCTTTTCCTCAATCTCACTCTCATCAACATCTTCGTAAAAATACTTTTCTTCTAATGAAATTGACCCTACAAATAAAAAAATAAACTATTAACAAATAATATATAACAACAAAATATAATAACTAACAATATGCTAAAATAAAAAATAAAATTGCATAATATATATTATTGTACCTTCTTCTTCAGCCCATAACCAATTTTGACAACATGTTAAAGCTTCTATAGTTGATGGATGAAGTCTATTACGTTGCGCACTCACTAATCTCCCTCCGGTACTAAAAGTAGACTCTGAAGCAACAGTAGAAACTGGTATGGCATAAATATCTCTAACAATAAGTTGTAAGGTCGGAAATTGAGGTCCAGTTAGTTTCCACCAATTCAATATATCAAAATCTCCTTTTCTTGGTATGACTTCTTCATCCAAATAGCGATCTAACTCTGATTTTACTTTTGATTTTTTCTTTTTTTTCCTTGAAACAAAATCATCATAATCTCCCAAATTTCCCAATTCAGTAGCATCAACACCATCTAAGAATGAAAAGCTTGAACTAGAAGGTCCTTCTTCCTTTTTCAAAGCCAATTTCTCCTCATACTCCTTAACCAAATCTCGACATATTTGTACAATCCTTTCAATTTCAAATTCAGCATTTTCTCCATAAATCTTTTCAAAGTAATACTCCAACAACTCTGTTTTGTATCTTGGATCTAAAATTGTGGCAACACCCATTATACCATGCACATCATTCCAATATTTTTCAAATTTGCCTAACATGCTCACAGCCATACATGAAATAATTCTATTGGTATGCATAATCCATTCATTCAATGCCAATCTGATTTTGCAAACATTAGGAAAATAAAGATTTGCAGTAGCATATTTTGTGCCAGAAAAACCTTCAGTGATATCATAAAACAATTTCAACTTCTCACAAATCTCAGTTGCAATGATCCAATCATTTTCAGTTGGCAAATATTTGTACAAAGGATCACCATGTAATTGCACACAACGAGGAAAGACATCTTTATAAAACAAAGCTGTTCGAAGCATTAAGTAAGTAGAGTTCCATCGTGTTTTGACATCAACACACAACTTTTTTAAAGTTGGAATGCGCAATTGACGCGCTGCCTCTTCAAATTTTTCCCATCTCTTTGGTGTAGCACTCCAAAAGAGGACACTATCACGAATTCTATCAATTCCATCTCCAATCACACTTAATCCATCTTTCACAATCAAATGCAAGATGTGTGCACAACAACGCATATGAAAAAAAGTCCCACTAAGCAAAAGTGCATCACAACCAATTCTATCAATTAACAACTCAATAACACCATCATTCACACTACAATTATCCACTGTAATAGATGAAAGTTTTCTATCAATATTCCAATCTAAGAAACATTTCATCAAACTTGAAGTAATGACCTCTTTCGTATGTGGAGTTGGCACATATTCAAACCTAATTAAACAATCAATTATTTACAATAATTTAATAATTAATTCAATAATAATAATTACTTAATAAAAAATGAACAATATCAAAATAAGATAATTTAATAAAATATACCTGATGATGCGTTTTTGTAAGTTCCATTGATTATCGATGTAATGAGCAGTGACAGCCATGTATCCTCTTTTTTGGTGATCAGCAGTCCACATATCAGTTGTGATAGCAATTCTCCCTTCATTAGCTTCCAACTTAGATATTGTCTTTGCCTTTTCCTCTCTGAAAATCTTTAAAATATCACTCTTTATAGTATTTCGAGAAGGCATAGCAAACAAAGGTTGAAGACTGTAAGAATACTTTCTGAATTGCACATGATCAACCATTGATAAGGGGTATTCATGCATGATTATCATCTTGGCAAGCTCCCTCCTTGTGACATTTTGATCAAAGGAAAAGTTTTTTAATGTTACTTTTCCATCTGCCTTCCTTTGATTTGCTAGCAACACTTGTTGACGAATATCCATTTGAAATCGTTTACTGCACCTCTCTGAATGATCACGCAAATGACTTGTCCCATTCTTAGAAGCACCACCAAGTTTTTTCTTACAATAATTGCATATTGCCTTCCATTCATTATTGATCTTCTCTTTTCTAAAATGTTTCCATACTTCTGATTTTAACTTACTTGAGTTATACCCACTATTATCAACTTCAGCACCCTCGTTAGTCACACTTAATGATAGAGTTGTATTTTCGTCAGATGTTGGAATAGGAGTTTGCTGAATTGGTGACTGATGTGAGGTAGAAGTAGGAGGTGTTGGGGAACACGAATTATCTCCCAAATTAGACATTTCACCTTCATTCATAAAAAAAAAAAATTAGAGTTATTATTTTTGATATTAACAAATAAAGCAACTAAATAAATTAACTATTACTAAAAGCATAAGGACAACTATTCTTTTTCACGTTTCTCAGCATCCATTTCTCAAGACCTTAATATTGTACTTAAGTTTCCTTAAATTTCTTTAAAACAAAATTGGAATTCCAACTTGCCATTGGAGATTTTAGGCCTATCATACATTAGAGAGCATGATTATTTTTACTCATTTTTTCTTGCAAAAAGAAAATAACAGTAAAAGTCTAGTGTAATAATTTTTTCCTTTGATAGTTCATGTCATCCAATTCAAACAGTTACTCTAGCATTGACTCCAAGCAACAAAAGCATTTAATCACAAACTTGAAGATGATGATTTTATACAGACTTTTCTAAATTGAGACCACAAGTAAAATAATATTACATATTCTCCTATTGTCACAACTACAAGCCTCAAAAGTAATACTATAAACCTAAAACAATGACACTGGTAACATTCAATTCAAGCATTTTATATTGGGGTCTAGACATAGATTCACAAAGACATCATTCAAAAAATTTGAAACAAAATTTATCATTCACAAACACATAGTCGCCCACCTGCCTGAGGTCGATCAGTCGGAAGGGACTACCCTCAGAACTGGATGCGCCCGAATCTGATTCCAACCAGTCGCCCACCTGCTTGAGGTCGATCCGTCGGAAGGGACTACGCCCAAAACTGGATGCGCCCAAATCTGGTTCCAACAAGACCCCCAGTCTGGATGCGCCCGAATCTGGTTCCAACCAGTCGCCCACCACTGCTTGAGGTCGATCCGTCAGAAGGGACTATGCCCAGAACTGGATGCGCCCAAATCTGGTTCCAACCAGTTGCCCACCACTGCTTGAGGTCGATCCGTCAGAAGGGACTACGCCCAGAATTGGATGCGCCCAAATCTGGTTCCAACCAGTCGCCCACCACTGCCTGAGGTCGATCCGTCGGAAGGGACTACGCCCAGAACTGGATGCGCCCAAATCTGGTTCCAACAAGACCCCCAGTCTGGATGCGCCCGAATCTGGTTCCAACCAGTCGCCCACCACTGCCTGAGGTCGATCCGTCGGAAGGGACTACGCCCAGAACTGGATGCGCCCAAATCTGTTCCAACCAATCGCCCACCACTGCCTGAGGTCGATCCGTCGGAAGGGACTACGCCTAGAACTGGAAGAGCCCAAATCTGTTCCAACCAGTCGCCCACCACTGCCTGAGGTCCAGTCGCCCACCACTGCCTGAGGTCCAGTCGCCCACCACTGCCTGAGGTCAATCCGTCGGAAGGGACTACGCCCAGTCGCCCACCTGCCTGAGGTCGATCTGTCGAAACGAAAGGGACTACGCCAGAACCGGATGCTCTCAAATCAGTTAGTAAACAAACAAGATTTTCGGCCAAAGAAACAAAGTTCAGAACCCTAAAAGAAATTACTCTTTCTCTTTCTCAAAACACTCGAGCGAGTAACCTTTCTTTCCTAGAGATTACAGAAGGGAGCGAAGACAAACTGACGACTGACTTGTGGTATTCTCTCAGGGAGCGAAGCCTCGATACCTACAGTTTAGATGAGATTAGAGTCGGTTCAGGAAAACCCGGAGCTGTTGGTTCGATAGAAACTGGAGCTGTCAGCTTATGCAAAAGTGGAATCCGCGTCTTTTTCTCTTTGTTTACGAAGGGATTAGTGGAAACAAAGTTCAGAACCCTAAAAGAAATTACTTATATATATAGTAAGGTTATTTTGGTAAATATCTCGGGTCGGGTCGGGTCGGGTTTCACATAAAACCGACCCTGACCCGAATCCGACATTTTTAAAAATAAAACCGACCCGAACCGACCCGCAACCCGTTTTTTCAAAAAAAAAATCCGCCCCTAAATAATCGGGTCGGGTCGAAACCCGACGGTTTCGGGTTGATTTGCCGACCCTAGTTCCAACCTTTGCTGCCCAATCGCTGGATGTTGAATCTTGTATTTAAGGATATGACTTGTATTCAACAGTTTTCACCAAAGCTCAAAGCCCAAAAAGCCCATTATGGACCCAGGGGAGGGGATCCTTCGCCCTTCTGCTCCGGACCCTGCCTGCCTGCTAGAGATGGTCAGATGTATATAACTATCAACTGCCTACCTGGCTTTTCCAAATCGCACTGATAACAGCAAATGTAATGAAGCTGGCATACAAACCTCCTTACGAAAGCTTTGCTCGGCGCGTCCTTCTGAATCTAAATAGTAAATACTGAAGCAGGGAGAGCCTTCCCGAATCCCCAAAGGCAAAAGGAAAAGCCCATTTTGACATTACAAAATAGTAGGAAAATCCTCTCTTTGCCTTTCTCCTCTAAAACACCAAAATTAGGGTTTCGAAAACCCTAACCCTACCATAGCCCCTTCAGATCCCACCTCTTTTTTGGTCTCTTTCTCCTTCAATTAGATTAGGGGTTTTAATTAAAAGTATATCTACAAATCTCCTGTACTTGTTTTTTATTCTGATTTCCAGCGACAATGGCGGAGCACTTGGCCTCAATCTTCGGTACCGAGAAGGACCGCGTGAATTGTCCCTTCTATTTCAAGATTGGAGCATGCCGGCATGGGGACAGGTGCTCACGGCTCCACAACCGACCGACGATCTCCCCAACCCTCCTGCTGTCGAACATGTACCAGCGCCCGGACATGATCACCCCCGGTGTGGACGCTCAGGGCCAGCCTATCGACCCCCGCAAGATCCAGGAGCATTTCGAGGACTTCTACGAGGACATCTTTGAGGAGCTCAGCAAGTTTGGTGAGATCGAGAGCCTCAACATTTGTGACAACCTGGCCGACCACATGATTGGAAACGTGTATGTTCAGTTCAGGGAGGAGGACCAGGCGGCAGCCGCCCTACAGGCACTTCAAGGAAGGTTCTACTCTGGTCGACCTATCATTGCGGATTTTTCCCCAGTCACTGATTTCCGCGAAGCCACTTGTCGGCAGTACGAGGAGAATAACTGTAACCGTGGGGGTTACTGTAATTTTATGCATGTGAAGGTAATAGGGAGGGAGCTGAGAAGGAAGCTCTTTGGAAGGTACCGCAGGTACAGAGGGAGTCGGAGCAGGAGTAGGAGTGCCAGTCCACGCCACAAGCGTGATAGGGAGTTTAGGGACCGCGATCGTGACCGTGACCGTGATGATCATCGCGACAGGAATGGGCGAAGACCTGGTAGGTATGACCGTGAAAGCGGTGGTGGTAGGAGAAAGCATGGGAGTCCTAGGCGAAGCAGAAGCCCTCCACTTGCTAGGGAAGGGAGTGAGGAGCGGAGAGCCAGGATTGAACAATGGAACCGAGAGAGGGAAGAGAAGGTGTAAGAAAGCTTGTTCGGTCATGTTTTTATCTATATTTCCTTTTTTTTTTTTTACTTTTAAATTATTTCTATTTCTAGATTCAGATCATTTTATTTTTGGGGGGTTATGTTTCTGCAACTCGAACTTTAAGTCTTCATTTTTAGCGGTGAGTGGAACCATTTCTAGCTGTTACAATGGTCTATTTCTTGTAGTGTCAATTTTAAAGGTGGTACTTGTTTCTCTGTTGCATAGCTCTTTTTAGTGGATGTTTAAAGCTTCAGGGTACTTTCTTCGCACTTTTATCTAGGATTACTGAGGTTTTCACTCCTTCACTTCTACTTTCTAATTAATTGCGTTATTTTAATCCTCTGTTTTGGTCTGATTCTTATGTTTTCTTTATGCTCAACTGTAAGTCTGCCTTAGGCTGTTCGTATTTTAGTGCTTTTGGCGTGGAAGACTATTGCTTACTATCACTGCTACTGCCTTACAACGAAGCAATTCTTCTGAAGGATCTTTGTCCTTTGCCAATTATAATTAATAGCTTTGCTTAACGCAATTAATTTGTGAATCGGTTGAAGCTCTGGGTGTCTTACTGTAAAAGAATTCAGGCTGCTTTTGGTGGGGAAGGCTGCCAGTGTATTTGCTGGCTCTTACTGCCACTACCATTCATTTATTTCCCTGTATTAATTTCTGTTGCTACGAATTTAATTGTTCCGTCGAATATCCAGGAAGGAGACCCTCTTAGGCAAAATTCTAAAACCATTTTCATTTGTCAAAATTTCCCCTAGGATATCATGAATTATGCCAGTGGCGGCCTGCGCCTCTCCTATTTAAGTTATATTATGGGGAAAGTCCCCTTTTTTGGCCATCTATAAGTTGACTCCCGGGAAATTGCCTCTTTTTTTTTTTCTCTCGTTTCCTTCTAATATGGTCTCTTCCTGGATTGTCCTTCACCTTCTCAAGATTCAATGGGATGGCTTTTAAGTATGTTGCTTGAGAATGGTTCATACCAATGTTTGAAGCAAATTCTGATCGAACTACTAATGCTTTCTTTCAAATACATTTCTCTCATGCAAAAAATTCTTACCCAAGCATTCTGTGACAGCTCATAGCTACTGTTTAGAAATTCTTCCTCATAATTTGTAAATTCTTTTTCTTAGGAGGAAAAAAAGTTTGTCTTTTAAGAACTTATACTACAATAACATAATAGGAGTGATAATGGTAATTTGGTTCAGTTTTTTTAAATAATGTATAAAATTATAAAATTTGATTGGAATCTAAATAAGTAGAATATCGGTTTGGTTCAACAATTTTTTAAATTTGATTTTTTTTATTTTTTTAATATAATTATTTTATTTTATACAAATAAAAAATATATATAAATTAATAAAAAATATATATATAAATTAATAAAAAAATATATAATTCGATTTAATTTGATTTTTTTTAATTTTTTATTTTGCAATCTTAAATCAGATACAAATATAATATATATATTTAATATTTGAATTTAATCTGAATTAAATAAAAAAATCAAGTCAAATATAATCAAATATTATAATTTTGAATTGATTTTTTATTTTTTTATATCTTTGTGAGATACAGTGTTACACACTGTGTTTCGTCAACTGTTACTTTGTTTGTTGGTACAATTTTAAGTTCATATTATCATGTGCTTAATGACGTGCAGCTTCACGGGGAGCAAGAGTGATCTGATATCTTCATTTCCTGTCCCTGGAGTTTCAGGATCAGGAATATTTGGAAGCAACTAATCTATGTTAAAAAAAATTCATACATTTTCACATAGTGTATTGTCATGCATGCACTCTAGGTTATAGCTTAGAGTAGTGGTTTTTTATTATTCTCTACCATATCAGTCAAAAATAGATTTTTTTTTTTAATTTTTATGAAGCAGCCTTTTTTTCAGATCTCGTTTTATTAGCTAAACAGCATATGCCAGGAGAATTTGGCCTTATTTGTCCTTGACCTGCTAATATTTTAAAATGTAGCTTTTTGAAGGTTAAAAGGTAAGTGTTGCATTTATAACTCTAAATCGATTGTGATAGAAGATGTATTATTATTATTCAGTTTGTAGGTCAGCTCTCAGCTCATTGATTTTTGTTAGAACAGCCAGGTTAGTGCATCAAGTGCGTGCCTCCATTCCATTTGCCTTCAAGGCAGAGAAAAAATGTACTTAAGCAAAGAGATGTTTGAATTGAACTTTATTTTATTATATTTTCTTTTCCCCCCTTTCCTTTTACATTTTCTTGTGGTAATTTCCGGACCATTGGATATAATTATGACCCTTTGTTACAAGAAACCAAGTTTGAAGTGTGGTTCTGCCTCAATCTGCAGTTCGTATTGCCACGGAGGATGAGTGTTAGAACTTGTCAGGAAGTGAAGTACATCTTGATGTGTCCACAGCTTCCTTTAGGTTTGGTGCAACTACTTCTAATAATGATGAAATTTGCCCCCCCCCCCAAGAAAAAAAAACCCTAGATATACACCTACTTGGACTGAACTGAATTATACAATAGCACAGTAAATGTTTGCAAATCTATAAACGAGGGCTGGAAGTGTTTTGCATTTTATGCAGTCTTGCGTGCTGTAATTGGATAAATAGTGCTTCCAGTCGTGCAGGATGATTAAGTTTTGCAACTCGCCACCGCAGAGGACCTGAGAATGTCTAACTCATTAATCTCTACCAGATTATTCTCATTTGTGAATGGTATTTGCATTGATTAGCCAAGCTGAGATGGTTTCACCGGCCTTCAAACAGGTGCATCAGCTCCAATTAAGATGAACCGATTCAGAAATTTCCCATCAGAGATTGATACCTTGTATTCCCACAACATAGGTAGATTACCCAATGATGTGAATTCAAAAAGATAAAAATTAAAAAACGCAATCATAGATGATAGTGCAAAACAAATATTCAACATTATTTCAATCAAAACCACTATTGAGAAAAAAGTTTCAAGTCAGCTTTAATTCCATTAAATTCGTCAAGGAAGTGCAGATTTCAAGGATTTGGTAAAATTTTCAAGCTCCTTCAATCCTTCCTCGGGAGACTTTGCTTCACCCAGCAGCTTTACCATGGCACTGCCAACAATCACACCATCGGCTCCCCATCCAGCTATCTGTAACGATATATTAAAGCAACTAATAAACATCTACATGAAAGCAGAAGTATGGTAACACATAGGCATCAAGTTTCATGTTCTAAAGACTAACCTGCTTCACATGCTCAGGCTTTGATATACCAAAGCCGACTGCAACAGGCTTGGTTGTTGCCTGCCATAGCAAAGTTAAAGAAGCATCAAATGCAAGTAAAAGAAACTCAAATCATCAATCTATAATTCCCTTGACAAAGGTTCAAGCATGTTTTAGAATCATGTCCGGGCATTTTAGTTATGAAATACACAGATCAAGAAATATCCAATGTCTTTAGCATTTTGCTCAAATGAACTGACTTGTAATTGCATTCTTGAGAATTTCAGCGGAAGTAAATTATCTTGAAAAATTAGAAGACAGAATCTCTTAAAGTTTGTTAATTTGCTGCCCAAATTCGAAAGACGATTATAATGACTTTGACAAATGCACCAAGCACAGCTCAATTCAACTATATATCAAGGAATAGTCCAGAATGATTATAGGCACCCAGACTAACCATGCCAGTTCAGTAATTTGGCATACTAATTAGTGATATAGGCACTCATCTTGTCAAGACAAACCTCTTTAATTTCTCTTAGAAGATTCTCGACCCGATCGCTTACAGATGCACGGGCACCAGTAACTCCTGTCGAGCTCACCTGAAATTTCAGCAGATAAGGAAATATCAAAATAGTTGTTCAAAACTTATCAAAATTCAATTTTCTTGGTCATAAAATTTAACATAAACAGACCTGATAAAACATTAAAGATAAACAAAGAGATTAAAGAAAATAAAATGAAAAAAGAGTCATCAACTTTGCAAGAGGATTTTACAAGATATACAAATCCTTCTGATGCTTCAACAATAGCTTTCATTCGACTTGTTGGCGTAGTTGGTGTTGTAAGCAGTACCTTAACCACACAAGCAGAGAAGTCATAATAGATTGATTATATGCCTTTATGCAAAAAAGATTAATAAAAAAAAAAAAAAGAGCATTGAACATTATGTAAATGAACAATAGAAAGAAAATATATTTTCATTTTTCCCCTGATTTTGTCAGATTCTTATATTTTCAGACTAGAAATGTTTATTCTGAAAATGCAGGTAAAGTGTAATTTGAAGATTGATGGGGAGTTTGTAATTTATTATGCAAATGATTTCGTGTAATATCTCATATAAGTAACTAACTAATAAAATATTTTTAAGGGAAACATATCCACACTATAGCAATAAATTAAAGTGTTTAAACAAAGCATATCATGGTGGAAAAATCTAATCGAGCAACCCACCAATTCGATCTTGTTTATGAGAGCTTCTCTTCTCAAAATTTCAGTCTCCTCTAGAGGAACATCTGGAACCACCAGCCCTGCAAATATTTATGGAATTATTGAGGTAACAACATTATACAGATGTTGGGATTCTTTAAGGAAATAAAAGTCAAAAACATAACAATCTATAAATCTCCAGAATGACACAAACTTTAAGTGATAGATATTTTGGATCAAATAAGAGAATCATGAGATAAAAACAAAGCTAGCACAAGCAACAGCATATTTCAAATTTTTTTTCTTAATAAAAGCCTGATAATTTAAAAAATAAAACATGGATATTTTCAGGTTTATTTTTGCTTGGATAACACTTATTGTCTATAGCTAGGAAGGAAGACAAGTATGCAGAGTGAACAAGGGAACTAATAAACAACCTAATTAACGTACAAGGCATTGTTGGATCATTCATCATAACTCATAGAAAACAATCAAAATCTTTGACTGTCTCTGCAGGACGCTGATTACCTAAGAAGTGAAGAGGGAACAACAGAAAACTAAAGAGTCAAGGCTAAATTCCAGCAAGATTAGTAAATATTCTACTGATTGACATTCATCTATTCCGAAGGCACTACCAGGTAACATAGCAAGCACTTGTCTAGTTGATCGATGGCAATATGACACTTATATGCAGGAATAAGGCGTTAAAAGACCTCTAGAAGGCATAGGCTGCTCAAGTGGAGTTAAAAAGACAGAGAGAGGGAGTCTTTGTACCTAAAGGCATACCTACAGAACAAAGTGTAATTAAGCAAAACCTAGAATTAACAAATGCAGATCGACTCAAGCCAATGAAAATAGTAGAATAGTAAAGAAATTCTAAAAAGATTAAGCAAAGCACAACAAGTTGATTACCATGTATGCCTACATCCTTCACAGTCGACATAAACTTCTCAACCCCACGCTTGAGAATTGGGTTGTAATACGTAAATAAAGCAATTGGACAAGATAACTGTGGAACCACCTGTAAAACTTACAAGTACAAAATTAGAATGTAACCCTTGATTTAGGAAATAAACAGTTCATGAAGTCACAAAGAGATATACTGCAATTTTTGTTTTGTAGTTACTAACACCTACAAGCACAGATGTTATAAATACCCTCATTCAAAAGAAAAAAAAAAAAAAAACCAATGATCTTACTGATAATGAAAGGTAAAGCACGAGTTCTTGTCATTGAAAGGGTAGCAAGCTCAAAGCTCTAAATAGATAGCACAAGTGCAACGAACAAAGCACCAATAACGAACTTATTTCATGAATCAAAATGTTGATAAATAATCAATCTTTTGAGCAAAAAAACAGTTACAACATGCATTTACCCTGAGAAAAACGGTGGCTGCATTGAAATCAACAATTCCATGCTTTAACAAACAACAAATATCCAACCATTGATTTTGGCTAAGAGAATAGATGTGAGTGAAAATGCTAGGCACCGGGCACTAGTCCTACGTACCTCATTCAACATTGAAAGAATAGCATTGAAGTTGGTTCCTCTTGCCAAAGAACGTGTGGCCGCGGCCTAAACAAAAGAACATCACTAAGAGATTTGAAAATAAATAAACAGACAAACAAAACAATCACACTGTTAACAGACCTGGATTACAGGACCATCAGCTAGCGGATCAGAATATGGTACACCCAGTTCAATAATGTCTGAGCCACATGAGTCAAGCACCTTAAGTGCCTCGGCTGTTGTTGAAAGATCAGGATCACCAGCTGTGATGTATGGAATGAATGCAACCTTCAAAAATAGGCATGCTTATAAGAACCCTTAGAGAGATTGACATTTTCATAAGATTGTAAATTAATTTTAAAATTATGTTTGTTGGGTTCTAGAAAGTTTTATAAACAGCCACATCTTCAATCCAGAATCTCAAAGCCAATGTAATAAGGCAAAGAAGGCTTATAAATAATCCTACTTGATGAAAAGTATTTGAGCGATAGAGTCATACGGAAACGTAGCTTAACATTACAAAAGGTCAACTAAACTCTGGCTACCTGACCGATACAAACCATGAAAATGTTATGGACCAACAAATAATCAGAAGAATCAATTCAACCAGCCGTGTTATCTTAAAAGGCCTATGATTCCTCTAATGCAGCTTAAATATAACTCAAAACCCAAAAATATCACATACAAAACCACCCATTTGACTATGAAGTTGGAATATTTCTGTCATAATAAAACTATAATCCATTTCTTCTACCCAACTCACAGTAATAAAGGAATACCCCTCAAGTAAAAATGGGAAATGTTTTTTTTTTAAATGCTTACTTTGCCTTCCTTTTTCAATTTAGAGAAAGTGTCAGAAAGGCCAAGAGTTGGAGCAGTGGTTAGAGTAGCCATTGGAGTGAATCTCTTGGTTGAAACTAAGGCTTTGCCTGAAGGAAGCCGAGATAGAAGATGGGTATTGTGGTTCTTTAACTGGAGCGAGCCTGGTGCTGATTTCAGAGCAAAAGCCATTACAGTGGTTTTTCTGTTCTCTGTGGTAATAAACAGGTTTTATATAATTTATGATTTAGTGCTTTATTTATGCTTATTCACGATTGGTAAGCCCTAGCGCACCGTCCCAATTTAGGCAAGTTTTGTTGGATTTGGATTGTATATGATTCATTTAATTTTTTTAAATAATATATAATATTATAAAATTTAAAAATTTGATTCGAATTAAAATTTTATATTATTTAATTTGATTTAATATATCAGTTTTTGAAATTATTTTTTATATATTATTTAATATTAATTTTTTTATATATTTAAATAAATTTTGATATAAAATAATTTTTTTTATTTTACAAATTTTAAAATATATAAAAATTAATAATAAATAATTCAATTTATTCTATTTTTTATTTTTTGATTTAAAATCTATTTCAATTATAATACATATATTTAATATCTGAATTTAATTTAAATTAAATTAAAAAATTAATTAAAACCAAACTGATGCTATAATTTTTAATTGATTTTAGATTTTTTCTCACTATTTTACATTGATTAATTGAAACGACAAGATTTATACGTACAAAATGTAATAATTGCTAAATAAAATGAAGCAAAGGAAAGATTAGTTGAGTGGATGTTGTGGACATATTTATGTTAAATATTAGTATATGAGACAAAGGAGATTGCCACTGAAACTGAGGGTAGTTGATTAGAAAGAATGTACAATAACTTATTTATTAAAATTTTAAACATGCTTTTTTTAATATATAAAATTAAATTATTAATCAATTGTTGATCTTTTATTTAATTTTAAAATGAAATATAATTTGCGGGCAAAAAGATGAACATTTTGGTGGACATAGAAGCTTCACATTTGTTTACATCAGATGACGAAGCTCAAAAATTCGACCTGAAGGTGAACAAGAAGATTGATACCATCAAGACAGTCGACTCATCGAGGTAATATTATTAGATAATTATGAATTTGTGGTTTATGCTCATATTTTTTATATGATAAATAAAAGTTTTTAAGTAATTTTTACAATAAATAGATGCAATTTTCAAGGATTTTTTTTTATTTTAATAAATATTGCATTTACATATTTTTAATTTTATTTTGGTAGTGATGATTTTAAAGCTGAGAGGAGTATTCGAATTCAAAATATGTCAAACCAATCTCTCATTTGCATGTTTGGTGTCCTCCCATCAACAATATGTCACACAAATTGAGTGTTTATAATATTAAAATATGTAAATTTTATTTTTAATTAATACTAATACACTTTATAATTACAAATTTATTACACACATGATTTTTTTTTTTTTGTTTATCCTACTTGATCCAAGAGTTATGAAATATAAGATTTAATTTATTCTTATTATTACAATTACAAATTTAAATATATATTTTGCTAATCCCCTGAAAAATGTGAATTAAAAATTAGGGCTAGGGGAGAACAAAGGGCTTTAATTTGAGGTTTAGATGTGTGGACTGGACCCATATTCTATCTAAAACGATGCACCCTAAATCCTAATATCCAATCCCAGGAAGACTCTTCTCTATGGGCTTCAACTGGGCCACCCTTTTTTTTTGCCCCTTTAATAAAACGAAACAAATTGATATTAATCAAAAGCAGAACAGTTGCTTTTGATTTAGAAATTAACATTAATAAAAAATTCAAATCCAGCTTAATATTTGCTTCCTCGTTCTTTGACCATATGGTAAGTATCACCTCCACTACTAATTTGATTGCCTTTAAGAGTTTTTAGTTATTATTTTTATTATTATTTGTTCTTGATCTAGTTTTTGACTCAAAATGTTACAAGTTTCAATCAAAGCAGAAGCAGGGTTACTTGTAACTTCTTGCACATAAAATCTAATTAAGAACGAGTGTTGTCTGTTCCTGTCCGGTTTGTAAGATTACCTACGAATTTGTTTGTTTTGAAATGGATAAGCAAGCAAGACTGAAAAGCACTGTTCCCAGTTCCCAGTCTCCCACAACCCACAATGGTTGTTGGCCGGAATTTTATAAATATACAAATAAAAATCGACGCCGTTTTCATACCACTAGCTATAGGACAATGGGCAACGAAACCGAAGCAAACAGGAAAAATGGTTTCCCACGTAATTTTGACCAAACTCCAACCCCTTTTACTTAAAGCTCTACATTTTTAACCGCGATATATAGCCACTCTCTTTTTGGTCTCCCTGTTTTTCTCTCCTTTCTCTTTCCGTTTCTCTGACAGAGCTGAAGAAAAAAGAAAAGAAAAAAAGAACAGCAAACCCAAAACTGTAGACTTTTCTCTTCTTACTGAGAAAGGAAGATAAAAAGCAAAGAAGAAAAAGGCTTCGTTTTTTCAAAAGTATTATTGTTTTTATTTTATTTTGTTTGGTTCAATTCTCTTTCGCCATTTCCTTTCTGCATGTAGATGCTCTTTGGTAGCCCTAACTCGCCACTTCGACTCACTTCAACTTCTACCTGTTCCACTTTCTCATGGCTAATAACCCCAACGAGGCCCCCGCCGATGATTTCCTCGAGCAAATCCTAGGACTTCCTAACTTCGCGTCAACCGATACGGGCTTAGCGGGACCCGACGGTGGATTGGCTGGAAACGCTCCTGCGTCTGGAGCGCCGATGATTCTACAGCTCAGTTCTGGTGATGGAGCCGGGAATCTCGGCGCAATCGGCGGCGGGGGAGGCGGTGCGTATCACGGACCGGTTTTTCCGCTGGGGTTAAGCTTGGAGCAAGGAAAAGGAGGGTTTGTGAAGCCCGAGGAAGCTTCCGGTAGCGGCAAGCGCTTTCGCAACGAGGTCGTTGATGGAAGAACTTCTTATGTAAAAACCGTAAGAAAAATAGTAATTTATCATTTCTTTTTATGTTTCATTTATTTTTTTTGCCCTTGTGTTTGTTTGGTTGCCGAAAAGGATAAAAATATTTATTTTAAACAGTAATTTCATTTCGGGAATTTAATTAAGGAGCTAGTTTTTGTTGTGCTAATAATTAATAACTAATGATAAATTCCTTATTAATTAGTTACTCCTTTATTTTCACTAAATGGAACATAGTTATTTGTCGCTTTTGTATAATTTTAAGTTTTGAATTGTCAAATGTTGCATGGCAGCGAATTTGTCTGTTTGATTTTTTATCATGTTGCTATGTCATGTGTTTCTGTCTAATAGCAGAGAAGACAAGGGAAAACATGACAATTTTGGAGCAGTTTTGGGTTGGGAGTTACTGTTTTGAGATGGCAAGTTTTGGTATTTGACAAAGGGAAGACTACATAAAGGTCCTTCTAGGATTTTCAAGTGACATAAACTAACTGGCAGGGTAGAATTATTCAATTAAAGAAGAGTCTGATTCCACTGCTAATTACCGGAAAACCTGCATCAGCAAATAAACAAGAGTTTTACTTCAAAATGAAAATTTTACTTTTCCAGGATTAAAGGATATATGGTTGAAACTTGAGAGGAAGGGTGATAGACTTGTATAGCTAGTAGCAAAAAAGAACCTCTAATATTGCCTTTATATTAGACTTTAAAGGCCATTAAAATGACTCGTAGTTGATTTCGTAATTGTACTAAAGTTGTGCTTTTCTCATTTGAGTTTCGGAATTGGGTTGAGTTGATGGTCCATATGCCAGGAGAAACTGGTCCTTGCTAGGTTTCATGCCCCTAGTTGCCAAAATTTGTCAACATCAGATAAGAGTTAAGTTATTTTTGTGGAAGGTGTCAAATTTCAGAACAGTCTCTTATTATGTTAGAGAATGTACGGAAGTTAAAATTAGGACAGAAGAAAGATGGATCTGAGCTTCCTTATGCTTCCTTAATATATTATATATTACAAATTTAAAGTATCGGTCATGGTCTAGAAATTCTCTCATCTGGAGAAATTGCTTTTGTATTTTAGTTATTTATACTGTGAGTTTATTCTACAAATTATATGGGAAATATTTCACAAGACTTTTTTAAAACTCTAAAAATCCTATCCTAAAAGTCCTATCCTGGTAAGATTTCTATTGTTTTATCCACTATTAAATGCTTAGATTCTAAACATTTATTTTTATGTAAACATCAGATTGTGGTCTCCTCAAACAATTATGGGCTATAGTGATGTTTTTCCTTTTACCACTTTTTTTCCTTGTTGAGAGGAGAGATGGGTGGGCGGGAGAGAAAAGGATGTTAGTGCTATCTTATTCTTTAAATTCTATCATTAGTCATATAACTTGTATAACTTTCCAGGTTTTCCATAGCCAACCAATGCCGGCAACTGTTGTTGCAGCACCACATCCACCATCAATGCGACCAAGAGTACGGGCTAGACGAGGACAGGCCACAGATCCACACAGCATTGCTGAACGGGTAAGATTAATTTGTTATAAATAATCACAGCAAACATGGGAATGGCAAAATATATTGAAGAGCAGTAATTTGGGTGTATGTTTCTGGCCTCGAATCAAAGGCATGACTATGTTAGTTCCTTAGCCAGGAAAAATTTTAAAAGCTAGAAATTTGATATATTAAATAGATGTCTTTTAAATAGTGACTAATTTGATCAAATAAGGTGTTTTGAATAAAGTTTGCTTTTTAAATACTATTTCTGTTGTTTGGTTAATATGCAAAGTAGAAGGTCATCCCATTGAGAAAAATTATATTTTAAAGGTAATTTATTTTTAATATGTGTATTTTGGCAATGGAAAGAAACAGAATAATCATAAGGTGTAGCCAGGATCAAATTTGCATTTGATTGCTACTTCTTATGTTGTGAAATTGCAAAGTGAACATGCTCAACAAATGGTTGCTACTGTGACTAGCCCTACTGAACCATTCAATTTTTTCCTCCATACAGTTGCGCAGGGAGAGAATTGCTGAAAGAATCAGGGCACTGCAGGAACTTGTTCCTAGTGTTAACAAGGTGAGTTCTTTTTTTTTCTTTAACTGTTTTATTAATTTACTTGTAAAATGACTTGCGTATTTCCAATATGTTTTTAGGCAAATCCTGAATAAGTACTTGTTTCTTATATTAGAGCTCTATCCTCAAATGAAGGTAGTGCTGTCGTTAGGTTGTCAAGAAAAAAAGATCTTAAGTTAATCGTTTTCTTTTTAAATTAATATGGTAAGGAGCATGCTCTTATTGACAGCAGGGAACCATAATCTATGAATGCTGTCTGTCACTGAACTTATCAGCCCCTAACTGCTGATCTGCTCCGTTTTGTTATATAACCATGCAATAGATTTATGACTATCATTATGATATGAAAGCTTTAAAGCTGTTTAACTTTGTTATTGCATGAGGCTTTGTCACTTCCTTAGGCTCGTTTCCAAGCTAACTGTTATTGTCTGTCAGTCAAATTGTGTACAGATATTGAATGGATTGATGTCCTAATTCCACAGCTAGTAACTTGATAACTTTACAGTTGACTATTGTTGTTTAACCTAGCTAAGTTGATTATTGTTATAGGGATCTCTTTGAGACATGGGTGACTTTATGGTAGATTTGTGTGTCTTGGGAGGTAAACGATGAGAAAGTTTAACTATGTATAATACATCTTATTCCATTTAGTGGTGACATAAATTTCTTTGTGCAGACTGATAGAGCAGCCATGCTTGATGAAATTGTAGACTATGTGAAGTTCCTGAGGCTCCAAGTTAAGGTATCATTAACTCAGTTTACGTGTTTGATTTCATATCACATTTTTGCTTTAGTACATATGCATTGTTGCTCGTGTTTATGGGATCAGTCTGTGATATCTTATGAGATGAATGTGCCTTGTAATTTTTGAAGTTTTCCTCCATCAATATACTCAGGTCAGTGTTGGTTGATTTGCATTTGCACATTCCTTTTTTTTTTACCTAAATACTGCTAAAGCATCACTGAATTTTTTCTGTGGAGTTTTTACTAGTTCTTCAAGGAATGAAAGTCATAAATAGTGGTTTTACTGAACAATTTTATGGCTTTGGAATATGTTTTCCCTAATTATTACAGTAGAAAGTTTGGTTCATGCTGTTATATCAGAAATTTTACTTCTTCAAAGGGTGAAGTCGACATACACATTTTTGGTAAAAGGGATTCTCCCGCTTTATGTGTATGGTCTGTGATGGTTTGCTTAGGAGTATGTAATCCTTTTAAAGAAATAAAAGAAAAATAAATAGTGGTTTTACTGAACAATTTTATGGCTTTGGAGTATGTTTTCCCTAATTATTACAGTAGAAAGTTTGGTTCATGCTGTTATATCAGAAATTTTACTTCTTCAAAGGGTGAAGACGACATACACATTTTTGGTAAAAGGGATTCTCCCGCTTTATGTGTATGGTCTGTGATGGTTTGCTTAGGAGTATGTAATCCTTTTAAAGAAATAAAAGAAAAATAAATGACCGATCTTATTTGAAAAAATTTTTCCCCTCGTAATAAAATGTAATTATTTAACAGGTTTTGAGCATGAGTAGGTTGGGCGGAGCTGGTGCAGTGGCACCACTTGTAACAGACATCCCATTGTCATCAATTGAGGTAATAAATAAGCAATTATGCATATGTCAGGGCATTTTTATGTATTTTGTTATTCATTCAGGCAATTGAGCTCTTCTATTATACACCAGGATGAAAATGGTGAGGGTGGAAGAAGCCAACCAGCATGGGAAAAATGGTCAAACGATGGCACAGAGCGAGAGGTAGCTAAGCTTATGGAAGAAAATGTTGGAGCTGCCATGCAATTCCTTCAATCAAAGGCGCTTTGCATCATGCCAATCTCACTGGCCACGGCAATTTACCACACACAACCACCAGATACCTCCTCTATTGTTAAGCCAGAAACAAATCCTCCTTCATAGACCTGAGAAAAAATAAATAAAAGGATACGCATCCCACAGTCCATCCTGGGTCCCCACACTTTATTTTTCCTATTCTAACCCGCCACAAAAATAAGTTTGTTTGCTTGCTTCAAATTGCAATCAAAGTCAGATGCCATAGCTCTTGCTTTTTGCCTTTCTTTCCAGCTTTTTTTCAAAGCAGGGTTTGATGTCAATGCCCAAAAAATGCAGGCAGGCCCTTGACAAGTAAAGGGGAAGAATTGTCAAAGCTAACTCGATATGCTCTTCTTTTGTGTCAATGGTGGGGGTAGTGGACAATGATGGAAGCACATTTGTAGTGGGGCTCTGATTTTTGGTTAGTGGGTTGTGGACCTGCAAAAAGAGATGGATGAGTATATATAAATTATATTATTATTAATTATTGTAACAGTATATTTTCAGAGCAAAGGGAATTCAGAAGTAGAAGAGCGGATGATGGTTGGCTATTCTAAAATGCTTCTTGTAATAATCCAACAGATTCTTGATAGTGCTTGCTTTTGTGTTTTCCAAAAGTAATTTGGCTTCCTTTTTTCAAATTCTACAGAATCATTATTGGATTTAAAAAATTCATTGGACGGAAGAAAATGAGATGATTGGCGGGCGTTAGAGCCGGGTTTTGCCACCAGTTGAGGTGCCCTTAGTCTTGTACCTATAATTATCAATTAGCAGTAAGCCACCCAGTTACGTTCCATCTATTCCAAACCGAGGGCATTTTCAGCAGAACGGAATCGCCCTCGGTCATGATGACATAACGTTAACGTTTTTCAGGTTTTTTCCAATGCTTGATGCAATGCTTAAAATTAGGTCTTGTATAATGAATGTTACAATGGAAGAAGGCACCGTTCTAATCTGGGAGCGTCTACTCGAATCTATCAAACAATATGCTGAACTACATTACCCGGTGGTTGCTCTAGGCAGCTATAACCGAGAAAATCCCATGCTGTTTTCACCTTCAAAAAACATCAAGGCATTCCAATGCCACAATTATGGGCTGCTTCCATCAAAGCTTTTATCGTAAACATTGACATCAATCATCCGGTACAAAGCAACTTGAGTCATCTTATAACTTGTACCAAGTTGAAATTGCATGGAAAATCCACCAGATGTCATATCAGCAGAGAAAACAATAAAAAATGGTTGGTTAAGCTTGATAAATTCAACAAGAACATACACCCCACAGAAGCCTGGCAACATCCAAGCTTTGCATTATTAGAGACAGCATGGGCATGTTAACTTTAGCAGGCATCAAGATCTCGGCATGGGGGAGGTTTTGGATCAGTTAGCAAAGTGGTGTTTCCTCCTTCTGGTCCACTCTTGATACGTTTAGGATTCTGAGTGCCAGGCTGAGATATAGAAGAAAGATTACAACACACATTAGAGGCATCACTATGCAAAATAAAAAAAACCGACAAACTCAAACGCCCCAAAGTACTGTTAGGAAAACCAAGCATTTCCCACCCAGTTGCTTACCGGTGGCTTCTCCCCCTTTCTTAACATCTCAACTATCTCAACAACTCGTTGTGGTGTAACGTCTTCCTGCATTGTTAAACATGAAATGAACAAATTAAAATCCAGTAGGTTTCCATTAATTGAGCACACTGAATCATGGTAAATTGAGCAAGTTGAAAGGAATTCTCATGAAACCCACATAATAATTATACGTATATCCTTCAGATCCATTGGAGTAATCAGCAACTGTGATCATAGGAGCATTTACACAACATCCCTGAAGAAAACCAATTAGTAAGATGTCAAACTAGTCAAATCTAATAAGAAAAAAGGTTAGCATAGCATAGAGTTTTATCTCCAGATTGCATTTTGTCTTACAAATACCATTACAGTTAGGACAAGTAGCAATACATGGGTAACAAGGTAAGCCATGCCAAAACTATAGGTTATTGTGTACAGGTTTCATCCATTGGAAACTGCAGAACAAATTTCCAGTAGAAAATCTTTTCATGCATCTGTTCTCCAAAGATCCTCTGGGAACACTAGCCATCAGTCGATAAATATAATTATTGCCATGCTGACTTCTATATACCAACAAAAACTAGGCTCAAAAGCTAATTAAAAATACAGATCCAG
Organism: Durio zibethinus; assembly: GCF_002303985.1. Next base: position 6,898,272 of record NW_019167893.1, read on the forward strand.
ACAGGTGAGTAAACATGTAAAGGAAAAGACTTACCATACATTCCATTTCTCCAACTGAGAATAAACCATCCTTTGTTACTTCTGAACAACAGAAACAATAGATACTTAATCTTCAATATTATCTAAATTTTCAAACTCCGACATGAGTTTTGTGGGATGTAAATAAAAAGTACAAACAATATGTTTACAAAACTTACCATTGCGCTTAACTCCCAAGTGTTTCAATAAGGCTTCTTCAATTTCTCGTGAACCATGTATCATACAAGGAGTTGTGCCACAAACCAATAGATGATACTTGCCGACCTGAAAAGCAATTAAATAAACTTGTCAAGGTACTGCGACTTTGTTCATTGAGACAGGTACATAAAAGAGGTGTCAGAGTGCAAAACAAAGATATCAATTCTGACCTTTGACCGATTGAACATTGAATAAAAAGTCGCAACCTCATACACACGAATAGGAGCAACTTCTATAACCTTTGCCACCTGCGCAATTCATTACATGTTTGACTATAAATATAATTCATTTATTTTTTGCATTATAAAAGGACTGCACCATTCAAAATAGCTAAATGAAAATTTCATGGATGTCAATTATGGCAACAAAGATTTAACTAGCTTAGTCACAAAAGAAAACCTGAATTCTCTCTACAGACTTACCAATATTTACTTTCAGGCCGATATTTAATAACTGAGCGATGCATAATGAAGTACTACCTTTTAATATTACATGGCAAGCATTGTTTCAGTGCTAAAGAGATCTAGCCAATTACAATCTTCTGTGGTTTCAGATAAAGGAACACTAGCTATAGACAAGGCAAATATTAAAATGATACAATTATGCATTTCAGTCTTACAAGGAAATTGAACCTCAGCTCAAACAATTCTAGATGTAATTATCTTGCTTCAGAGTCCTATGGTTGCAAAAACTTTTCCTTATTCATAGGTCCTCTACATGCATCAACTTGCATCTTCAGTCACATCAAATTATATAATAACAACAAATCAGGTACTAATGTTCCAGTAACAACATGCTTAAGTTTTCCCCTTTTGCTATATACACTCCAGTAAGAGTAAAAGTACAGGGCATGCATAATCTATTAACTGCAGTCTAATGTCCTTCATAGAATTCCAAGCATTGAATTTGTCCAAAACAATGATAAGAGTAGCTATGCATATGGTAACATTGTAGGACAAACATAAGCAACTTGCTGGCCTGGTGAACACTCTAGTAATCCCTTTTCAGATATTAGTAGCAGGTCAAAGTTTATCCAGAAGCAATTCTTTTCTATTATATTTAGATTATATATTACAAACACAAATACAACATACATCATGAAATACAAGTTTGCGATGCATTTTGGCTTAAAAACAGCATATTTATTGCAAACCAGAAACCAAATGGCAGAGCAAACATTAATATTGGAATTAGGAAACAATGCTTGCTTAGCACAAATGCATGTCATCAAATGAATTTAAGTTAACAGTATTCATGTCACATACTGCATTCATGGCTGAAACAGGAAGCCACCCTCCATGCTGCTGCTGTGCAAGATCTAACAAAGGAATTACAGCAGATTGCTTGTAGTTGGATGGATAATGAGATAATATCTCCTTGACCTATGCATAATAAGTTAGGATTAGGACCATAATTAAATTTGGATTTAATAAATGTTACAAATTACTAAGCCACTAAATGTAAAATTAAAACTGATTCAAATTCCATAAAATTCAAAAGATAATGATGTTACAAGGAGAAAAGAAAAACTATTCTACTCTCATTTAGACCAAACCAGCTTTCAACAAAAGTACATAAAATGTGAATCTTTTAAGTTCATTTAGTTGGGAATATAAATCAATGGCATTTGATTTCAATATATTACAATCATTAGAGTTTATAGGAATTCCCCAAATTATACCATCAAAGTCATAAATCCCAATTTACATAAAATTTAACAATCCAGTCATAAATTTGTTAACTTAACTTAGTCCCAAATGCCAATTTACTATATTAGGGATGTCAATAGGTAAGGTAGGGTATGAGTAGGGTAGAGCATTCTCCATCCTCGTCTTCCGATTTTTATATTATACCCATCTGTACCCATATCCAACAGATATTTTAAATTTATCCCCATCCTCAGGGGTATTTAATGAATATAGGTAATCCCCATATCCATAGCTTTTTTAAAAAATAAAAACTAAATTTTATTTTTTAACATTTTTTTTATCTTATATATTTAAGTAATTTTTTATAAATATATATTAATATATATTTTCAATAAAAATTTGTTAATTCTAATTAATCTAAAATAATAACTTATATTATTTAATAAAAAAATATATTTACTAAATATATATAAATATATATAGGGTAACGTACAAAACAGGAACTATATTACCGTCACCATTACCATAGCCAATAAAAATTTAAAATCATATCCATCCCCATACTCATAATATAGTATCCATCTCCATCCCCGTTTGCATAAAAAATCGAATTCCCATTGGGTATGGATAAGATTGACATCCCTAACTTACATCATCAAAATCAAAAAGCTTTTCAATCTTCAACGAGGGAAAAAAATATAATCCAAATTGCAAGCATTCGAATTTGAACTAACCTTCGCTTTGTTTGCCTGGGAAAATTCCCATGGAAGGTCAGGATTGTTATCTGGGCCATCAATGTGCTTCACCAAAAAAAAAATTAAACCAAATTCATTCAATCAACTGTCTTTTCTAGTTTCATAAAAAAAAAAAATAGTCTTCTCTTGTAGTATTACTTTTAGGGGAAATCCCGGGAATTAAGAGTGTAATATAAAATTAAAAAACAAACATTTGTCGCAGGAAGGATTAGAACTTACATAGTTCAAGGCAGTGGAGAAGGATCGACACACCTGCGGAACAGAAAACAAGGGGGGGAAATGAGAACGAGAGGTGTTTGGCCGATCAGAAAGTGAGGGAAAATGAAGAGGAAAAACAAGGAGAATACCTGAACAGATTGAAGGAAAGCTTGACGGATATCGAGAAGACGCTGGGACGCGAGTCGAGCAAGCATTTTGGGGAAGGAGTTTTTAAGACCCTAATTTATTAAACTCAACAATGAGTAAATAAAAAAAGAAAAAAAAAAGAGAGATTTGGGAAGAGGAAGATGGAGGAAAAAGACAGCAAGAAAAGAGCACAAATTACAACAAAATTACAAGTGCCCTCTCATCTCAATTTCTAACATTTACGCATTGGACGTGTGCTTGGGCCTTAGAGCGTGGTTTGCTTGGGCCTATGAAAAAAACGTTCATTTCTCTTTGGGCGTGGCCTGCTTCCAACATGGATCTCAATTAATGATGATAACATGTCTGAGTTAGGACTGATTTTTTCTCATCCTAAACTCGAGCCAATTTTATATATATAAATTTGCACCTGAATCGATCTAATGATCTTTTAATTTTTTTATGTCTTAATTTGATTTGATTTGATATTGTATAAAATTATACTTAATCCAACCTAAAATTAATAAAATTTTTAAATATAAATATATAATTAAATAAATATTTAAATATATTTAAATATAAAATTAAATAATATATTAAAAAATAATTTTTTATATAATATTGAATCAAATCAAATGAGATTTATCTAAAATTTAATCTTGATTTTTTTATTATTATCTGACTCAATACTTGATTATAAAAAAATTTTAAAAAATTAAATCAAATCGAAACCCTAAAATTGGATTAAACTGCCTTCCTAATCTCAATTCTCACTTCTGTCCACTCCCAACTTAACCTAAAGTAAATAGTAGCCATACTTATCTTTCGTTTCTTAGCTTAGTAGCTACCAAAGCATTTAGAAAGACATAGAAGCTTAATTTCGAACCACGCTTTTCTCTTGTGATAGGGTTTGTCCTCCCTTAAAACCAAAAAAATATATATATATATATATATATATATATATAGTAGCCATGCTCTACAAATTTTGGAGGCATCTTTAAATTTTAAAAAAATAATTTATGCTACGTGCAAATTAAAATTTTGACTATAATTCAATACTAATATATAAATAATATTTTAAAAAATTACAATCATCATAACAACAATACTATCTAGGAATATATCATCAATTCACCATATTAATTGATTATACCATTTGAAATTTTTAAATAGGATAAGATTATTAAAGGATTCCAAATTCTTTGTTTTTTGTATTGTAAACATTTTATTAAAAAAATAAATTTATTTAAACAAAACTAGAAAGATTTATTAATGCAATGTGATATTGAGTTCAGTTTTTTTTTTTTCTTTTGTAATTAAGGTTTTTTTTTTTATAATCATATAAGACATTAGTGATTAAATTAGAAATCCTTTAAGCTTTTGACTCTTATTTATTTATTTTGTTTGAAAATGATATTGCATGTGTAAATTCACATAAATATGTAACTTTTAAAAGTTCAACCGAGATATTTCTACATATAATTTATCCTACACTCACATTGTATTTTCTTTTTGCTATCCATTTCGTAACGGACCTATAAATGTTAAATTGAATATATTATTGTTTATTGCTATTTTATTTATTTTCATATTTTTTATTATTTTACTATATACAATAAAGAATCAAACTTCAATAAAATTACGTCTGAATCAACCGTTATTAGTTGATGATTAAATACAAAATTTCGCGCAATCTACTAAAAAATGGTCCACACTCACACCGCCTCATCTAAACTTTTGATTTTTTTTTTTCACTCTCTTTACCATCCATTTATAAAAATAATGGTTAGAATTAATTTGACATTCTGGGATGAACTGGCGAATACTGCGTATCAGCATGTCGAGAAAGGGCAATAAATATATGGTTGTGATTAGGAGTGTAAATGATATATTAGTATTTGTAAGTTATTTGGGTTCGATTCGAAAAAAATTCAAATTTGGTTCGATTATTATCGAGTCGAGTTCGAGTAACTCAACTTATCGATCGAGCCGAATTCGAGTATTCTTATATCTGACTCGAGTAACTCGTGAATCTAATCGAGTTTTTATATTTAAATATATTTTTATTATTTTAATTAATAAAATATTTCGAGTCCGAGTTCGAGCATGAATAATCAAACTTTTGTCGAATATATGAATCAAACTTATTTTTACATATTAATCGAGTTTAATCGAGCGAGCTCGAGTAGCTCGAATTCGATCACGAATCGAGCTCGAATTTAAAAAATAAAATTCGATCGAGTTCGAACTGAATATCGAACTTCGAGTTGTGAGTCGAGCTCGAGTTTCTCACTATTCGACTCGACTCGACTCGATTATATCCCTAATTATAGTCGTCTAGTTTCAGATATGGTTGAAAGTGACGAAGGCAAACAGTAGACTTATTAAAAGCTCCTCACAACTACTATAAACCTTTTTTTTTGTTGGCTCATTGAAAATTTGAACTATATTCTTATTTGTTTTTGTTATTTCTGGTATCAGATTATAGATGGTTGTCCAACAAATAAATTTTGTGGAAAGGAACTCGTCCTCAGTGGCTTCTTTATGATCATGGCTTTAGTGGGGTGTTAAGTAAGTCATATTTCCTGAATGGCTGAAACACATTTTGAACAAATAATATTGAGATTTTGTCTTTTTATTGTTTTCGTTTTAACTTGGATTTGCTTACGGCAGATAAAAAATTTGGCAATAATGTTGCCAACAATATGGGCTCTACTGTGGAACCATGGCAAACTTTTTACGCCAATCCTACGGAATGGTGGGATAATAGGAAGAACAAGGTAGTTGTTCAGTCTGATTTTGAATTTGGAAGCGCATTGCATTGTAAGTAATGTGGTTGTGTGCTTTTGTATGTACGTGTACCTCCTTAAAATTGAAAGTAAATAAAAGAGCTAGGTTGCAGTCAGTGCATTGCCAATGCTTTACATGCATCAATATCATATTAGAGTTTCGTATAAATTCACCAAAGAAGCTTTTGAGTCAAAACAAGTGTTTGCTTTCCTGACTGAAGAATATAATTATCACTGTGTTAAAGGACGAGTTACATCTTTTATGATTGTGGCACAATTGAACCAACAGAATTAAATGCTTTATGGGCAGAGAAGCCCTAACTGTTAACTCAGTGTTAACTGTTAAATCGGTGTTGTTTACTCTATGTACAGAGGAGCCCTAAATATCCAGATTTTAGGCACAAGACTACTGGAAAAGATCTATTGATTGAAGGTAGGAATAATCCATGCTGGGTGAAGTCTCAATTGGCAATACTGGATTCTAGAATGAGCTCTCTCCAAGATAAGGATGAAAGGATGCATACTTCAATGGCTGGTGATGATCTCGTCTTTCAAATGGTTTATACTACTGTGTTTATGTTGTTGCTATAAGTTAATTACCCTTTGTCCTTTGACGTGGTGCTCACGTTTTACATGAAGAAGTTTTTGTAAGTCTCAATAGCCTTAAGATGTATAGTCTGTTTTGTAAAATATTACGTCTTCAGCAAGTTCTAATTTTATCTGCTTTTATTTGACCTTTTGAATTTCTGAAATATGATTAAGTATGTTTCTCGGTGGAATAGATTGTCTTTCGGTGGCCTTCCACTGTAATTACCATGAAGAAATTGATGATTCACTACTCAATTCAAATGCTTTAGCCAGGTTTTTTATTCTGATAATGTGGCAAGGATGCTATGCATGAGCACTGGATCAGATCTAAATTATATTATTTATATTGAAGAGTAGAAATATTAACTTAGTAAGGTTCCTTTTGCTGCCCTCTTTCCTCCTCTCCCAGCATCAAGATGATAGATCTTGGAACTCTTAACGCATTCTGTTACCATTATTTTATCCATTTGATCTCAACTGTGATCTGTAATCCAAATCTGTGTTCTTTCATTCAATTTGTATGTAATATGGCTTTGAAGTTAATAGAATTGCATTTCCCTTGTGTTTTAAACCTCCTGTTTAAGGTCTAAACTCATTCTTATTATATAATAGTCTAAATTAAATGTTCTCAACTTTTAAGTTTTTTCTCTTTTTCTTCTTTTTCTTTTTTAATATTTATGAAGCTATATTATATGTTTTGTGCCATCAATTACTATGAAATTAAATGATTGCTGGCTGTTTTAGTTGAAAGGTTGCTTTCACACTAGTCATTGCTTTTCTTGACTAGACATGCTGAACCTGATAATTTGACATTGATAATTTCTGCCTAAGCAGCAGTTCAAGATGGAATCCGTCCATTGTCCTTGTTGTCGAGCTAGAATTCTGTTTTAGACAATCATTAATATAAATCTGACCAAGATAATATGGCTTCTTTGCTTTAAGCTTTAATTCTATATTCCATATGGTTCTTTTTCGCCCCTTGCCTCCTTTGATTGTAGAGTATGCTCCAAATGTTTGCCATTTTTTTTCCACCATACACTCCTTTATTGTCCGGTTATTAAAAGCATAGTTGAAATAATAGTCCATTAGGCCAATAGCCAGACTCAGTTAGTCTTTATGTATAGGACACTGACCAAATGAACCTTTTCAAACCTTCTCCTAAATTGGCTTAATGTGTTGCTTCTTTTATTATATGGCTGTTCTGGGTCTTCATCCTCTCAGCTCTTTCGCATAACTTTATGAGTTTTATCGTTATGTTAGATTTCAATAGATTGGATTCTGTTTGATACAAGTTATAGATGGCTATCATTTAGGGGGAAGAAACGAGTTTCGGGATTATTTTGCTGTTGCTCCAGACCTGTCATTAATTAATTTGGTGTCACTTTTCGAGGTTATCATCACGTATGAAAAAAAAAAACAGTAATCTTCCCACTGGAAGACAATAAATTTCTAGTCATTGATGTTTCTTGCATAAAAATTCTAATACCGAATCCTCTAGCTAGGATTTGTTTACTCTAGTGGGAGCATATTGTATTATGATATTTGAAATTTTTATGCAAATAATAGATCTCCTATCCCTGTGCTAGCAACGTTTGTTATTAGGCCACGCCATTCTAAATTCTAAGCAATCTAGTACTCTATAAATATTTTCTTCTTTTGGCTAATCGATGGATTGCTTTTAATTTGTGTTAAACATGGGATTTCCTTTCTTTCTTCACTTTCCTTCTTCACCTTCTTCAGCTGCTGTAGAATGTTGCTTAGTAACAGATCTGAAATTCTACGGTAATTTTAAGGAATTCTATTGACCACGGCATTTCTCTCCGATTACGAAATCTCTGTGTCATGATCAGGAAAGAAACCCTAGCATATGTGAAAGTAAGGGTTTCTTGTTAGTCCATCCCAAAAATTTTAACCATTTTTCAAATGAAACAGAACCCTTTAGGGGTTAAAAGACTTAAGTCAATTAAACCTAAACAGGTTTTAAAGATATGCCATGTAATTTTACTAAAAGTTATGCTTCTGTTATGAACTTTATATGAGGTTTCATTCCAGAAATAATATTTCCCACAGCTGAATGAAACTTCAGCCCTCGAATTCTTCTTTCAAGTTTCGATTCCGACACCATCTATCTCAAGTTTGCAATGTGAAAACGGGAAAAAACAGGTTGAATTGGGAACAAATCTAGATTTGATATCGTTTCCCTGAAATCGTATTTGGAAATATCGAAAGATATTTATCATTGTTATTTGTTTTAAACTTCTAAATCAAAATAATACATACAAAACTGTAGACATAAATATATATAGTTCTTACCTTTCATTTAATCTTCTTGCAACATATGCTTATCCTGGAAAAACGGTAAAGCAATAGTATTTCCTTTGTACGGTTGGATCTCATCTAAGTATTCTATATTTTTTCCTGCCTTTTGATTTTGTGCTATATTCTTTATAAAGAACTATAGATAATTTGAAATGGAGGAAGCCAATGGTTCATCCGTTCATATGGAAAACAAAAAGAAAAGGAAAAAAGAGGTGAACTTGTCAATCTACGCAAAATTTCCTCTAGCAAATAGCCTCTCCCTTCTCAGGAAGAGCAAATTGATCTTCCTTCTGGAATTTAGATAATCCAAGCCAAAGAAAATTCCCTTCTTGTTAAACAATTCTTAATTTGTGGGTGTTTCATACACATCCCAAGCCTCTGGCTTCTGACCCTTTTATGATTCTCAGTCTCTTGCAGGAGGAGATGAACATTCTATACACAAAAGGAAACAAAAATATGAGTTTATTGGTGAAAATAAAGGAAACTTATAAAGTTAAAGAGACATAGGTTTGGAAAAAGAACTTACTCCCAGGGAACATCTCCAACAAGCATCCAGTCACCATCTTTGTCTTCATAAGTTGGAGCATAGTCAGATCCATTGTAGCCTTCTCTCACTGAGTATGCACCTATAAATTGCAGAACAAAAACGATCAGAACTAGCTCTGAAAACTTATAATTAGCAATCAAAATACTTTTTGCTTTGGTTTGTCAAGGGAAAAGAATTTCTTGGTTATGATTCTTACCAATGGTGAGCTTGAACATGTTTTCCAAAGCCTTGAGAAGCTCAGGGTAGCTTCTGTAAACCTTGAGGTCGATCTTTCTGAGATAAGGAGCTCCATCAACGCTAACTTTGACATACTTACCTGCCCCTTCAACCTCATTTTTCTTGGTGTGTAAACAATTTTTCCTGTAAGATCGGATTGGTGGCCATCCTACAGCTTGTACCCTGCATTAATTCATGAAAATTTCCATAAGATCTATGAAAACTAGCCCATATATAGTCAAGGCTTATAATCCAATTTTGTTTTGTGTAAACGTTTCTAAAAGAGAAGGTTTTATATGAATATATACTTGGCTGAAGGAGTACTGTCTTGGTGATCATCATCTCCAGCCGCTGTCGCCCCAGAACTGCTCTTGGACCTTGACTCTTCAGAAATCTCAAGTGAAGTTCTCTTATTATTTCTGATACTATGAGTCCATTGTCTCTCAGTTTCATCACTTCCGGGCAATCCCAATCTGAGCTCCGTTGCCCCGAGGTTGAGATCATTCTCGTAATTCACTCTCTTTTCCATTGCTTAGCAAGTTATATATAATTTCACAACCTGAAGAATGCTCAAGTATGTTTCCTCTTGCTCCAAATCTTGTTCAAAGCAAAAGAACTTGTTGAGGATTTTTATTTTGCAGATTCCTTTAGACTTTTTTTTTTTTAACCTTTTGTGTGTGATTCTACCAAAAGTGTGCGTTGATGGGAAAGATGTGAATTGTGAAGAAGGCTAACTAGTTTTATAGGGAAGAATTTGTTTCTAAGGACAATATCTAGGTTGTAGGTTACTTGTTCAGTCGTGCATGCATTTCATTGATGAGAAATGATAAATCCCGCACGCGCTTCCTCAATGACCAGTCATCTGGGTTCCTATGTGGGATCTAAGACCGGGGGACACGTGGAATAAGCGCGTGGGTTGGACCGAGACAGCAACAGATATAGCTGCCTGTCACATGTGGGGCAGCGATGAGTTAGGGTGTAGCCAGTAAAGAGGACAAAGGAGGGACAAGCACAGCCGATGGTATTGAATACTGTGGACCAGAATAAACGGCTAAGATGAGTGTTTTAAGAGGTGAATCCAGGATCGTTGGATCACGAGGGGGAATCGAAACAGCCCCATGTGAAAAGGGTCCCACCTGGTTGTCGTTCATTGGTAATGAAATTACATGTGGGTTAAGAACGATGGGACCCTTCTTTAATTGATGGGGTCCTTTTAAGTTGTACATAACATGTGGAATGTCCCATGGCAACGGTACCTTTTGTGTTTTTTTTTTTTTTTTAAGAAATTGAAACTAAATAAAGATAGTAAGATAGTATGGTATAAAGTTTTTTTTGTTGTATCATCGGCAAATAGATTCGAAATAAAATTAAAAGGATCTTAAAATAACATAAAAAGATTTTCATAACATTCATACATTACAAAACGATCACTATTAAAACGAGCCAAAACATCAGCATAAGTGTTCCTCTCTCTGAATGTATTTATGAGTTCGCAGCAATTAATCTTCAGTAGCAACTTCCTGCAATCATCGATTAAAGATTGCAAACATAGATTAGAAGTGGATTGGTTTTTAATCAAAGAAATGATAGCAACAACATCAATTTCCACATCTAAGTTAGAAATATTAAGTTGTTTAGCCAGCATTAACCCATCCCTAAAAGCCCATAATTCAGCTAACATATTTGTTTCATATTTTATAAATTTGGCAGAGTCAGCCACCCATTTTCCTGTATGATCTCTAATAATGGTGCCAGCCCCTACTTTTTCTGGATTTCCTATAGATGACCCATTAGTGTTAAGCTTAAAACGTCCACACTCAGGCGGTTTCCATTTAACAAGAACAAAAGAGACTTGGACGTTTCTCCTCTCTATCTGGTTCAAGGCATAGAATTCTCCCGCTTTCTCAATCGCATGCTTGACAACATCCACCCTTTTGCTGCTCCATTTGAAAGTCCTATGGTTTCTTTTCAGCCAAACTTCCCACATGATATGGACAAATAACAAGCCATATGAAACAGAATGGTGTTTCGATCTTCTATTATCAATAGCGTTGAATTAGACCCAATCCCTAAAATTGCCACCCAGAGACAAGTTTGCAACCTCTCATTGGTTCCTCCATAAGTTTTTGGTCCATCGACAGTTACATAAAATGTGCTGAATGTCTTCTTACCTTTGACCACATAACATGCAACTATTTTGAACTTTTATTCCATGTTGCATGAGAAACCTTTTGTTGGCAAAATCTCATGCATACATTGCTAGACAAAAATTAGAGTTTAGGTAGAACCTTTAATCTCCAAATCCAATTCCATTCAGTTTTCCTAACACTATCACTTTTTTTTTATAAGATCGTAAGCTGAGCAGAAATTAAATTCTCTATTTACGAAGCTATCCAATAAGGTACGTCATCTTCTTGTCCATATAATTGAGCATGAATAGCTTTCCCAGCCTCTATCACTAGTGACGGTAATTGAAAGGAGATCGAACACTTCCTCTGAAGATGAAGAATGTATAGAATTTTCTTGACCTTAATTCTTTCCTCATTTTTGTTAAAAGGTCATTGGATCAGAGATCGTATTATGTCACCCCCATCCATTTGTCATACCAAAAATTGGTGTTTGCCTCATTTCGAATGACCTAACCAAATCCTCTTGCAAGGACAAGACCCACCTACTTCATCGCTCTCCATGTTATTGAAGGGTTTTGTGTTGGTTTTTTATTCTCACTACTTAAATACTTAGCTTGAATGGTTAGGGCCCAAGGTTCCCCCTTGTGATAGATAAACCTCTATACCAACTTGGTTAGTTGGGCTTAGTTCTGTATCTTAGCATCTTTTAATCTTAGTCCACCCTTATTTTTATTCTTGGTTTTTTTTTTCAATTTAGGAGGTGTATTTTTTTCTTTTGCTCTGAGTCTCCTTATAAAAAATTTCTATTGATTCTATCGAGCTCCTTACGAACACTTGGGGGTAGTGCAGACATTGCATATAATAAGACGGGATCATTTACATAACATATTTTATCAACAGTAATCTTCCTGCAGGAAAAAGCAAGCCCGTCTTTCATCTCGTCAATTTTACCTTAACTTTATCATTGATAAAAGAATACTCATGTTTACTAACCCGACCCTTATAAAGCGAAACCCCAAGTATCTGCTTAAGTCTTCAATTTTTTAAATTTGTAAAATATTTGTTGCAGTCTTCTTGTGATTGTGACTAGTGTTGGTCGAAAAGAAAATATGTGACTTGGTAAGGTTGATCTTCTGCCCAAATTCAGTATAAAAGGAAATGAGCACCTCTTTCATTACTTTAACAGTACCTTTATCTGTCTTTTTAAAAAGAATTATATCATCCGTAAAGATAACATGGGAAAAAGAAAGGCCATTTCTAGATGGTTTACAAGTTAACCATCTTTTTTCTTCACATGCTTCCAAAATCCTCAAATTAAAAAATTTCATACACATGATGAATAAGTACAGGGATAGAGGGTCCCCCTACCTTATACCCTTAAAGGCTTAAAGCTTTCAAGCATTCTTCCATTCAAAAGCACTGAGATTAAAAGTGATGAGATATAGCTCATGATGAGGTGAATAAGGGATATAGGTATGTCAAAGAAAGACAAAACCTTTCTAATAAAACTTCATTCAAGTCTATCATAAGCTTTTTTTAAAGCTTTCAAGCATTCCTCCATTCAAAAGCACTGAGATTAAAAGTGATGAGATATAGCTCATGATAAGGTGAATAAGGGATATAGGTATGTCAAAGAAAGACAAAACCTTTCTGATAAAACTTCACTCAAGTCTATCATAAGCTTTTTTCAGATCCAGTTTAACCGTAATTTATCTTTTTTTTGCTTTACATTTTTTAAAAGTATAAATCATCTATTGGATAATAATGTAGTTATCATAACCTTTCATTCATGGTAAAAAGCTGGTTTAAAAAGGAGATATGATTTTATTGAGAAATGGCTTGAGCTTCTAGACCACATTTTTTGTAACAATTTTATAAGTGGTATTGCACAGACTAATAGATTTGAATTGGTCAATGCGTGATGGGTTAACCATCTTGGGAATTAAAGATATAAACGTATCATTAAGGGACTCAGGCATCAACCTAGCCTAAAATGCCTTTGATTGTCTCACAGACCTTTTCTTTCACAATATTTCAGCATCTTTGAAAAAAATAAGGATGTAATCCGTTTAGCCTAAGGGCTTTGAAAGTTTTAAAAGACCATTCCATTTTTTAGATTTCAAGTTCTAAAATTAGTTTGAAGAATTCCTTATTTCTCGCTGTAAGAGTTGAACGATTTATCTTAGCCCATCTTCGTACCACCAACGTCCTTCTATCTGTAATGTCGTATAAAGGTCATAAAAATATTTTTGCACTATTTATCTCATGCTACTGGACTCAGTATTCCAATTGCCTTCTTGATCTTCAAGACGCACAATTTGATTGAATCTTCTTCTGGTGATGGTTGACGCATGAAAGAACCTTATGTTTTTATCACCGTCAGTAAGCCAACTTACCATGAATTTCAGAGCCCATATATCCTCTTTAGCCTTGAGAATCTATTTGTAATTGTTAATCAAAATTCTTTGTAAGTCTAATAGGAATTGGTTTGGAGAAACCTCCAAAGCTTGCTTAACTATGACACAACCAGTGCCAGTAATGAAGAAGCAAATAATGATACAGCAAATGATAATTTTAAAATTCTTGTTACTAACCTAGTAGTCAAGGATAAATCAATTTCATCAAATGAAACCACATCAGATGAAAATGATAGTTCTGATGATCAATCAAATCTAGAACCAAGTGAAATTCTTATCCCTCAAACAGAGGAGCGTGAGAAAAGAAAAGCAAAAGCAATATCTAACCCAGATATTGATGACATGCTACGATTTCCAGATTTGCTTGATCTCGATATAGTGAATCAACATCTTTCTCATTTAAAAGAAAAATATTCTCACCTAAATAAGGATGATATAAAACAAATATCTGATTCTGGCCAACCAGGTCAGGTTAAGATTGAAACCCCTATTATCGATTCGTTAAACAAACGAACAGTTTCTCAAAGTGGTACTTATTTAGACATAACCAAAGTCACTATTAAAGACTATGAAAAAATCATAGATGATTAGACACAATCTATGTCTATTGTTGTCACAGGATACAAGGAGCAATGGAACAAAAAAAGATTCTTTAATTATTTTTGTGGCACATGGCAATGTGATGTCCTTCAATTTCTCAAAACATGGGAATCCATAACCTTCAAAGAATAGCAGAAATCAACTCTATTAGCCGTAAGAAATATACCTTAACTTCTAAAAGATTTAACCCAAATCTTGAAAAATGAGTTTTGTGGTAGTACAAAATCTCTGGATCCTACTCAATAAGCTCAATTTATTTTATCAAAATTAAAATTATGTGATATTCAGTATCTTGATGATTTTTCTAAAAAATATATCTCTAAATATCAAAAATTGGATGAAAAACATTTAAACTTTTGGTTACAACAATATTTTCTTAAACTTCCTTCACCATGGGATGAATTATGTTCACAAAACTATCCTATTTATTTAGAGTTAAAACTCAAAACTGTTCATGCTGTAAATCTCAATATAGAACTTTATGATATTCTTGGATGTAGAATACATTACGTTCAGAATCAGGTCAATGAATACTGCCTCGAGTAAAAAGCTGCTAAGCAGGTAAAATCCAAACTTTTATATAAACAATATACAAAGATTTTGGAAAATGAATTTGAATTTGGTTGCAATAAACAGTCTTTTTCAAAGAAAAATCGTTTTAAGAAAAAACAAAAATATTTTTGGAAAAAGTGGAAACCTACAACAACTTTTAAACCTAAAAACGGTAAATTTGTTGTTAAAAAGAAAAAAAAATCTTCTAAACATAACTGTAAATGTTTTCTTTGTGATCAAGAAGGTCACTATACAAACAATTATCCTAACAAAGGAAAAAGTGCAAAGAAAATGATCAAAAAACTTGATGCAACTTTTCTTCAAATTTGTTTTGCTGATGAATTATCTGACGAAGAAATTTATTATGAAGTTTTTTCAGAAACTGATTATAGTTTTTCTGAAGATGAATCAGATTTTATTTTTATGATAAATACTAAATCTAACCAAGATAATGCTTCAATAACCTCTTCTACAAATACAACAACTACCAACGAAAAAGGTATGGTTAAACTAAAAAATATTATGAGAAAAACTCATTTTATTTCTGATGAAAAACTAAAACAATTACAACTCATCAAACCAGATCAGATTTACAAAACAAGTTGGTTTAAACAATTCCAACCTTAGTCTAAATGCCATATAGAAAACTATCTGGTGATACAGTCGTTAACGATTCTAAACAAAGATCGGTAGAAATCCTTCTTTTTACTAAAAAAAAAAAAGGCATTTTCTTTCTAGATATCCAAAGGTCAAATACATCCATATCGAAATGATTTTGATCATCATTAAACCACTATTTTTATCCATAAAAAATATTCTCATAATAGCTGTTTTAATGGATTATCGTTTTCAAAACCCTCATAATGTTGTAATTAGTGGAATCCAATCCAATTTAGCAATAGGAATAATTTTATTCAAAGTTAAACCAAACTATTTTATTTCGATTTTTGATGAAAACATTGAAAAATGTTTATGCCTTCGAATCAAAAAAACCAATTCTGATTTCGAATCTACTTCGCATGATCTTTCAATCAACTGGTCAGCAGTTTATGAATTTACAAATACTACCAATACTTTTATCAAACTGATAGATTCCAATATTATTAAAATTTTTGAATCAAACAATTTTGATTCAAAAATTAAACTAAAATTAGTAAATCTCACAGATTTATCAATCCTAAAAGGATGGTGTCTCGAAAATCTTTCAAATATTTCTGAAAAACAAAAAGTACCAAGTTTAAAAATTTTCTCATCAGGAAAAAATCTTTACTTCAAAAATCCAAATGCATCAATCAGTTTTAATCCAAACCTGGTTTTACCTCCTGCAAATGCTTTTGATCATCAACAAGATGATGATATAGAGAGTATAACAAGTAATCAATATTTTTGTACTCCTTACCGAAGTTTTTTTTTAGGTTTTCATAGTACAAACAATACAAAAGCCCTAGAACGAGCACATAGTATACGCCAATCAGGTAATACTGATAATGTTCAAATCTTTATTTTTACAGAAGATAATCAATCTCAGTAAGGTACAAGTGATAACCAAACCCATTATCATTTTATAAATTTTGTGATAAATTCACACACTTCTTCAACTAGAAAAACTAGAAATGAAGATATTAAAATATTTCATTATATAAATAATTATCGTATCTCTGCACAAAAAGTGCCAAAAATAATTTCTTTTGCTAAAAAAGTTCGTTATTATACTTATATAGAAGGGTATTTTTATTTCTCAAACTATAAATCATATAGTTTAAATATTTTGATTGACACAGGAGTAACAATCTCTAGCTGTTGACCCAATGCTTTGCCTTCAACAAAATGGTAACCTATGAAGTATCCTATACTAATAATAGGTATCGATAGTCAAGAAACCATAATTAACCTAAAAGTAAAAAACATTCCCGTTGCCTTAAACGATAGGAAATTTATTATACCTAAAATATTATGTTTTCCTAATATGCATGGAGACATTCTGTTATAAAATAATTTTATGCATAAATATTTACCATTTTCTGTTTTCCCTGATTATCTTACTTTTACTATTGATAAAAAATCAATAGATGTTCCTCTTTTATCCAAGCATAATCATGTTTGTGATAATGGTTTTCATCCAGAAATAACACATATTTCTGAACTTAAAGCTATTAATGAAAAACATTGGCTTTATAAGATTTTACAAGAAAACTTCAGTGAAGACCCATTAAAGCTTTGAAAGTGAAGTCCCAGATACTGTGAACTTACTCTTTATTCTTCAAAAGAGATGATTAGAGTAAAGCCCATGATCTATACTAAACAGGATATAAATGAATTTGAAACACAAATTTCAGAATTGCCCGATAAAGGTCTGATAGAACCCAACTACCAGTCCGTATTCAAGTTCAGCATTTTTGGTAAGAAATCATTCTGAGATTAAATGAGGTAAACCCCATATGGTTATTAATTACAAGAAATTAAACCAAAATCTTATTTTTTATGGCAATTTTATCCCTCGTAAAGATGTTTTAATTAATTTAGCAAAAAATGCTAAATATTTTTCTAAATTTGATTGCAAATTAGGTTTTTGGCAAATCATGCTAAATGATATTTCTAAACCTTTAACTGCTTTTAGTGCACCAGCAGACCATTACCAATAGACTGTTATGTCTTTCGGTCTATGCAACGTCCCTAAAACTTTTCAACGTTGGATGGATAGAATTTTTAGCAAACATAAATAATTTTGTTGTGTTTATATTGATGATATTTTAGTATTTTCAAATACTTTAGATGAGCACAGAAAACACTTGAATCTTATTGCTCAAGAATTTATTCTACATGATATTATTTTGAGTCCTAAAAATGTTGAACTCGAAAAAACAAAAATTGAATTTCTTGATCGTAATCTATCTGCAAATGGACTAACGTTGCAGGATCACATAGTATCAAAGATCAAGGAGTTTTCAGAACAACTAGATAATGTTAAGCAACTACAACAACTGTTAGGTATACTCAATTATGGCAGATAATTTTTTCAAAATCTTTCCAAAAAAGAAAGCTATCTTTTGCGTAAATTACGAAAAGATAATGATTTTCTTTGGACACCCAATGATTCTGATATTATCAAATAGATCAAATCAGATTTAACCACTATATGTAAAGTCTATCTACCTAAACAAGGTGATTTACTTATTTTAAAGACAGATGCTAGTGATGAACATTGGGGATGTGTCTTAAAAGCTAAAAATCTACATAAAAAAGATGAACTGATTTGTGGCTATAATTTTGATAAATTCAAACAGAATTAAAATAAATTATATTATATTTGAAAAAAAAATTATTAGCCATAAAAAATGATGTATAGCGTTTTCACATCTATTTAGCCTCGGAGATCTTTATTATCAGAACATATAACCAAACAGTAAAAAATTTTCTCCAAAATAAAAAGCTTTCTGATAATCTCAGGCGAATTAGATAGTATAACTTTCTTTATCAGTATCATTTTCAGGTAGAGTTCATCAACGAAGATAAAAACTTCCTTACAAACTATCTGAGTCGATCACAAAAATCGAAAAAAATAACTAGTCCATGATACAGATGGATGAAAAACAATCAAGAAGAAGACAGGTAAAAAACTTTCTTCCTTTTCTTCTTCTACTATTTCTTCTCCAAGACCTCTGATCTTTACAAATCCTAACCCAAGATTTTACTTTTATACTAACCCTAACCAAGGATTATATCTTTACTAACAACCATTTACAGACCTCCTTTCATGAGATTTCAACCAAAAATTTCATAATTTGCTCAAGATCCAAACGAATGGACTTCTATGAGTTATTCACAAATAGTCTTTTCAGTAGAACAACTGCTTGAAAGAATAAAACTCTCTAACCCAGAGATTAAAGATTTTTATAACCCTGAACTTGAACTATAAGTCTACAAATTGTTAAACAATATTTGAAAATCCCATCTCTCTGAACACAAATCTAGCTCTCAAAAAGGGATGACCAAATTAGCTGAATTCTTAGTCAACTAGGCTAAAAAATTTTAGAATTTTAAAGAAATAGCTTTCCAAAGTCTTCTATCAACAAATATGCTAAAACAGCAAGATTTTGATTTCTTTGCTTTGGAAGAAAATTAGTACAATCTTCAAGAAATAAACAATTTCTTGAATCTATGTGAATATTTTAAAAAAGAAAATTATGTCTCCTCTAAGCTAAACAAGCTTAAGAGAATTCTTCTTTTTGAAAAAGCTGCAGTATTCTTAACCAAAGAATTATTTCAGCAAATTAATTTTTCTATTTTACAATCAATAGAAAACTTGTTGATAGAAATTTTTTTTTGATTATTATACTTCTACATATATGTATAATACTTCTTTTAACGAATATATACCTAAAATCAAATTTTGACTTGATCATGAAACCTTTGATGTAAAAGCATTGAATTTGGTTTAGTCAGACAAATTACTATACAAAATATTTCTTTTCACCTTTTAAAAGATTTTTCAACTTTTATAAAACATTACTTTATTGAATGTGTAAAATGGTCAAAACATTTTTACTATATTCATTTTACCATATATAGTCTTTTGGGTACCTTTCACAGAGAAAGATTTTACTAACCTTATCAAATATGGGAATTTGATACAGTTGCCGGTGGATATTTTCTTTAACCCCTTAATATACTTGATCCACCAATAGATTATATCGAATTCTCAGATGATTTAAACAAAATCATCACTAAATATATCAATCCAAACAATTACCATTTCCAAACAGGAACTGATCTTATGGACAAAGCAAAATTCTTTCTCCATCTAGCCACAAAATCAGACTATCCAAAAATAGCTTGTTGGACAGATGACAAACGTATTTTTGTTATCAGATTTCTTAAACCACATGATAATCTTGATATACAAAATGCTCCAGATGCAATTGAGCTACTGAAAAAATTATCAAACATAGAAGATCTAGATCATCCGACATAATTACTATATCAGTATCAAGAAGGATGGCAAATGTGAAACAAATCACATTCTGGATCTCTTCAATATCTCCAGTCCCTTAACGCACTTGATGAAGAATTTCATAACTTAAACAATGCTATGAAAGGATAAAATTATACATATTCTAATCTAGGATAAACCAAAATAAACAATTGACACTAAAAGACAAACTACATTCAACGCCAACGATAAGCAAACAGAAAACACTGTAGCAGTCACTGTAACAATAGATAAAACATCATTGTAGCAGTCACTGTAGCAAAAAAAGATAAAGACCTACTACGAAAGATACTGTAACAAGTTATTATAGCGATACTGTAGATAAAATTTTACTGTACATTTAACGGTAACTGTAGAAAATTACTATTCATAGGTTAGAATTTTTTTATTTAAAGCCTCATTGTATCTAAGCTCGGAGAGGCCAATTCCTTTCAAATTTTCTTTCCTTGCTCACTTCATCTCTTCACCTTTCTCTCTCTCTCTTGTTTACCGTCCTCCACTTGTAAATATATATATAGCTTTGTAATCCTTTATACATAGATCCTTTTCGCTCTCGATTCCTCATAATCTTGCCATTGTTTTCCTTTTTTTCCAGAACACGTTTTCATAGGAATTTTTATTCTATTCCTGAATATTTTTCCTAAGGATATCGACAGTGGAAGCTAAATAACTACTTTCTTGATTCCAACTATATTGGACTAGTAGCACGAACTCTTTATGGTCAAACCACATTTTTTATAGGCAAAAAGGTTTAGGACCATGCTTCAATGTCACTTCCTTAAACTTAATCAGGATGGGGCAGTGATCTAAGTATATTTTGACCAGATGTTTAATACAAGCCTCAAGGGAGTTAAGGTACCATGAGGTGTTTGCGAAAGCCATGTCAATGCGTTATTGAATTAGGTCTCTGATCCCTCTATGATTTAACCATGTAAATCTTGGTCCCACAAATCTAAGGTCAGTAAGTTTAATATTATTTAGGCACTTACGCAAGGCCCTAGACCTTGACCATGACACAGGTGTTCCTCATCTCTTATCCTTATTCCTAATAACATCATTGAAATCTCCTACCACTAGCCATGGGTAATCATGCTAAGTAGCAACAGTTTGTAAATTTTATCACAACAGTTTATGTTTATGAAACCTAGGGCTAGCATAGATAGTTGAAAGTAATCAATTAAATTGAAGGTTTTTACCCATACAATCGCATAAATATCTTGCTTTGTTGCACATACTTCACTTATGTCGACTAGGTCTGATTGCTAAAAGAGCCAAGTTCCTCCCTTGAATCCAATTATGACAATATTTGTCCAGGTATTGAAGGGTAGCCTATCAATGATTGAACAAACATCATCCTTTCGTATGCGTGTCACTGTGATGACCATGATATCTAGCCCATACATTCCCACAATTTCTCTAGCCGTATGGACAAATTTAAGGTGTCTCACTTCCTTACAATTTTTTTATTTTTTACTTTTTTTTCCCTTCTCTCACATTATTGTATTTCTTTTTCTTTTTTCCCATATTAGTGAAAGTGTATACAAATTGATTATTGCCCTAATTCAAACTGACCTTTAGAGTTGACTATCTGGACATTATAATAAAGTTAAATACTATCTTTTCTTATCAAAATATTATGATGGAAGAAAAATGATTTTTTTAATTTCCTAACCCTATTAAAATGAAAATAAAATTCATGAGTAAACTATGTTATTAGTCTTTAACTTTTTTGTAATGTTCAATTTTTATTTATCCGTAATCTTTTGAATTTATTTCAAATAAATTCAATTGTAGTGATGAAATTTGAAATAAATTCAAAGAAATTGAATTTTTAAAAATTTTATTAAATGTTAACATGCAGACAAAAGAATATAATAGTAGCTAGTAGGGGTGTAATCAATTGAGTTCGAGTTAATACAGTATTGAGTTTGAGCTCAAGCTCAATTCAAAATTTGAAGCTCGAAACTTAGTTTAAATTTGATCTAATTTTATTTTTTTTAGTTCGAGTTCGACTCGAAATAAAAATCGAGTTATTCGAACTCGTTCGATTAGATTCAATTAACATGTAAAAATAAATTTTTATATTCAACTAAAATTTGATTAGTTATATTTGAGCTTGAGCTTAAATTCGATATATTTTATTAATTAAAATAATAAAAATATATTTAAATATAAAAATTCGATTAGATTCGTGAGTTACTCGAATCATGTATAAAAATATTTAAATTTAATTCGATCGATGAGTTAAATTACTCGAATTTAAACTCGATTCGATAATAATCAAATCAAATTTAAATTTTATTCGAATTAAATTTAAATAATTTATAAATATTAATATATTATTTACGCTTTTAACCACCGGCATAACGACTATCTTATGGTCTAAGTTTTTAGTTCAAGGTTCGCTGAGTCTTGTGGCTTGTATATAAATAACTGATAGAAAATGCCGGCGAAGCTGGTTCACAAAATTTGAGGTGGAACAATTAATGCTAATATCTTCTCAAAATTCATTTACTACTGATTGGAAATAGATGGAGATGTATCACAAAATTTCCAAAAGCTTTTTTCGACGAAATAAATATATATCAGTGTTCAGCTATTGCCGACAAAAAAAACTACTTTCGAAGCAAAATTGAAGAGAAATAGTAACCAAACTCCTATTGTTCCAGCACCAGTTGAACGATTCCCCAACCTGGATGGTTCAAGAAGTGGCCAGCAACTTTACTACAGCTTTGTTTGCCGGTGCCAATGTTCTGAGACCCAGTTTCTTTAGGCTACCAAAGCATATCCACAAAGCTACACCCCCATCAAAATACAACTCACATTTGAGAGGAAAAAAAAAAAGACAAATTAAGATGTCACGTTTGAAATTTAAGGCACCATATTCTATTAATTTTAATTGATGTTGAGAGACTCACTCAGTTATCTTGGAATTGCATTTCTAAGGATTACAGACAGAAAAAGGGTCCACGACCTTTTCCACCCCAAGCAGATTCCAATCAGGGCATTGATTATTTATTTATTATTTAGTGTCTGTCTATGCCAATTCATGCCATCGATTTAGACCCCACAAATGTAACGTTTGATTAGCTGTCTCCTTTAATTTTTCCACTCACAAATAAATTCTCAATATTAAACAGAAAATCCTTAGGAAAAAGAAAAATGAAGATCCTTAAATACCTAAATCAATACTTCCTGCCAAAGTAAGTAACTACGTGAACTTAAAATTCAGTGAAGTTGGTTAATATATTTTTATTTAAGAGATATTCTTCGTAAGATATATAATTTAAATTTCAACCCATTTCTTATACTCTCATTCCAATCACTTTTATAAATTTAAATAATTATCTTAATTCCTTTTTTTCAGTAGTTAAAGATGTTTTTAAGCCAAAACAAAATTTAAGCCAAAGAATCAGGTGTAAATTCAATAATTAGGAATTGTTAGAACTTGGGTACTTTCATCTTCTTTTTTTTTTTCTGTGCTTTTGCATTGTATTATATATTGGATTGAAATTGAGCTTCAAATTGTGTTTAAAAAAAAAATTTGAACTTCAAAGTTGCAGGATAAACTTAAGCTAGAACGGCCTACCAGCTTTATGCGGCAATAAATGCCTGGGAAAGCTATCATATCATCGACACACACGTGTGGTGTATTAATTGGTGATGCTGATAGCAAAGGCCTGTGGGCCTACGGCTACATGTGGTAGCGGAAAGCGAAGCTTGAAAATTTTGGACTTTTAGATTGAGAAGAAGCCCAAAAACCATTAAGAGCAGTCCCCACCCTTCCCCTGTAATTATTGGGTTCGGCCTTTGCTTTCCATGCCCATCAACCATTTCATGCATCGACATTCGATCTTTGTGAGAATATTCAAAAAATTAAAATTTTGAATGCAATAAATTAAAAAATATATACTTGTAAAATTGCTTAAGAAGAAAATTAGATCTAAGTAAAACCCAAAAATAATCTGTCTGTCTTAAAAAAAGCCAAACCATTAACCATCTTCTTTAAAAGCTTAGCTGCTAGCACCTATTCAAATATGGGAAATTAAAGCCATCCAAAAACAACCCAACATTTTCTTTCAAGAGATTGACTTTGTTCTCGAACACACGTGACTGTGGGTACTCATTGATGGATGTCCTGAGTGGCCCCTGGCCCCATGGCTAAGGGCAGTAATATTAGCAGAAACTGGGCCACTGTTCTTACCCTGATTGGGCCCAAACTTGCACTTTCACAGCTCCTCCGTGAGGAGTTGTGATTTCGGCCCCTTTCTTAACGAGTTTAATCTGCCTGGCCCATTTTGGTAAGCAAAAGGTGAGACAGGATATCCTGCAGAGCCAAACTCTATATCAATTTGATTACTACTTTCTTGTTGCGATTCTCTTGAGATCAGAATCACCCATCACCTTTTAATAATTCGATTTTATCTACTCATAAGAGTTTCAACGGTCAATAGAGGTGTTGGTCTTTTCTCATTTTTCTGACCCAGAGAATAAAAATTGAATTGGTTGGCCACAAGCATTGCCACAAATTTCAGCTTTCTATCTTTTATCGAAGCCTTAATTGTGCTGCTTCCCGTAACTTGGACTTATAAACAAGAATGGAAACAATCCTTCATGAACAATATTATGACTCCATGTTCAAGGAAATTTGGTCAAAATTACTTTTGTCGATTATTTATGGTAACATAACTTTAGGGCTTTGTCCCCATAGACAGACCACATTAAATATTATGAACACAAAAAAGAAAAATGCATGCATTCGAATAAATATGCTTATATACAAATCAAACTTGTTTTCATGCTACATGTTTATTAGTTTATACATAAAAATGCAACCTGAACATGCAAAGCAATATTGGTTTTAAAAATTAAATATGATGATTTATTATTTTTTAACATACTTTTTTTATTGATTATATTTTTTGGAGAATGTAATTTGTAGCGAGAAAAATAGTGAAAAATTTCATATTATCCAACAAAAAATGAAAGTTTTTAGGGGTTGCCGTCTGATGCAAACAAAGCTTTTCAGTGTTGCTGTTGGAATGAGCTTTTGCATGAATATCTAAAAAGTGAATGCGACATTTGAATTTGTCAGTCTTGGGTAGAATACATTGCATTTCAAGCAATTTCTTTCCCTTTCCCATAACCTCCATATCAAAACCCGGCCTTGTCATTTCGAGCCATATAAATATATGCATATAGCTATATATTGAAAAGTAGTTATTCTTTGCTCTTTGATAGCTTCATCTCATTAAAAATAGATTATTGTTAAAGTACTTGTCAAATAATTCACTTTTTCTATTTAAGTTGTTAAAAAGAGAATAATTTAATCATTCAAATTTTTACTAAAAGTAGCATCTAAGATGTGAACATGCCATCGTTTCATTGTTATAAGTGCAAGCACAATCTCCCTTTTTTGTAGAAAAGATTCACATGATTTTTAATTTGGATCTGTTCTAATTTGAGGTTACATTAATAAAATGCAATGATATTAAAAAAAAAAAGCATAAGATTAATTTCCGGCATAGAAGGTATAGGAGCAACAAGATTCTTCAAATTCCACCTTCATCATCTGCTTCCTTTAAAATGATTAAAGTTGAACTTTAAGCTTAAATAATTGATTTGTTTAATTTAAAACATTATTTTAAATTACATAAGTATATATATATATATATGTATGTATCAAGTTTATAAATTTTTAATATCATTCATTATTTCGGTTCTTTTTAAGAATTTTTTGGTTTCGTGTTTAATTTGACCTATAATTTTTTTTAATCTCAATGAACATAACCACCGGCCAGTATAAGAAATAAAATAACAGTATCTCTGGTCAATAATGATTGAATTATTATTTTATCCAGCATCAAATTTAAAAAAAAAAAATGTGAAATGATCATTGGTTTATAATTAATAATGATTCTGATTCTTTGTAGGGAAACCAAGTGTCAAAATTTTACACATGAAATCTTAGTACTCAACTTTAAATCTTCTTAATTTGGAGAAGATGACCTCTATCGTTCTAACTTATAAGCAGCCATTGATTGACCAATGGGAGAGATCACAGATATAATATTGTAAGAGGTTTCTGGAAGGATTTAATTAATAACATTATATGTATATTGACATTATATACTTAATTACTGTAATGAAGACATAATTAGAGCTACGGTTAATAGTATAGTGAATATAATAAAAATAAATAATTGTTAGTATTAAAATAAAAATTAAGAAGAAAAAAAAAATGGAATTGGGAAGGGAAGGGAAGTGGGAAGCCCTTCAGCGGCGCACATGGGATAGGGTTTGAGACAAAGGCGACACAAAACCATAAGGAAACAAGTTCACATGGCCACTTTGTGGGTCCCCCTAAAATTTTCCCCTACCAATGAATCTCATCACATGCCCCTTCTTACACTTGGGTCCCACTTTCTCAGCCAACCGTCGAGATTAAAAAACAATAATAATCAAAATAAAACCACTAACCTTATTCTATTTGGAACTTTTCCTCCTTCGTTTCAACCATGAAATCATAGCAAGCATAGATGCTACTTAGATATTAGCAGTAGGAATATGTTAAAGATAATATTTATTTTTTCTTTTGAATTTGATAAAAATAGCATATTTAAGTAAAAGAAATATTTTAAAAACATTAAAAAATAATATAGTAAGTAATTTCAACGAGCATTTATAAACATAACGGTGTGTACATATTATGGTCTTAAAAGGAGATCATCAAAACTAACTTCAATTAATTAACGACAAAAAGGATTCCCCTCATAATAATAATGATGGAAAAGGTCGAAAAGGTGATTCTGATAGAAAAAGGTGATGCTGATGATTCAAAAAGATGGAACTTTTCTTATTATCTAGAGAGATAAAAACAATTACAATGGTTACTAACTTTTACTTCTTTTCTTGGACTAATCAAGATTTTTATTTTTGTTTTTTAAGTTGGAAGGCATACTTACCATCATCTTACGGTTTAAGATTTGAAACACGTTAAAAAGTAACAATGTATTACTTTATCATTCTTTTTGTTATAAAAAGTAAAAAAGTTTGAAAAATCAATTTCAAGTATAAAAAATTAAGAGTATTATCAAAAATGAATTATTTGGAAAAAAGTTTTCAAAAATGAAAAAAAAAAAAAGAAACTTTGTTTTAGAACATTTAAAAAAAAAGATAAAGAAAATGAAACGAAGGCATATATAATTACATAAGCTTGGCGTTTTGATTATTTTTGAAGCGGAAGACATATATGATAAAAGAATTGAAGAATATAATTACTGTTTATAATTTAATTATTAGAACAAAATTTAATTACTATATACTTTAACGTCTTGGTGTTTTGATTAAAATCACAAAACATTTTTATCCATTTTTGCGTTTTCATGACTATTGTCTCGGTAATTATGGTAAGATAACAACTGTAGTCTGTAGTTCCAATTGCTGATTGATCAAACTGAAAAAAAAAAAATCCTACTGTCGTTCAAACTTTCCATATGCTACTCTCTACAATGGTGGGGGTGAGATTTATTCAATGGGATCGTGGCTTCCATGTGTACATGCAATTTGAGATATATATATATGGACCAACACCAGCTGACATTACAGATGGAGATGAACCAAAGAATCCTTCTTGTGCATGCCATAGCAACGTCCAGTTATCGTGGCCTGTCAAATTATTGTTCGTGTTTTCTCCTCTTGCGCCGGCATTTCCTTATGGAAGGCAGTCTACTTAAAGCCACAGCCCCAACATATGCTTTTCTTGCCAGCTTTCTAAGCACTAATTATTTTGCTATATCTGTACTATATGTAGGATATCAAATGGTGTTGTATTTGGAGTGTAACATTTGAAAAAGCTCATAAATTATACGCATGAAAACTCGGTTGAGACTGGGGAACACAAGATATTTACTTTTTCTAAAATAAAACCCAAAAAATTATGTCTATAAAACATATATTATATTGCATTTATGCATTTGTATAAGTTATACTAATCAATTATCTTTGACATTTATTTATCTTCAACTTACAATATTGTAAGGCGAATACGGTCCAAATAATACATGCTCAAGTTCCATTTAAGTCCCAATTCTATTATAATCCCCCATGACTCGTTAATCATTTGATTTTCGAATGAATTTCTTTAAATAAAAAGATAAATCCGAGATTAATAGTTATTAATTTGTAAGTTGAACATACATCTATAAATTTAATGATAACCAATTTTGCTTTTTCTTATTACTCTTTTATATGTAAAATTCAATTATATAGGCATTAATGAAGTAGAAGATCATTATATAAAAAAGAAAAAGGAAAACGAAATTGTTTGTTCCTATTCTTCATGAAAACTAATGAATAAGATTACATTAATGAGCAAGAGGAAGAAGTAGATCATGATATATAATAATGGCAAGCTTTCTTAATTAGTAATTAGTACTCTTATAATTGAGTTATTAGTTGAATGAATTTTTCTTTATTTTAGTAAAGCTTTTACTCATTTATTATATGTATAGATGGGATAATCTTTTTCTACTTATGATTGAAAAACTACTCTCATCCCTCAATTCTCAATTAAGGGAATTATTGTTTAAAAGAATTGGAAAATTGAATAAGGGGAGGGCGGGCCAAACCCTGGTTAAAATGGGGAGAGCAACCAACGAGGGTTGTCTACTATCTCTTTCTTTCTCTCTCCACACACAAGTAACACAATCATAGGATGCTAACCTCAACTTGTCGTCACCTGTCCCAACAAGATAGGATAATCCAGATCACAGGTTCTGCCACGTGTCCACAATCAGTTTATCAAAAGTATAAATCGACAGTGCAGCTGTCCGTATATTAGTATCCTCCAAAGCCCCAACAGTCTCCTCTTCCGCCAACGTCGCTATTATTCTTACTAGTACTCTCCATAATCTCAAACCCACTTTGTTTATTACAAACTTCGTTTTTCTTCACTTTTAGCTCAAAGCACCAAACCCAACTCAAAAACCACGAAGCCAAAGCTACAACAAAAGCAATTAGAAAGAGAGAGAGCGAGAGGAAAGCTATGGAAGTCGGGCTAAAGATGGGGATGAAAGGAGGAGGATTAAATCATGTTGGAGGTTGCGAGAAGGCAAAAATGGGGTTTGCAGAGACTGAGCTAAGGCTAGGGTTACCTGGAGGAGGAGGATCAGGTGAAGGTGAGGTCGTGAGGAAGAGAGGCTTCTCCGAGACTGTTGATTTGAAGCTCAACCTTTCCTCGAAAGAAAGCTCTGGGATGGATGCAAACGATGAGAAGGTGAAAGTTTTGCACAAGGAGAAGAATCTTCTCCCTTGTGCTACTGATCCTGCTAAGCCTCCTGCCAAGTACGTTGCATCCTTGTTTTTTTTAAAAAAAGAAAAAAATCTTGTTTGGGTTTTTTCATTTATTACTTTATTTTCTTGGGAAATATGTTAGTGCATAATTATGGGATGATTAGGGTTATTAGTTACTTAAAGTTAAGCATATTTTACATGAGAGAAGGGAGACAGAGTAGTTTCCACAATTACCCTTTTGATGTCAATTATGTTAGTTACGAAGGACTTTGGATCTTTGAAATATATATATATATATATATATATCATTGTGAAGCTTAGACAAATTTATATCTATGTTTTCTTTTATTTTTATTTTTTTCATTTCGAATGAGATACATATATATAGAAGAAAAAAGAAAGAGAGATGTAGTTTAAAATGATTCTTATCTATTGAATTCCCTGGGAATAGTAATATTTTTTAAGAACAATTAATAGGGAATTATACCATACATCCCTCTTTCTACTATAGGCTCTCCTTTTTTTTTTTTTTTTCTTTTATCTTTTTGAGGAATAGGCTCTCCTAATTGTCAACTAGCTAGTACTACATGCAAAATTAGTATAAAGAAAACTATTTTTTATGATTTTTTCTTTTTTATATATTTTCCAAACTTGTATATGTTGAAAGCTTGCTAAATTAATTAGTCCCAATTTGTAAATTAAATACACAACTGACATAAATAACAATTGTAATGGATTACATCTCCATTATTGACAGAATGGAATACAAAAAAATTAAGATACATAAACTCAAAACCAAAGTTTAATTACTTTAATTTAAAAGTATACATATAGAGAAATTCAGAGCTTAAATATATTGATTCATATGGTCACACTTAAAAATTAACATCTAACAGGTTTAAAATTTAAATGTTAATATCTATAATATTTTTCTTTATCTTCAAACCGTAATCTCTTTTATACAAAAAATACACATATAACAATAAAGTAAGGTGTATAATAAGATTTCATCAACCCATGTAGATTTATCTTTGTTAATAACTCATCAAAGAATATATATTGTAGAATTAAATCTTCCCCCAATATTTTAAATCGATTTGCTTATTTTCACTTGTTTCTAACCTTATAATCTGATTTGATGATGAAATTCTTCTTAGCGCTGGAAATGCAAAATTGAATAATCAAAATTCATGTAATATATGATTTTAGAGCTCAAGTTGTGGGTTGGCCACCAGTCCGGTCATTCAGAAAGAACGTGTTAGCCACCCAAAAGGGTAGCAGCGAGGAGAGTAGTGAGAAGGCCGCCTTTGTGAAGGTGAGCATGGACGGTGCACCTTACCTTCGCAAAGTGGACTTGAGAATGTACAATAGTTACCAGGATCTCTCTGATGCTTTAGCCAAAATGTTCGGTTCTTTCACCATTGGTACGTATATATTGAACAACATTCCATCGTAGTGACTTTTTTTCCTTTTTAATTATGATTGCATTTGACATTTTCTAATTGACATAGTAGTATTAATTGTTGTTGAATAATGAAGGAAATTGTGGATCCCAAGGAATGAAGGATTTCATGAATGAGAGCAAGCTTATGGATCTCCTTAATGACTCTGACTATGTTCCTACCTATGAGGACAAGGATGGTGACTGGATGCTTGTTGGTGATGTCCCTTGGGAGTATGTACTTGTTCATCTCCACCTACATCTCATCCCTATTAGTCTTTGGACTAATTTGGAGCTTTTAAATTAATTGGAGAAAAAGATCTTAAGAACTTCCACAAAATTTACATATATAAATGAAACAAAATTAATTCTTCAATATATAGATAAAAAAGGATCAAAATCTTTTAATATACATGTTTTTTTTCTTGAATCAGGATGTTTGTTGAATCATGCAAGAGGTTGCGCATAATGAAAGGAACCGAGGCAATTGGACTTGGTTAGTATATATATATTTTCCCATGCAAGTTAGAAGAAGAAAATCTACTCTCAACCCTTTTGCTAATTTTATTTAATTATTAATTAAGCACCTTCCTCAAAGTGTATATATATATATATATATATTAAGGAACTCAACTTCTTCATTATTAATTATTTTTATCTATTAATTAAATATTTTGACTAAAAAATGATAATGTATTTCAGCACCAAGAGCCATGGAGAAATGCAAGAACAGAAGCTGAAGGATGTAGCCGTTAATAGCGCAGATGGATTGAGCAGGTTGACTTTATTATTATTATTATTATTTGGGTGTTTTTGTGTTAAGAACAGTTGATATATAAATAAAGTTAATATGTGAGATATAAAGTACCAGTACTACTTCATCAGTATTTGTTATGGACAAAACGAATAATGAATATTACTGTATGTCGTCGGAAGAACTTGGCCTGTCGTCTTTTGCTTGTCTCTAATTTGCTACTATCAATTATGGCTTGCTTACTTGAAAAAACACTTCTCACTATAAATAATATGTATCTATTTGTACTTATAATTATTTGTTGTGTTTCATTTTTTGTTCCTTCAATTATTATTATTATTATTATGTACACTGAGAGTAGTAAAATTTCGTAATGGGAAGGGAACAAGATCATGTGGGCATTTATTCACGCCCATTTGTTTAGGTCAGCTGATCTGTGTTTGTGTTTTTATTTCATTTTTAAATGAAAAAGATTGTTGTCTGTCCAATGCAAGAAGTAGAATAGGACGTTTATTCTTTAGTTGAATGGTTGAAATAAGAAAAGGGAAATCAAGTTAATAAATGGGAAAGCACAGGGAAGGGGAAAAAACAGTTGCCTGTCCGAGTGTGAACGAAGCAATGGGCATGCAGACAGGGAGATGGTTTTGACCTGTGACTGTGAGTCAGGGCTTAATGGGTGGGGAAGTGGTCCCTGCTGTTGGCGGCACTGGCACGAATGGTTGGAATTTGGCGAAAGTCGTGGCAATTGCTGCCCTGGCCCTGCCTGTAGTAATAATAAATTTTTTTAATTATTATTACCAACTGGCCTGTCTTTGTCTCTGATAGTATCTTGGATCTGAAACCTTTGCTCAATTCCATGCATTTCTATGGGAGAAGAAAAAGGGTAGGTGCCACATAAAAAATATTTTAAATTTTAAATAAATAATTAATAGTGATAACTCCATCATTATCATTTATCCATATTTTTTTGTTGTCTCACAATATTAGATTGGATATACGTGATTTGAAACTTAATAATTAATAATGGACGTAAAAGTGATGGGTTTATTTCCAAATTTACATTTAGTGAAGTAAAAAAAATAAAAAAATTTGGATTTATTTCTAATAATTCTTTTTTTTTTTTGGGGGGGAGATTTTAGCGAGGGCCAGACACAAGAATCACTCAAATTTTGAGTCTTTTACTAATAAAAATACTCCATTTTTTAAGACATCAGTCCCACCTAAATCCGCCCTAGTCATCTTTTACTTCAACCAAAAAAAAAAAAACTTTCTCCTGATGGAGCACATCTACAAAATTCAATTTCAATGTATAATCCACACAGACCGACAGGAGGCCCATTATAAAAAGCCGAACAAGCACAATATTCCCGGGAACATTTTCATTTCAATAATATAATTATTATAATATAATTAATCAATTATAATTTAATAATACATAGGATTCATTAAAAATTATATAAAATCCATATTTTTAAGTGATAAATTTCTATATACTTTTTTATTGTGATTGTCTAATTATAGTATTGTAATAAAAAAAATTCTAAATAAAATACTCTATCCACTGTTTCAACTTGAAATAAACTATTTAACCGAAGTTCTCTCTAATTTTTTCCTTCATTTTCAATGGCCAACTGAGAAATAGAAAACGTTAATCACGTACTTCGATTTATCAAAGCATTAACGAGGAAAAAGCAAACGGTTGCTTTGTTCTATGAATTTATCTATGATTTGGTATATTATACTAATTTTATGTACTGTCGTTAAACCGTAAGAACAATGAGCAAATAGAGATTTTACTTCCAATTAAGGACATAGATTTCCACTCTCGCAGAAAATGTATTATTGAAGCCATCTTTCTATCTGATTCAAACAAAAACAATGCAAATCACCCATCAATCAATGCAAAATTTCATCTGGTTCCTATTCAAGTATTCAACTACCGTTTACCTTTGGAAATCAATAGACTTGATCACCAGGTCAGCATTTTTGCTTGATGGCATTATAAGTTCTGCGTTAGGTCGATCATTGTAGTCAATCTGCATGATAAATAAAGATTAGAAAAAATAAAAAGAATTATCTAGAGGTTTAAATCAATTAAAAAAACTTTTCGGCTCACTTAAAGTCTAGCTTACCCGCCATTGAGCAACATCAGGGTGCTTTCCTGCGATAGAACAGGGAAACAATATCAACATGCATGATGCATCAGCCATTTTTTTTTTTTAAATGACTATGTAACTTAGGTAGCTGTTTAAAAATTAAAAAGGATCCTTACCTGTTGCAATATGCCGTCTTAGAACTCGTTGCATTGCCGTGTCAAGGTCAACATCAATGAACCTTGAACAGAAAAGCAAATGTAGAATAAAGGCATTGCAGCATTGCAGAAAACAAAACAGAATTTTCATATGCTTGTTTCAAAGGCGGAAATTTAGTATATAAATTCTAATGCAAACACACAACTTCTGAGACATTGTTTAAAATCGAAACACAATAGCATGAAGAGTTGAAGGACATGAGAACAATTTTAAGCATGAATGTACTCCTTACCTTTCAATAATTAAAAAAAAAAAAGAAGAGAAAAATAAAAAGCAAGAGATTACTAAACTAGTTCTCAAGGTTGAACTTTGAGACACATCTAACTTTATTTGACGTCTAAACACAAGGAAAACCCATAATGTTAGAAATTTAAACATTTATTATAAAATCAAATTGTAGGCTCTTACCATTAAAAAGAAGAAATCATAAGCAGGAAGTGCATGATGCTTACCACTTCTCATCAAACATAGACGATATCTCCTTCCAAACCCCTCCTTCAAATAACAAATAATTTCCTTCAACTATGACCACCTTATGCCTGCAAAGAGGACGAGAAATATGTTTTATTTATTGATCAATCATCAACTAAAACTCAACCTACCGACTGCTGCACACCTGCAACTACATTTGGAAACTAAGTCATTCCCAACATGAAAATAACCAAAGTAAAGTGAGCAAAAAAGCCAAATAAACATTACACAAGATCAACATGCATTGAGACGTGGGGAGTTGGGATATACTACAAATTCTCTACCTTTTTATCAGAGTAATACCTTGTCTCAACTAAACCTGCTAGAGTCATTTTATTTGCCATTATAATTCCAACTTACCTCCATTGTCCAACTAATCCTTTTACCCAAAAGTGGGTATTGGTCAAGATAGATGCTTAAATCTCATATTTCATCAATTTTTAGCATCCCAAAAATTCTCACCCAAAAAAAAAAATGAAAAGAAAAGCAAATAACAAACAAACATGCATGCATGCCTTCTTATACACATTTCCAATACTTTCACGATCTATAACAGACTAACAAAAAAATATACAAGGTCGATGATAACATTTGCAGAAGCAATGGAAAGGATGTGAAATTTACAGCCAGCTTCCTTCAACTCTAAAAGCACAATTTTACTCTGGATCACTTACTCTATCCAATATTGAGGGAGTTATGATCTGAATAGAATAAAAGATGTGAATCACTTACTGAAGGCTGACAAAAATATCATCTTCAATAGGATCTCCAATGCCATGGTCAAATGATGGTGCATAAACAGACCCCTGAGAAATTTATTCTGATTAAAATAAAATTGCATTTACTACATACTCAAATGAAAAAAGTATCTATATGTCTCTATGATTATCTATATATCCAACCATTCATCCACATGGATACAAAGAAAGAGTGAAAGACACATAAATAACTATACATATACTTTTGTTTCAAGCCAATCAAATGTTTGTTTAGTTAAAGCACCAATAGCTACCAACCTGATTCCTTAGGTTCTTCAGACAACTAAGCAGTAGCATAGGGTCAAAAGTCCATGGAGCTGATTCATCAATGGAAGGATCATCAATTTAATTTCTAACAAAGTCGAATATGAATGAATGTTAAACACAAAAGTTCACCTCCCCTTCTGGCATGTGCTTCTTCTGGGTTCTAAAATGAAGTTACACTAATTAGAATCACAAATGTCCAAGAAAGTTTCAACTATGACACTGAAAAGTCATGGATGGAAGAAGCTTAACCTCCATTGCATCAAGCTGGGAACGATATAGATGGAACCCATCCATTGGAATAACTATAGCGACATTTGGAGGCTTAACTTGAGAATCAAAAGATCGAGCCTTTTGAGGCCATAACTTGTTTACACGCTGTGTAACTTCAACAGCTAGAGTACTTTTTCCAGAGCCAGGAGGGCCAGCTAAACCTACAATATGCCTGCATGACCTCCAAGCATCAGATTTAATTAGAAGAGTCACAGCAAAAGTTGCAGAGAACTGAGATAAGAATAAAAGAAACAACACTTCTCACAAGAATGCCAACCCAACAGTCAGTTAAACACTTTGTAAAATAGGATTCTTAACTATTCTTGTGCAATCTCTTGTCCCCGCAAGATGGGAGTGCCACAAGGAGGGGCAGTAGGGAAGCGTGAAAAGATGGAGGGGCATCCAAAAATGCATGTACATCATCAAAAAGAAATTTTATAAGCAAAGAATCTGCTAATCTATAAAATCTGAACTTCTTTGAAACAATACTTCTACACATACATTTTTCTAAATGGAAAACATGAATGCAAGTTTTGCAACAAATCGAATATAGGAGTCCATACTATAAAAGGGACTGTTTCTGCTTCATTTGGATTAGAAGTATTCAGTATTTTTAAACAAATATTTAAATATGGTTGCAATATCCTTCAACTTAAAAACAGGCCACATCAACAAACAGCAATGGCCAATCATTTGCGATAGCAAAGCATAAACTATTCCTAGATTCAAGAAATTAGAGCTTACTTTGCATTGGGATTTGATGCTTCTGCTGATGTGGGAAGAGTGCGTTCAGCTAAAGTATCAAAAACCTCATCCATGGAACTTCAAAGAAAAAAGAAGCAAAATTACCACAAATAAGGAGAACAGTAAAGGATAAAAAGAATAAAGCAGCACACAAGTAAAAATGCTCAAAGACCAGATAGCACACATGACACCAATAAGTAGAAGAGATGTACAATCAGTAAACATATTAGCATAACACTTTCTGTTTTACACCTTATCCACATTTGGATGAGATGGAAACAACTAACTAATGTCAGCATTCATTTCACATACAAACTCCAATGGAGAAAGTGTAAATATTTCAGTTATCCCGTGTCTAGCAAGTTAATTTCACGCAATGAAGTCAAATTTTTATTAGAAAAATTCTCATAGCTGATTCTATATCGTCAATATGATACACTAATGGCATTATTGTCAGAAACTTTAATTCTCAAATAGAAGAGAACATTTCACCCTTATCATCTGTTTCTATGTAACAGATTCGGGTTCACAGCCACATAGAGATTCTATCAAAGGTACCAGAAAATATGCAAAACAAAGAATAATGTGTGGCTTGAGAAGCTGTAAAAATTGATTCTGCAACTGTACTTGCTTCTGCCTGCATGTGACAAAAGCACCAAAGAAAGAGCAATACACTGTGGGTAAAGGTAGCACAATCTTGATATAACCAAATATTTTGAAGAAAGATTTTTTAAATCTGAACAAGAACAGATATTAATAATGCAGCAACAATGCAAAAAACTTTATTGTATTGCAATGATGCATGCCCTAAACAAATGGAATAAGAATATCATGCAATGATTCCCAGAAGTGCAGATCATCTTTCAAATATCTAAAGATAAAATACCTGGCCTCTAAAACCGGAATTTCTCTCTTTTGAATACATTTAACCTGCAAAAGGAAAACATTGATTATCAAACTGAAACCAAAGCAAAATTACAGAGGAGGAAAGAGAGGGAATAACAAAGAATTGAAAGCTAGAATTAAGAAATTTAACCTTCAACAAATTCTCCTTGTGAAATAGAGAACATGGCCGACCTAATAAAGGTTGTGAAGTTCTAGAATTCCATGAAGGAAGCTTAACTCTCTTGAATAACAAAGACTCTGCAGCATTATAAATATACTCATTGAAGATGCCGGCTCTTTAAAAAAACGGGCAAGTTGATCAATATAAAAGGATGATGGGAATTTATGACTTATTAGGGAGTACAAATATGATTTAAAGAGAAGAAGGGAGGGAAACCTGTTGAAGAACAGAAATAGGGTCTTGGATTGGTGGAAATTAAAGAAATCTCCATCGCCGGCGGACACAGAAAGAGGGAGAGAATGAGAGAGAGCCAAGACTTCTCTTGTTCTGTCGTTCGTCTTTTTTTATCAGAAATCAAAGGAAGCGAGACACGTGTTAATAAGAGTAATTAGATGAAGCTGCTGCTCTTTGTCGTGCTGACTTCTCTCGTTCTGTCGTCCGTGTCGCGTTTAAGTAACGGCGTTAAGGAACATTCAATTCTTCTAATTTCCCCTTACTTTTTTACCTTGTAAAAGGA
Source organism: Durio zibethinus (assembly GCF_002303985.1). The sequence continues at coordinate 6,936,296 of NW_019167893.1, forward strand.
AAATTAAAAAACAAAAATGAAGATAGGCCTTAGGGCTACGACGGTGAACCCCAATTCCAAACTTCATTTGAAAATATCTGTACTCATTTGATTAAAAAATAAAAATCTTAATTCAAACTTGACTTAAACCCCAAAAAAGTATTTTTTTAACATTTTTATTATATTTTTAACATGTACCTGACATATGAATTTATATTTTTTTAATCAAATAATACTTCATCTATAATCGAATAAAATAAAAATTACAAAAAAGCGACCGAATAGAATTCTTTCTCCAAAATCTCTGTTCGCCAGCGTAATTCAATTTTAAATAATTATATTTATAATTAATATATTAATGTTAAAACATTAAGTGAACTTTTATTAAAAGATGAAAAGTTAATAAAAACTCCAACAAGGCGTTCAAAATTTTCTTATACAACAAAATTACTTCGGAAAGAAAAAAATTTGTTGATTTGTGGAGGAAAAGGCAATTCAGTGAGGGGACTGCCTTATACCACGAAATCTAAATTATTAGAGTGTTCACTGTTTAGGACAACCATAGGAAACATGACAACAAACAATGATGTACAATAAAAATGTTGTGCATGGTACAGGTAACAAACAAAAAATGGGATCTAGTCCACAACCACGGTACATTGTCGTCCCACAATCCTCCTCCGTTTCTTATCATCATCACTTGACTGCATGCATACAACAAAACTTCACATTAGGTTTTGTAATTTTTTTTTTTTAAAACCCCTTATCTATTAATCAGCAATGATGATTCCTCCATTTTCACAAGCTCGACTTAGTTCAGAAATTTTCAATTATCCGTCAAATTGCGGCGTTCACCGTCATCAAAATTGGTTTGGGTCCAGCAATGCAAGGAGGATTTTTTTTTTTTTAAATGGGATGACCAGAATAATTTCATTGCTTGAATTCTCTAATGACATGGCACGTCAGAAGAGAAGTGACATCATATCATATGTACAGCAATGTCACATAATGGTGTAATAGTATTAAATACAGTCCATTCCCATCTGAATTTCCTTCTAACTAAATTCTGCTATAAAACTATACCTGTTGACTGAGAAAATTTGGCGCAAGAACCCTCTTGGAGCCATCAGCCAAACGCTTAAATGGAAAATGGTTTTCCACAGAAGCTAAGTTATTACTCACCTGCCAACGTTTTCAGAGATTAAATAAGGGTAAAACCTATCAATAAACTTTGAAATTTGCATACTTGATTTGACCCCCCCCCCCCACAAGAAAACAGATTGATTGGATAAAGCTCCACGTGTGATTTAACAAGTACAAAATGGAACTTAAAGAAATTAGTGGTATTTACCTGGCCGTTAATGGCCCCAATTAACAACTCCTGACATCCTGATGCATGCACATTTTGTAAACTTGGGCATTGAAGTAGCAATCTCTCTGGGGAAAACACATTTTATTAAGTAGATCATAAGAAAAAATGAGCACAATCAACAGACCAACAAATGGCAATGTTCAAACAAGCAAATAGATACCTGGATTTAAGTTTTTACAAGAGTTCAGATTAAGATCATTTAGTTCCGGACAGTTTAAACATAAAGCCTGCATTTAGATTCACAAATAAGAATGACAAGAGGATATTAAGAAAAAAACTAGCAACATAATCAAGATTAAGGACTAAAAGATCTTACATCTAAGCCAGAACAACCCCACAAGCTGAGTTTTTTTAATCGGCTGTGTTTGATGATAAGCTTCTGGTACATAAGGTGCAGTTTACTGTTGAATGCATTTGGAAGTTCATTATCGCCACTTTCATCACAGGGTGAATTCTGGGAATCGGGATCACATATGGTCATCCCACAATCCATAAGCTCAAGAAGAGGTAGTTGAGCTGTAGCAAACTGAATTCCGCCTGAGAAATGCAGACAAACATATTAATTGATAGGTTTACATGAAATAGTACAATTAAAGGTAATATATATGCCAGTGCTATTTGTGTGTCTTAGACATGAAGATTACTTGAAGTGATGTTGGGACAAAGGGCAAGGAGGAGTCCTAACAACGTGCTCTGGAACACATTGCAGATCATTCCAATGCCACTGTCACTGATGCTAGACCTGAAACCAAGCGGCAAGCATCAGGAAATATGGTGCTGAAGATTAATTGATGAAAAGAAATCATTTAGAACAACCCAAATAGATGAATAAATTAATCAGAGCTGGAGGAAACATACCCACTCAGATCAAGTAATTCTAATCTTGAATAGCTTGAAACAATAGCAGCAACAGATGCATCTGTGATTTCTGAGCCAAGAACAAGTGAAAGCATTCGCAAGTCCCTGAATAATAGACAATTGTTACAAACTAGTAATTATTTATCCTCCAAATGAACAAATCCAAGAAACAAAACGAGGCAATGCTAAATCCTTGAAACGAAATGAGACATTGCTAGAAAATAAAAGAAAACAAGTCCATTTAACCACTATTATTCTTGATAAAGAAAAGCAGTGTCTATAGATCCATAAATGATACATGATTAAAATGAACTTGTAGACCAAAAGATTCAACAAACCTCAAGTTGGCAGCTGTAAGAGAAAGCACGACAGCATGTGAAAGCCGAACTGATGCGATGTGTATTTTTCGCAACCTTGGACAACTTCTTCCCAAACCATCAACCATGGTAGTAAGATCAGTAGTATCATTTTCTTGGCGAGAAAACTCCAAGGACATCTCTTTCAAACTGGGACAGTTAATAACCTACAATAGAAGGCACATGTAAAAAACGCAAACTCACGTAAACGCCTAGAAAAATTAAACTTAGAAAACTACAAATGACTTGATGAAAAGATACCGTCTTAGAGAGGGAATAAATATCAGAAAGCCAGAGTGTAGATAGACTTGATGAAGAGAGGACAAAGCCCCCTAAATTAGAACATCCTTCCATCTTAAGGCTCATTAGACAGCGTTTATCAGCAACAAAACGACCCAATTCATCTCTATACATAAAAAATTAACAAAAGTAAATCAGAATCAATTAATTTGGCATTTGTTAACTTGTGACTAATTACCATGCAACTACACATGATAGACAAAATATAACAAAAACATTAACCATCAAACAGTTCAAAACCCAAAACAGGGGCAAAAGAATTTATATGGATTCCATCATAAACAAGAATTTTAGCACGGAACACGTTATGCATGACAAACTAAAATGTGAAGAGACAGAGTTCTAGACCAATAAGGAACAAATATAAACCAACATTACTCGGGCCAAGATATCTACAACTGGATGTAGATAACTTTATAACTTTTTTACGTTATCACATCTCAAATTAAAGAAAGAAAAAGATTGGTCAAGCCTGCTCAACTAGAAATATCTATGCACATTTCAACCTCGTAGTCTTAGTCACTCAAACCCTACAATAATTTTATTGATCAAAAGACTGATAAATCTCAACCAATTAGCTAGATCTAAACAAATTCGTCCAACAACAAATCAAGGGTGAGCAATAAAACAATAATCAATAGTAACAAAATATATTAACTGAGCAACTAGGCATACCATTTTAAAGATCTAACAATAAATTACGAAAAAAAAAAGTAAGAAAATAAATTATACCCAGTGATCCGATTGACAGCTGTATCCGATGTAGAAATCTCCATAGACTCCAAATTAGGGCAAGAAAACGCAATGCAGGCCAACATTGTTGCATCCACATCACTGCAAAACCCAAGAAAAAAAAAACAGTAAAACAAGGGGAAAACAATAGTCCAAAAGCATCATTGACCCCCAACCCCCCAAAGAAAACCAGTTACAAATTCTTACAATCAAATAAGCCGTTAGGATACATATCTCCAAGTGAAAAAGATCTCAAAGTTTTCCGTTCAAAATATATGTTGTAAAGCTAATTCGACCATGCTGTTACTTATTACATTAGTTTGAGCTCTTAATTATGGGAAGACTTTATCAGCATGTTGCCCAAAGAACGCTATTGAAACAGTGGTTTGATCCAACACGGTTTTGCAGTTCTCGTGGCGTTTTGATTATAGATCAATTTCGATTTCAGTTCATTGATTATCATAACCAGATTAATTCACATTTCATGATTTTAACTTGATCTTCATTGGCATCAACCGATCCAGTCCTTAATACCCTAGATCTGCCTAAGATTAGTTTAGTCCCGAACCTTTCCATCTTAAGAGAAAGTCTAACAAGGCTCGGGCATTTCTGTAAAACCGATCCGATGAACCTGAGCTGAGCCCTAGGTGGGACCCTAAGTCTCAGCTCCTCCGCCGCCCTCCACAGTCTCTTCGTCGTTTCTCTCCACCCTCTACACACCCTAGCCGCCGCCAACAGTTCCGCCGGCGGCAATCTCCTCAAGATTTCCCACAAACACCCCGCCGGTAACCCACCGGAGACTATCTCATTATCCGGACCCAGATCCGTGCCCGGGAGGGGAGAATCGTAGCCGTCTAAATCTAGTTCCGGTGAGTCGCAGCGGATATCGATGTCGTCAAAGGAAAGTGCACGTCGGAGGTGGGAGTAGGACTGACGTGAAGGTGGAGGATGAGGAGGACGGGATGCCGAGGGAGAATAGTAGGTACTGGTGATTGTTGGGGTGGAAGACGAAGTAGGGGTGCTGCTGCTGCTGCTGCCGCTGACTAGGCAAACATGGCCTTTCTTGGGAAGCCCACATCTGCCACAGTTGTAACTGCCACGACGTTTGGCTGGTTTGAAGTCAAACGCGGCGGAGGCTGATGAAGAAATGTGGGGCTGTGGGTGGTGCATGGCTGTCTAGCAACGGAAACAGGGAAAGAAAGAAAATGAAAATATGAAAAATGATTGAAATGAGAGAGAGAGAGAGAAAGAGGGAGGGGGGGATTTGGGTGAAAGACAGAGAGGTGGAAAATAAAGGGAGGGAGGGGGTGGTCGGAAAGGGGCGGGAGAATGGCAAGTTTTCGCGCCTGATTTCGAAGCCTGAGAAAAAAAAAAGAGGAGCGTGGTTTATGATGTTTAATTACTATTCTACCCTCTCCCTCGGTCGGTGGAGGCACTGTCAGAGTGGAAATCGTTAAATAATGAAGTAAAAATAAAGACGATTAAACGATGCCTTTTTTTTCTTCCAATTTTAACTTTTATACATCCGAAAATATTTCACGTTGTGGAAGTTATTTAGCTATTTGCTGGAATTGGATAAATTTAATACTAACAAGACATTTCAGAATTTACTATGATGTTTTAATTACCATTATCACTTATCCTAATATAAAAAAAAATTATTTTAAAACACTTATTTGAAATTTTATATATATAAATATATATATTGTCAGAGGTAAGAAGGATTGGCTGTGGAAAACTGCAAATATCACTTGAATAACACAGCTAATAAATGTGTAAGCGTACGCGTTGGGCGAGGACGGAGGAAACATGACGTTATAACACTGCCGCCCAATTTTACTTTTTCATGCATTGGTCTATTTTCATGATTTGTTTGCATGGAAACATTAAGTGGTGTCAACATATGCAAACATGCAATGCATCTGCTCTTAATTTTTAAATTGATAAAATTTATCAAAGACTGGTACTTAATGTGTATCCAAAATACTAGTACTATATAGCTTTGGATGCTAATAATCTTAGTATGTATTTTATAAATCATCCTACTCCCGATTTCACTCAAGTACAAGTGCATATCATTTGAATTTTATATAAAATTCTGATTAATTTCACATCATTTTAAATTATAATCGATTAATTATAATATAATAACTATAGTTGATGTAATCCTTTAAATACAATATCATTCAATATGCTTGGATTAATGTATTAATTACTTTTTTATTTAAATTTAATCTTTCATCTTATATATATTTAACTCGTATAAAAAAAACAACATGCATCTAAATTTTCACGAATTTCGCCACTTAAAAAAATTGATGTTATAAGAACAATTTCAGTCAATTACTAATTACTTTTCTTAGTTCCGAATAAGATTGGATAAACAAATTAAATTAAGTAATTATTGTCGTGCATTTGGCTCACTAAGCCTTGCTGGCATGCATAAATTTGAGAGTACTAGTTACGCGGCACCAAGTCGAGCCAAAACATATCATCAATCAAATTCAATAATGAAATGCTTTTACACGAACATTAAATCGTTTTAGCAAATAGCAATGTTAGCATCATTAAACATTAATGGCATTAATATTTTTGCGTGCAATTAGTAAAAATAATGAAATTTATTAATTTAATGATAAAATTATAAAGTTGAAAATTTTATTATTCCCACTAGTAGATTAAAAAAATTTCTATCTTTATTCATTTTCAAATTTTTTACCAAACACAACTTAAGGGTATAAGCTATTAATATGCCTACCAAGATTCTAATTTAGTGTCTTCCTTTCAGGGTTATCAGAACAAAGAATTGGTCAATGATGAATTTGACCCAAGAAGAAAAGGGTAGAGCGGTGGGAAAATAAGTATAGTAGCTAGCCAGGAATAAAAAATAGAAAAAATAACTATGGGAAATTATATATACAAGTCTCAAGGGTTATGGAACTAACCTCGGACTCCATCGCCAATGTCAATACCAACCCAAATCATCGTTTTAAAGACAGTGATAATGTCCTTTTTATGCGTCCAACGATAACAACGGACAAAATGAAATAAAATAATGGCCTTTATTATTACACGCTGCTATTAGTCAAAGACAAGCTAGCGCGAACATCGCTGCTCCAAAAACCAGAAAAGCAGCGCGCCCCCTTTTTTTTTTTTTTGTGCACTTATTTATACCCTATATTAATATATGTGAAGGTGGGAATTTATAGTAATTGATCTTACTTAAGGTGAGTTAAATAAATTTTTTTGTTAATAATTTATTTTTAAAAAATGGCGTTCATGATCAAATTATAATACTACTACTAACTGAAAAAAACTAATGGAGGCGGGCCAGAACGAAGCGGTCATGGATGTAACCAACAGCCTGGAAGTTGGGTAATATTTCAACATCCGAGGCGGATCCTGGGCCTTTATACCCTCACTCCGTTTCGTTGCCATTCTAGGCCTTCCTAAAAAATAGAACGTTTCATGGGCCGAAGGTTGGAGAACAAATGGTTTGAGACTTCTCGTTTTTAAAATCCACAAAACAAGTTGGGGAATAAGATGCAATCCCTCACTCAAATGGGTCAGGCAAATGATGTCAAGTTCACCCAAATACAAATTTCATCATTGGGACAGGTGTCTGGTGAAAGGATGAGATGTTTCCAAATCTCAACTGATAGAAAAGCTGCAACGATAATTTGAAATGTAGTTTAGTAGAAGGAACAAAATTTATATGAAATTTGTGAAATTATTTTTTAAAAATAATTTAATAAAAATTTTTAATTGATAAATTGATATAATTTAATATAAAAATCAATAACATGTACAAAGTTAATAAAAATATTATTTTTAATTTAAATTTAATTTATATTTATTCGATGAAAAAAAAATCAATATTTTTATTAAAAATATATATCAAATTTTATTAAATTTTTTTTAAAATTTTACACACTTAATTTATGTACAAAATTTTTTAATCTATTAATTTTTATTTTTATTTTATCATTTTTAATAATAAATTTTATGAATTTCACATAAAATATTTTATCTAAATTTTTCCCTGATAGAAGTGTTTATTACTACAAAACAATCGTTTATGTTCATTAATAGCTACCGATCTCATTTACTTTAAACAGGCCGCTATTACAGTAAAAAAAATCTAAAAAGCAAGATAATAAACAAATATTTTGTATTTCACATTTTGGTAAAAAGTAAGAACAATCATATAAGGTGGAATGACTCATAAAAAAGAATTAAAAAATCTCCTAAAAAACATTAAAATTGATTCGGGTGGATTTGAATTGGTTTATTCTTACTTCACTAACGATAATTATAATATATATGTAATAGATAAAAAGTGGTTTATCTATATTTAAAGAGTTCAAATGAAATATCGCATTCACATGGAGAATACAAGGCACTTATATATTAAAAGATTGGTCAACCCAATTTAGTTTACTTAGTTTAGGTTCAATGTTAATTATACTATATAGTACAATCTTAAGTTCTCGATGTCACTGTTTGAATAAACATTAATAAAAAAAATTTTAAAAATAAAATACATATAATTTTGATTTGAATAATTAAAATTAATAAAAAAATTAATAATCATTATTTGAATAAAAAATAAAAAAACTAAAATAAAATTTTCAATTATAATATTTTATTATTTGTAATTTTAAAATATTTTTATATCATGATATATTTGTTATTTTATCTGGTTTCATAATTTTTACTATATCAATATTTTTTATATTAAAAAAAATATAAAATTCATTTGAAAATAAATTATTTAAAAAAATTATAAGATAATTATGATCTGTTTAAATTTTTTTGATTAAATTTTTAATATTAATTAAAAAATGAATATAATAATATTTTTATAAAAAAAATTAACTTTTCTAATTGAGGTATTAAAAAAATTAAAATTGTAAAAAAAAAAGTTATTTAATTTTTATTTATTTAATTTTTTTAAATTAAAAATTTATTTCTTTTATTTTTTTTATTTTTTTCTTTTTCTTCGATCCAAACACACTATTAATATAGAATTAAGAAGCTTATGTTTTTCTTCTCTTTTGTTTCCTCTAAATTCAACTAAAATTTTTAGCATAGTACTCATCTAAATCAAATTCATAGTTACAGTAGTCAACTTAAAAAAAAAAAAAGATAAATTGGATCCCATATCCTTATTTTTCAATAATAAAACCAATTATTATTTTTATTTATTTACCTTCGATGATTTACGGGTTGTTATTGGCTTTTGGAAACCTTCCGAATTGGTGAAAGTGAAACTCGTACGCCATCGGAAAAAAGTTGAAACGTTCAATCTTTGGACAGCACATCTTGACAGCGAATCTCTACCAAAACTGAGGTAGCATTCATTTTTTTACCTACTCGTCAATTAGTTGCCACGTGATTCTATGTTTCTGCTTTCTTTTTTATATCTGTAGTTACCTTGGCCCTTCCCACTGATGATTCAAACAGCTGGATATAATTTTTTTGTTTTTTGGTAACCATAAGAAAACAATCGAATTTAGGTAGCAGCTAGCAACATCTATGGGATTACGTACATTATGTACAAAAAAGGAGATGAATTAAACAATGAAACCTTCACTGAGGAAGGGATCATCTCGAATATAATCTCATAATAAAATAAAGACAAAGGACTAAAGACAAAATAAAAGATTTCCATTGTTGAACTGCCCCTATTACGGGAGATACTATTTGTTTTAAGGTCTTAGGCTAATTGTTGATACCCAATTTCGAGTTGAAAGTAAAATTTTAAAAATATAAAAGAGAGATTAAAGGTAAAAGTTAGGAATTTTTTTAATTCTTGTACGCGAACGCCCAATTCAAATGTTGAACCAACGAGGCAAATAAAAAAGATAAAATAAAAGGTAAAAGAGTATATCATGTCTAGATAATACTTTGATGATTTTATTTATAATTGAAAGTAAAAATTTTTAAATAATTTGATTTGATAAGCTAAACTAACTTAAACATTAATCGTTTATTGATAAAATGATAAGTTAACATAAAAAAAATCATTTAGATAAATTGATAAAATAATCAAATTGATGCGAGAAAATAAAGTCGATCTAAAAAATCATAAATATTTTTAATTATTTACAAGTTACTTCTAATAATAATTAAAAAAAAATTATTCTTTAAATTTAAAAATGCCTTTATCACTAATATTCATATGATTTTGTCATTTAAAATAAAACTTTATTGACATAAAAATATATACTTTTACTTATAAATCATAGTTCAATTATTGACTATTGATAACATTGGATCCTTTTCTAATCAAAAGGTTAAATATCTTAAATTTACATTTTTATACTTTTGGGATAAGATTTTGTTAGCAGTGTGGTGGGAGTCGGTATATAAAAGATTAGACTTTTATTGGCTTACGTCCCAACTGCATCAGCTGATTATGCCATTATATCCATGCGCTTAGCTATGACAAAATTTTTTAATTAATTTTAGGTGGAAGAAATTAAGAATAAGTTACGAAACAAAGGCACTTGGGTCAAATATATTTAAAGAATGACTTGATAATATGGTCTTCTCTTAATTGTGACAAATGACATATGAACACTTAAATTTCATAATAATATATTGAATCACATAATTTTATTGCAAAATATTATGTTAAATATAATATACATCCAAATATTCAATTACATACTAATTTTTCTGTTTATGAATTAGGTTTAAAATTCAAAGATTAGATTGGTTTATATATATTATTTATTAAAATTAATAATTAAAAAATATAATTTTTTTAATAGAATTTAGTCTCTCCCCCTATGTATAAAGAGACTTATTTGATTAATTAAGTTTGTAAAATTCATACATAATCACTTTTTATAAGAATTAATAACTATAAATTTTATTTTTTAAAATTTATATATATAAATTAATTATTATAATAATGAAATTTACGATACGACAGAGCTTGCGAATCATCCATCATGTTCATATGGTCTAGTCTAGATCTAGATTAGGATATGACACCCCAGACCAGGGGCTGTAAGATTCACACTTCTTTAAAAACTTGGTCAATCACGCAAGCTAAACGACACAAAATTCAAAATATATGAAATGAAATCAATAATAATAGGCTCTTCTTTCTTATTTCTTAGTACTATATTTCTTTTTTTCTTTTAATAACTCCTTTGGTTTATTACTTATACTAGCTTTTAGTCTTTTTTTTTTTTTTTTGATATTGGTATATTTTTTGAAATTAATTTATAATAGAATCCTCTTACAAAGTGAGTTTGAGTTTCGAGGTATTTAAAAAAAAGTACATTTAATATATATTTTAAAAATATGCAATAATTATTTTATATTCATCCTCGTTAAATCCACTCTCATTAAATGAATTTATTTACGTTTTAACTTTAATTAAAGGAAAAAAAATTAGAAAATTACATAATTAAGAAAAACCATTGACATATAGCAAAAAGATCCCAACATAAATTATTGTGTTATTAAGGTAGAGCATATGCTTAATTTGATAAGTATTTAATACTAATATAGTAATTAGATATAGAAAAAAAAGGATCTTTCCAAAAAGTATGCCAAATTAACTACATAATAAAGTACAAAAACTTTATCTTGAAGGTATCCTCTTTATTAGCAAATAATTAATTAATTGATAATGCCTGGAGCTTTCTGGAAACCTAAAAAATTGTTCAACCAACGTCGCAACCACGAACTTATTGACCCATTGACCCTAAGACGCCCTCGCGAACCACGTGCATTACAAAATATTCATATATAGCACACTATATAATATAATACAATATTAAAATCGTAAACTTTAGGGGTTAATTTGGATCATCAACTCAGGCTCAGCCCTGTATTATATTAAACTTCTCTTCCCTAGACGCCAACCCGGCCCCCTCAATCTTTCTTTTATTTCCACTGCCTTGACCCTGCTTCACAATTCTTGCTAGTTTCGATGGCCATTTCTCTATCCAAAACCTTTCTTTCTATCAAACATCAAGTTTTGCCATCACAGAAATGCTGTCCAGTGTCATTTTCAGGCCAGAAATCTCGCCTTGGACGTACCAAAAGCATGGAATTTTCAACAAGGCCGCTTACGATCTCACGGGTTGTGTCCAAAACAAGTGAGTCCTTGTCCTCGATCATCAATGAACTCGAAATGGAAAGAAAAGCAAAAGAAGAAGAAGAAGAAGAAGAAGAAGAAGAAGATATTGCACCTGGTAAACAAGGAGAAAGAAGAGTGGCCGGTGTATGGAGAGAAATCCACGGCCAAGACGATTGGGTTGGGATGTTAGACCCAATGGACCCTCTTCTACGGTCAGAGCTGATTCGATACGGCGAGATGGCGCAAGCCTGTTACGATGCTTTTGATTTTGATCCAGTTTCTAAATATTGTGGAAGTTGCAGATTCACGCGTCTTCAATTCTTTGACTCCCTAGGCATGGCGCACCATGGCTACGTGGTCTCGAGATACCTCTTTGCAACATCCAACATTAACCTTCCGAATTTTTTCAAGAAATCTCGGTGGCCTAAAGTGTGGAGCAAGAATGCAAATTGGATTGGATACGTCGCGGTTTCCAACGATGAAATATCCAAACGTTTAGGCCGTCGTGACATCACCATTGCTTGGAGGGGCACTGTGACGCGCCTAGAGTGGATTGCAGATTTAATGGATTTTCTCAAACCCATTTCTTCCAACAAAATCCCGTGTCCGGATTCATCAGTAAAAGTAGAATCAGGTTTCCTGGATCTATACACTGACAAGGACGAGAGTTGCCGGTTCTGCAAGTTTTCAGCCAGGGAACAGATTTTAACTGAATTGAAGAGGTTGCTTGGAATGCACCAAGATGAAGAGATAAGCATAACAATCACTGGTCACAGCTTAGGCAGTGCTCTGGCAATTCTTAGCGCGTATGATATTGTTGAAACGGGTCTAAATGTGTTGAAAGATAGCAGAGCTGTGCCCGTGAGTGTGTTCTCCTTTTCGGGTCCTAGGGTTGGTAACGTGAGATTCAAGGAACGGATCGAAACGCTTGGAGTTAAGGTGTTGAGGGTGGTGAATGTGCATGACATAGTCCCTAAATCGCCGGGATTGTTCTTCAATGAAAACGTGCCACCAATGTTGATGAAGCTAGCTGAGGGATTGCCGTGGAGTTACTCGCACGTTGGAGTTGAACTGGCATTAGATCACAAAAACTCGCCATTTCTGAAACAGACTGGGGATCTGACCTGTGCACATAACCTGGAAGCTCACTTGCATTTACTTGACGGGTTAGTACTTTCTTAAGCTCAAACCATAGTTGAACATCAACCTGGTTAATTGTTGCTCCTGGTTTACTCTTTTTGTTTCATAATTAATTTCGTCACCGGAAAGGTTTTTTGGTTGGTTTCCAGGATTTGAAAACATAGTTACCTAAAGTGAAAACCAGGAGTCATTTGCACAATTGAAAAGAGTATCATTTTCAGTTCACCTCGAATTAGATTAAAATTAGAACAATAGTTGTCATTTTCACTAGCGGGCACTGATCATGATGAATGGTGGTAGGACCCAGCTGTGATGTGCAAGCATGCATGAGACGCCTGGTATTATAATTAAAAGCAGTAGATATAGCTCGAAATTAGTAAAAAAATCGTATAGGAACTTGTGATGAGATCGTTCCCACAAATTCATATACCCAACCTTCAGTCGTTGGGGACCAAATTTGTAGTAAATAATCACACTAATACCCATCAACGGTGGTTATGATTACGATAGCTGGTGGTGGAAGTATTATCATAAGAATGGAATAGGATAAGCTCGGAAGCAATTTGATGGGAAGTGAAGATTTATAAAATAGGAAAAAGATAGTTTTGTAAAGCAACTGTCTTTGAATTTTTAATTATATACTCCCAGAATTCAGAGGCATTCTTACGCGACCTCTGACCCAATAAAATTCTCTTTGCACAAGTTCAGCAAGTCAAATAAGGCTAGTGTTTTTCACCATTTCTTCGGTTTCACCTGAAAGATAACCAGGTCACTGTATGAATGATTTTAACAGATCTTGACTCATAAATATAAGTTACTAATTCACCAAAGTAATTGAATTTTTCTTGGGAAGAGTCAATTGAGGTTTAATTGATATGTGCAGATATCACGGAAAAGGCCATAGGTTTGTGCTGGCAAGCGGAAGAGACCCTGCTTTGGTGAACAAGGCTTCTGACTTTTTGAAAGATCATTACTTGGTTCCACCATATTGGAGGCAAGATGAGAACAAGGGCATGGTGAGGAACAAGGATGGGCGGTGGATGCAGTCTGAACGGCCGAAACTTGACGATCACCCTGAAGATATGCACCACCATCTCAAGCAATTAGGCCTGGCATCCGAGCATTAGATTTGACGTCAATCATCTTGTAATTAACAAGGCAATAATGTGTAGATCATACAATGGAATTGGTAAATGAAAGCATTTATTGTGGGATTCCAAAGCTAATTTATGGCAGTACAGCAACCTGTGTAAAGATCAAAAGTTCAGAACTGGAGTTTTAGGCTCACCCTCTGGCCTCTTGCACTGGGATGACAGAGTTTACGTAGGAACAAGCACACACACATGAGGTTTCCTTATGCTGTCTCCGTTACTATCATCAACCTGCGCTTCTATGAAATTGGAAATTGGAAATTGGAACAGTGTTGTATTTTTTTTTCCTCCCATCAACAGTAAACCACATCAACCGATATGCAATTAAGTTGTCCACCGTGATAAGTATCAGACAGTATTCATTTCATTTTTAAAGTCTTGTGAAATGCGGGATAAACAAGGAAAAAGCATATATGCAGACGATAATTCTCATTCCTGGATATTAATTTTCTGGATCCAATCTAAGTACAAATGTAAATGATTAAAAATTGTTGAATACTGTTATGGCTTTCAACTTGGATAAAAAGAATCTTAATAATAAAAAAAAGAAAATAAAAGATTACTACTACTATCATTTAAATTAAAAAAAAAAACGAAGGGATATAGTATGCTGGAAAAAGAAAGTTGCAAAAGTGCATCATTTAGGGCAAAATGGAGAAATTTTTTCAATGGGGATCCTATGTTGTGGCTCTCAAGAGTAAATCTCTCTGCCTCCATTGTCTGAAGGTGTAAAATCACACTACAAATTCACAGCAAAATCATTTCGTTTGAAAATCTCCTGTAGTTTGCATTCATGAGTGACACCCAAAGGACACCTTTGCTCCAAATGATAATATCATTCATCACGAGTCAAAATCCGATATCCATCAACTATACGAAAGATGTACTTCCAGAAGTAGCCCAACCTGCCAAATTGCTCGAGATGATTAGATAACGTGAAAGGCTGGTTCAAGGAGCGAAAACCCAGAGAGGGAGTAAGTAAGCAAGAGTTATGCCTAAAGCAAGAACACAACAGTAATTTCACTTTATTTCAAAGTTTGCCACGTAATTTACATGGTCAAGCTTCTTTTGCATCACTACCCAAAAGTTTGTCTCTAAGATGCAAAGTAACTCTACTTATCCTATGAAACCCCCTAAAGAGAACCAATTTATCCAGCAAGAGCTAGCAATTATGTAGATTTGTCATTAATACTCTTAGTACTTTCCATGTTTTCCTCGTGTTAGAGAGGAATAATAAGAACTTCAAGTAAACAATCATTTCGGACAAGTCATAAGAACAGTCATATCTAATTGTTTGCACCTTAAATGGAACTTCCACAATGTGCACCAATCAATCAAATTGTTCGCTAAACCCCTGCTGCAGCTTTTGACTCAAAACCTGTCTTTCCCTGCATGACATATTAAAAAGATTAATGGCACTCGGTTTGGGCAATGAAAAAGAAACTGGAATAACATTACTGATTGCATAAATGAAAAATGATTTACAGTAAGTTATCAAAATGCTTCTAAACACAGGTTGCGAAAACATAGACTCAAAGCAAATAAGCCGTTTGAACATTAAGTTTTTTCTAGACAAAAAATAACAGCAGACAGCAGCTTGGAAATCAATTGGTTAACAGAATAAGTTAATTGGTCAGTATCTGCAAGGAAAAAATTAGGTAACCATTGTCGAAAAACAATTTCTCTTGTATGGTAAAGGAATGGCCAGTTATCCAGTTATGTTGTTGGACTTTAGTGGTTTTCAGTTACAAGATTAGAGATAATTAAACACATTAGACCACGAGTATCAATGCAGAAGGCTGAAAAAGACTACAACAAACCTCAGACTCAGGGCTCTGTCGTATTTTCCTAGTAGGAGTCCTCATTGTGACAAACTCCTCAGCTGATGTTGGATGAATACCTACAGTGGCATCAAAGTCTGTTTTTGTCAAGCCAGCTTTCACAGCAACTGCAAACCCCTGGAATACAATTGTGCACATCAGAAAAATCTGCAGAACTTGAAATGGAAAGCACAAATTTAGGTAAAGGCTTGAACCTGCACAATTTCAGCTGAATCTTCTCCACACATGTGCAGACCAAGAACTTTGTTTGTCTTTGCACAGACTATAAGTTTCATGAAAACCCGATCAGGAAGCCCAGAGAGAGTGGCCTTCAACGGCCTGAAGTTTGCAGTGTAGACATCAAGATCACCATATTCTTTTATAGCCTGTAAAATCCTCAAATTTTTGAGCACAAGAAACCACTTTCAGCTGTTGCTAATATGCCAAACAGTTTCTCACCTGTTCTTCAGTAAGACCAACCTGTCCAATTGGTGGCTGGGAAAAGACAGCAGAAGGTACAGCCCTACTCCAAAATGCATGGGAAGAAATGTCAACAAACAATTGAATACGAAATAAAATCCACTTCTTTGTATCCCAGAACCATCCATATATCATATAAAAAAGAAGAACAGTACACCATATAACTTGTCCATGGAATGGTCATTAAGTCAAAATGCATTAACAATATTATGCCTTCTTTTATTTGAATATATGGCATATTATAAGTGGGTTTCAGTCCAGGATAAAAAATGAATCATTAATAAGTGTCATTTGACAACAACCACAATTGGAGTCTGGCTTCTCTCTATTATATCTCTACTCAGGTTATTCCAAGGCACTACTAATAGAGATAAATCCAAAACACAACCACTACTCAGCAGCTCAGCCGCCCCAAACATAAAATCCAATAAATTTAAACAACAGAACTTCAAAACAATAAAGTACCTGTGAAGTAGGAAGACAATGTTAACATAATTGGCCAGCAGTGAAAGGTTTTGGAAGGATACAATGTGAAAAAAGAAACATGAAAAAATAGAGAAATTGGTTAAAGAAGCCTGGCATATGTGAGACCAACAAGAGAGATAAGGAAGACAGAGACTTGAAAAGGAGGTTTCAGAAAGAGAAGACAAAATAATAAAAATGGGCAATACGGATCTACACCATTGAAATTGTAATATGCAGTATGCCACTCACCTAAGAGTAAAGCGGAAAAAGCTAAAGGGTAGCTGGATGCTAAAAATAGTTTTTCGAATAGGAAGGTGGTGCAACTGCCTCAACTGGTAATTAGTAGAGGCAAAAAAAGAGCCATAAACCTTTCCAATTTTAATTAATCCCTTAAATTTTTTCAATCAATCAACCTCTAGCGTGTAGATTACCTATAATCAGGTTTAGTTGGTTGATTCTGAAACAGAGTTTTTGCTAGTGCTCCTCCTTCCATCAAAGAAACAGGTGTCAAATTTATTCTATCTGTGACATCCCCTACAGCCCAAATGGAAGGTACTGTAGTACGCGAATATTCATCAACCTAAAGAAACAATGAGGCAAAACGATATACAAATTAACTGAAATATAGAAATAATACCAGAAAATATGAAATAGAGAAAAATGAAGCAAAATAAACTCCAAGATAAGAAGAACACTACCTCTATTGCTCCATTCTTGTTCATTTTCACCCCCACTGACTCCAATCCTAAGTTCTGCTAATGTAAAAGGAGTTAATTTAAACCCAATACAAAATTCATCAAATCTATCTTGATTGAAATAAAAATTGAAGTTGCCTTTAAAAGGAGAGAATCTACATCCTCCAGATACAAAACATTTAAGGTTCCTTAAGTCACAATGAGAAGAGAATCACGGAAAGCAAGAAGTTCGGTTACATTTGAAGATTAAGGTTACGATATTCTGCTTGTTAACTTTTCTCCTCTCTTTTTCATTTTATGTCCTGTTTCTCAGGTGGGAGGTTTACGTTAGTACAGTTATAACAATGTTTGATGTGGTACCCTTTTGCTGGTAATTGGTTACAAAAGGACATTTAATAGAGAGAATTGAGTCACAAAAGTTATTCCAAACCTTTGTATTAGGCCTTCGACCAGTTGCAAACATTATATG
This sequence comes from Durio zibethinus, assembly GCF_002303985.1. The sequence goes on from NW_019167893.1 coordinate 6,954,217, forward strand.
TGAAAAGCCTTCAACTGTTCCTTTGTTGGTCTTCAGCGATAGTGAACCAACAGCTGACTTAACAACTGCCTGAGGTGACTCCTCTGTATGGAACTCAATTCCTCTTAGAGACATTTGTTCTCCAACAAAATCCCTGATCTATAAACAGGGCAGATTTTTACTAAGAATAAAAAAGTTTCTAAAACAAGTATCATGCAAGTGATTATAACATGATAAAATAAACAAGTATAACAGCTATCGGTTTGCACAATTCTTCACCTCTTCATCAAAGCCCCGCAAAACTTTTTTCTGACGTATAAAGACATGGACCTCACTTTTCAATCCATTGAAAATGCCAGCAAATTCCAAAGCTATGTATCCCCCACCAACTATAGCCACTTTCTCTGGTTTTGAGGGCAAATCAAGGGCAGCATCAGAATCTATCACGTACTCACTTCCTGGTATCTCAGGAATAAATGGACGCCCACCAACTGAAATCAGTATATGTCTTGCAGTGTAAAGTTTTCCATCTACATCAACAGTGTGTGGATCCACAATCTGCAGGATATTTCATCAAAATGGATTCACAATCAAGAACCATTAAAAATAGAAATGCACCTACACATATCATAAAGAGACAATGTGGAGAGAGGATCAACCCACCTTTCCTCGGCCTTCAATTAATGTGACACCAGCATTGTTGAGAATATTCTTGTAAATACCAGTAAGACGCTGTAACTCAGCATTTTTATTAGCCATCAAGGTGCTCCAATCATGCTTTGGTTCGGTGTCATATTTCCATCCAAAACCATTACTCTCATCAAATTCATGAGAATATTTTGATGCATAAACCATTAATTTCTTTGGTACACATCCTCTGAGTACACATCTGCAATCATACTCACATTTTTATTACAACTTCAAATAAACAGACAAAAAACAGAGACAATTATAGTGGTGAAACTAAATTTTCGTAGGCTTTCTTGAATTTGTTTTAGCCTTTACGGAGCCAAAAGCTTTCAGCATACCAGTTAAGGTCAAAAACCAGAACTTTATCCATTTAAGTTCTTTTTTTGGCCAATTATCCAGTTAAGTTAAAGATTGTAAATTTCAAGTAAAACCCAGGGAACAAAAAAAAGCCTCACAACCCAAAAGGAAAAACTGCAAAAACACACGCAATTTCAGTGGATAATTTAATTTGCAATAACCTCAGAGAATCGTAATTTCTTAAAAAAAAAAAAACCCTTACCCGCAAAATAAATACTTTATAGATATAGAGAGTCGCATAAAAAAGGTCACTTTATAATTCTGGAGTGGAGACTTACGTTCCGCCAACGCCGCCGGTGGTCTCAGAAGAAATAGTCGAAAACGGAAGCTCACAGACAGCAACAGAAGCACCAAAATTGGCTGCGAAACGGGAAGCACGAACGCCGCCACTGCCGGCGCCAATAGTAAAGAGGTCGAAGTCGTAGTGTCGCAGCGGTTCAGCACCATTATCGGACTCGGCACGAAAAGAGAAGAGGCGGCGACGCTGCAACCGGTGGTAGTGGTGGAAGCCAGAGGCAGAGGGAGGAAGGTAGCGTGAAAAAGAAGACAGGGTCTTTGGTAAAGGGACAGAGACGGGAAGGTTTCGGTAAAGGGTTTGGAGAGTTGGCGAAGAGAGTTTGGGAGCTGTAAAAGACGTGGTGGCCATCTCCGTTTTCTTTTTTTGTTGGGTTGAAGTCAGTGCCTTCGAGTAAATAAAGCCTATCCTTTGACCTCTTTGGTTGGAGCGTTGCGTGGGTATCTTGGCGGTGGTGGTGGGCGGGTGGGGTCCGCCTATCAAATATCCATTGGTGGAAAATGAAAATGAGCAGCCGTGGAGACAAGCGTTGTCAATTCGCATTTGTGATTTGTGGCCAAAAATCTAAACTTCCTTCCAAAATTTTCCACTTAATTTCTTTTTAGGAACAATAATTTAAAGTGGAATAAATTAGAATAATGGTGTCTAGCTATTTCAATGAGGCAGAATTAAATGCACCAGTCATCATCTCATTCAACCCATTCAATTTATCGTGAAAACAAAGGACGTCTGTAGATAAAGATAATCACCAAATTTGTCACAAAACAACAATTTCAAGCTTTGTATTTAGCTGTTAGCATTTATGGTTGAGTTGAGTGGATTAATCTCCAAGCACATGGAGGCCATACTGTGGTCTGTAGAACGAAGCACGACAACAGCCACTGCTGCGGCCTGTTGCAAGCTTTGAAAAATGATCATTTCCGCTGCCTTCTGAAGTAACTAGTAACATCTCCGACCTATAAAGCCTCTTTTGTCCTTCCACTTACTGATATCTGAGGATACATAATGAGTCTGTAAACTTAAGATTCATCCTGAACCATTTCTGCTTCCTCCCACCATGAAACGGGGCCCAAACCATCATAGTCTATTGATCCCTGCAATGAAACAAATGCGATTAGACAAAAGATATTAATCATAGAACTGAACATTTTCCACTTTTAGTGATTACATAAGCCTATAAGTTAGGGAGAGAGAGGAGAGGGGACGGTTAACCCTTTTTTATGCATGTTTATCAATGTATGAACTAAACCTTTGGCACCGAAGAAAATATGGAAAGAATAAGAAGAAAACCGCAAGGCACAATTCATGTTTCATTAAAGTTGAGGGATCAAAAAATTGATCCATCAGGATAAATTTAAATAATTCAAGGTCTGATTAACTCATGACTTAGAGAGGAAGAAGAACAAAAGATCCTTAATACATGACAATGAATATCTTTCCATCTTGTGTCATGTGCTAAGTTGGTTTTCATAATGGAAGATATACTTCACTATGATTTATGATGAAACAAGTTTAACATTATATTAACCAAGGAGCAAAACTTCAGAGAGAGAGAGACCTAATGGCTCAGACAGACAATACAACAACAAAAACAAACCCATTAACCCTTATATCCCATAATCTAGGATCAGCTATATGAAAAACCAAACATGAAAAACCAAATGGTTCAGACAGACAATGCTGAAACAAATTTGAAAGATGAACTTACAGTAATCACCATTGGAGCAAATGGTTTCGAATCTTCTGGTTGTTCAAGTGGAATTGAAGGATAAATAACACTATGAACTCGAAATTTAATCTACGATTAAGAAAATTGGGATTCAGTGTAAAGGTAAATATCAGAAGTTTATGAAAATTTGCAACCATATAACAAAACATACCAGATCTGTCCCATCAATAACAAATCGTGGTTCTTCGGACTGTGCTTCTTCTGCTTCTCCAAAGTCCCATATCCATCTGCCTTGATTTCTGCAATCCTCAAAATATTAAGATGCACAGTCGCATACATACCAATATAATAAATGACATAAGGAAAATCAAGGGTGAAAATTGTGAGCAAGTTCTACCTCTAGTTACTTCAGAGTTGAATAAACAATCAACTGGCTCTTACCTATTATTAGGGTAAGATTCAAAGCGAGATGGACTTGGCAAAAGGTGAACGGGTATATAAATGTCATCAAAAAATCCAAGTGACACTGCAAATTACAGAACCATGTAGATATTAAGAAGTGGTATTTAACAATAAAAGGGTTGATGATACTTGTAATTGGTCTAAAGAGAACCTTTGCCTGGCTATGTTTACTTTGATCACAATAAGAAAACAAGATGTAATTTGACTATCAAAATTACTATCTAGCACAAAGCTAAATATTATGTCAAGTAAATGAGTGGAATATGTATACTTCAAATCATATATGATTAAAATCAGGTTGACTTACAGCCGAATTTGAATTAGTTATTATGTAATCTTGAAACCAGAAGGCCATCATGGCTCAACATACAATGATAAACGGCAGTATTTATTCAAAGAAAAAGGAAAACATAAATTTGGGTTCCTCTACAATAAACAATCAGAAACAAATAAGTAGACAAGTATTTTTCTTCCAGACTCACAGTGCAAGCCATTAGCATCAGATTCTTTAAGTTTTGCAACAATAATCTCGCCAACAAATGGACGAAACACAATCATTCTGAACTCAACCTACAACAACAGCAAAAACAAGATTTTCAAACTTCAGAGGCTGCGGAGAAACAAGAAAATGGATCGATATGTCTTCCTCATAGCAATTTAATACCAAAAAAAAAAGAAAAAACTGACCGTATAGGTAGAAGCACCATCCCCAGGAAAGATAAAGCCACCTTTAATTGACCTGATATCATATACTGAAATACAGAGTCCCAATTTTGCAATAACCTACATTACAATTTACAAACATCATCAATCATTATCAAAGCGTGGTTCAACAAAAATACTTAAGAAAAAACAAGTGACCACACAATTGATAAATATGTGGAAGATATGGAACTACATACCTTATCCAAGAAAAGGGTTTCCAACTCCATCTTAATAGCCTCATCAAGAGGAAGGTGAAGAAGATGAGGTGGTAACCGCAACGTATGCTCGATTAAGCTTAGATAGAACATTGCCTGTGGCAGTTTTTAAAGTTTTAAGATTTCAAGTATATGAGAATCAAATGAAAAGCAACTGTCAACAAATAAAAACTACTTTGAGGCATTATTACGAATATGTGATATGCAATAAAGTGGAAAAAAAAGTTTCCAAAACTTCAAAGAAAAGAAAAAAACAATGAAACCGAACGTACGGATCGATAAACAAAAGAGAAGGCGCCGTTCGGTGCTGAAGATTGGGCGCTGTTGGCAAGAGAAGTACTGAGAAGGAAAAGCTTCGTGATCGTCCGACAAACAAAAGACAAAGCGAGCGAAAAAAGTAGAGAACTAGAGAAGGCCGTTTAGTGGGAAGTTCAGAAGTAAAAGACAAAAGCGAAAGTAGGTTTTTCATGAGATTTGAGCCTGAGTTTTAATATGGGCCAGAAGTGAGAGGATTTGAAATAAGAGTTTCAGATAGGGCCATAGGGTTGTGGATTGTGATCGTGGATATCAATCATTGTCGAGTATTAAACCCAACGATTGTTTTAGTGAGAATGTAGCTTCCCTTTTTTTTTTTTTGGAATTAATAGGATAATGTAATCATAGCAAATCCAATTTAATCATTTTTTGAAATTATTAATTGTTTTATTTTCAAAAATTAAATAATGGAATATGTTTATAATTTAAATATATATGTTTAAATTTTCAAAACATTACCTTTTATGATTTTATAATAGAATAATACTCACGATTAAATCCATCATCCCTAATTATAATTGTTTTAATATTTAAAATTTTCGTCAAAAATGTGTTGAAGGTATTTTTTTATAATTAAAATTTTAAATGAAATAATTAAAAAAAATTAAATGAAAGAAAACTATTTCATTGCTGAATGAAAACATACATAAACTTCAACAAAAATTTACAAAATTTACATTGAACTTACTAATCACCTATAAAAAAAAAAAAAAGATTACAGACAATAAAAAATTTTAAAGTTCATAAATTAAATATTCAATTTTACTAAGTCAATCAATCTTCGAACCAATCCTGTTGGCATAAAGTTAATATTTATAAAGATTGATGATGATTGATGACTCGACTTGTTTTAAGTTCGCGGCTCTACTTGTAGCATTTGCAATTAAATTAGAAAACCATTTATAGATGCAGCAGAGATAAAACTTTTTGGTGAAAATCAAATATGGTTGATATTGACACATCAATTAAAGATTATTTGGTGGCAAAACACCAAAAGCACCTCCAAATGTGGTGTGAGTTGCTCACACGTTCTTGATCTCTTGCTCTAGAACCACTAGATAAGGTAAATAGAAGAAGTAGCTAAGTCACGTACTTTATGTCTCTAAACTTGGGGCACTGGTCCAATTTCAAGAGTTCCAATTCCAGTCAGGAATTGTAGAAGAGAGTAAAAAATCCTCTTTTCTTGCCTAAATAAATTGATTGATCTGGCTGCACCATCAGTAGCTAAAATGCAAAGGCACCAATGGATGAAATATGCCAGGATAGATTGCCAGCCCACAAATTCTCAGTTGTTCTCTCCTATATCCATGTTCATGTTAACCAAATCGAACATCAATGAAGAAACAATGGAGATTGAGGCGGAAGTCAGAAAATTTATGAAGAGAAGCATTTGTCCAAAAAATATTATAAGAATGCACATTGGACATGGAGAAGATAGTTTTACAAGAAGATAGTAAAGCCAAACTCTTTTGATTTTCTACATTCCTTTGACCGTGATATTTGCAATGAACAACACCAGAAGGAAGTAAGGTTCGGCTTAGAGCGACAATCCAGACTCCTCGTCCTCTTCGAGGGAGGAAGTGTAAATAAAGTAAAGTGCCCAAATCAGGCCGAATACACCAAACAGGATCCAGCCAAGAAGGTTGTTGCTCAAACCAATAGGAAGTCCTGTTCCTTCAGTGGTCATTCTATCGTCCACCAGAGCCATGGCTGGGCTTGACATGGTAGCTGCACAGGCTGCTGCCAGCAACGATGCACTCATGCTCATGTTTGAGCCATTCTCCTGTGTAGAAGGCTTATTCTTCATGGAACACATCACTTTCCCTTTCTTTGCCATTGTCGGCAAACCTGGAATTAAAATTTGCGTTTGAGATGAAAATGCAAATGGCCCTTTACTTTTTAGACAAATTGAAAGAAAAAAAAAATCCTAGAAACTTACCAATGGCAACTGGGGATGCAACCCTTGGTGATGCCTTGTGTACAAGAGCTGCACGGGTGATTGATGAGGTAGGGGTGCTAGCAGAGATTGTTGCCATATTCCTTCGACTGGGAAAAAGAGAGAATAGCTAAAGCAGAGTGATTTTGCTACAATGGCAGTTGGATCCAAAGGGTACTAGTTTATTTCATATACTCTGTAAACAATTTACAGATTAATACCGTTGGTCCAGAATCACACCATACTGATAGCTAGCCCTTCGTTTGATATCCCCTATCTATATAGGGCCAACCAATTTCTTCCACGTGTCATATAATCCTTCTACAAACAAAGATTGATCTAGGAGTATTTAATTGTTTTATGGTTATAACAAGAAATAGTTAACGGGCCCTGGCCTAAACTTAGCCCTCGCTCGTTGTCCGAGTTGTTAAGGGCCTTTATCAGTCCTATTAGACTGTCCTCAGGATAGCGCATTACTTACGTATCCTTGAATTGTACAGCATGGAGCATCTTGGAGGGGAAAAAAGCCCGTCATCCTTTTAGTAAGCTTATCGCGGTTCAGCAAACGGCTATCCATGCCAGGAACGACGACAGAGACGGAGATTCAGAAACTACAACTACATTTTAATAAAATGGCCATGAGAGGTATGATGAAAGAGACGTCCTCAGAATTAAGAACAAAGGCCACAACCTCTGGGCATCCTGCGGCAGGAATTGAAAAATCTCCATGATAAACCATCCTATGAATAAAAGGTTTATATGCTTCCAATTTAATATATAGAATCTATGCTTGAACCTAGTGGAATTGTGATATCAGTTATGTACAAATGTATCCCTGCAATGCTGTGTCCCTACAGAAACTTATTACCTTTGGTTATTGCCATAAATTGACTCAACCCCTAAATGATTACTGCCGAACATTATGGGAAAAAATAAGTTGAAAATTTACATGAAAGATTGTTAAAAGAATCAGATCAATCGGAGCAGTTTATGAGAGATGCAACCAGTAATGTGTTATGAATCAAAGAATTCCACTTGTGTATGCTGTGATCTTTGATTACTCATGGATATTGCACCGTTGCAAGTATGGGTGGTCATACTGCACATGTTTGCTCCAATAGCTCTTATATTTAGCAATCCCTATTTCCAACCAGGGTTTCATGACTCCATCATAGTGTATAACTGCCGCATTCTCAATATCACCTTGACCAAGACCTGAGTTATGACCTAGCCCAAGTGCATGCCATCTCTTTTCTAAAGCCACAGTCTGGTTGTAGAATGTAATCCAACCTAAGGGCAAGCTTCCTGCCTTCCAAAATGACCTCTTAAGTCCCTGTAACATTACACCAGGCAAACAAGCATGAGAAACACAGCATGCAATAGGTTAGATACCTACTATGAACACACAGTTATAACTTAAATGCACGAAGAATTCACAATAAATCTTGGCAACCAGCTTTGAATTAGCGTTCTTATATATATTCATCAGAATAGAACACAGCATTAAAAAAGAAAACAAACAACAATATCAATTGAAAAATTTGTTATAGACACATCCAGAAGCAAACAATTGTTGTCAAACTCGTGATGCACAGGGCACAAGTTTCACCTTCATGAAAATTTATCTCCAGAACTTCAAATTTGAAATATATATAAAGTAAAATTAAATCATTTTAGAATCAGATATACAGCATGCAAAATACAACAAATAGAAACTAGTATGAATACACCTTAACTAGATGATTCTGTCTTTTACAGTTGTATAAGTTCCAACTAACCCGTACAAGTTTTTGTTTGTATATCATTCACAGGTCACACTAAGACAAAGCTACTCTTTTTAACAGAAAGAGAACCCTCTGGAGGAAATAGAGGGAAAGGGGTAAGAAAGGTGATCCATATTGAAAATTTAGACAGATAACAAATTCCTATTGACAAAGAAAAGCTAAGGGACCGGATTACATTAACCATCTTTTCAAGGAATTGACTTGCAGCTTCAGAGAACAATAGAATCAAATTCACAAGCATATTATTTTAGCATGGAGCAAAAGCAAATACAAAGAAAGGAAAGTATAAGCCCATACCAGTTGCAAGTAATTTCGGTAAAGTGTGGTTAAATTTTTTCTTCTCCATTCTTGGAGATCAAACAAGTTCATGCCAAATGCCCATGTGCAAAAATTAGCATTAAACCTCTTAGCCAAAAATGGGTCTGAAAAGTTCATAAACATATGCATTGCATGAAACGAAGCTTCACTTTCCAGACAAGTCTCCACTGCTGCATTTACTTTCCCCTTCATGTCAACACTCCAAATTCCAGTTAAATCTCTTTGCACTACCACATCATGATCAAAGAGCACAATCTTATTCAGTGCTGGAAAGACATCTGGCAGATAGAACCGAAGATGGTTAAGGGCTGAAGTATATCTTGGATCATAGGACTTTTGTTCCTTCAATGTTGAATTATACTTGGTGGACAACCAATCAAAACTTTCTATGCTCTGAATATGAATTGTAGCTTTGCCAGGAGGATTTAATAAAAACCACATAGAAATTGCTGGGAGGTTGAGAGAATCGGTCACCACATGAAAAACAATTTTCTCTGGCTCCTGCATACCAAAATTAATTATCAGGATATATTACATCAACTAACAGGTAAATCACTGGCCCAATCCTGAACTAAATGTAGCTAACTCATCAAAGGAGGAGCAATGACAGATGAGTTTTATCATTTTAAGGGAAATTGATCTGATGGCAAGATAGGGATAAACTTATGGTAGAGAGGCAAAGGGGAAAGAACTCCATGGCAACTTTGGAAAGCTTATGCCACCAAAATTCAAACCATTATTATTCATTATAAATAACAAGTGTATCAACTGTTGTCCAGTAATGTAAAACCACAAAGCATCCTCGCATGATTTAACACACACGATTTTGTTATGAAATTACTTATAATGACAAAAACTTTGAATAAGCACAACCATGTTTAACATCACAAAATAAGCAGAGACTGAAATTAATGAAAAATGATAAAACAACAAAATAAAGGACATAAAATTGGCGAAGGAAGTTTACCTTTGCAGAGGAAATTGTGGATTTAACAACCACTGCACAAGCTAGAACATTGTCAGAGAATACGGCATAGTGATAAAGGTCTGGATCATTCAAATTTTTTTGGTGAGGTAACTGCCTTTCCTCAGGTTGAAGGAAAAAATATTCAGCTGTCAGCCGCATGGAGAGGCAGTGAAGGCTTTTAGGGGTAGTCCTTCCAGCAAGTTGAATGAGATACGACTCTTGATTCTTCTGTGCGTGAACCTGTTCTTCAATATTATAAGCCATGGCACGAAGTTTTGCGGCCATCGCAGAGCAGTCTGGGAATACATAATTCGCTTTGGCCAATGAAACCTCCATAGATCTCATTCTCTGTGAAGCACTAAAAATTCAACTGTTCTTCAGATATAAAGTGGAAGCAATTCATCCCTAAATCATTATTACTGAATATAAAAAGCATTGGAAAAATCATTATCAAAGCAAAAAATTTGTCAATTTTTTACCTCCTTGACAAATCAGAATCCTTGCTGGCTTCACCGACTGCTCGTTCAACCTCTTTGATTCTTGTTCGCAACTCTTTCACCAAGTGAGAGTTACTACCTGGCGGTGCAAAACTTAAGTACGCTTTTGCTCTAATGAGCTGATCTCTCATCTGCTTTACCTTTGCATCCGTTACCCTGCGTGATTGAGAACGCAAACGTGGATCATGTCTACCTGTTCCTTGATTGGATTGCTCCTGCAACAAATAAATTAGTGTTAACTATATATTACAAATATATTAAAACTAACATGATTTGCTCTAGCTCTGACCATTCTGGCAAACAACCAACACCCCCCCCAAAAAAAAATTTCATATTGTGATGACAATATTAAAGAATAAATTATGGTAAAAAACCCAGAACTATGGATTTCTTATTCTCATACTGTATTCTGGTATTGCTCAGATTTTAAGATGAGACATTGCTTCACTAGTTTGTGAATTAAAAACAGAGGCACAAAGGCACAAACTAAATTTAGTGGGAAGCAAATTAAAATATCATGGAAAGGTGATTGTGACACAAATTGATAGAAGATGGTCCGTTGAAATTTTAAAGGCATGTATAATTTCAATACCAGCTCAGTTTTACCTCAACTATTTAATGTCAGCAAACCAAATTCTCTCCTATTCCTCTAGATTCAAAAAGAATAAGAAAGCTACAGTACCAACATCTGCTTTCCCTCACAAGATTAATAGCATACATCACTGCAACCATCTAGTGTAAAACTTACATTCAAATGTACAGCATTCATCATAATTCAGATAAATACAAACCTTTTCCCTGGAGTTCATCTGTATTATATTCTGCTGAATTTGATGTTTGTCTTTTCCTTTATAATTAGTTTCTGAATCTAGAAAGTGGAGCAACTCAGAGTCAAATTTAACTCAATAAATTAAAAGTCAATGATGACACAACATGCACCCAAGTAATACTAACCATTTGCTTCTAACGATTTAGAAGCATCTTGTGCATCCCCAGATTGATCCACATTACGATTCTCATCAGAACTGTGACTAACTACAGAACTAAAATTCTTCTCTTTCAAAACAACTAGTTTTGGACCTTTTAATTCTTTGGCAGCTTCCTAAATGACAAAGCAACAAAGATGGACATGCATAAACTGTCAAAAACACTTCAAGATAAAACGTTCAAAGCAAAATACACTAAATCCATAAATCTTAAAACTACCTGTTCAATTGCATTAAGTCTTAAATCCTCTGACATATAGTTCTGCTTCAAACAAAGCAAAAAAAGCCATTAGAAATCTACAAAAAGAAAAAAACTACAACAGATCCAAGGAAGAGAGATCCATACAATACTGGCCAAATCGTCCATAAAATCGTTCCGGCCTGCGGTGACAGAATCACAAATGCAAACAAAACAAGATCAGTCAACATCCGAAAAATTAAATTAAATAAAAGAGGAAATCAAATCAGAAAAGGCCAAAAAAAAAAACATATGAAAGTTTTCTGTTTGAAAAAAATTACATTCGATTCGGCAATTTATCTTAGCTTAAAATCAAACAATTTCTTCTGTAACCTAAAATATGAAATACTGCTAAGTCATCCTCATTGGCTTTCTTGTCTGATCAACCACTTCATTAACGGTAAAAGCATTTGGATTTTCATAAAAAATATTTGACCATAAATAACCTACAGATTCGAAGAAGATTACCGATGAAAGTGAGGGTTTTGAGTCTCGGTGAGACCAACACGATTGGAGCAAATACAGAGAAAGAGAGCAAAGAGAGGATCAGAATCCTCTGCCATCGACGATGTTTCTTCATCAATCAATAAAAAAAAGGAAAACAAAACTCGCAACAGAACCCTTCGCTTGTTGAGTTTCCTTTTGCTCTTCTAATCGTTCTCCAAAAAGCACATTTCACATATTCAAAACGGCACCGATTCGATGCTTCAGTTACAATGAACAGGAGTTAAAGAAAAATGAAAAACTAGGGTTTCTAGTTTCTTTCTTTTTGTTGGGGGGAAGGGCTGCCGCTCTTTCCAGATGGAGAATGGTAGTTTTGGAGCTTCTTTCACGTTTCGGGTCTGGGATAGGGGAGGAGACTTTCCCTTTTTTAATTCTTTTCCTTTGCATTTTTTTTTTTTTTTACGTTTCAAAAATAAATTTTCTATTATCAAAAATAAATTTAATGTTATCTGATCTGGAATTCTGGATTTTTGTCGTTGGCCTTCGGTTTTGAACTTCTGTACAAGAAATTTGAATCGCGAGAAAGGTGAGAGAGTGGTTGTGCCTCATCCATTGGTTAATGATAAGGACGAAAGATATTGACCGTCGATCTTAGTGAAAATATGAGATTGAGATGGTCTTTTACTTGTAGTAGTCAGCTATCGCTCGCGATTTTGTGGGTTCGTGTCTGCGGGGAAACTGTGTCACCGTGTCATTGTCGAGCTAAGCCATACACACAAAGAAAACAAAATAAAATAGCATAAATCCACCTGGAAATTATTTACTTATCTTTTGCGTTTTTTTCTAAAAAATGTTAGTACTAAATTCACAGCAGTCATTTGATTTATGTATTTTTAGAATGGTAAATATTATTTTTCATCATCTCATAATTTGAACTTGAATTTTAGACATTAAAAATTAAATTAAATTAAAATTAAAATTTTTAATTACTGAATATAGATAAATCATATTACTGCTTCCAAATTTATAATTTATGCAGTAGTATTTTATTTTTTTGAAGTTGGTGTTTTAACCATCACAGCATGTTACCACCTTTTGTCCTTTGTAATAATATAATATTTTGAAAATGTGCCACGTGCACCGACAAAGGAGTGATTAAATGAAATTGGTGTGGCTCAGTGGCTCTAGTCTTCCATCCATTAATGATAGAAGGTCAACAAACTCTCTCGGCTTTGAGAAGGAAAACTGTAATAAATCTATTTTATTATTATGGATCGATTTTGTTTCCTAAGGTAAACTTGTTTATGGGTTGATTGGGTCGGGTTAAATCTAATCCAAGGTTCGGTCCAATATGTTAAGGTTTCTTTTTGCCAGTATCAACATGTCAAGCTCAGTCGATTTGACTTTTTAATATATATTAAAATTTATTACTATTTAAAAATTAAATAAATACATTTTTACAACTTTTAAATTTTTTTAATCAATTTTAAATTTTAAATCTTTTATCTAAACCTACTTCAAATTGAGTCTTGCATATTGCCTCGCATTTGAATCAATTTTAGTTATTTAAATTTGAACTAACTTAAAACTTTTGAAGCTCCTAAATATGAATTGAGTAGAGTACATGTTGCGTATGAATTTTTTAAGTCATAAAAAAAGTCATTGGTGCGTACGATGTTCATCTCAGATCTTTAGGATCATTTTGTTTGATACTTCAAATTGCTGTCTAAACATGTGCCATTAATAAATTATTCTATTATTTTATGATCAATCTAACAAAAGGAGTAATTTTTTTATTACCTAACAAATAATTTTGCAGAGATTTTAAAATATCATTATTATTGCATTACATTTATATAAAAATTATAATTAGAAAAATAAAGTCATAATTTTATCTTGAGTTTTTTAAAATAAATTTACCATAAATCTCGTAAAAAAATTTTATATTTAAAATAATCAATAACATATAATAAAATATAGGCGCAATTATTGTTTTTTAGATAAAGTTAGGCTGAAATTAATATCAATCCAACTATACTCCAAATATGTGTTTACCTTAGACCATATATTTACTTACAGCACATAAACAAGTTAATGATAAACGAAGTCACAAATTGTATAACTTTTGGGTACAATTTTGAAATCAGATATCATTTTCAAATGAAGTTCGTAAAGGGAATGTCCAATGGTTAAAGAAAGCAATGAGTTAGGGCTTCATTTGTTTTGTAAAAATAATTTTTAAAAAATATTTACATTCAAGAGATTTTTTGTTATTTGAATGAATTAATAAAAATTTTTTTTTATTGTTTGGTTGTTTTTTTTTAAATTGGTTTTTTTCAAATAATATTAATATAACTATTAAAATATTAAAATATATTTATTATTAAAATTATTAATATTAAAAATAATTATATTTTAATAATAATATTTTGTATTAAAATATTATGTTAATATAAAAATACTTAAAATAAAACTATTTATTATTCTTTATATTATTTATGAATATATTATATTATTTATGAATATATTATATTAATAATATATTATTAATATAATATTATTTATAAATAAAATTATGTTAATAAATATTGATAAATAATTATACTAATAGATAATTTGAAAAAAATATCTTATTTTTTAAATTCATAACATAGCTTTAAATAAAATAACCTCATTTTTTATTAATTAATTAATTTTTCATAAAATAAAGACTTAAAAATATAATAATTATTTTTTAAAAATCATTTTTGGATAAGCCTAAGTTTATCTCCATTTCTCAAATTGTACGACCATTGCTTAGTGGCTATTACCAAATGCCAATAATTAGGAATTAGGAAGGCGGCGAGCAAACTTGCATTTCCCACTTACTTTCTGCACAATCAAGTCGACGGGCCTACAGATTTGTCTTTTTATTGAACGAAGTCACATTAATTTTGTACCCAAATAATAATAATAATAATTAAAGTTAACGATGCTGTTTAGTTTCGCAATCACGTTGGGTTTATGTCTTAACTGGATATTTATCGTTGAGTGTGTTAGATTACAGGTTGGTAAGAAATGCCTTTTTTATGAGTTTGGTTAATAAGCGTTTATAAACAACTAGACATTGATTAAGGATATTTAAAAATTTACGATACTATTTTAAGAAAAATTAGCATTTTGCTTACGAGTTGCAGCGGGTTTACATGGGCATCTTTTTTTATTTCAACAAACTCTAATTTATGAAAAAGTTTATTTATCATTTTTTTAAATATTATATTAATTTATAAATTTTAATATATGTGAATATTAATATAATTATACTTTATCTATCAATAATGATAGCTCTAATAAAAATAAAAACTTAAATTAAATATATTAAAAATAATAATTTATAGACTACATAACTTATCTCATAAATATGTTTGTAGCCATAGTTGATATAATTTTTATTTTTATATTTATTTTCATTAATAGCTAGCATGCATACAAAATATTTTTAATATAAAAAAATTAATATTTATGTTATCAAATTATTCATTTTTAAAATTGAATTCAAATATTAATAACAAAAGATTATAATTTATATCATATTTTGTTTATTTAAATGATTAGTATAAATATATTATATTTGTAAGATTGTATAAAGCACATATATAAGATTTAAAATCATGTTCACAATATTTATATACTAATAATTTATGTTAAATTTTTTTTATATTTTTATTCCAATAAATTATATTACAGTTAATATGATTTGTTATACAATTATTTTTTTCAATGATATTAATTTTCATTTTCTCGCGTATTCAAAATTCAAAGGTAATTTCATTATTATTTATTATTTATTGGTGGAGTCGTTAACTCGGTGTAAAATGACATAATAATGAAAATGAAAGAGTCGAAAAAAAAAAAGGAAAAGAAAGAAGAAAACAAAGACCGTTGGAGCACGCGCCAAATGATGCGAATAAGAACAAGTAAACTTATCTGTTTAAAACCTATTGCCCTCCATTTTTTTAACCCTCTCGTCAGTACTGAAACGTTTCCACTACCAGCCAGCCCCAGCCCCACCCTCATGTCTCTCCCTAATTTCTCTATCCGCTACCCCACCTCTCTCTCCTTCATAAGCCCTAGCGCTCCCTTTTCTCTCCTCGAAACTCAATAAAACTTCCCAAGCCTCATATTTTATGTGTTCAAAGATTTAATTCTCTGTTTTTCTTTTTTGAATGGCACGAGAAGTGTATTCGGTTCCGGTGGTGGAGACGCAAGTGGCTTCGCTGAAGAAGAAAACGGCGGTGACAACGAGCTGGATTTCTATAGATGGAAAGGGGCAAGGCGTGATTCTTGACGTAGACAAGTATGCTATAATGCGCCGCGTTCAGATTCATGCTAGAGATCTTCGTATTCTTGATCCTATGTTGTCATATCCTTCCACCATTTTAGGCAGAGAAAAAGTCATTGTTCTCAATTTAGAGGTAATTTTTATTTTTATCTTTTCTTCCATTTTATATTGTTTCGTTTAAATGTTTCCTGAAGCTGATTTTACTATATTTTCTAATGATTTGATTGCAGCACATTAAAGCTATAATCACAGCAGAAGAGGTTAGTTTGTAAAATTTGAACATTTTAATCAACTTTAAAATAGTATAATTTTGTTCTGTTTTGGCTAATTAGTGTAGTATTATTTATTTATTTGAATTGAGTTGGGTTTTGGGTTTGGATGTAAGTTGTGTTTTATTTTGTGATAGGTATTGCTTAGAGATCCATTTGATGATAATGTAATCCCCATTGTTGCGGAACTTAAAAGGCGATTGCCTCAAGATGATCTCACATGTCAAGGCCAAGGAGAAGAAGAAGAACACCCTGGTATGCGCAATGATATGGATACTGGGGAAGAAAATGGTAAGAGGAACTTTTGGTTGAAATTACTTAATTTGTTGGGTTTTGTATCAGTCTATGTCAATACCATTGATATCTTGGTGGTTTTGCCATGTTTCATGTAGAATTTCCATTTGAATTCCGTGCATTAGAAGTTGCATTAGAAGCAATTTGTAGCTTTCTTGATGCGCGTACTAGGGAACTGGAGACTGATACTTATCCAGCTTTAGATGAACTGACCTCCAAGGTATTTTCTCTCTGTATTGTTTGTCCTTGAATTTTGCTTAAGCCATCTGGTTGAATGGACGAGATTGTTGCTGGCATGATTCTTTCAAATATTTCATTTGAAGCTAATATTTGGCTTTGGTGCAACATATAGAGTCAAATATTGGCTCTCAATGTATTGCAACCTTTGTTTTGTCTATTAAATACCTTCTCACTTCTGGCAAATGTAATCGTGTTAGTATTTGTTATGCCTGTTCTTTGTGAAAGTGATGAAAGGATTAAACTCACAATCACATTAAGTGCATACAACCATAAAAAAAATACTTCAACCTTTTTCTGCAATATGGAAATTCCAGATTGAAGTCAGGTTGTAACTAAGTCAAAGCATTCATTGGCTACTTCGGTATTTGTGATAGTTCTACGGCAGAATTTGAAATTCTGCCATTTTACTGCACATATTGTTTAGTCATTGCAAATGCTCTATTGTTTCTTCTGCCAAACTTGACTTGGTAATGACAGTGACCACTTTCCGTGGTGATAGCTAAGCAGTTTGCATTGAAATTATGAGGCTAAATGGGAGAAAGAAAATCTAGGTTAAAGGCTATGAAGATATCTAAGGTTCCTGTTTCACAATATATGCTTCTGATTTCAGTGCAAAGTTAAACCGGTCGTCAGTGTTTGGCTCTAGTTCCTAGGGTGATCTTCCATTATATAGCTGTTTATATGACTAGTACCAAATGCAAGGAAAGGCATGTTAAGAAGTCATGAAGACAAGCTACTCTTTGAGGGCCCATAAAACATTTTAATATTGGAGGCATCCTTTCCTCTTCTTTGTTATGAATTAGTTCATGCGACCTGTGCTCTATAAACTCCAAATTATTGGAGAAATCCATGCAGTGCAATGAAATATAAATGGTATACATAGAACTGGAAAATATGTACTGTTCTCTGATTTTTCCTGTAATACCCAGAATTTTGAAGAAAAGATCTTATGGCATATGATAAAACGTTGTCCACTGAGATCAGTTATTTAATAGTCATTTGTATATAACATTGAAATAGGGCTATCCATATTATAGCGTTTCATCGGCTTTGTGATCTTTAATATTCATTACTAGTAAAGAGTTTCTGTTCCATTATTTACTTGGTTTGCATGTATGACAAGTTTGACCATATGCAAAAATTTTAATTTACTAATTATGTTCAGATTAGCAGTCGTAACTTGGACCGGGTGCGTAAATTGAAAAGTGCTATGACAAGGCTGACAAATCGGGTTCAAAAGGTATGTTACTATAATACTATGTGTAGGATTCTCAAATCCAAGCATATCAGTGAAATTTCTGTTTCTCTTGGTGGGTGAATCCTTTCTTTCTCAGTTTTGGTTTGGCCCAATGCTAGAATACTTTGAGCTGCTTACAGCTTTTCAGTGACCAGATGACTTCTGATATATATATATATATATATATATATATATATATCATACATGCATAAATCCCTAATAGGCTTAAATACTTTTTTTTAGAATTATGGGAGATTTTTCTAGCTGATGAATTGTGTAGAATGGCCCTGCTGATTTCCAGAATGAAAACTTAAATTTAAAACACTCATGTGAACTGAATATTGATATGTATTAGTAGTCTGGTAGTACTATTTTATTTCTCTATGTTGGCTTTGTAATTTTCTTGGAATTTAGAATTTTTTTCTCCTCACATCCGTTTTCACTGTGTGGCTGAAAGTGCATGAACACATCTAAAGGCAAGGGTTAAGATTTGTGGCCAAAACAAAGATATCATGGGTTTAAAGCTGGCATAATTCTTTACTGCCATTGTTTCCACTATCTTTAATTTTCTTCTTTCCCCTTTAAAAGATGAATAGCCCAGATACATGCTAATTCACAGGAAAACCTGACTCTTTAAGAAAATGAAGGAAGCTAATGGCAGGTGTTCTGGGGACAGGTTTCTCTGTTCCATGAGTTGGTCCAAGTAATCTGATTTTGCTACCAGTCTTTCCCTTTGAAGGTTAACCAAATTTGATTGTTTTCTAATTGATCTCATGTAATCTAGGATACCGGTCATATGGAATGCTAAAGATCTCATGTCCTCAAAATTCAGTTTTATATCTTATATGACTGCTACATATATTGCCAAATCCTTTTGTATGAATGACTGAAGAATAACGTAGATGAACAGATCTCTACTTGTGAATTCAGACTTATTCTTTATGAGCATTCTGATTTTTAGGTAAGGGACGAACTTGAACAACTTTTAGATGATGATGATGATATGGCAGACCTTTATTTATCAAGAAAGTTGGCTGGGGCATGTTCACCTGTCAGCAGTTCTGGTGCTCCCAATTGGTATCTATCCTCACCAATTATAGGTTCAAAGATATCAAGAACAAGTCGGGCAAGTGCAGTGACAGTTCCGGAGGACAATGATGTTGAGGAGCTTGAAATGTTGCTTGAGGTTATCGATGTCATTACCTGTAATGGGTTTTGATTAGTTAATGTAAAGCAAAAGATTAAGTTTGTTTCTGGATTCTGCAGGCTTACTTTATGCAAATTGATAGTACATTGAACAAATTGACCACCGTATGCTCCTTACTTTTCTCATTAACTTCTGCTCTAATTCCATGGTTATCGTTGCATAATTATTTTTGTCTTACCAGCTGCGTGAGTACATCGATGACACGGAGGATTATATCAATATCCAGGTGATCAGTAAGAAATTTATCTTGAAAACAAGACTAAGGTGGAAAAATTGCTGAAGGAGGGTTTTGATGGTTTAGGGATATCTCTGAATGTCCCATTTACTTGACAATCTTGCTTTAAACCTGAAGCTCGGAAGTTTACTGTAGTTATCAAAATTCTCCAAAGCAATTTCACACCTTCAAGTATCGGGACCTAGTATGACATCTCGCTAATCTAAATGCATTAATTGTCTTGCAGCTTGACAATCATCGCAATCAGCTAATTCAGGTGCTTCTGTAAATTTAGCCTCCAAACCCTTTTCTCTGTTATTGTTCAGTGGCCTAAATTTGGTTTCGAGATAGAGCATTTCAGAATTTATCTGCATGATTCATATTGATGGGTTTTCACCGTACGTGGCAGCTAGAGCTCTTCCTAAGTTCTGGGACTGTTTGTTTGTCTATATATTCTTTAGTTGCTGCAATCTTTGGAATGAATATTCCCTATACATGGAAAGTGGGCCACGGATACATGTTTAAATGGGTATGTCTCGTGTGATCACCACTGTATATACCAGAAGGAAACTACTACTTTACTGAGTAAATTTGACCTATAGTTTTTGTTTTTCTTTTTCCCTAATGTATTGACTTTTGCATAAATTTGTTGAGAATTTTAATCATGAAAAGATGCTTTTTAACTCAGGTGGTCATCCTCACCGGAATACTATGTACTTCGACTTTCACATCAATAATGTCGTACGCGAGGCACAAAGGTCTTGTTGGTTCTTGAAGTCCATAGAATCAGTTTGGATACTCAGGATAAACCTTGAAGAGAGGCATCAGAATTACAACTGAAATGAATTCCTCACTATACTTGGGTGCACGGGTTAAAGATTCAGGTGCCAATTTCCTGTGAACCACTACATGCTATATTATTATTATTATCAATTTAACATGCTTTATGGTTGTGGACAATATAGTCCATGGGGGGTCCTATTATTGCAATTAGTCAATATATTTGGCAGAGAAAGTTATATCAAGTATATCATTATGTTGGCATATATATTTCTATGAAAGTGGGTGGCAAAGTAGGTAAAAACTATTAACGACACCCATGTAAGATATTTCAAATGTAGTTTGATAGGCAGTAATTGGGTTCTTTTTTTTGTTGTTTTCGGCTTATCAATTGTCCTTTTCTTTCCCATGCCCATCATCTAGTAGGCCACTTCAAATTGTTGTAGTGGAATTGGGCCGGCCTAGTTTTCTGTTAACCTTTCTTGGAAGGAAGGTGTGGAGCATGTCACCCATCAATTACTGCTATCATGATTTATCATTTTTTTTTCAAAGGAATCTCATATGTTTCCCACCTTGCGTGACATACTGATGATCAAATTATGGCATGGTAGCTTATTAAATATGGGGTAGAAGCATGCATTTATAGGGGGAATTATTATTACTGCTATAAAAGATTGAATGTGAGGTTGTAAGTTGTAAGAACCTGGAAAATAGTAATCTCATTGGGCTCCACACCGCAGATTGGATTATGGAAAACAAAGCCCACCAAGCAACGTTGGCAATGCCTTTTTGACTCCAACAAAATTGTAACAAGATTTCTAGGACTGCAACACCAACAATGCTCTCTCTCTCCCTAATCCTTGTTTTCCCCCTTTTTCGTCATTTCCCATATAGCTTTTAAGTTTACAATTACAAGTAACAACCATCATCCAAGATGGTTCGATACCACCTTACAATTTTCTTCTCCTTAATATTTTCTAGGGGAAGTTCTGAATTATATATATATATATATATATATTTTCATGTTCTAAAACAAAGCCTTTCGAATCAAATCCTTTTTTTTCCCCTTCCGAAGCGTAACAAAAGTTTTTTTTTTTTTTGGAAGGATTTAAAAAAAGTAGCTTTCATCTTTTAATGGTTAATGGATTCATCTAATGCTTGTGAAAGAGAAGTTATTGAAACCTAAACCTAAATCATTTATCGCCGTTGCAATATTAATTACTTATCCATGAAGATTTTGGTACAATTGTTCCAAAAATTTATGAAATGTCTCATTTCTTTTCTTTCTTTTTTTTTGTTCTGATAAGCCTTAAGATATTTTTTATGTTATTTGTTTCTTTTAATATGTCATGTGACTATACAGTGGGAAAGCATATTTTTTCAAGAGGAAATTGAACCTCTAATTAGCTATATAAACTAGGGGCGAAAATAAAGAAACAACAAAACAAAACAAAAATGAGACAACAAAAAAATTGAATCTTTAATGTAACCGGGGTTGGACAGGAATTTCCTTTGACATTTTCATACTACAATGACACCAACATAAATTCTTTTAAATTCACAAATTTACTTCAAACTTATCTCGCCCCTACATAAATGCTTTAACTTTATTAATTTCTACAATTAAAGGTTCATTTTCTTAAATCTTATATTTCAAAGCCACGCAATGTAACTCTCAATGTTAATTTTTTACTACAAAATCTTGCTTGAAAAACATGTGGTAATTGGTAGCAGCATGACAAACAGCCTAATGGTTTAATACCATTGAAACGACGCCGTGTTTATTAGCTAGAGCCTAGGGGTTCTCTTTTTCCTTGTGGCCCGTCTCATATTCACAAGGGAAGGGAGAGTCACCAGTCCGAACCCACCGCCGACCCAAAATTCCAAAACCTAATTGGGGCTCTTCTCCGTTGAAACTTGCCTGGAATATTTAAAATATTTTCTTATTTTTATTAGTAAATATAAAATAAAATAAAAGGAAATGGAAAATACATAAAAAACAAAAGAAACGCTTGGTTCATGCTCCTTTCGACGACACCCTCTTTAGTCTTTTTCCTTCTCTTTCTTTTTCTATTTGTTTTGTTAGATTCAGATCATTGTTGCCTTCCTCTTCTCCACATCCCCCTTTTTTTCTGCTCTGTCCGAATAATCTACGTCAAAAATCACCATTGTCTAATCCCTTAATCTCAATCTCCTTCTTCTCCTTTCTTTCCCTTTCAGATTAAAACCGTTCCCATCTCTCTTACGCACCCATATCTCTTGGCTTTCGTTCCCGTTTCCTATCAACTTCTCCGTCCATAATCCCTTCTTTTTGTTAGTATTTCATTCATGGGTTTTAATGCAGGTTTTTATGAAGATGTGTACGTAAAATTTCCTTTGCTTTTGCTTGTCGTTGACATGCACTGAGAGGATACGTGCAAAGGGGTTATTGAGATTGAAACAGAGAAAGAGAAGCCAAAAAGGAAAAGAGAGATGGCGAATCTGGTGGTGAAAGTGAGGAGAGAAGCGATTGCGGCATGCATGACTTGTCCTCTTTGCAACAAGCTTCTAAGAGATGCCACCACCATATCTGAATGTCTTCACACGTGTGAGTCTCTCCTCCTGAGATTTCTCCCTCCTTTTCTTTTATAACCGTCAAATTTCGTTCCTTTTAACCCATTTGTTCTTAATTCTTCAAATTTCTGTTTTTTTTTTTCTTTGCCTACTACTCCTCTTCTGATCTGGGTTGCTCTTGTTTTTCCCGTTTTCTTATCTGGGTTTTTCTTGGTTTCGCTTCTTACCCTCTCTGTTGACTTGTTCGCTTAATGTTTCCGTTACTATGCCAGCTTATGTTATTGCTGTTTTGTTTCGTTTCTCTCTGTTTCTTATTCGTTGATGCTAAGGCATTTTGGCAGAATAGCAAGATTGATATAAGATTAATGCGCACTGATTACTTTAATAAAACGAGAGGGAAACAGTTGAATTGTTGATGTATAGTAGCTACTTTTGGTAATACAGTTTGGTTACTGGGACAGTTGATTTTGAATGTATTCATTCACGACTTCTGTTTATTCGATCATGAATCCGTTTCGTTAAATTTATTGCACCCAGTTATTATTTCCCCCATTAAGCTAAGGCTTCTTACTATCATGTACTTTGCTTCCAATTGAAGCGTCCTTTCCAAGATTGGAGCTTTCCTTATTTGTTTTGCAAGTCTATAACAAGATTCAAACTTTAATATGATTTTCCAGTTTTTGAAATGTAATGGAACCAACCTCTTTCCCAAGTTACAGAAGAGTTTCAATTACTTTAATTGCTTCGCTTTCTGAGGGTGTTTCCATTAAAATCTTTTGTAATATTGATGCATGTGATCTTTATTTCAGTGCCTTGTAAGTCTGTCGAGTCAATAGATAGAAATTTATGATACTTTTGTCTTTTGAGTTTTATGCAGTTTGCAGGAAGTGCATATACGATAAGATACAAGAGGAGGAACTAGAATGCTGTCCAATATGCAACATTGATTTAGGTTGTGTTCCTCTGGAGAAATTAAGGTATCCTTCATTTAGATATTATTTTCCTATACTAACTTCTCTTTGTCTCTTACGTAGTTATAAATCATAATATGTTAATTGCTTCTTTCATGTCAAAAGTTTTTTTGACATGTAAAGTAATCACTTCTAGTTTTAATATTGTCAAATGCTCCCAAGGATATCTACTTGTTTCAAGTTGTTACTGGCAAAGTTTACTGATTTCTTCTGGATGCTTCAGGATCATTAATCTTTATGAATTAGGGAGTCATTCCATCCTTTTGAGGTTTGACCGTGGCTTCTCATACATGCCATTTATGTTCTCATTGATACTATAGATTTCAGATTTAAAGGCATGCAATGAAAATTTTGAAGTGGAAAGAGTAGAAATTTGGAGGATTGTAATGAATCTTATCAGAGTTCATTGTTACAAAGCTTTTTGAAGAAGATAGAAAAGCACAGATATCTTTAGAAGAAGCCAATATTGCTTAAACTCTCTTCCCTCCTGAGGTATCTTGGTCCCCCTTTTTTCAACTGATTTGGCTAGTACATGTAACTTAGCCAATTTCAAGTGAAATATCTAGGCAGAATCTAGCAGTGTTAGGCATAAGTAATAACTCATTGCTTTTTTGGGATTGTGACTCTCTCGGTGCCAAAGTCAAGGTTAAATATGTTGAAGTGGAAAAGAATGACCTTATACTGGGTGGATTCATGTTATCAAATGCAGCTTTTGGCATTTCTGAATAATCCTTTTGTATCTTTCTTGGTTGAGCATCCACACGCATGCATTATGTTGGTTAATCAAAATTTTGGAAAATTTAATGTTATTGAGATTCATCTGTGCTTTTGTTAATCAGGCCAGACCATAATTTGCAAGATGTTAGGGCAAAAATCTTCCCTCTTAAAAGAAGAAAAGTGAAGGCACCTGAAGTTCTGCCCCCAGTTACAATGCCAACTAGAAGAAAGGAGAGATCACTTTCTTCGTTGGTGGTTAATGCCCCCAAAGTATCAACACAAACTACCATGACTGGAAGGAGAACAAAAGCTGTTGCCAGAAAGGCTGGTGCTTTACGCAGTTCCAGTTTTTCAGTAGAGAAGCCTGTTAAAAGAGAGGATGATTCTATGGAGGATCACCAGGAGAGTCCAAGCTCACCTGAAACGCTAAATAAATTCACTCAGAATAAAAGACAGGTAAATTGAAGCCTAGATATTTCTTAAGTTTGTGGTGACTTTTGTCGATGTAGGGTCCAATATTGTTTAATAGTTCTATTTTTCTCAAACATCCATTTACTTGAAAATAATTAATATTTTAGCTTAGACTGATCATTTCTTTCATCTTTATAAAATCGAACAACACAGTGTACTTCTTCTGCTGAACCTAGCCAACACACAAATAAAGATGCAGAGAATGGTGGTGAATCATGGGAAGGGAAACTGGATCTGTGGAAACCTTTGAATTGTTTGGTGGAGGTTGCAAATAGGACCAAGTCCTTCAAGTCTAATTCACAAGGCTCTGATTCTAAATTAGAACCTACTCTTGTCCCAAATATTGAGGCTCAGATGTGCAAAATCAAACATAGGGAAGACAAATGCAAAACAAAAGTTGAGGATGGAAAGAATAGTGCAGGTCTTGCAACTTCAGAAACTGTAACTCCAAAAAAGTTACGCAGGATCCGTCGAAAAAGGGCTTCTGGATTTGGGGATTCTGGCATTTCTCCACAAGCTGTGCTAGATGCTGCTGGTCCAAAGCATGAAAGAAGAATTGGTCCTGTTTGGTTCTCATTAGTGGCCTCTGAAGACCAGTAAGAATCTTTTTTAAAAAAAGACCAATAAGAATTTATCTCATCTTTCAAACTTTAATGGATTGAAAACATTTTTATCTTAAGATTATTTTGTTTCAGTCATAAACTGATTCAAATGTCAATGCTTTCAGGGAAGGAGATGCACCGCTCCCTCAAATTCCTGCGAATTACTTAAGGATAAAGTAAATTCTTTTTTCAACTTCCTTTTGCATGAGTCTTACATTAACTTGCTATATATATACTTCTTAGTTTTGGCGGAAGATCCTTAATTTTATCTGTTGCATATTAGCACTGTGATTCTGATCTGCCTGCTGTCCTGTTTTTCTGTACCATAAATCTCCTAGTATTTGGCTTGGCATACAGAAAGGAGAACATATGTGTGTTGTTACTAATCTAGAGACTGTTAAAGGAATTCAATAAATATTATATGCTGAAGTCTATAAGGTAATAGATAACTTGGAGTTATGGAGGAAATGTTTAATGGAATGTGAGAGTGGATAGAGATGGTGAAGGCAAAGATATTAATAACTTGGCTGTTTTCTGTATAACTCCTGCACCCCAGTTTGGCCAGTGTGTGGATGGTTATATAAAGATCTGGTAAGCTTAGGATAGAGAGGCAAAATGTGTTTGAATGTGTGGTAAGACAAGTAATGGTTTTATTAAAATGACTTCAGTTTTAGATTTTTTATATGAAAATGGTCTCTCTAGTCACTTCCTATTGTTAATCCAGCTCCTGTCCACTGATTATGGGTGATTATTTTTCCCCTTTTAATTTCTTTCTTTTGAAAGGTGTTTAATTTAATTAGCGAATCATTTTATGACATTATGGGCATTTACTCTCATTTTCTACTTTAACCAAATCATTTGGGAATGCCTTATGGACATTGTTGCCTAGATCTTAGCTTAAGTTATCAGGCATGAAATGGTGAAATTAACATCAAGCAGATCAAGTAATTGAAAAAGGCACTATGATCTTGATTTCTATTTGCTCCTAAGTTCCTATTCTGTGAGGAGTGAGGACTTATCATTGACCAACTTTACATTAGATTCCATATTGGAATCCTTAAGCAATCATGATAAGACTGCAAGCTGAGTACAACTTCTTTGTCATGCTTGAGAGCTACACAATACATAGTTTAAAATTGAAAACTGAAAAAAGTGACATGATAAATAGTTATCCTTAATGACCAGTTTATTGTGAGATGAATGCTGAAAATAAATCTGCAATTTTATTTCTTTTGCCAACTAACTGTGTTATTTTGAACATTTTTTCTTCAGGTGGTTTGGTTTGTTATCACTAGCTAAACCACTTCTATTAATTTGTTTCAACTAAAGGTGCCTTTTTTTGTACCTTTTTTTTCTTCATCTACTGCATGCAAAGTTTACATTTTGGATCAGCCATATGGGTTAATAACCATGTTTTCACTGAGAGTTTTAAACCGAATTGACAGTTCTTTGTCAGTGTCACTTAAGAGATGGTTCCATAACCAATTTGGTTAAGATGTTCTGTTAATTAAGTGTTGCTACAATTGAAATGGTAGAATGATTCATATTCAATTACAATTAAAAATTTCTGTAATTATAGGAGAATCATACTTCTTTATTCTGTGACAGGGATGGAAATATACCTGTTTCCTTTATTCAAAAATATCTGATGAAGAAACTGGACCTCACCGATGAAGCTGAGGTGAGTTATTCTCCTTGAATGTTCTCTACTGATACCGAAAGAAGAAATTTGGCTAAAAATATCTTAGCTTTTTCTTGGTTTTACAATGTCTACCTTTCTTCTTCTTCTTCTTCTTTTTTTTTTTTTTTTTTTTCTAATGAGGCTTATTTCTAAAAAGTTATGGGGTCACTTCTTGTTTGCATTGAATCATCATATCAATTTATTGTGGTTAGGGTTCTTTTTCTCATAAACTATAAGTAATTTAAAGTTTAGAAGTGTGAGTGGCTCAAGTTTCCAACTAAATGTGAAAAGAAAGTACTTTTATGCTTACATCCCAATTTTTGATAAATAAATTGCAGCAAAGTTTAGCCAATGTATCACTTTGGTAATTATTGATGATAAACAAGGTTTATTGTGTTTATTTACATTTTGGCAGGTTGAGATAAAATGTATGGGACAACCTGTGGTTCCCACATTGCAGTTGTATAATTTAGTCGATTTGTGGCTACAAACAGCATCAACATCACAGCGAGTACTAGCATCAGTTGGTTCTTCGGCAAAGGACTTTGTCATGGTATTGGCATATGCACGAAAAGTCCCATATCAATAATAATGCTTTTTTTCATTCTTTCCCCTACCACATCAATAATCTATATATATGGAATCTCATTGGTGATAGAATAGGACATTTTGATCCGGCATGTATTCTATAAAAGCATCTATTCAGTGAGTTGGTTCTTCTAAAATAGGTTTATTTAATTTTCTACCTACAAATAGAGCAGTGCTTGTGGCTAAGTAATGGGATTAGTGTTAACCGCAGTGGCATGTTGTTCGAAATCAATCATGTCATCGAACTTGCTAGCAGCAATGGATTGTATTACCAATTTACAGATACAATCGGTAGGTGGTGTTGTCATTGTTTTCAAGTAGTTTTGATTTAAATTTTTCTCACTTTCCACACCAAGAGAACCCTTTGCTTTCATGATCCTTTTCCAGAGTCTGGGATGAACTGCCTCAGCATTACACGCGTTATGTTAAATTCTCTACTCGTGATAGGATAAGAGAGGTAAGGTTACACTTCCAGCCGTAATGACGTGGTTTTGGTGGACTCGGAATTGATATGAGATTCCATCATCGTACTTGGAGCCAGTTTCTGCTTTGATTGCGCCCAGCTCCGTTTCATAGAATAAAATGAGCGTGATTTCCATAAATTGTTAAAATTTAGAAGCATAAGATTTTCGTAATTCCCAGATTTTGAGTTTATTTTCATTAGGGATTATTATTATTATGTAAGGTATTATAGTCCGTCTAGTGATAGTAGCAATTTCTCTTAATATAATATATATATATATATATATATATATATATATATATATACATATCCAAATCAGTGAGAAGGTTTTAAAGATTTAAATTTACATTCAACCATTGGCATTTGATCATGTTCTTCCTCTTGTCATTATGGTTATGAAACTACAAATATAACCGCTGGTTGGGCTTCACAAGCAACCAACAAGAAGAAACTTCTTCGCCAAAATCACTCACAAGATCTCTGTTCATCTGCCCATTCTGATATGGGAAAGCACTCTGATATGTCAAATTCAGGTGCTTTCAACAAAAAGAAGGAAAAAAGAAAAAACTTCACCAAAATCATTCACATCTATTCAGCTTCGATCAGTGCCAATTTCAGGTGCTTTGCTCACGCTGGGCTTCGATAGCTTGGCTGTCATGCAATGGAATCAGCGGGTAATAATAATAAATAATGATTATAATTGAGATTACATATATCAACATATATCAACAAACAATTCAAAGGTTTCCAGAGATCCAGTTTCCCTTCCCATATATCACCACCATTACTCAGGCATTTGTGCTCCACGCCCACATTTCACTCACAATAAAGCTGTCGGAGTGATTGGCTTCTAAGTGATCATAAAGATAAAGCTAATCTAAAAGTTGTACAATTATAAATATTGATCCTTTCTTCTTTTTTTTTTTTTTCAAATAGCATAGAAGGAAGACTACATAAATCCTTCCTTATGTATAGTTTATACAACAATCAAGGACAGCAGAATGATGTCGTGCCGTGTTAACTATCAATATCCTTGGCAGAGATTTAAAAAGGTCCAGATATAAGAAAAGCCTATTTTTGCATGCAAGCCAGATGTTAACGACTGATTTGTTTGAATGAATCTATCAATGCCAAAAGTACTGGAATAAAAATTATTCGTCATGTCATCAAATCCCACCTCATTCACAAAGTGCCTAAAAACCCTAAACAAATTCAACCACTCAAATTTAAACATTATGTCTATGATTTTAGTAAATATGATGCAAAATAAGAAGTATGAAAAGAAACTCTTACAGAAAAGCATGTTCAAGCTCCTTGTTTTCTAGATCCAACTTCCAGCCTATATAAAAGGCATCGGCAGCATTCGTATAATTCTGCACTTGCACATCATAATAAAACTCAAACTACGGAACAATATGTCTCATATTTAATTTCATTTCAGAATTTTTAGAAATCAGCTTACTTTTGATAGCATCCATGCCCTTCCTACCCTATAGTAAGCCTTTGGCCAGTCAGGCCTCAAACTGAGACAAGATTCAGCTTCTATCAATGCGTAATCCGCTCTGTTCAAGCGGGCCCAACACAAACTGAGGTTGGAATATATGGTTGCTCCATCAAGAGGAAAATAAGAGAGTGCCTGCAATATTCATCACAAAAACCATAATCAACAAGGCAAACAAATATAAAACAAACAGAAATTAAGGACAAATAAAGTCACTGTTAACAGATGCAAGTAATTTGCATTTAACCAATCAGGTTTAGTGAACATTTGAAAGCTGAGGAGATATTACCAAATTCATTTCAACAAAAGATCAGTGAATGAATGACTGTATTTTTGTTCATGTTTATATTTCCATACCAGGGCATAAAACTTGCAAGTATGGATGGCTGCAACCTAGAAATGAAGCGGTAAGGCCTGATTACCTCAGTGTAACAATTTATTGCCTCACGATAGTTCTTTCTTTTGAAAGCCTCTTCTCCCTTGGATTTTGAACTCGAGAAATTCTTCTCCAGTGTCTCTTTCTTCTGCAAGATATTTCAGTAACAATGAGAAACAAAGTCATAATTTAATAACTCAATGCCACACTTAAACATAAAGCATAACCAACGTAATAAGTTAAACAACATGATAATTAGAACATGGCAAGAGGGAATATACTCTACAATAAAAACTTTACGCAATTTTTTTCCAATCAACTGCACTGAGCATTTAAACAGAAAGCATAGTATATATGGGCAAAAGACATGCTTAAAAGAATATTTCTAACACT
This sequence comes from Durio zibethinus, assembly GCF_002303985.1. The sequence goes on from NW_019167893.1 coordinate 6,984,952, forward strand.
AATTTAATCCACAAGTCCATGGGAAGGAACCACAAAAATGATTCTCCGGGGTCCTTATTCAATGTTGTTCAACCTGAGTTGTTGAAAATTTAATCTACCTTCGAAAATACAATAACTAACCAAAGTAGACCAAACAACTGAAAACAATAATGCAAAATAACCAAGAAGCATACACACATATACTTGAAATCCACAACTATTGGCTACAACAATCTAGTGATACCCTTTTTGTAGCATCCTTTGTGACAACGAAGTTTAGTAATCCCTCAACGCTCCAGTCCTCAATAGTTGAAATGCGAGAAGTCACTGGAAACAGGTACATAACTGCTTCACGTTTGTTACGCAATGCAGCAACTTCAATAGGTACCTCGCCAACCTGATATAATAGTAAGCACTAAAACTTCAGAGAAATAAAATTTCTAATAACCATGACTAGAAACTTCCAAGTTTTAATCAGATTTAAACATTTGCACCAGTAACATTTAACAAAATGAGCAATAACTTTACATGTCAAAGTAGTCAAGCGATATCTAAGAGTCAATCAAATAACGCAAAGAGAACAATATTTAGAACATATAACGTTAACCAGTTTCAGCAACCATTCACCCAGGATAATTAATGTGCCACGCGACCTACTTTAAACACAAACCCTCTGATTAAACTTATGATCTTAACTACAATGTGACAAGTACACTGGAATTCAGATAAATAAAAACCCCCACTCAGCAAATAATGGTTTTGAAGACAATAATCAACCTCAAACATTCATTGTCATAATTACAAAGATAAAACTTCACTCCAAGTCCATCATAAATATAAAGCGAAGCAGTGTAAAACATCATTAACATCTAACAAGAACCACATATTTACGGTAGTACATGCTTCAAAAAACAGTTCGATAGGACCTGTAATGGACCTATACCTCACCTCTTAATAAAAAATTTGATTTGGAATGTTTAATATTTCAAAATATTTTTAATACAAATAAACGCTAGACCAAGAAGAATGTTATAATTACTCACAAGATTGCGGATATTTGGATTAGCTTCAGCACACAACAAGCACTTGATCATTTCTGTCTGACCTGTAAAGGCTGCAATCCCTAATGGTGTATCTCCCCGTGTCATAAAGTTTGGATGTGCCCCATTCTATTAACCACCATCACGTAAAACAACATAATAAAGTCATAAAACAATGTTTGCCAGAGCAATCTACTTGTATATGCTGGTGCCACAGTAATCAAACCCATTTGTGAGAAACAAAAACTAACAAAACTCTGATGTCATCCTAAACCTTCCAGGAATTTCTTCCAATTCCAAGAATAACTCGTTACATTACAGAAATCATGTCTATATCAGCTATTATACTTCAAATATCAAGGAGATAACAACTTGAAGAAGAAAGACAAAAAAAAAATTAAATAGAGAAAATATATACTTTGAGCAGCAGCTTCACGCATTCCATTGATCCTTTCTTAACCGATATATACAGTGGGGACAAATCATTAGAGTCAACATTTGGCTGTAAAAGAGTGAAAAAGAAAAATTAAAAGTCATTATAGGTAAAATGTCATAACAAAGAAATTACAATATATTATTTAAAGAAAGTAAAAACCTTAATCATCCTTACATTGGCATGGTTATCCAACAAAACTTTCATAATATCTTTCCTGTTAACATCTGCTGCAATGGTCAATGGTGTTCCGGCATCTGATATTGCATCAATTTCAGCGCCTTTTTTTATTAAATGCTCCAAAAGTTTCAGAGATCCTGCATTAAACATGCCAACCATTTAAAAGATTCATCCAACTATATAAGTTACAATATCAATGCAATTGATACATAAAAAATAATAATAATAAAATAAAAAAGAATGTAAAATACCCGTTTTAGCAGCCATATGCAGAGGAGTATAGTCGTGATTATCCACAACATTGGGATTTGCCCCCTTGTCAAGAAGATAAACTGCAAGAGTATGTTGTTCCCCTTGAATTGCAGAATGCAGAGGAGTCAAACCTGCGAAAAGTAAAAAAGGAAAACCCCAAAGATAAAACGATGGCTTAAAGGGCGAGAAACACCGAGTTTTTGTTGCTAGTATATATTATCTTCAATTACCTTCATCATTAATAAAATCATCGACATTCAGTTTAAGTTCCTCGATGAGATACTTGCATATCCGTTTTCTACCGGCATTCGCTGCAAAGTGAAAAATGGATCGGCCGCTTTTGTCCTTACAACTGGCTATTGTTTTAGCCAAATCTCCTTCATTGGCATTGTTCTCAGCCAACTCTGCGACCGAAGAAAGAAAGAAAGAAAACGGTATAGCGTAGTGTATAACCTACAAGAAACAAAAAAGAGGATATTAAGTTACAAACCCTTGAGGCGATCGAGATCTCCTAACCAGGTAGCACGAAACCAGTCGTAGTATGCATTATTTTTATCTTCTGCAGGTCAAAGTACAAAACAACAACGTTGTAGCATCTTGAAAAAACAAGAAACAAAGAAACAAAGAAACGAAGGAATGATAAGAGTAAACAAAACCTTCAACCGAATAAAACGTCATTTCAAAGAACAAGAAGTTTGCTAAGGAAATTACGGGATTTGTCACAAAGTGGATAGTTTGAGGTGTGAAAGAGGAGAGTGGAAGAAAAGCGCCAGGAAAAACAGGGAAGCCGGGTGAGGGGTTGATTCGGAGGAATTTGCTAGGCACGCTTCCTTTATGTATCTATATATATATATATATATATATATGAACGATGTTGTAACTTGTAATTGATTGTAATTTCACAAATTAAAGTGATTTTTAAGGAATTTGATATCCATGTATAAATAACGGTGCAATAAAAGAACAACGGAAATAAAAGGCGGCCCGCCGCTTAAGAGAAGTTGAGGGGTCATTCGTTTTGACGGTTACGTGCAAAGCACTAGGCCCAACTTCTTGAGTTCGTACTTCGTGGTCCGCTACACTCTGTTTGGACTTTTGACGGATTTTAGAAAAAAATCTGTTTGGTATGAAAGATGAAAAAGAATGAGAAAATTTTTTTTTTCTGCCTAAGAATTAAGTTACCAAATGAAAAAGTGATTATAAATTTAATCATTAAATTAATAAATTTAACGAAATAAAAGAATGGTTATAGATTTAATCATTAAATTAATAAAAAAATTTTCTTCATTGTTTTTTCATTTCTATCAAACACAACCTTACGAACGAAAGAATGAGTTTGAAAAAAATTACGGTGGTAGTGTAGGTGTTGAAGTGTTGCTGGTCCGTGTGCTTTGAGTCTTTGAGACCGTAGGTCTATAATATGTCTTTTTTAACCATGGTTATATAAAAGGAAATATAGCAAAATAATAAAATGGTTATCAGATATCCAAGGAAAAAAAAAATTTCTTATTCGTGTTATTAATATGGATATATTTCTAATAGAACATTAAGTTTATAGTCAAACAATCTCTGGATAAAATCATGAATGAAGTTATATGTTGTAACTTTTTGTTGTGTTATATATATTCACACTTTACCTTTTAAAAATCACTAATCTACTTCAGTTTTATACAATCTTTGTTTATAAATTAATGTAACAGCTATCAAAATTAACATGAAAAGCAAAATTCCTTTAAATTATTATTATTTTTTTAAATTTCTGCACGTCCAAGTCAATTGCTTATAAATGTTTCGTATTTATATAAATAAACAATTTTAAAAAATAAATAATACCTTTGATGTTTGATTTATTTATAAGTTGAGACTGTAAGTGCTTCAAGGCGATGTCAGACAGTAAATATCAAGTAAATTCATTTTCATTTTTATGTTGTCACGAAAGACGGGTGACGCTAAATCAACACCACCAATGCCATTCCAAATAAGGTGAATAACCAATCCGATCCGACAAATTATAATTCGACCTGATTTTATAAAATTAATTTTATTTTTTAAATCGAATTTCAAGTTAAATAATATTAAAACAGATTTTAATCAAATCAAATTTAAATATATTTATATTTAAAAAATAATATTTTATTAGTTTCAAATTAAATTAAATACGATTAATATAATATAAAATTAAATTAAAATTAAAATATTAAAAAAAATTAAATTGAATCAAAAATCAAATTTAAGAAAATCGAATTTGATAGATATAAAATCAAATCAAATTCGAAATAAATAAAAATCCACCCATTTCGTTGTCATCCCTAATTCTAATCTCACATGAAAACTACAGGGTTAACACATCTTTTGGTTTTTTTATAGATTGATTATAATTCAACATTTCTAGCATTAAAGGCTACGAAGATTACTAATCTTGGGTCGCATCGCACTGCTTTCCAAGAAGCGCCCATATTTCTCTAGTCTTAATATCCTAATTTCAAGGCGCATTTGCTAACAATTATATGCAACTAGAAATATTAACTGCTAGTTAGGCTTAACAGGCAACATAGCATTAACAAAAAGAAACAACTTTACCAAAATCTCTATTCAGCTTCCCACTCAGCTATGAGCAATTACAGTGTCAATTTCAACAAAAAGAAAAAACTTCACCCAAATCATATTCACAAATTCAGCCACAACAATATGGGAAAGAACAGTGCCAATTTACAGGTGCTTCGCTCACGCTAGGCTTCAATAGCTTCCCTGTCATGCAATGGAATCACATGGTGGGTTAATAACAATAATAATAATGAGATTACATATATTAAAATAAAGCTGTCAGAGCGTTTGGCTTCTAGGTTGATCCTAAAGATATATCTAATATAAAAGTTATACCATTGATCCTTTCTTCTTTCAAATAGCATAGACCGGAGACTAGATAAATCCTTCCCTATATATAATTTATACAACAATCAAAGACAGTAAAATGATGTAATGTACTCGTGTTAGCTATCAGCATGCTTGGCAGAGATCTGAAAACGTCCGGTAACAAGTCGAATCTATTTTTTGCATGCAAGCCAATGTTAACACCTATTTGTTTGAATGAACCTATCAATGCCAAAAGTGAAACTTACATAAGACCATTATTTGTCATGTCTTCAAGTCCCAACTCATACCCAAAGTGTCTATAAAATCAAACAAATGCAACCACTCAAATTTAACCATGCAAAACAAGAAGTATGAAACGAAACTCTTACAGAAAAGCATGTTCAAGCTCCTTGTTTTCAGATCCAACTTCCAGCCATTATAAAAAGCATCAGCTGCATTCATATAATTCTGCACTTGTACATCATAAAACTCAAATTACAGAACAGCGTCTCATATTTAATTGAATTTAAAAAATTGTCAGAAATCAGCTTACTTCTAATACCATCCATGCACCCCCTACCCCATAGTAAGCCTTTGGCCAGTCAAGCCATCGCCTAGACAAGATTCAGCATCTTGCAATGCGTAATCCCCTTTGTTCAAGCGGGCCCAACACAAGCTGCGGTTGGAATTTATGGCTGCTGCATCAAGAGGGAAATAAGAGAGTGCCTGCAATATTTATCAGAAAACCAAAATCAACAAGGCAAACAAATATAAAACAAACAGAAATTAAGGACAAATAAAAGCCATTGTTAACAGATGCAAATAATTTGCATTTGACCAATCACATTTAGTGAACATTTGAAAGCTGATGAGATACTACCAAATTCATTTCAATAAAAGACCAGTGAATCAATGACTGCATTTTTTTCATGTTTATATTTCCATGGCATAAAACTTGCACAGCAACCTAGAAATTCAGTGCTAAGGCCTGATTACCTCAGTGTAACAATTTATTGCCTCACGATAGTCCTTTCATTTGAAAGCCTCGTCTCCCTTGGATTTTGAATGCAAGAAATTCTTCTCTCTGTCATCTATAAGATATTTCAGTAACAATGAAAAACAAAGTCATAATTTAATAACGCAATGCAACACTTAAAAACAAAAAGCAAACCAACTTAAAAGTTAAACAACATGATAAATAGAACATGGCAAAAGGGAATGTACTCTATAATAAAACTTCATTACAATTTTTTTTCCGATCAACTGGACTGAACGTAAACAGAAAAGCTTCAAATCAGCAAAGTTTAAAAGAGTTGCATATATGGGCAAAAGACATACTCAAAAGAAATTTTCTACTAATTGAAAGGAACCACAAAAATGAATCTCTCAGGTCCTTACTCATTGTTGTTCAATCTGAGTTGTTGACAATTTAATCTACCTTTGAAAATACAATAACCAAAGAAGGAAACTAGACCAAACAATTCAAAACAATAATGCAAATGACCATGAAGCATATGCACAAATACTTAATATAACAGAAAGGAGGCAATTTTGTAATCCACAACTATTGGCTACAACAATCTAGTGATACCCTTTTTGTAGCATCCTTAGTGGAAGTTTAGTATTACATCAAATCTCCAGTCGGGAATAGTCGAACTGTGAGAAGTCACTGCAAATAGGCACATAACCGCTTCATGTTTGTCAAGTGATGCGGCAACTTCAATAGGTACATTGCCAACCTGATTTAATAGTAAGCATAAAAAACTCCATAGAAATAAAATTTCTAATAAACATGGCCAGAAACTTTCAACTAATAATTAGATTTAAACATCTGCATCAGTAATGTTTAACAAAACGCACAATATCTTTACATCTCAAACTAGTCAAGCGATAGTCTAATCTGAGAGCCAATCAAATGATGCAAAGAGAACATTTATAACATATAATGTTAACCAGTTTCAGCAACCATTCACCCAAGATTATTAGTGTGCCATGCTACTTACCTTAAACACAAACACTCAGATTAAACTTACAGTCTTATCTACAATCTGACAAGCACACAGGAATTCAGATAAATAAAAAACCCCACTCAGCAAATAATGGTTTGAAAACAATTATCAACCTCAAACATTCATAATCATAATTACAAAAATAAAACTTCCCTCAAGTCCATCATAAATAATATAAGAGAAGCAGCTTAAAACAACATTAACATCTAGTAAGAACAACATTGTTACAGTATCATATGCTTCAAAAAACAGTAAGATGGGATCTGTTACGGGTTATGTACCTCACCTCATAATAAAAAATTTGATTTGGAATGTTTAATGCTTCAAAATATTTTTAATACAAATAAATGCTAGACCAAGAAGAATGTTATAAGTCAAAAGATTGGGGACATTTGGATCAGCTCCAGCATCCAACAAGCACTTGATAATCTCTGTCTCATCTGTTAAGGCTGCAATACCTAAGGGTGTATGTCCCTGTGAAACAAAGTTTGGATCTGCCCCTGCCTATCAACCACAATCACATAAAACAAAAATGTGAAGTTATGAAACCATGTCTGTCAGAGCAATCAACCAATTTGTGAGAAATACCACCAAAGCTCCAACGTCATCCTAACACTCCAGGAATTGCTTCCAATTGCAATAATAACTCATTGCAGCACCAAAGTCATATCTATATGAGCTAGTATAGTTAAAATATCAAGGACCTAACAATTTGAAGGAGAAAGAAGAGTAAGTAGACAAACTACATACCTGAAGCAACATCTTCACACATTGGATTGATCCATTCACAATTGATGAATACATTGGGGACCATAGCTGATAGGAGGTAATATTTGGCTGTGAAAGAGTGAAAAGGAAAACATTAAAAAAAAAAGTCAAACATTTATACAATCATGCCTTAATCTCATCATATATCTGTGAAATGTAATTTATAAAGAAATTACGAGGAATTTTTTAAAATAGCAAAAAGTTATAAAAAAAAAAAACTTATCATCCTCACATTGGCATGGTTGCCAACACAACTTTCATAATATCTTTCCTGTTTACTTATGCTGCAAGTTGCAATGATGTTCCAGCATCTGATTTCACTTTCAGCACCTTTGTTAATCAAATACTCCAAAAGTTTCGGAGATCCTATAGTTAACAGTCCAACCAAACACTTAAAAGAATCACACTATATTTTTATATGTTACAGTAGCAATGCAAAAAATTCATAAGAAGAAAAACAAAAATAAAGCAAATGAAATATTGTAAAACACCCATTTTAGCAACCATATGGAGAGGAGTAACACCGTGATTATCTGCAGCATTGGGATTTGCGCCACTGTCAAGAAGATAAGCAGCAAGAGTATGTTGTTCCCCTAGTATTGCTGAATGTGGAGGAGTCAAACCTGAGGGGGAAAAAAAAAGAAACCCTAAAGTTAAAACGATGGCTTAAAGGGCATGAAACACCACGTTGTCTTGCTAGTTTTACTACCACCTTCATCATTAATGAAATCATCAACATTCAGTTTAAGTTCTTCGACAAGATACTCGCATATTCGTTCTCTACCGGCAATCGCAAGAAAAATGGAAAATGGAACGGCCACTTTTGTCCTTGTAACTGGCTATAGCTTCGGCCAAATCTCCTCCATTGCCTTTCTTCTCAGCCAACTCTGCAACCGAAAAAAGAAAGAAAAACAGTCAAAACCGTATAAAGCTTTCAAGAAACAAAATGAGATACCAAGTTACAAACCCTTAAGGCGATCGAGATCTCCTATACAGGCCGCACTAAACCAGTCGTAATATGCATTTTCATCCGCACGTCAAAATCACAAAAGAACGACGTTTTTGCATCTTGAAGAAACAAAAAAAAAAAAAAAAGGAGACAGGAGCATAAAGGAATGAATCATAGACTAAACATTACACCTTCAACTGAATAGAAAGCCATTTCAGAGATCAAATGTTTGCTCTAACGAAATGACGGGGCTTGTTCCAAGCTGACAGTTACAGGCTTCAAGGGAGTGGAAGAGGGTAGAAAGTAGATCAAGAGACTTGCTAGACACGCTTCTTTTATCTCGGACTGTTTTTATTAATTTTGTCATTTATTAGAAAAGTGTTTTTTGTTTTGCAGCAACGGACAAGAAGCTTGCTAGAGACGCTTCCATAACCGTACCGAGTCTTTTGTTGGTTTGACAATTATGTCCTCCCGCTTTGCCACGTATTAGAGAAACTAATCGATACGAGACGCGAAGTTAGATATTTTGCTTTGATGAAATGCACGATTTTTTTTTTTAAATTCTTTGATATACTTTTTTCGTTTTAAAATATTTGTTAGTTTTAATTTTTTTGAAAAAATCTTTGATATATTTTTACGGAATTTTTAAAAGAAAATTAATTTTAATACATTTAATATTAAATTTTAAATTTTTTTACAAAATTAAAATTTTATCATTTTTAATATAAAAAAATAAATAAAATCATAAAAAAAATTTTAAAACATAAAAATTTAAAAATTTTAGATATTTAAACAAACATTATTTTAAAACATTTAAACAATATATTTAAAAAAGACAGAAATAGTTTGATTTATTTACAAGCCGTTATTTCTGTTTCAACCTTCAACACAAAGTCAAACGTTAAATATCAAACAAATTACCCGTGTCTCATTTCTAACTTACGAGGCTTTTGCCCTTTAAGGAAGGTGTAATAATGGTCAAGAGATTGAATGTAAAGAAGGCAAATTTTGAGATAGATTCATAATTGTTGCATACAGCTATAACAAGTAGGAATGTGAAGGCAAGCTGGAGATTTAGGCCTATGGTTCAGGATATCATAAAGTTGAAGGACAAGTTTGAAGATTGCAGATTCACTTGGGTTAGTAGAAAAGCCAGTAAGGCTGCTGATCGGATTCCTAGCCAAACATTGCGGATGTGCATCTCTAATTGGGTTAATCAACCCACCATCTTTCCTGGTATTGTTGTATTCTTAGTAATTTAGTTCAAACTTGATTGATGTTTTTTAGCCAAAATAACAGATAACTTCAAACTCAGGCTTCAGCTCCAGCTCCAGCTCCAGCTCAAGCTTGAGCTTTAGTCCATCGAAGAAGTCGAGTGCAGCTTTCCTGGAACTTTACCAATCCAAGCTTTAATTATATAGGTTTTAAATAAACTCAAACCCCAAAATGAAGATTGCTCTAAGGTTATCAACCCAAGCTTTGATCACCCAACCAATAGTTAGGTTGCACATGTAGAATTCACTATTCAGTTGTAACTCTAAAAAAGATTGTTTCATTATAGTATGGTGGCTAGTATTTCAACCTTAACTTTCACCATCTAAAAAAACAGAATCAAAATCAAGTATTGCACATAAAACATGTAACGAAAATATCAAGGTTACTGAATAATTTTTAGCTTTAACCATTTAAAAATGCAGTCACTATAATTTTTTTGTCCGAATTGATGCATAGTACATAGTAGCATGCTTTTCATGCAGTCCCTTTTCATATGATTGGGAAAAAAAAATGATATATCAGAAACTAGACCGCAGATCTTCATTAAAAGATATAATCTATATATAGATAGATAGCAAATAATGTAAATGCGAACTTTTACATGTCATGAAAGAACTTGTAAGTCTTGACATCTTTAACAACAAATCTGATTGCACCAATGCAACCCAAAACAGCAACAACTGAAAACCAGGAGGCTATTGCAATGTTCAGAAGCCGCATGGCGAGGCGAAGTTGTCTGTTTTTGGGCATTTTTCCAGCTTTCAGGAATGCTAAAGCAGGGAAGACAAAGTCTAGGGGAGTGAATCCAATGGCACCGCAAATGGACACAAAATCTACAAAAAATGGCATAGCTGCAGCAATGAGAGTAATAAGAACAATGTAGATGGAGGTGAACAAAAGGCGGACAAGGGGATTTCTGAGCGTGGAACTGTTAGTTCTGTTGGAAAGCATTCTTTCCTCAAGGTAGGCGTAAGTAGGCCTGCAATAGATCTAAACAGAGAAATCGTTTTAACGCTTTTGGGTTTTGAAATGAAAGTTTCATTCTTCCAAAACAACAAATCCTATCTAAAAAATCCAAAATCAAAAGTTGTCCTGACTTTTTATGTGAACCAGTTTCCTTTCTATCCTGATTGGCATTCCTGATAGCTGTGATTATTTGTTTATGTTTACTAAAAGCTTAGAAAGTTGTTCCTGAAAGGCTACCTGGTAGCATCCTGATATCTGAATCACAGCAAAGATATTGGCCATGACAATTGTCCATTTTGGGACAGTCAAAGAAGCCACGATGTAAGGCTGAACGTCTGATCCAAATGCCCAGTATCCACTGAAAGCTAGTTGCCAGTAAGTTAAAACAATAACACTATATGCCGCTGATACACCTTTATACATATTTTTCACTGAAGGTTCCTTCACTGTATTCTGGCAAAAATTATCAGTTGTTAATGATTGATTAGCATGAAACGAATAGAAACATATTCATACCACCCAATGAAATGTGAGCCTGTTAAACCTGTATTTCTGGAAGCATTGCATCTCCAAATGAAAAGGCAATTGCACCAAGAGCATTGAATGCTGCAAATCTCTTAGCAGAGGAGCTTCCCTTCAAACTATAACTGACGGACTCCCTATCAATCTTTTTACCTGCAAATTTGTGAAAACTTTGCAATTGGTACTAGTGGCATTAACAAGATCAATTTAGAAGCTGAATCAGTTCATAAATCCATATATAGAGATGATAAAAGAAGAATTAAATCCCAAGCCTACCATTATAGATTGTGACGCCGATGGTTGTGCCGGCAAAGCCAATTGTGCTTAAAGTGCATAACCCATTGACCCATCTTAAAGAGTGGATGTCAGGGAGCTGAGAGAGGAAAAGTTCAAAAGCCCCAAAAAAAACAATAAAATGTTGCAAGGTGAGTGTGCCATCCTTATGGAAGTGTTTGTAAACCGCCTGCAAAAGACAGAGCATAACTATATTCCCTACTCGAACCAATTAAACACATAATATTGCATAATATTGTTGCCTTATTGGTACGATCCCTGAAGAAAAATCAGGCCAGATTGAATGACCTTGAGGCTGCTGCCAGCAGCAATTTGAATGGCAATATTATTTCCTAATGAAGCCACCTGCTGAAAAAATGCAATAGACCAGTAACCCCAGAATCCTTCAAAAAGCAGAAGAAAAAATGGTCAAGCAAATAGCACAGTAGTGATTGATCATTATCAGAAGGGCAACCATATAACTGAGAAGAATCTTTGATAAGTTCCTGAATATAACAGTAACAACATTTACATAAAAATCACAAGAGTAGAAGGATGCAAGAGGAATAAACAAGGAAAAATCAATTAAACAGATACTGACCAAAGATGCTCTCTCCAAGAAGCCGGTACGTGACATGCTTCTTCCCATTCCATCTCCACAAAGAGGCAATAAGCAAGCTAGAATACCACGTGGCTAGTGTTGCAGCCACCAAACTACTTACACCTAGAAACCAATCGGCAGCAAATTTACGGCCATGAGAGGTTAGTCAAGTTCTGCGACTAACTATGGCAAACTATAAATGATCATAATTCATATTATTCGATTACCCTTTCAAGAGATAGAACTAAAATTCTTCTTTAATCTCATCCAAAGCAGTAATTACTTTAAGAATAAGGAGACATTTAAAGATGCTAGAAGATGCTACTCACCAAGAGACCAACCGAGAGAAGCGAGGGCAAAAGGCAAAGGAGCATAAGCAGCAGGGGTAGCAATGGTCGTGGCAACATGAAAAGCTGCGTGTTTCCACGTCCCTTTCCCGGCGGCTTCATGGCCTTCTGAACCTTCTCCTCGTACCTGCTTTTCTTCGTTATCTTCATAAACATCGGAATTTTCTCCCCCTACTGCCCCTTTTTCTGTCTCAGATGGAAGTGAAGACTGGTCTGAACTCATTTCCGCTTCTTTCCTTCTCTTGCAACAGAGTAGGAATTTTATGCGGCGTTAAAAGTAAGAAGACAATCCATACGACTAATTATCATAGATTCCATTTAATATAATAATGAGAAAATATACGCATCGTTGGCCAATTTTTCTTCTTTTGAAATTCGGGTTTGACGATTCTCTTAGCATTAAACAAGAATTGGTGGTCCGTAGTTCCTTCCCTGTAAGATTGTCAATGGGTTTGAAATGAAAACTTCCGCTTACAGACAAACAAACATGTCTGATTCACTGACTCGTCAAACGTCCTAAAGAAAAAAAAAAAAAATTGTTGCTCTTAGCCAACCAGCAATACGACACCGCATCAGATCTCAGTATAAAACCGCAGCGTTTTGCTGATTTTCTAGGCGAACAAGACGACACGGCCTTACTTAAAAATTAAAGTCGGTCCCACACTTTGCTCTCGTGGCAAGTTTCTATTGGCTTAAGATAAACATTTGACCGCAATATTTGTAATGCATAAAATCCGCCATCTCCAAAAAGACAAAAAGGAAAAAAAAATCAATAAAAATCTCAGCTTCTCATCGAGTGCGGCGACGACGACGACGATCCGTTTGCAGATTCTCATCAAAATTCGATTCTTCTTCCGTTGACGGTGTTGCAATGGTTTACATAACATCGTGGGACGAATTCGTTGAGAGAACAGTACAGTTGTTCCGTGCCGATCCTGAATCTGTATGTTAACTTTACTCTCCCATTTTTTCTCTACCTCTTACTCTTATTACTGTCATTGTTATTAAATAAATGGAAATTTGGTCTGATTAACACTGTTAGGGTTTACTAAATATCAGTTGTGATTGTTACTGATTTTTTTGTGGTCTCTTTTTCCGGATTTGGATCGGGGGGACCTAGACTCGGTATTGCATGAAGTACCGGCATTGTGATGGTAAATTGGTTTTGAAGGTTACTGATAACAAAGAGGTATGAATTGCATTCCCTAATTGCGTGGATTGTTGACTTTGTTTGATTCCATTGTCATGGTGAAGTGTTATTTGATGTTTATTGCCGAAGAATTAGGTTAGATTTGGGATTAATTTAAAAGATGTCTGAGAATTTGACGATCTGTTTTCCTTGAATGGATTTGCTCATGTGTATTATGTTGATAATTTACTTGAGATTCTATCTGTTTTAGCTCTCTTGATGGAAGTGCAGCAATGATTTCCTTGTTCTATTTTTCTGTTGGTTTGTTCTTTATTAGTTTCTGAATAAGCTGTATGAGGAAACTTCCTTTTCTGTTAACAGTTTGGATTGTTACCGTGCCTTTTGAATTGAGACTAAGAAAATTGATGGCATATTGTTGAGGGACATAGAAACTACAAAACTCTTGATCATAGATAATGGAGACCTAGGTTTCTTGATATAGCCTTATTAACCTGGTCTGCATAACCCCTTGATAAAGTTGCTAGAAATACCGTCTTCTTAGTTTACTATCTTTTTTGCAGCCAAGTTATCTAGACTATACAGAAGAAATAGCAATTAAATTGTTTTTTTTTTTTTTCATTTCTGGCCCCAAATTAGAGAAAATGCTATTACACATTTGACTATTTCATTATTAGTAATAATGCATGAGTGAATCTTGCTAGTGCCTTTATGCTATATTTGCCAGTTTTATTCTAACTCGTAGAAGGAGAAGAAAGGCAAGGAAACTTGCATTGAAGAACTTTAGGAAGCCATTTAAATGAGGTTAACATTAAATGGTGAAGTGATGCAGTTTGGTTTTTTGAGAACTTCAAAATTCCTCAATATTTATGCTTGCTTTCTCTGAAAACTGAGTTGCTCTGTTGTGTTTAGATAAGTTTGTAGGAGGCGTTAAACTGATTTCTTGAACCTGCAAATTTTGGTATGTACTTGAAACCACAAATTGAAAGGTGATGAATGGCATAAAAATTTAGCCTGTCAGTTATATCTAATTTATGTGTCATTGGATGATCAATTCATTGGTTCAGGATTTCGGAACCTTTATCTTTCTTTTACTGTTTGATATATTTCACTTTTTATATGGGTGGATTTTCAACATAATCCTTTTTATTTTCTTTATGCAGCCAGTGTAAAAACCTTTTATCTTCTTTTTCTTTTCACAATCTTTTCTTTTAAAGTAAATTTATATTTCTTGTCACAAATTTAACAAAAAAAAAGCAAATATATACCATGCATTCTTTGGTACCATATTAACTAACTCCTTTAAGACTTTCATCAGTCAATATTGCTGTCACTTTGACTTGGAAGAAGTATGCAAACAACAACAACACACTTAGCCTTATATCCCATACTCTGGGGTCGGCTGTATGAAAAACCAAATAAGAGAATCAGGTTAAGTTGTAGTTTGAATCTTTTTGCGCCACTCCTTTCTATCAACAACCACCTTTTCATCTAATTCTTTAACCATCATATCGTTTTTTATTACTTGCATCCATATCTTTCACAGTCTACCTTTAGATGTTTTGATCTCTCCTAGATGTTTCGACTCAATTCTCCTAATCGGTGCACAGCTAGGCCTTTGCTTCACATGTCCAAACCATCGTAAACAGTCCTCTCTCATCTTTTCTTCAATTTGGACTACCCCTAATTTTTCTCGAATCTTTTCATTTCTGATTTTGTCTCTTCTAATCTTAACACACATCCATCTAAGCATCCTCATCTCCGCTACGTTCATTTTCTTCTCATATTGTTTCTTAACAGCCCAACAGTCAGTTTCATATAGTAATGCAGGCCTTATAGTTGTTTTGTACAATTTTGTTTTTAACTTTAAAGGCATGTTGTGATCACATAAAACACCTGAAGCACTTTGCCACCTCGTCCATCCTGCTTGAATCCTATGTTTGACATCTGCTTCTATCTTAGTATCACTCTAAATAATTGATCCCAAATATCGAAACTGCCACTCTTTGGTACTTCTTCACCATCCAACTTAATCACACTAGTACCCACTTCCTTGTGACTACTAAACTTGCATTCCATATATTTAGTTTTAGATTTACTTAATTTAAAACCTTGAGATTCCAATGTATTCTTCCATAATTCTAATTTTGTATTAAAGGCATCACAAGTTTCAGCAACTAAGACTATATCATTGGCAAATAACATACACCATGGCACCTTATCTTGGATTTGTCTATTGAGTTCATCCATAACTAATGCAAAAAGGAAAGGACTTAGTGCTGAGCCTTTATGTAATCCTTAGGTAATAGGGAAGCTATCTGTCATGCTCCCAACCATCCTCACATTCGTTACCACTCCTTCATGCATATCTTTAATTATGTTGATCTACTTTAAAAGTACTTATTTTTCATTAAGGCCCACCAAAGCACCTATTGAGGAACTTTATCATAAGCTTTCTCCAAGTCGATAAAAGCCATATGTAGATCTTTCTTTCTCACCTAATAACCCTCCAATTAAATCCTCAAAAAGTGTATCGCCTCTATCATGGAGTGTCCTGGCATAAACCCAAATTGGTTTTTGGAAATAATGACCTCACGTCATAACTTACATTCAGTTACTCTTTCCCAAAGTTTCATAGTATGACTCATAAGTTTTATTCCTTGATAGTTCGAATAATCTTGTACATCACCTTTATTCTTGTATAAAGGCACGAGAGTGCTCTTCCTCCATTCTTTTGGCATCTTTTGGGTGTGCCAAATTTTGTTGAAAAGATCCGTCAACCATCTTATCCCTATTTCACCCAAGCATTTCCAAACTTCAATCGGGATTCCGTCTGGTCCTACAGTTTTCTTTAGTCTCATCCTTCTCAAAGCCTTTTTAAGTTCGTAGCTTTTAATATTACACTTAAGCACATGATTTACATCCTGTGAAGGTATGTACAACCCACCTATATCATGCTCAAAATTGCAATTAAAGAGATTATCAAAATAATCTCTCCATCTTTTTTAATCTCCTCATACTTCGTTAAAACTCTTCTTTCCTTGCCTTTGATGCATCTAATGCTATTAAGATCTCTACTCTTCTTATCCCTCATCTTAGCAATTTTGAGCAAGTTCTTTTTCTCCAACTCTTGTCTTTATTTTTTCTATATAACTCCTTATGGATCCTACTCTTTGTGTCTTGAATAGCCTTCTTGGTTTGTTTTTTTGCTATCCTATACTTCCGATAACTCTCCTCATCCCTATTATTCCATAAATTTTTATTACACTCCCACTTAGCTTTAATTGCCTTTTTCACATCCTCATTCAACCACCAAGATTTCTCTTCTAATGGTGCCTTACCCCTAGATTTGTCAAGTGTCTCTTTAGCAATCCTTTGAATTCTAGATGTAATATACTTGGAAGAAGTATGTAATGTTAATAATTGCAATTCTTATCATAACGTCTTTATAGCTTTTTCGGTTTGAAGGGTTAGTGATAGTTTGATAATTGATGATATGATGGTAGAAAAGGATCAATGGGTAATTCAAAACCTGAATATCTCAAGCTTAAGCATAGAAGAGCACAATTGAAGCCTACTCCAATCATCTATGGTTTTTGGGTTTAGAACTTAGTACTAATGTCCAATGTGGCAAACTGGCAATGTGCTACGAGGACCATGGTTGGATAAGGACATACGGTGTAGGATGTAATGGATAAGAATCCAATGTTGCTTGAATATCTAAATTTGAATATATAAGTGCAAGTGAAGCCTCCACCTATCAGCTAATAGCTTCTAAACTGGATCAAAGGCCCAGAGCTGTTGAGGGATCTTATAAAAGTTAGTATAACGAGTTTGTTGGAAAAATATGATACATTAGGCAATCACAATTAAATCTCAGTTCTGCTTCTGTCCTCCTCCTAATGTCTTTCCAATCTCCTCACCAAGTCTGATATTCATACCTAGTGTACATGTATTTTTTTTTTTTAATTTTTCACTTTCTACTGTCTTTTAGGGACTTGGGCCAGGCCCTGACATGAGTTTCGGAGCTCGGGCATATCATGGCCGAAATTTTATTTTATGAATAAAATTTATTTTTTATTTGATTTTAATTTTAAAATATATTTAAATAATAAATATTTTCATTTCCTTAAATATTAAAAAAAAAGGCCTCTTGGACCCGACAGGCTGAGCGGTCCTACACAAGACTTTTGAATGGCAGATTGGGCCTGGCCTGGCCCATGGACAGGTTTGGAACCCGTACTCTAAAGTATTTATTTAAGTAGTATTTTAGGTTTGTTTAAGACAGAACCGGTCAGTTGATAATTGAGACTTTCGAACGGGGATCTATGACATCTGGATTTGATGTTACCCTACTTCTATTATGCTATATATGGTATGGGATTTGCTTATGATGAACTATTTTGCTGGTTATTAGTGCCTCAAGTTCAAGACAGATCAAGCACAGGAGGCCAAGAAAATGGAGAAACTGAACAATATATTCTTCACTTTGATGGCTTGGGGGGGACCTGACGGTATTGTTCTTCATTTCTTTGTAATAAAATTCACTCATCTGTGTTCATATGTAGCAAAACACGAATCATCATTATTGGATGTAGGTCATGTGGCAATTAAATACATGATATTCAAAATTTTTCCTCTTGAGGAGCCCAAAAAAAGGTGGGGGGTGGGGGTGGCGGAGGGGAGCATAATATTTTCTTTTTAAGAAGCCAATGAGTTTTGCTAGGATGTCCATGCTCCTGACAATACTTTTCTGTTAAATGTCTTAGAAGTTGAAAGTGGTACAAAATCCCTATGGAGTTTCTTTTAGATATACAACGAAAAACAAAATTAATAATCTAGTTGAATTGGATTGGATTCCAAAGATCAGACAGTGGAAAAGAAGCCCCCTAAGACGGATGCCATTGAAATGTGGGCCATGGCATGGAGTTTATTTATCGTTATTAACAACTTTTTCCAACATTTTCTTTTATTATTTATATGCGTATTTTTGGTTTTGCGTCTGGATGCTCTAACTAGTTAGCATTCTTCCTTTTGATGCAGTGGATATGTCAGAAATTACAGGGAAAGAACAGATGGTAGCACAGCCAGCAAAGAAGGGAAGGGGAAGAAAACAGTAGCTTGATTTTCAGGTAGACACATAGGATTTTTGAACAAATATTATAGGAAATGATGAATTTTAGAAATTTTGTGACTTCTAATTTGAAAATGCTCAGATTGTCAAATTTTTCCTGCAAAATTTTAACAAGAGTTATTTTTTATTTTCTGAATTGCATCGAATACAGATTCACTTTCTGTAGATCAAGCTGCAAGTAATCATTATGTTCCCCTTAGCGGTGGGATTTAGGCTCTCTCTATCCATCACTAAAACCATAGAAAAGGGTCGGTGGACCATCTCTGTTTTTGCTTCTCCAGGACGCAGAAATCGTCATGATCCTTGAATTTTTCCCGATTCTCCATCTGAATCTTCTGATATCGTCACTTGAAGCGTGGCATGGAGTAATGCCAACCCCTAGGAAACAACCCTTTCACCCTAATAAATCTGCAAAAGAACCAAAATCTCTTTTCTTTTCAGCATTCGTACAGAACCGTGTATTCACTGTACACCGGTGTGAATGTGTAGTCAATTTTTTAGGCAGCCCTGGTTTATCCTTCTGCCGAGGTCTGAGTTCAGACTGATAAAACCTGTTTTAATAGTGCTGTAATAATAATGAATCGCTTTGTTGATTGATTGTGTAAACCTCGAGGCACAAGTGACGTATATGATTTATACGGACAGTGTCATGGTCCGGCTGTGGCGAGCCTTCGTCTTGTCATGACTGATCTTAAGTTAGCAACTAATGAACTCTTGTGATCGAGACAATGGTTCTAGAGCAGTGACCGTGCGGTGTCAGCTCGAAAGCATGTTATTGATTGAGTGTGTGGCTAGTGTGTGCACTAGTCT
The DNA here is from genome assembly GCF_002303985.1 of Durio zibethinus. The sequence continues at coordinate 7,004,490 of NW_019167893.1, forward strand.
TAAGATGGGGGGAATAAGTACGGAATAGTGTGCGGTAGATATGGTAGTTCTTATTTTTATATCATGTTTTATGTTGTGTGGCATATATAATGATATAAATATAACATAAATAATAAAATATATTTAAATTTTAAAATAAATTTTATACATTTAATATTTTATGTTATACGGGATATGATACGATTAATATGTGTATAATTAATTCGTTTAAATATGATAGGAATAAACATGAATAATATGAATAATACGAATATTACAAATAGACACAATTAATATTGATATATACAAATAGATATGATTAATATTAATATATATAAAAATATGATTAAAATAATAAATAATTATAAATTATTCATCATTTATTATTTAATAAATTGCGTATATTAATAATATAAAAAAATACTTACATATTAAAAAAAATTTAATACTCATTTAATATATATTTAATATAGTTTTTTAATTTTAATTTAAATTACATAATTATATTAATTTTTAATATCAAATTTAAAATGATAAAATATTAAAGATTAAAGAATAAAATAATAATGCATAAGATTAGTATTAATATTTATATTGTATTTATATTATTAATATAAAACAATTAAATGTTTAAAATAATTTTTATATGAAATTAAATATCTAATTAAGTATCATAATTAAAAGATTAAAAATTAAAATAATCTTTATATGTATTTTTATTAAAGCACTTATAATTTTTTTCATATCATTTTTGTATTTTATCACTGTGTCATATCTAAAATTGTTAAGTCTAGTATATAGGCACCATGGATCTTGGTAACTAGTTGGGTGCTATCGGTCGAAGTCGCGTGCATGCACCCTCAAATGAGTCGGTAGAGCAACGAGCAGAATTTTAAAATCATGGTGGCCAAGAGGCAAATCATTGGGCCCTGAGTTAGCTGAAAAGGGCTTTAAGATGGATGGGGAGAAAAGTGTCTCCATTTCAAATATTCTTACGGTTCTTGATAGCAGAGTTGTAAAATCTCTTACATTTTTTATAAAGGAACGTCTGATGTTAACTCTCTGCCACTCCTTTAGCTTGCAAGTGGATGAGCCCTTGTTAGTGTGAAGTGAGCTTCTCTTAGGCACATTGGTGTTTAAGTGGATGAGCATCATGTGGCTCAATGTCTTTTTAGGTTAAGGTAAATCAGAGGATAGTAGGGGTCGATAGGTTTTATATCACGTCGTTGTGTTATACCGTAGGGTTAAAAAGTAACATTGGTTATGTCCTTCGATTTTTCCTCCTTAAGCTAAATCGATTAGTAAACAAGGATCATGAAATGGTGTTTGCATAGAATGAGTACTGTCGAGCCTAAAAGATGAGCATGCTAGCAGGCAAACATGCTGCTAGACCCTCATGACGATCAATAGAGGTGTGTTGCGGTTGGGGTAGCACATCTGAGTTCCACTAAGTGGGACAGACATGATGTCAGATGTCTATCATATGTGCAGGCAACCTAAAATAAGGTTAAAAATTGAGGTACTTAAGATAAAAGTTTCTTGGGAATAAGATGAGCCTGAAAAGGTTTCAGGCTGGCTATTGACTAGCATTCATGTAATACCTTTGAATTCGGGCACTAAAACTTCGTATAATGCATGTGGGCATAGTATTGGATTATTACCATGCTAGATGAAGATATCATCATAAAAATTATGGCTACACACCCCTATGTGAATTCGATGAGAAGTCGGTGCTCAAGATCTTATGTCTGTGGGCATGGATAGGTGTCTCGGGGTCACCTTAAGATTTGTGGGCTAACGATATGATGAGAGTTGAGCTCTTTTCTATTGAGTTTGAGAATATTGCATGCGACCCTACAAGATCTAAGCCAATAAAGCTCACAAGTATATGGTTTAAAAGATCGATAACGTGCTATTCGTAGAGAAATAAATTAAAAAAAGGTTGACCTCGACTATGAATAGTTTTATTGTCGCACAGACACGTGATTTCGATATAAAAAACGTACGACCCGTGACAGTTGGTATCAGAACTTAACTTAGCTTAGCGATGGGACCAAAGCTGCTCAAGTGTGGGCATGATATCAATAAATTAAGAAGGTGCTAAGCTCAAAAGAGAGCTATCAAGGCGAGATCAAGTTATTATGGCTATATGGGCTTAAGAATGAGCCATCGATGCAATTCGTGAGAAAATTGATCTTTATGGAAAGCCTTTAAGTAGGCTTTTGGATGCTTAGCAAAAAGGCATAGGAGTTTAGCCTCACCTAGTGAAGGGTGTTGGCTTATATGGGCATAAGATGCCCTTCGGATTACACTTGATTATGAGATCCAAATGCGAAAAAGATTACATGAAATGGTATTATGTAAGGGCATGAGAGCCAAAACGAGTTTTATCATAAGGGACATGAGTTATTCATATTAAGATAATATTACTAACGTGTGCATTTATGAAATGCTACAGATGCCCTAGCTGGGGTATGAGCCAAGTATTTATGGTCCAAGCTTGAAGAATTCTACAAAGGTAAACGAGTTTGAATTGGTTAAGGATTGAAGCTATAAGTTGATGATGGTCAGTGGACCATGAATTTTGGTGGTCAGTGGACCACGAGATTGTGTTAGTTAATGGATTGTGCTTCTGTTAGCTGAGAAAAAAGGTCTTATGAGTTGTGGTGGTTAGTGAAACACAATGTTGTTTAGTTTGTGAAGCAAGCAAGTGCCAGTTGGCCAATTGATAAGGCCATGAGTTGTATAGGTCAGAGGATAGATCAAGTTAAGTAAGCCGATGGTATTGAGATTCGAGTTACATCCAATCAATGGATTGGATGAGTTTGAGTAAGATAGAATTAAGCCAATTAGGATTGTGGAACCTTTTAAGTAAATGCCAGCCAATGAGATGGCCTTAAGTCCGAGTAAATCTGTGGACCTTGAGTATTGAATAGGTTAGTGAAACTTGGGATTGAACAAGTTAGGAAACCTTATGTTTAGAATAGATCAACGGGTTTTTGAGCTTTGTATGGGCTTTGAGTTACCTTTTGAACTATGTTAGAGTCAAGGCAGATAATTGTTGGAACCTTTATTGAGGCATGGTTGCTTGTAGAGTCGAGCTGAATTTGAGTAAAAATAAAAGAGCATTGAGTTTACATGTGGTAATGAGCTAAGGCAGTAGAGCCTATAAGTTTCTTTAGTATGGGATTGAGTTCGAGATAATGAGTGTTAAGGTGCTGCCACAATGGCTAGTTAGCCAGAGAGCCATACATAGAGAGACAACCTTGGAGGGGTTGAAAAGACTCAAGTTATGAGATAATTAAAGTTTTTGAATGCCACCATGCTAGGATCTCTTGTAGGTGGTGTCGTATGAGTGTTGTTATTCTAAGCACCATGTCCAGAGGGACGTATCAAAAAGTTGGTGCTGTAGACGAATAGTTGGTGTGATAGGTTATGTCCAATAGAGCATACTAATGTATGGCAAAACAGGTGGTCATTCACTGACTAAGGGTCAAGATCGATAAGGGTACCTTCAGGTTGTAACATGATGTGATTATGGGTGAAGCAATGTAGTGGCATAAATAAAAAATTGATTGAGTGTCTATCATATGTGGAATCAGCACAATAGTGTATTGGAGCTGGGATGAGACTCATCGATAGCAGCAATGAACAAGTACTTTGTGTGGTGCCTTATGTGATAGGATATTCACCTAATCCTTGAGGGCATAAGTGAGGGACATATGCAAAAATGTCAACTATGTGTAACAAGAAAGTTGGGTGTGGTCTTGGTGTCGATGAAAGCATCAACATAGCAAGTGAAGGAGAGTGTCATGGTTAGGCCTTGTTGAGCTTTGGTCCTACCATGATTAACCTTAAGCTGAGCAGCAGACGAGGCATTTATGATCGGGACAGTGGTTTTAGAGCAATGGGTGAACGGTGTAAGCCCGATAGCATGTTGCTGATTAAGCATGCAACAATGTGTGCCCTAGTCCTAAGATAAAAGGATAAGTACGGGGTAATATGCAGGTACCTTGGAGCCTGGTACCTAGTTGGGTGCTGTCGTGCATCCTCGAATTGGTTGGTAGAGCAATGAGCAGAATCTTAGAATCATAGTGGCCAAAAAGCTGGTCACTAGGCCTTAAGTTAGCTGAAGAGGGCCCTAAGATGGTTAGAGAGAAAAGTGCCCCCATTTTTTATATTCTTACAGTTCCTAGTAGTAGAGTTGTGAAATCTTTTATGCTCTCTATAGGGGGACATCTAGTATTAGCTTTTTACCACCTCTTTGGCTAGCAAGCAAGCGGGGCCTTGTTAGTCTGAAATTAGCTACTCGTACGCACATGTGGTGTTTAGTTGGATAGGTATCATCGAGTCATAAATGTGGTATGATGTCTCCTCAAGTCATGGTAAACCTGACGACGGTTGGGATCGACAGGCCTTATTTTATGCCGTTGCATTAGACCATAAGATTAGATGGTATCATTCGCTATGCCCCTCGATTTTCCTTTTTTAAGTCGAATTGATCAGTAACCAAGGATCATGAGATGGTGTTTACATAGTAAGGACACTATTGAGCTAGAGGGATGAGTGGGCTAGCAGGCAAGCATGCTACTAGACCCTTGTGGCACTCGATAGAGGTGTGCTGCGACTGGGGTAGCACACCTGAGTTTTATGAGGTAAGACGAGCATGATGTTGGGTGTTCATCATGTGTGCAGGCAGCCTAAACTAAGGCTAAGGGCCAAGGCCCTAAGATAAAAGTTTCATGAGAATAAGACGAGCTTAGAGGGGCTCTAGGCTGGCTACTAACTAGCATTCGTGTGGTGCCTTTAGGTTCAAGCATTAGAGCTTGCATATAATGCATGTGAGCATGATGTTGGGTTCTTACCATGCTAGATGGAGATATCATCATGAGAACCCGGACTACATATCCCTATGTGAATTTGAGGAGGGTTAGTGCTCAAGACTTTATACTTGTGGGCATGGGCGGATGCTCGAGGCCACCCTGGGATTTATGGGCTGGCAATATGATAGGAGTTGGATTCCTTTCTATTGAGCTTAGGAATGTTGCATACAACCTTATGAGGTCTGAGCTAATAAGAGCTCATGAGTATGCGGTTTAAAGAATTGATAACGTGCTGTCTATAAAGAAATGAACTCGAAAAAAATTGATCTTGACTATAAATAATCTTGGTGTCATACATACACGTGTTTTCAATATATGAAACGCGCATCCCGTGATAGGCAGCCTCCACTAAACTCGTGAGGTGGGCTCAGCAAGATATTTCATGGACGCATATGTTGAGACTGTTTGTCTGTTGTTTAAAAGCTTTGATCGCAAAAGGAAGAGTTTGGTTGAAATTCAGACCAAAACTTCCCATGCAAACATTGACATTAGCAAAGATACAAAATATTTCGATGTCCCACCAGAGCTAATTCACAACTACGTTTAAAAGACGAGAACAATTGTTTTCTTTTTCATGGGTGGGAGACAGACAAGCCCTCTTGCTCCCTCGGTTTATCGTCTCGTTTCACTGGTAACGTTTATTAAAAAGTAAAGTAAAATAGAAAGAGGCCAAAGCCAAACCGTGCAAAAATCATTTGGCAAATTCTAATCATGCCTTACCTCTGAAGCTCCTCACCTCCTCAGTTCTCAGATCCCAACGCATTTGTCTGCTACTCTACTTTCCTTTGCTTTATCTCACTAAAAAGATAAAAGGGGTTTTAATCCATGTGCCGAGAAAAAGCTGGTGAAATCCCAACACTTTTACTCCGCCTGAGAATAGTTCGACTACTATTTGAAAAAGGGTAAATAAAAAAAAAAAATGAAAGGTCGTGGAAAAATATTCTCCTACTAAAGGGACAGATGGACATGAAGTTTTTGGTGGGTGTAACCTGAGACAGTGCATTATTTCTTTCTTTATCAAGGTGGGTATATCCGTATATATGTTTGAGAAGGCTGGTGGGGCTTCCACCTTCCGGGAAGCTCTGGTTTTGAAAACCAAACATATTCTACCCTAAAATGGTGATTTTATTCACACAAATGACACTATCCAATGAACGTTTGGGCTAAAGGGTTTTTCTGTCTGGTTCAATTCCTTCATCTGGAAAACAAAGAGAATTCGACCATGATTTGGATGAAGATTTTTATTAGTTGTAGAAAGACCATGCTTTTAGGAAGAATATTATGCCATCAAAGATAACCAAATGTGCACAAAAGAATTAAAAAGAAAAGTTGACAGCACATTTCACCATGCAATAGCGCTCAAAAAGGTGTTGAGATGATGATGAAAATTCAGAGTTTATGTGTTTACTATTCAGTAACAAATAATAAAAGATTTCCTGCTTTCATAACTATTTGCTTTATTCTTTTGGATAAAGTTATATATTCAAAGTTAAAAACTTTGTAGTAACCTCGTGTGAATTACCCCTTGCTTTACTGCTTTTCCAACTTTATTTCTAATGAATGATTATATATGCTTTGATTCGCATGTTTTCACTTTCCTTTTTCCCTTTTTCTCTGTGATTCTAAAAGAATAAATGTCATGAACATATATATTGCACTCAAACGTTGGATGCATGTTCGATTTGATGAGTTTGAAATTTTAGATTGCTGATCACAGCTTTATTTTGTCTATAAAGCTAAAATATAAAAAAGATAATTTACACTTTGTCAAGGACCGTTTTCTTGACCAAATAGAAACGCTTACAGTTCTAACTCCATCTTCAGTAAAAAGGAGGCAAGAAAAAAAAAGTGACAATGATTTTAATTAGAATGAAATGACATTATCTTATTTATTAATAATGTTTTGAATTTATATATCGATAGTATATCAAATATAAATTTTTTTAATAAATAATTTTATAATTTGTTTATAAAGTATTAAATTTTTATTATTAAAAATTAAAATTCATATTGTCAATATGTGGGTTCTTGTGTAAAAAAAAAAAAAAAATCATATTTTGACAGTTTCAAATATAAATGAAATTATAATACATAATTTAATGGATGGATACAGCAAGAGCTGTCCTCGAAAGGGAAGAAATTTGGCTTCCTTATCATTTAGTTACCAACTGTGATGAACATTGGTCAGTTTGTTGATTTAAGAAAGAAAAAAAAGTTTACAAACATCTTGGCCCATGTTCAACATCATCAATCTTTATCAATGAGACTTTAATGTTTAAATATTTTTTTTTTCCCATTGTCCTACTTCTTTTGCTTCTCTTTAGATTAAAAAATGGCAGCACTATCTTATTCGGCTCATTTTTTTGACAATTCAATTTGTCCAGTTCACTGGATTTTGACATTTCTTTTTTTTTTTTCCTCGTTGCAGTTTCTGGTCCAAGATTTGGTTCATGAACACAAGTTCCATGATTGTAGTTCTTTGCATGCTTATACATATAGATGTATCCGTACGTATTAATTTGCCAATCCAAGTGATTGAGGATAAAGCATAAAAAAAACACATAGAAACATAGTAATACCATACACAAATATGTATATATTAATAATAACTATATATATAGCATAATTTATTGAGAATGTATTGTGTGCATATATGATTTTCACATTCATGCATTTAATTAATGTGTATACATACAAACTTATATATGCTTATGTATATCAAAAGTCAGTAATGTGTTATAAACATGTTTTAAATTTTAGTCTTGATTGATACTTTTCTTGTTTATTTTTGGGTAAAACTCCGCTTACAACCTCTATGATTTGGATTTTTCCCACATAGCAGCATGTGCTTTTTTTTTTTTTTCAATAAGCTCCCTATGATTTGGTTCCATTCCCACAAGTGGTTACGCTGTTAAATTTTTTTCTCATAAAAATATAAAAATACTCCTAAATGTGGATAAATGAAGCACTTTTGAATCAAAAGTATTTCGATAATTTTGTCAAATGAAATTACGGCATAACCTCTTGTGAGAACAGAACTTAACCATGGGGTTATTTAGGAAAAAAAAAAACAAGGGTACAATGTGGGAAATGTCTAAACTATAGGGAGTATAAGTGAAATTTACCTTTTATTTTTTTAAATAAACAATAACAAAAAAACAAAGATAAATAGTAAAAGTATTAAATACCAATTAGACAGTGCCTTAATTATAATTAAAAGTCATTTATTTTTACTGTTGTATATGAACAATGGAAAGACTAAGGAAAATGGATATTTTTTACTTTGACAAGTACATATGAATAAGAACAAGATATCATGAATCATAAATAGTAAAAATTACATGATTTTTTTATCATATTGTTCACCTATCTACCACTAGGGGCTCTTAATTTCAACCATTAAGATGATTATGCGCATTGAAATTTATGAAACTTGGAGAGTGTGTCTACATCTTCCATTTTATTATGTTTTCTACTAAGGCACGGCTAAAGGTGAGTAAACCCTAAACTGTGACAATAATTGGTATACATTATTTTCAACATTTATTACTATATTTTTCTTTTGGCACCAAAAAAAAAAAAAAGATGCAACTTGAAAATAAAGGGTTATAGATTTTAAGATTTGATACTTCTTTTTAAGGGTGATTATATAAATTAATTTGATTAATCTTCGGATTATGCTATTATCATTTTCTAGCCTAAATTGTACTAGTCATATTTTATAAAACAAATATTGCAATTTGATTCATACTCCAAATTTCAATTAATTGTAAATTTGATTAATTTATTACTCATTATTCATACAAACTTCCATTAAAGCTTTCATGCATTTAAATTAATCATAGATATATGTATCTCAATGAAAAATGATTGTATAAAACAGTTATGTTATATCAGTATATATTTTTTCATTTAAATCGTTTCACATAATCAATTATTAAAAAAATTAATTATTCATTATTAAATAATTTATTTATTTATTAAAACTAATATTTATCATTTAATTATTATATGTAATATGTAATAAATAATTAATTTTTTCAATGATTTATTTATATGACATGATTTGAATAAAAAAATATATGCTGACATAATATAATTATTTTATATAATATTTTTCATATCTCAATATTCAAAGTTTCAAATAAGTCATTATCTAATTTTGAAAAAAATGTGCACTAATTATTTGAATAAATATAAAATGAGATAATTAATTGAAAAATGTGATATGAGTTAAGAGTTCTCATAATTGAATTGTCATATGAGTTAAGGTCAATTAAATATTTTAATTTTAATATAAAATAAGTAGATAAATATCATTTTAATGAGTTAGCTTTGTTATTTTTTTTTTTTTTTACAATTTTACTTAAAAAAAAATCATACGTTCCTATCATAGCAATTAATTAGGGCATTGATTAACCGCAGTTGACTTATTTAAAATCTTCTACAAGTAAAATGCATTTAGTTCTTGGAAAATACCAAAACACCATTAAACAAATTTCATTTAATAGGGCATAATAGTAATTTACATACAGATGGGTAGACTCTCAAGCCAAAAACACATTATCTTATCTTGTCGTGGGAGTGAAATTATTCCCCAATTAATAAATCCTTTTAATGAAAATGTTAAATTAAAAGTACATGATTACCCCAGCGTCATTAAAGAAGCACACAGAGACGGATCTGATGGTGAGGTCAACGGCAGCGGGACCCACGTTTCAGTCCCACGCGCCTGTCAGTTACCGACCTTCGCGGTGTTCTCACGGCCCAAGATAGCGGCCCACGATGAGCGTCTTGGCGGTCAAAGGCAGCAGCACCTTGGAGTCCGTGTAGGACTTTCGGGGAGAGAGAGAGAACGGGCACGCGTGGATACATTGGATTGGTCGAGTCTAACAACGGCTATATGGTATGCTCCCCTCGTCTCGAGCACCGGTATGGGCCCCACTTTTGAGGCGGACATTTTGATGAGAAGAAGAAAACACTTCAAAGCAAAGTAAAAAAACAAGGAAATAGTGGTAGTGGCAGCTTAGTTTGCTTTTCACCCTTCGGTTACTCTTTCTCTTTTTTTTTTTTTTAATTTTATTTTTTAAATGACTAAGAGCTCATTTGAATTGCATAATATATGTTGTTTTATTTATTAAATTTTAAAACTTTAATCATAAAATATAATTACGATATCATAAAAAATCTTCTTTTTAGGCAAGAAAAAATAATTTAATTTTAATTTTGCTCTTTCCACTGAATTTATTTATTTTTTACTAAACTTTTTAACAATCACTTTGAGTCATTGACCTAAATTTGGCTTAAAAGCGCTGTTTCATTGAAAAGGTTAAGAAATGCAAATTGGGTTTATCTTAACAAAGCAAAAATCTGCCAAAGAGATTTGATTTTTTTGCATAATTGTATGCATTCCTCCATATATGTAAAAAGTAAAAGGAGTGGTACTTTTTTTTTTAATGGGATTCTGTTCTATATTGTAATAATTAAGCTATCAAAATCTACTTGAATTCAAAAAGGTTATGATTAAGGCCATTTTAGAAAGGAGTAAAATGTTTCATGCATTTAACTATGTGTCATTTTCTTTTTTTTTTTTTGGTGTGTGTTTGCCTTACAGTAATAATTTTTTTATCCATCCAAATGGTAAAAATAATGAGTAATAATAAAAATATTTTACCACAAAAATTTTAATAATAATTGTATGAGTTATGCTTTTATAATAATAATAATATTATTATTATTATTTTATATATTTTTTTAAAAAATATTTAATAAATTTATTATTTAAATTTTAATATTTATAATTTTTTTATTTACATATTACAATATTTTTCGTAGAAAAATATAAATTAATAGTTCTTCTAGCTTAAAATAAAAAATGTGTTAACATTTAAAATCTTCAAATGTCATCTAATTTATTGATCAAAACAAAGTAGTTGGCTCACTTGTCTTCATTTTCATTGGGAAAAAGAAAGTCGAACTAGCAAAATTAAAAAAAAATAAAAATGATGTATGACTGTTATAGCACTCTTAAAATGAAAAAATGGTGGAATCCACAGTTTCATCCATTATTTCCATACCATAAAACAACTTGTAGGATGTCAATTGCCACTTAATTCTAAATGATATTCTTTTTTGAATGATGCAAGTCATTTAAGTTAATAATAGACAAAATCTATCACAAAAATTCATCATATGGTTTAACATTCATTATCCATAATTAGGACAAAAAAAATTACAACAACCTGATGTAAATAGTAAAAAAAAAAAAAGGAAAGTAAGTCTCAAGTCAGAAGTCCCCCAACACTTGACCAGCTTCTCAACAACTCTGCAACTTACGGTAAAAGACAAAGGAAGAAACCTGAATGGGCAAATCTGGTTCTGGAAGGAGTAAAAATTGGAGCTGAAAAGGTAGTAATAAAAAATAGTATTTAATTAAAAAAAAAAATAGAGGAAGGCACTAAGTAAAGGTGGAAATCGCAGAAGAAAAAGAATAAACCACGGTCTTTGCTTGGGACCCATCTTCAAATCTGTGACAGAGATGGCAGTTTCATTTCCTCGGCTCTTATTCTGCTGGCTGCTCAAAACACCATCTCCTTTAATTTATTTAAATCTCTCATTTTTCTTCTCTTTCTATTGAATTTTGTTGTTGTTTTTCTCTCTCTAGAATTTCTTTTATTTTTTATGAATATATTAATAATATTAATTGTAGTATAATAGTTGGTAGAAAGGGAAGAAAGATGGGAGATTTGTTTTGTTATGGCCCTTTGTGAACTCTGCCAAAGGGAAAAACAAAGTCTTCTCTTTCACACCTTTCAATCTAAAAAAAAAACATGGGAAGAAGAATCTAGGGTTGGACAACACCAAATTCAACAAGGTCTGGGTTTTTTTTTTTTTTTTGGTATTTCTCCCTTGTTTTCTCCTAATAGAGAGCTGTTTTTGTTTTGATTTTGTCTGGTTTCTCCGTTCTTTTTTTAGTCAGTTTTTACGGGCCCTGTTGAATCTGATCTTCTTAGCCTACTCTGTATTGGAAAAGAAAAAAATTGGTCTTTGAAACTAAATTTGGTTTAAATTCTGTTGAAAAAGTTTGGTGATCTGAAAATTGAATTTTGAGTGATGGACTTTTTGTTTTTGTTTAAAGATTGAATGATTTAGTAAACTTGGCTGTTTTATATAGTATGTTTTGGTTTAGCTAACTTGAGTTTGGGGAATTAGGTTTTTTTGGTTTGGGTAATATGGAGGAGATTGAACAAGCTAACAAAGCAGCAGTAGAGAGCTGCCATAGAGTTTTGAGTATTTTGTCTTTGCCTCAAGATCAGGTTCATTATAGAAATTTAATGGCTGAAACTGGGGAGGCTGTTTTTAGGTTCAAAAGCGTAGTTTCTCTTTTAAACTCTAGTTTGGGACATGCAAGAGTTAGGAAGCTAAGGAAATTACAAACCCCTTTTCCTCATAGCATCCTTTTGGATAATCCACACCATAATGCAACAGATTATCCATTCAAGAATTTGCAGCTTGGTTACCATGAAAGCTCAGTTCACGAATTGAGCTCACATGCTAAGAATTCTCTCTATTTAGGAAACCCATCTTTAGAATTGAGTTCAAATGAGAAAAACCCTCTTCAACAGGTGCCATCCGCACGCTATCATTTCCTCCAACAACAACAACAACAACAACTGCAGCAAAGGTTGCAGCTCCAGCAGCAGCAGCAACAGCAACAGCAACAGCAACAAGAGCATTTGAAACATCAACCTAAAATGATGTTTAGGAAGAATAATAGTGGCATTAACTTGAATTTTGATAGCTCTAGCTGCACACCTACCATGTCATCAACTAGGTCTTTTATTTCTTCGTTGAGTATAGACGGTAGTGTAGCTAACTTGGATGGTGGGAGTGCCTTCCATTTAATTGGGGCGCCTCGTTCCTCAGAGCAGGGTTCCCAACAGAAGAAGAAGTGTTATGGTAGGGGAGAAGATGGGAGTGTCAAATGTGGAAGTAGTAGTAGATGTCACTGCTCCAAAAAGAGGTTGGATTTCTTTTTCCCCCTTTATTTTCTTTATAGAATTGTACACTTGATATTAGTTCTCATAATTGGTTTTTTGAGAAGTTATTTAATCTTTTTTTTTTTCCTTTAATTGGTTGCAATCTGTTGATAGGAAACATAGAGTCAAGAGATTAATCAAGGTGCCTGCTATCAGTAACAAGCTTGCTGATATTCCTCCTGATGATTATTCATGGAGGAAATATGGGCAGAAGCCAATCAAGGGTTCTCCTCACCCTAGGTAATGATTATCATCCTTTATATGTACTATATTGAGATTTGATATATTGTATGTGAATCTTGGTGTTGCCCTGCTCAGTTAGTCAGTTTTGCTTGTTAAATCACAAATTTAAGTCCATACAGATACAGGAACTTTTAGATTGAAACAGAAGTAATGAAACTCGTCAACTCAATTATCTTAGTGTTTAATTTGGTGATTAATGCTGGCTATAGATGCATTTACTTCTTTAATCTTTAGTGTTTAATTTGGTGATTAATGATGGTTTGAGTTCTTGTTGCACCTTTAAAGTGTTTAAAAGAAGCTTGTTGATTTGATGTGCATTTAGTGGAATTTGGCTAAATTTATCGACTTAGGAGGTCTTTTCTTTTTAACTGGTGCAGGGGATATTATAAATGCAGTAGTATGAGAGGTTGCCCGGCAAGGAAGCATGTGGAGAGGTGCTTGGAAGAGCCATCCATGCTTACTGTTACCTATGAAGGTGAGCATAACCACTCAAGGTTAGCATCACAATCAACAACAACATAGTCTCACTGGAAACTCTGCTAAGATTGCGTCAAGCCTGTCAATGGTCACTCTGTTACCAATTTAAGGGTTTGTTTGACTTGCTCCTGTACATATTTTGCATGGTTCAAGCATGGGATATATTGGAGCTATTTCTTTTACTTTCTCTTTTTTTGGGGGCTTCGGAAGGTTGGCTTTCCATGCCTTTTTAACTATTTGGCAGCTGGCATTAAGCCTGGTGCTGGACCAAAAGAAATTTTATAATTGGAGTTTGTAAGAAATGTTTCATCTATCATGGCAATTAATGCTTGGAAGGGTTTGAACTTTTTGAATTGAATGAAATGCCATCAATGCTGTTCAAGGTGTTGCTATTGGTGTTTCGTTTGGACTTCTTATGAACTAACAAGGGTTGCGACTTGTGGGGCTGCATTTCTCGTTTGTAACACGCCTAAAATTGGAGTTTATTCGACAGGAAGCTGCTGCCTATTGATAAACTGGGGCGTATCTACACGTGAATATGTTTGGAATCTTAACTAAATTTGTCGTCCAACTATCAAGTTTTTGTTTTAATTTTAAAGTTTATTTTTCATTTCTCGGGTTTTTTTTTTTTTTAAATCTTCTGCGAACCTTCAAGGCTTCAAAAGGATTTGCATATTTGGACGTACAGCTTGAATGACATGTCCAAGTTGTACGAAACTGGTTCAGTTTAAAGATGGGAATGAGTTAGAAACCAATAATGTTTACATAGAATGGTTTCTGAGTTTGTTGAGCCATTCTCTTTCCATTTCTTGTTTGTTTCCTGTACCGGAGGAATTATTGAAGTCAAATTCTAGTGAGCCTGTCAACAAGGCACGTGAGTTACGCAGACTAACCAACATGGGCAACATGCTTCGACAATTGCAATGGCACTTCCTTTTCCACTGGCATAAACATAGGCTGGAAGTTTCCCTGACCTTTGTCCTAAACTGGTTTGAAGTAGAAGCTGTGGTCGATACCAAACGGTAGATTTTTCGTTGATTTAACTAAATATCTTCTAAGATATGGGATTCAATTGCATACTTTCTAAGAATGGTGCCAGGGATTTTGCATCGAAATTCCATTCTCCTCTCTGTGGTGGAGGGAAGGGTGATCTGAAATTCTCTATCTCTTGCTTTTCAAAGGAATGATGGAGTCAAAAGTTCGTCATTCTAGTTAGTTTTATCCTCGAACTTAAGGATGAATTTGGTTAAAGACTTGGGTAATAAGTAAGGTGGCTTAAAAGGTGAATGGGTTTGGGACTAGCTAACAATTTGTTAGTTGGGAAGTGGGATCTCCAATTACAAGAGTCAATATGGTAACTACATCATGACAAAAGGAATGCGAAACTATACAGATTGGTTTGGGGCAAGTAGCCTATCCTAGTCTTATTTGGGTAAAAGTTATAAAGATTGACATAACATTTAACATTTTCAAACTGTAATGAATATGTAATTGTTAGGGCACCTGAAAATTCTCAATTTTCTTATATAATAATAATAATAATAATAATAATAATAATAATACATTGTCGATGAACGATTAGGATTGATAGTTACTCACTTTCACTGCACAAATGAAGAGTTAAAATTTAAACTGGAACTCACTATTTCTTTTGGAGATTCAAACCTAACTCTCTGAGTAAGGTGATTAATTTCTTTTTTACCTTTTGTAAAAATATAGTGAATTAATATAAGGTGGTTTTTATTTCACTTTGTCACATGTCAGATGTACCAAATAATGACATTTTCTTCATACTCTTTCAGCAAATGAGATTTTATTTATGTTGCTGAGTCATGACTTAATAAAAAAAATATATATATATATATACACATATATAAAGGAAAAAACAAGGGATGTGGCTATTACATGTCATGTGTGGTTTATAGCGCGCAGATACCTGTGAACGAATGAGTGCATTCAATTCAACGACAATTTGTCATTTAGGTGGGAAAAAGAAGCTCAGTTAGTTGATGTTTGGGCCCAAAAGTTTACAGCCTAAGGGAGTACGATCCAGTATTACCTATTAGTTATTAGCCCATCACCAACTTACTGGTCTGTCTTGATTTTGATAATCCCTACAATTTTAAAGAAAATACCTTTTTGGAAAGTTTGAGTTCCATTTTTGGGTTACTTTTGTTATTTATACTTCTAAAATAAAAGAACAAACATTGATTTTGAACTATTTTCACAATATTATTACATTTGAAAATTTTCTTCATAATTTTAGTACATTTTATTTTGGACTCAAAAATTAATATCAATTATCATTATTGAATTTTTTTCTAAAATTTTACATAATTTGGGCAAATATTTTTTATTTATTTACAAAATTTTATTACATTTTTTAAAATTTAAAAATTATTATTTTTAACTAATTAATATCTATCCTAACTTAAAATTTAAATAAATAACAAATTTAAAAAATACATAAATATTAAATAAATAAAATAAAATAAAACAAACAAATAAAGTAAAATAATTAATAACAAAATGATACATAAAGATATAATGGTAATTTGATAATATTGGATAAATGTCACGTTGGGAATCTTTAAGGGATTCTTTTTAATCTACTGTAGTGTATATATATAATATTTAATAAATAATTTTATTTATAGTTTTATCTCTAATATTTTTTTCAATATTTTATTCTTTAAAAAAACATTTATTTCCGCTCTTTCCTTTTCTTCCTTCCATTTTCGAACTTTCCTACCATTGTATTGTAGAAGTAGCGCACGTTTCCAAAGAACTAAAACACATCCGTATCTTCATGATGTTTTTATGTCATCTTATTCATGCTTATTGGACTAATATTCAATATTTGTATTTTCCTAAGAAGGGGAAATAGGAAAGAAAGGCAAAGCTTAAATAAGTCTTGTTCTAACTGAGTACTTATTGTAAGCAAAGCAGCTGCACTAAACACAGATCAAAATTCAATAACAAAATAACATTCCCAAAAAGCCATGAATGAAAGACGCATGCAGAATCTTCACTTGAGAGGAATAAACCTGGATGAATGGGTGGCACCAATACCAGGCCTTCCGTGCTTGACAGGCTTGTAGGAGATTGAGAATTCAGCCAAATAATGACTTATCATTTCAGGCTTGATTTCCACTTGATTGAAGGTCTTTCCATTGTAAACACCAATTATACTACCGATCATTTCAGGAACTATAATCATGTTGCGGAGGTGCGTCCTAACAGGCTCAGGTTTCTCACCAGGTAGAGCCTCCCGTTTCTATTTCAAGACAGCAGAATCACATTCTCAGTATATGCTGCTATCTACATTTACATTGGTCATCATCACCAAGGAATAAAATAGTTCAAGTGAAATTTATCATAAATCAAAGAAATCAGTAAAATATCCAAATGAATAATTAGTGCTATCTATTACACTGGCAACATACACAACTGCAACTAAGATATAAATGATATATTAGTACCCATAAGCTATTCGAATTCCACTCGAATAACACTTGAATTTGACTCAATTATTATAAAGTCGAGTTCGAGTAACTCAACTTATCAATTAAATTAAGTTCAAACATTCTTATACCCGACTCAAGTAGCTCACAAAAATAATCAAATTTTTATATTTTAATATATTTTAATTATTTTAATTAATAAAATATTTCGAACTCGAGTTCAAGTACAAATAATCGAACTTTTGTCAAATATAAGAATTAATTTATTTTTACATGTTAATTGAGCCTAATTAAGTAAACTCGAATAGCCCGATTTCTATTTCGAATCGAGCTTGAGTTAAAAAAAAAAACTCAATCAAGTACGAACAGAATTTCAAATATTGAATTTTGAATCGAACTCGAACTTAATACTGTATCGGCTTAAACTCAATCAATTACACTCCTAACTGCAGCCACAAATCTCATTCTACAAAGTTCTGCAGATGATGCAGCACAATAACTAAAGAAGGGCAAAGAAAAGAAGATAATCATGAAATTATTTTTTAAAGTAAGCCATGGTATCAAAAAATTGCAATCAGGAAGTTCTGCTACAATTACAACGGTAAAGAAAAATCTGAAACTAGAAGATTTCTACACAGAAGATGGTTCAGAATTGACATGTAGGACAGGAAAAAAATTGTTACACAACCAGATCAGCCCAATTCCTACCACAACAATTGATTAATTTACTTAATGCATCACGTCATCAAACTTTTCAGACTCACTAAAACGTTGTAATACTGTTTACCAACACTGCCCTCAATATCTCATTTTAGGTATCAAGTACCGACTTTATACTAACTTTTAGCTAACAAAGAAAAGGAGAAAAAAAAAAAAGAATTCTGACCCCTTCACCGATTTGATAATTAGCTCATAGCAATTTGTGGAAAGACAAAGTTTACACCAATGTATAGAGATTGTGATGCTTCATTCTACACTCTCTGCTAAGTATGAAAATGTCATCATTGTGGAGCTAACTTTACACTTCATCAACAAAAGATTGACTGAAACCCAAAAAGACTAATGGTATCATCTTAAAAGTAACAGGCTAGCTGTTGTGTTTATTGATTTCTTTTATAAAAGCACTAAATAGTTCCCAACAACTAAATTAGTCCCATGTTTTCCTTTCCTGTTTCCACCAACAATTAATTCAAAGCTATTCTACAACCCAAGGTTATTCATTCCTTTGCCTAGGCAAAATAATAGAAGGAGATTTGCAAGAACCATGCCAATCTCACGATTATGGTCAAAATCATCCATTCAATAAATGAAATGATGAAACCATCTTAACAGTCTATCAGTATCATATCAACCATCTATACATAACTTCAGTAAACAAGGGAACATGCAAAAATATTACACTTAGAATATGACATCATCAGTTTCCCAACCCACTGCTACCAAAACAGAAAACTCTATTATGCACGCAAATCAGGAGAACCAACCTAGAGGGGAAAAGCAATTGTATTGTTGAACTACACGGTAATATGTAACCGAATGGAGTTAAGTACAGAAAACCAGTTTCCAAGATGAACAATTTATACAAAGTGAAGCTCAAAAGCTTCTACGACCACCGGCTACCTGTATCTACTAATCATTCTAAAACCATAGACGATCACCCGTACCATCTAGCTATATCTAGTCAATCATATAAAAGCACATATAAAACCAACTACAACACTATATTACAGAAAAAATTTAGGAGAAAGTAATCCAAAATCCTAGACATGAAATGCAAATCCACGTAGTAAAAACACAAAAAAAGAAACAAGAAAATAAAAACTATGAATCAATCAATTCTTCCTGTAGGCAAAAAGATGAGAAATAAAACACTCACAGCCTTGCGCAATTTCTTGATCAGAGCCATTGGCTTCCTCTTCAAGCCTCTCTGAAACCTAAACATGAATAAACAAAACTATCTTATTTTACAGATTAAAGGTCGTAAAAACAAGCTTAAAAAAGAAAAAAAAATCAACTAAGGTTAATAACGAGATGTAACCTTCGGCGGGCACGAGCAGGAAAGAGCTTGACGAGCTCATCAGTGGACATATCCAAGAGAGCATCGAGATCGACACCTCTGAAACTGAACTTCTTGAATGTTCTCTTCTTCGGTATCCCTGAAGCGGCAACATCGGCTTCCACAGCCGCTAAAAAAAAAAAAAAAACAAAACACATAAAAAGCGACATTGTTAAGACAGTGTTTGGATCCCGAGTAAACTGAAGGAAACGATCTGGAAAATGAAGCAAGTTAAAAGTAAAGAGAAATAAGTGGAGTGAGAGACGATGGTGAGACCATGGCTAGAGTTGAAGCAGCAAACAGCACAAAAAATCCTAAGCCGCGGGAGAGAGAGTCTGCGGTTTCTAGGGTTGGCGGATTGCTGTGTGAGAATTTATAGGGTAACCGAAATGGAAAACGGGTGTTTTATTTGAGTTACCCGGATTGGATCCGAATTTATTTGGCCGACAAAATGAAATTTTGAAATCATCTGTTTTACACTTTTACCCTTCATCCTGCCGGTACTTTTTCTTAAGAAAAAATTTTTTTCTTAAAAAGATTATAAACGAAATAGGCTTCTATATAGGGAAATTTTAAAGTTAAATTTTACAATTGATCCCTTCACTTTCACAAATTTGTAGATTTAATCTCTACTTTTTTTACCAGAATCTCTATACATTAATTAGATCAAATTAACCTTTTGAATTAAATTTAAAATTTAATTTAGTTAGTTTATACAATTATTTTTAAAAAATAATTTCTAACAAATTTAAAATTTCAATTTCAATATTTATAATTTTTTTTATTTTCAAGTTGTGGTTATTTTTATAATATATATATATATGTATGAACTTTTATGAATTATTAAATATGATCACAATTTAATCATAATTTCATAAAAATAAAGGATCAATTATACAATTTAACCAAAATTTAAAAGAAAATAAGTTAAGTAAATTCTTTGTGCTACAACCAAGCAACAATTTGATTCATTTCATTATTATGGGTAATTCATATCATTTGTAGTCCAAGAAAATCACGTATAAATTAAATACAATTCCTAACTTCATACTTAACCATTATTGATTAAATATTTCATGGTAGACTTTCTTTTGTTTTGGGTTGATCACAAATTGAAATTTTGAATTTTATTTTAGGGGACAAATCAACTTATCTTAACGTAAAATATTTTAATTTTACATAAAATTTTAATTATTAATTTTAATAAATTTAAAATATGAGAATAAATTATTATTTTTTAATTTGTTTCTCTCATTCTTGAATTTATTAAAATTAATGGTTAAAAAATAAATATTTTATTTTATGTTATTTATAATATATGTGTGTATATTTTATAGACATTTATATATTATACAAAACCGTTAATCTCTCCCCTTTATTTTATATAATATATATATATATATATACATTAATGTGATTCCTAAACACCAAGCCCAGTTGTCACTTTGTTTGATGGCAAGGTTAAAAATGAGAAAAAATGAAAAAAAAATGTTAATTTAATTATTAAGTTATAAAATACAAAAATTATGAATCTAACAGTTGGATTAACAATTTTTCATTTTCAGCTTTTCCCATTATTCTTACCAAACAAGCATTAAAGAGCCAATAGTTTGCTGCTTTTGATTTTCAATTTACATTTATAATTTGTACTATGCGTCCAACTTGAACATTATTTTCTAACTAATTGATTGAGGTAATTTTTTTTTTTTTATGCAAGAAGAAAAGAATTCAAACCTAATTGTTCAAAGAAAAATATATGCATTTTTTATTAAATCAAATACCCCGAATATTAATTAAAATATTTGTATACTGTTATCTACAATATAAAAAAGTGGCAGAACAAACTTGCATCAATATTTTGATTTTTATCATTTTTAAAGAATTATTATTAATTCTTAGGGCTGTAAACAAACTTAAGACATAGTTTATAAGGTTTAGCTTAAAATGCTTACGTCTACGAGAAAGCAAAAGAAAAAAATTTGATATGAATAAATAAATAAATATTACAACCACTGATGTAATTTCAATTTAACCACATTACTTTACTTTGTTAACTCAGGATGTGGTTACAAAGCAAATAATTTTTGTATAGATATTAACAAAGGAAATTAGTTCTAAATTCTCGCAAAATTTTTAATTAGTCGATGATTATATATGTATTCACAATTTCACATATAAATCGTAAGGTGTTTTGTATTCGATCTTAGTTTGCATTAAGAATGGATTGGTAACTTATTTTCCTAAAAGAAGTTGTGAAGCCAATAAGAACTGAATTTTGTTGTGCGCTAGCAATGAAGTATATATAATCGTGAATTAATTTTGTTGAATGATTCGTTGAATAAAGATAAACTATTATGACTTGCACTTTGTAAGTTTATATCGATTGGTCAAGGATATAGTTGTAACAAGAGTGAATAGCATAAAAGTCGAACCTGACCTTAGTAATAGACTAAGGGGTGTTTTTTTTTTAAAAAAAAAAAAATTAGGCATATACTCCACTTGTTTGTAGATTAATACAAATTTTATTATATTTATCTTGATTTTTATGTAATACTAAGTACTTATATATTCGTCTAAGGCTTTGCTTTATAAAAATAATTAAAATGATAGTAATGAAAAAATTGACAATTTGATGATTAGATTTCACAACCATTTTTCTATTTTATAACTTAATTATTATATTAATAAATTTTAAATTATAACCATCTTCTATCATTCATGCTAAGTAAGGCTTAAAGGTATGAAGAATTGAAATTCTACAAGTTATCAATTCAACAGCTAGTAGTTAAACTTAAAGATGTCTATAGTATTTATATTTGAAAGCTTTCATTTTACTTTGAATTCTCATCAACTCCTTAATTGGTAAGACAAAAGATATTATAGATATACTTATATAGTAAGTACAAATAACAAAAAAAATTATTGAAATTCACACATGGGAACACCAATCAAGGCATTGAAGATGTTTAGTTATCATGTTCTTAATCTTAAATGATTCTTTCCAATTCTCTAAGGTTACAACTCTTTGTATGAAAAAAAAAAAAGTTTAACATTGAATATTCTAATCCATATAACAAGGAATTGGATTTAAGGTTACAATTCTTTGTATGAAAAAAAAAAGTTTAACATTGAATATTCTAATCCATATAACAAGAAATTGGATGGTAACTTGATGGTTCTATTGCTTTATAGACTATACTCATTTGGTGTGGTTACATCTCCTAGGACAATGACAATGAGAAGTATACATAAATTAAAGTTTCATATATATATTGCTCTAAACCAACATTCTCTTTTGTTTGCAACAACAATTTGTGTTTCTTTTTAGTTGATTAAGTTAATGGAAGACTTATATTTAAGTTTTGTAGTGTTTTATTGCATAGAAATGAGGAAAAAAGTTATCAAATCATATCTATAAGTGCATGTATCTTGTCATATAACATCAAAATTAAAATTACTTTTACCAATAATGTAGGTTTTACATTAAAGCTTTTAATTTACTTTTTACATTGTTGTTGCATATTTGCATCCCATGTTCTAGATAGCAAATAAAAGGATTAAGAGTCATATGTAAACTAGTTGGGATAGATGTAATGCATAATAAAACCTTATTTAGGTCATTTTGATGAGATATGATGCCATGGTATAATCAAAGAATGAACAATATAATAAGTCAACAATATATCATTCTATCATGCATTTTAGCTTGATAATTTTGTGTATATGTGGTTGATAGTCATGAAATGAGAAGATTTGGTAGACATTAGATTCAGTAAAAATGAAGGTTTGATGTAAGGAAAACAATGTTAGACTACATTAGTGGAATATACAAGTAAAGCATATGTTCAAAAGTTAAATAAACATGCTTTAAATTGTTGTGAATGTGTAATTTCAATAAAAATTATCACATTCACAAACAATAGAGTTTTTAAATTTCACAAATAAATTTAATATAGTAACACATTTTTTTTGATATAGTCAAAAATTAAAGAAATAATTAAAAAAGTATAACATATAACAACTTCTTAATTTCATTGGTAAAGTTAAAAAATTACATTGTCAGTATGTAAAAATTGAACTCGAAATTTTTAGTTGTTTTATGTTCATGATTAACATATGTAATACTAACATTAAGCATAACAAAACAAGTTTTTTTGTTCCTCTTTCAATTTTATTTGCCATTAATTAGATAAAATATGTGTTGTAGGTTGTAACACATATCAAACATATCAATAGGACATGTTCAACTTCAACATCATTTCAGGCAATAGTTTTCCATTAAATTCTCAACCGATTTTCCCAATTATTGAAGCATTAGATTGCTTTGTTAATCTATTATCAAGTGAGATGCAAAAATTTGGGATTCATGCTTAGCATTCTCCTAAAATCATCAGGAACTACAATAACATCATGATAAACCCTAGTTTTGACCAACTTAGCTTCAAAATCAAATTCCTCACAAAATAATAGCCCAAAAAATATGTAAAAATATTCATTAGAAAGCTTAGATAATAAAATACATAATGAAAAAAACTTCACAAAATTTCATCAACTATAGCTCAAGTTATGCTCAAATCAATCGAGACCAAAAGCACACCAAAACTACCCAAAACATCAATTCTTCCCCACTTCCCATACGTTCCATTCCACCCCCTCATATCTTCAACCGTAGATAACACCTTATCGAACGGTTCACATTTAAATTTACGAAACAGACCGATCCGCGTGCTAGTTGTCTCGACCAATCAAATTTCATCTTATGGATACCGTCTCTCTCATTCTTGACTATTTAAATCCCTTCAATTCGGACACCTATCTCACCCAACGAAATTATCAGTACATTTCCACAGTGAAATTAGATCCGAAAGATCTATCTTCCTTCATCTTATCTTAAGATTTCCCAATTTCTGTAGAAACCCTAGCCTGAATCCTATATTCCCCCAAATTCTCCCCTCCCTTCGTTGACTAGCAAATGGCTACCGAGGAACCAACCGTAGCGGTTGACTACACACCCGAACCGGCGGAAGACAAGCCCGAGGAGACCAAAGCCGGAACGAAATCTGGCAGAGCAAAGAAAGCTAAAGAACCCAAAGCCAAGAAAGCAGCAGCTCCTAAGAAACCACGAGCTTCTCCTTCGCATCCTCCTTACGAAGAGGTATTTCATGATTCAAAATATTTGTTAATGTATTTTCTTTTGGAATTTTAGGTCTGATTACGTGTTAATATCTGATTGGTGTGTTATAGATGATCAAAGATGCAATCGTTACTATGAAGGAGAAGACAGGTTCAAGTCAGTACGCTATTACTAAATTCATCGAAGAGAAACAAAAGCAGCTTCCTGGAACTTTTAAGAAGCTTCTGCTTTTCCATTTGAAGAAGCTTGTGGCTGCTGGGAAGTTGGTGAAGGTTAAAAATTCGTTTAAACTTCCGTCGGCTAGGTCTTCGAAGCCGTCTACAACTGCTTCTGCTCCGGCCAAGAAGAAGCCGGCTGCTACAAAGTCAAAGTCTAAACCTGCTTCAAAATCCAAGGAAGGGAAGACTACAAAAGCGGCTTCTAAAGCTCCTGCAAAGACCAAATCTGCTTCTAAGACAAAGACTAAAGCGGCGGCTAAACCAAAGCCTGCTTCTAAGGCTAAGTCTACTAAAACAAAGACAAAGGCGGTGGCTACTCTCAAGCCAAAGACTACTGCAGCTGCCAAGTCAAAAGCTGTAGCCAAGCCTAAGCCCAAGCCTAAGGAGAAGCCGGCTAAGGCTGCCAGGACTTCAACACGGACGACCCCTGGGAAGAAGGCGGCTGCGCCTAAGCCAGCTCCGAAGAAAGCTCCTGCGCCTAAGAAAGCTCCGGCGAAGAGCGTAAAGCCGAAGAGCGTCAAGTCACCGGCGAAGAAAGCCACGTCGAAGAGAGGAAAGAAATGAGAAATAAAGGAGAGGAGAGAGGCTAGTCAATGTAGGGGTAGTTTTGTAAATTCGAGTGAAGTTTAGTGGGTGTATTTCGATCCGTATATATACCCATGAAAATATGACATCGGATCTTAATCTTTCTTTTTTAAACTCTTCTTTGAGTTTTCTATATGTTTTTTGAAGTTAAATTCCTAATTTCATTAGGGATTGTTAAAACAGCTTTTAGATGTAATTTTCAGTTTTCTGGATTATGAGATGAATTTTTTCTGCGTACTGCAAGTTTCGACCATCTATTATTCACCAATAAGATTGCTGCAAATTCAAAAATTAGGGATTAGATTTTAGGGTTGCGTTGCTTACTTTCAAAGAAAGTCGTGGCGTCTGAAAGAGGTTCAACTTCTTTGCGACAACACTGATTTCAAAACAGGGAAAACGAAGGTAGTGTAGGTGCCCCAGTAGCCAGAGTTAAGCGTCAAGTTGAAATTAATAAAATTGTGTTGAAAACTCATGTCTGGTTTAAGCTGGGAAGTGTTGAGTTTACCTGCATTGTAAGCAATTTAGCAGGTGCATTTATTGGGAATGAATTGCTACATTTTTATGTCGGTGTTGGTGTCTAACCTAAGAACTTCTCCTAATTTGGTGGACAATTAGCACATTGAATTATGCTCGGTCGTGTAGTGCATAAGACTTGAATGCTTATTAACGTGGTTGGTTCTAGATTTGAAGTTCTTTTTTCCATTTTGGTAGTTGAGTTTTACTTGGATCTTACATGCTTTTTTGTTTACTTTTCTTTTTGTTTTTCATGGATTGAAAAACTAGTTATTTGTCCCTTTAAATACCTTTAGCTTCGAGTCGAGGATAAGAGATAGCGCAAAACGAATGAATAGACTCATAATTTGCAGTTGAAAATATGGTGCTGCATAGAATTGAATGTTATTGGCCCAAAAAGGGAAAGAGTTCTCTTCGTTTCATTTTTACATTGGTTTGTCTGAGCAGAATTAGTGAATTACTCTGCCAAAAATAATGAAGAGCAGGGATAGGGATTCTTGAATATGTGAAATACTTGTACTTCTAACTGTTATATGAATAATACCGGCTCTCATAAAATTTAGAGAGTGATCCTAGCTAGATTATGGCAATCGCAATCCGGAATACCATTATTCATGTTTATGGATAGGATGAGACCTACTAATAGCTTCGACTTTTTCTAAAACAACTAAGTCATATATTGATAAACACTTGATAAACATTTCACATTTGATGTCAGTGATTGACAAAGATTTAAATTTAAATAAGGAAAATAATGGGATGTTGTCTAAGTTTGCTGATAGTGATCTGCATTACACAATGATGCAATGTGCTCAAGTATCAATATGTTGTTCTGTGGTTGCAGGGTTAGTATTGAAGCAATGTTGGTTGCTCTGATGAAAATTCATTAAATGTTGGGTAATTTCGGGAATGAACATGAGGAGATGTTAAATATTGTCAGTTATTTGAATATGAAGTTAGTTCTCCAAGAATTTTGAAGTCTGCGAATCTGGATAGAACTGTTGAGAGTTAGTTACATGTTTAAGCTTGTTCTTTGGCTGGATACATTCCCCTCACTTGCCGCTGCTTGACTGTTGAGGTGTCTATTTCAATTTTCATCAGGTAATTGAATATTGGGAGGAGTAAGAAAGGCAAAGCTTCTAAAATTGATAAAGTGAAACTTTTGTTTTGACAATGCATTTATTGACATTCTGAAGATTTTAATAGAATTTAACAACTATTCTTTAGATTTTTTTTCATCTCATGCATTTCTTTGCCTAAAAGGAATGAGGATTTCCTTTTTCCCCCATTTTGTTATCTATCGTATACTGATGATAGTGTTCTGGATTTGTTGTTGGCAATATTGGTTTTTGTTATGTTTTCTCGTTCATATTCTGAGATATACTTTTTTTAGTGATTCCTATCTTTCCAACTTTGTTGCAGTGGTTCAGTTTGCGATACTTACAATAGCATCAATTTGGAAACTAGTGCTTGTTTCATTGTTTGTCATGTCATTATTAAAAATGCATTATGCACCTGATATTTACAGTTATGTGATTCAGGGGGGGGGAAGGAGTGTATAGAATTTTCTTACAAGGATTAAGAAAACTACAAGTAAGAACTGATATTGTGATTTAGCAGTCGTGGTGACTGGAGCGTTATTCCGTGTCGCTTTGCTTCTGATATTTCAGAGTGATGGTTAATGGTGATTTGTAGTGACAGTGAGAAACTCATTGGTATTGGATTACAGTAAACTGGTTTTTCAACTGTTCATCTGCACGTGATATGTTATATAATATTGTAGGTACTAAAGTATGCCGTACTGACGAAGTTGCTTGAGTGTTCAACATGTCACTGTAAATTTCATTAGTTGCTTCTGATTGGTGCCTGTTCTGCTCCAGCTAATATTTGCATTTTGAATGCTCTTCAACCCTTTTCTACAAGAATTCTCAAGCATGTCTAGTTCCTTCAACATTCTTGATTTGGACACCAATTGTAGTGCCGCCTGTTCATTTTGCCAAAGTTTCTGGTAAGGTGAATTTTCACGTCAGATATTTGTTTACCTTTCCCTTCAATGTCAGTCTTCACTGTTGTTACATGTTGAGAAATCCCCTT
The DNA here is from genome assembly GCF_002303985.1 of Durio zibethinus. The sequence continues at coordinate 7,032,175 of NW_019167893.1, forward strand.
CTAGTTATTGTGTTTAAATTAACAAGCTTGGGATGGCAATTGCTTGAAAGTAATGTAGCAATAACACCCATAGAGAGTAGAATGGAGGATCAGATTTATTTTTCCTATATCTGTAACTTTTCTGAGTGCCTCTACGGGTCCAAAGTTACAAATATCTACTAATTCTGTTACTATTCAAATACAAACAAATGTTTCCGCTTTTAAAGGAGGGTTCAAATAGTTTTAGAGTGCTTTCCTTGAATACTCTTAAGAAAGTGGTAACATTATAATTTTCCCCTATATTTTTTTGGGCGAATAGGTAATTGAACACAAACTTGTATATTTCCTTGTAGTGAAATAATGAGTAACTGAGTAACTTCTCAATCTTAATTTCCACTGAACTACTCTTTGTAACTTTTTCCCCTAAGCCTTTTTTGGTACAAGCGGAGGAAACCTATAAATCATTCACAAGTATACTTGCAGTTTAGCTTATAATATGTGTGATTTGGGAAAAAAATGGTGGATCAGAAAGGTAGGGAGCGTGTTGAAATGCTATTTTCAATATACTAAAGTTTTTCCTTTGAATTAAAAATTTTGAATGATTAACCAAATGCATTGATGTTAGAAAGAATTAAGAAGTCATATTCTTTTCTCTCTAGTGACTAATTTGTTTTGCTTAAGTGATTGACTGACGGAAGAAAATTATTGTTGATAGGAGCATTACAATACAAGAATATCTATGGTAGTACAACTGACTAGGTTCATTTCTATCACATAATTTGAGCCTAAATAAGTGAACAATAACTGATTAAATGACATAAGACTTGTGGCAAGAAAAAAAAAGAGATAAGTAGATGGTGCTGATATCACAGATCTTGCTATGGCATATCTGTTGCCAGGTATAGCTATTTATGTCATTGGTCTAATTTAAATTTCTTCTGTCTTAGCTGTCAGAGAGTGAACCTGAACAACTTAGAGGATTTAACTGTTGGCAGTGAGTTTTTAATCTAGGTCAGAGCAATTGCCACACTCGAGTGGGTTTCTTTTCCTCTATCTGGAGATATGAGCTTAACTTCCCGAAGAGATAAATATGCTTCTTTCGTGTATTGCTGTAGGTAAATTTTACATTTCATATCAGAGAGAAAGCTTTAAGGTTCTGAATGTTTTAGGCCGCTCTAATACCTGTTTCTAACAGTGAAGACTATATCTAAAAGAAATGGATTTTGAAAATGTCAAGGGGAGAAATCGTTGCTCCAGTGCTTTGGCATATGATTGTAAGCTTAATGGAAACAGCGAAAAAGATACTATAGATCTTGTATGCAGAAGATAATTCCAAGAATTGAAGAGCATAAAACTTTTATACGTCTATTTAATAAGCTCATTGTATATAACTTGTACACCTGAATGCTTGAATGAGAAGTGCCACCCAGTTCATTCCTGGCTTTGAAATAATAACAAAAAAATATTCATAAAAGAACCAGCACTTTTTTGTTATTATCATATTTGTTTTGTTTGTTTCTAGCTTGAAATCTAGCATCCATATTCTTTCTTTTGTTGTTGTTGTGCACTGTTTGTGGATGCATCTAAGAAAATCTTTAAATTTGGTAACAGAAACCATGCTCAGTCTGAATTAATTGAATTGTGAAGTAAAAAAATTTAACTTGCTTGAGTTGCAGCTGTAATTGCTATTTCCTTTTCTTTTTAGTTCCCTTTCGGAGTTCCAGTATTAAGCCCGACACCTACTGATACTAGCAGATTATTTGAAAAACCCATCGTACTTAATGGAAATGTTCTGTTTTTCAGTTTCACAGTCTGAACCGAGCTTAGCTAGTAAAGGCACTTTTACACATAAGCTTCACGATCGTAATACAACCTTGGTAAACATTCTTGGTCATAAATATAGCAAAAGGTTTGAGACACCACCTTCTGCCTGCAATTTCCGTTGGTGAATATTCATGAGCTTGAAACTCCTTTAGCCATTCTTTCCACTTTCTGGATGGTATATTTCAGCTCCTGTTGAATATTTAATCTCGAAGGTGATAGTACAATGTCTTTCCAAATTGAACCGGCTTCACAAGCAGGGTTTGGATACTTGTAAAGTGCATATATCGAATCTGCTTCTTCATTCAGCCTGCCCACCTTCTTTAAGCAGCCAATCTCATCTGGATCAACTAGCAAAGTCTTGTCTCTGTCTTTCCATCCTATCAACTTCACAAACATTTTTATGTCAATGTTACATATTTGATTGCTGAGTAATTTTGCTGGCAAAACAAGTTTCTGCTTCTATTCCTGTGTATTGCGGCTATCTGACTGACAAGGCATTTTTTGTCTTCCTCCTACATTTTAGTTTTACGACTGTAATGCAGTAAACAAGGTTTAGCTGGAATTTTGCTTTATTTAGGTTAACTTTTAACTCAACTTAGTTGTCTTTGATCAATGAGTCAAAACCATTATCTCCACAATCTACCATCAGACAGTTGTTTAATCCTGAACAAGAAAATGCAAGTTTGCATGCCTAGAAAAAAAATCATATTTGTAGAAAACTACTTTAAAACAATGAGATGGCTATTGTGCATACTAATATGATTTATCCAATCAATAGCAGAGAGTTAAGCCTGCAGCCTGCTTATGGTGTTCCTGAGCAAGGGTTGATGGGCTTTAACAGAAAGCCAACTCTCCTCATCTAATTTAGAACTAGCCACTGAACTTCCTTATTGAAATGTCAAACAATGTACAAACAGCAGCACTTAATGAACTTATACCTACTTGAGTGATTAAAGATGGGTCCATTCTAATATAACCGGGCTCAGTTCCAGCTGTTCTGAGCCTAGGTTCCAGAGTTAAAATTCTTAAGGAAACTATGATGTTCCTTTCAGCTCTATGTCACCTGATTAAGTGCCCAAGGAAACTAGAGAAATTAAGATTGAAAATGAGGGATGGTGAATTCACCTTAGGTGGACCTTCCAAAGCATTTGTGCAATATAGCCTGGCGTTGTCAACCAGTTGGCAGTATGTTGGAAATGCATTTGCAAATCTCTTGTGGGATATCAATTGTGACTTCACCCTTACAGCTCGTCTACACATTATAGCTCTCCTGAAAATATTGAATTCCTTGATAAAATCAGTATCTCAGGTTAAAAGGAAAAGACTTCTTACTACGTAGTTGAAAAATGAAAGTGTAAGACAACCAACTTATTGTTTTTCCCACGTGTTCCATACCTTATGCCTCTAATAACCGCCAAATAGGCTTCACAGACAACTCCAACCAGCTCTATTCTATATGGCTTCCGCTTTTTCCCTCCTTCTTGCACTTGATCTTCTTCCTCAATTTGTTCCCAGTAGTTCTCAGTTACAGTCCCATCAGGTCCTTGCCTGTAACCAACACCCATACGATATCGGCGGCGATGGACACATCTGGCCATAGTTATTGTTTGCACAACAAATGGTAGCCAGGAGAGAGTTCCATCCATGATCACATCCCGCCCTTCATTGAGTGCTGTCACCAGAAGGGATGACGCTGCATCTGTAGATGATTGATGCACCTGTTTGGAATGATTGTTATTGGTTCATAAGTACCAATAAATCGTTACAAGAGTTTAATAAAAACCAAGTTCCAGTTTGTTGATACCATAAGTCGTACTGTTATCAAATTATTCATATGCCTGTATAAAGTAATTTTTGTTGCTTTGTGCATTTAAGGTGGTCTTGTTTGTTTGGGTTGTCATATTCCTATAAGTCTATGATGACTTAGCAGACAAAAGAAAATGCAAGATTTATAACCATAGAATGTAGAGATACTTATTCATGAATGGACCAGCTACTAAATGCAAAGTGATGTGGAAGGCAAACTCTTATAGGACCACACGTGGCAGTGGTAGGATATTACAGGATATGGGAATACTGGGATGACGTTAATTGGTTACAGATTGATGGAAGACACTCCAACCTCAGAGTGGCTCACAAAGCAATTACAGGGGACCCTTGCATTACGGGAGGCAGGAAAATTACCTGTATCAGATTTCATTCAGGTATGCATTGACTAGAATGTTGACATTTAATATTTTCTGTTTGCAGTGTCGCTCAACCGTTTATCTTCAGGCTTCATGGATTTTAGGCTTTAAGTTTGAGTCTAGTTAATTACTAAAGTGTATGCGCAAAAAACAGAAAAGCAAGCTAGTATTACTTCTAAAAATTGAGGAAGTTTATTATATGAGATGTTTGATCTCAAAATTTTGGCCTAAAATGCAACAAGCTTATGTGACAGAGATGCCATTCATAGGAACCAAGTGGGATGAATGAAATGGGAAATGAAATGAAAGTCTTGTGTGATTGCAAAATTCCAGTTATACATAAAATCAGTATAACTTATCCGACATACTGGGAGAAAACTTAGTTTGTTTCTATTGTATTGAGAAGCCAGTTTTAGTCATTAAGCCTATGCCACTGAATTCATTTCCAGATGTGAGTCAAAGTATCCTTAAATAGATCCATTCACCCAACTACCATGCCACTGTGTGAGACAAGAAGGCCAATAGACCTGAAATGATATCATATGACCGATAGAATTTCAGTTTGCTAAAGAAAGGACTAGGTGAACTACCAGTTCCAAAAGTGGACGAGGCTGATAAAGTGATTCTTACTAATTCAGCTGTATGGACCATGTCCGCATGACCTTTGGAGCTGAGGGCTCTGTAGATGACATCTGTTTCTTTGAAGGCATCTGCTTCAATCACAACTGCATTTCCTGCTGCTCCAGCCCAGAATGGTCTGCTCACATTTTATAAAAAACACTCGACATTAGTTAATGTAATTTCTCATATTTACTGCTAATTTCAAAGCAAATTATAAACATATACTTGACGGAAATAATAGTCCATCCATACAATGGTTACTTGGAGTGGGAACAAAAAGAAGTAATCGTCTGTGTATAAACTGATTTTTTACATTCTGTTATGAATATCAAGTTTTTTGTTACTTAGATACTTTGAATTTCAACATACAATGTCTAAAAGCTCTCTAAGAATCTAGGAAGAAAATCTCTTTAAATGAAACAGTGGTTAAGTTGAATCAGGTATTCGAGTCTGCGTAGGGGAGTACTTGTATATCTTATTTTGTTTTTGTTGTCCTTGTGCATTTTAATCCTACCTCCATCACTTATAACATTATTCAGTTGGTCTTACTCTTAATTCGTTTTTGGGTACAGGGCTTACTCTTTGAGAATGTCCTTAAGCACGGTGCTCTTCCCAGCTCCCATCCCTCCTCCCATGAGTAGCAGCACTGGACTTCTATCACTGTGAGCCACTGGAGCCATCACCTCTGTACATTGAGAGTCATCTGTTGACGTAAGCCCCATTGCTTTCATTTCTTCCACCAATGTAGTGAAAACTCTAGCCACCTTCAGATTTTTTGTCACCCTCTCAAATCTCTGTTCTCTATATTAGAAAAACAAGATTATTTTTTTCTAGAAACAAAATGTTCTTCCATAGAAATCAGTGCCAGTTGCAATGACAACAATGATAAGAGGCTATATCTTGTCTTGCTGCATGATTTGCTTGAATTTTTTAAATGTTAATCAGACTCGTGGCTCAAAACATGGAGAAATACAATCAACATATGGAAGCATAGTTTTGGTTAACAAGCCCCATTTGTTTTAACTTTCACTCTTGTTCAAGATTGAATGCAATTCTCTTGTTGGATGTATTCAACTATCTACCTCATTTCGATATTCCTGAATAATTATATTATGATCAGACAACAACAAATTCAACAATGAACAGAAAAAAAAGTAGGTTATGTAATAATGCCCAACCTAGTTGCTGCCATGAAAATCTGCTTGAGCTTTTTCTTGGGTTCAGCATCAGAACTTAATACCTGAAACAATGTGGCAAAAAAACAATTCATTTTCATCAATCATAAAATTCTAACATTTATACATTCCCCCAAGATATATTGATCTTGATTACCTGACAAATCATAAGATCTGCATGGCTCCAATGGAATGCAAAATAACTAAGAATGCATCTCTCAAACTCCTCCAGGAGCTTAACAAAGAGCGAATCCACATCGGGCTCATTGGAGAAGAATGTATAAATATCTTCTTCGCAACCTTCGGATTTCCTGATGTATTCTGCTGCTAACTTGCAGAGCAAAGGGCATTCTCTTCTATCTTTAAATCCCATCTGCCTAGCTGATGATGTAAAGGAAGATATGAAAAAAAAATGAGAGACAAAATTAAGGGCTTGAAGGATGTAATAGATATTAGGAGAAGACATGGGGATCATGTAATTTAATTACCTACGTAGTGAGGGAAGCGTTCGAGCTTTTCAATGCGGCCATGACCTTTGTCCCTTGATCTTAAGCGTGGGATGATCTTTTGATCCCTTAGCTTCCTGAGATGATACCGCAATGCTGCTGCAATGATGAAGCCAATCGAAGAGGCAACCATGACCTGTGTGAAAGTGGGTTTGCTGTTATAATCTGAAGAAACAACGGAAAAAAGGGCTTGTAAACGATTTGTGATTTGAAGCTTAGTACTTACCTCTCTGTATGTCTTAAAATTCCAAAAACTATAATTTAGATCTTCTTGGTCTGATGATAACCCCAATGCGAGAAACAAATTTGCCATTACTCCTGGCCTTGAAGCTGCATGCGCATGTTAATCGTTATATCTGTTTAGAGGCAGTGGTAATTAAAAGGCCATGGATCTTCATTGAGATCAAGATCCAGCACTGACACATGTAATAAGCTCATTTCTTGCTACACCTAAATGCATGGCAACACATCTCCCATACTCTTATTAACCCTTTTTTTTTGCTATTTATGCTAGCTAGGTAACTAAATCCATCAGCTTCAATAGAATTTTTGGGGTGTGGAAATGGAGGACAAAGAAAACATGTCAGCAAACATATTATCAAATGCAAACAAACTGTGAAAAAATTAACTTCATTAAACTTGTAGCTTCTTCATGAATAATAACGTAATTATTTTTAATTTTATTCTATTCTTTTATTTTATGAACGGCACTTGATTAAAAGATCAAGTAACATTTCGATTGAATAAAGATTTAATATTAAAATTAATATCACACAAACACGAAGTTTAATTAGTTATGTTTCTTATGAATTAAAAAAAAAAACTTATTTTCCTTGTTACATCAGTAATATTTTTGTTCCGTACTATCCTGCTCCCTACTCCTTTTTTTTTTTATAAAAAAAAAAAAATTTCTCTTTCCCAATGTTTTCCTTTTTTACTTTACTATTCTCTATAATTGTTCAAGTTAATTTTTTTTATTTTTTAAAATAGAAATAAATAAATTTCATTAATCATATTATCTGTTCAATTCAATTTGAATCAAGTTTTTGATAAAAATGTTCGTACTTTGACTTGTTCAAATTTGAAATACTATTAATTAATAATTAATAATTTATTTTAAATTTATAAATATATTTTAATATTTTAAAATATTTTCGAGTTATTGTCCAAATGGCCAATGTTAGTTAAAAATTTCAAAAGTCCAATCAAAACTAGTCCAAAGCAGCCCATGGCGCAGGGGACCCGAGAAAACACAGATCCGTGTCCATATCCACTTACATTTGAGTTGCGGTAATTACATAAGATCCGGCTGTTGCAATTCCCCGGGGGGGGTTTTTAATTCTTCACCGAACCTCCAAAACCCCTGAAATATGGACGCCAAAACGACGCTCCGCTTCGCTTCTGCCGCTAATGAAGCTGCTCTATCATCTTCTTGTTCGTCAAAATCTACTCCGATAGGTAAACTCTCATCTCTCTTTGATCCCCCTCAAAAACCCATTTTTTCTAAGAATCCCAAATCTTCAACCCCCAACAAAGAAACTGTTGCAAGCCTGGGCCCACTTTACAAATCTCTCAAATCAGGCGCCATTACTCCCAATGAAGCATTGCATTTGTTTGATAAAATGACCCAAATGACGCCCTTTCCTCCAATGTCATCATTTAATCTGTTGTTAGGTGCCCTTGTTAAGATTAAGCAATATAATCATGTGGTTCTGCTTTGCAAGAGATTGGATTCAATTGGGTTTTCACCTGATTTTATTACCCTGAATATTTTGCTTAATTCTTTATGTCATATGAGTCGAGTTAGTGATGGTTTCTCTGTTTTAGGTAGGCTTTTTAGGTGGGGTTATAGGCCAAATACTGTAACTTTTACATCTCTGGTTAAAGGGTTTTGTATTGAGTATAAGATTGGTGAAGCGACTAGGTTGTTTGGGAAAATGGTTGTATTTGGTTGTCGTCCTTGTGTTATTAGTTATGGAACTTTGATTAATGGTCTGTGTCGAATGGGGAGTACGAGTGTTGCACTTAGGTTATACGAGGAAATGGTTAGTGGAAACGGGGGTTGTAAGCCTAATGTTATTATTTATGGTAGTATTATTGATGGCCTATGTAAGGATGGTATGGTAGAAAGGGCGAGAAAACTTTTTTTGGAAATGAAGGGTAGAGGAATTTGTCCGGATGTGGTTGTTTATAGCTCTCTACTTTATGGTTTTTGTTGCGTAGGTAATTTGGAGGAGGCTAAAACTCTGTTTATGGAGATGTTGGATCAAGGTGTGCAGCCTAATGTAGTCACTTTCAATGTGTTAATAGATGCATTTTGCAAGATGGAGAAGTTGGAAGAAGCAAATCGTTTGTTGGATTTGATGATTCAGAGAGGAGTGGATCCTGATATAATCTCGTATAACACATTGATTGATGGGTATTGCATGGCCGGTAAGCTTGATATTGCAAGGGATCTGTTTGTTTCCTTGCAAAGTAAGGAGAATGGACAAGATGTTGTTAGCTACAATATAATGATCAATGGTTGTTGCAAAAAATGGAAGGTTAATGAAGCTATGAGGCTTTATAGGGAAATGATATGCAAGGGGATTGAGCCAACAGTTGCCACATATAACACCTTATTGGCTGGTCTTTTCCAGACAGGCAAGGTTGAAGAAGCAAGAAAACTGTTTTGTAAGGTGCAGCTTGATAACGTTAAACTCAATTCTAGCACCTATAATATCTTTGTGAATGGACTTTGCAAAAATGATTGTGTCTCAGAGGCACTGGAACTGTTTCATAAGTTAGAAAATTGCAAGTTTGAATTTAGCATTAAAATGTTCAACTCCCTTATTGATGGGCTGTGTAAAACAAGGAAGCTTGAAACTGCTTGGGAGATATTTTATGGATTGCCAAACAAAGGCCTGGAACCAACAGTTGTAACTTATTCTATCATGATCCATGCGCTGTGTAAAGAAGGGCAACTAGAAAAAGCGAATGATTTGTTAATAGAAATGGAGAAAAAGGGTTGTGCTCCAAATGTTGTCACGTTTAATACACTTATGCATGGTTTCTCCCAGAATAATGAGAACCAAAAATTGGTGGAACTTCTTCAGAAAATGGTGGAGAAAAAATTGTCACCTGATGCATCCACTGTCTCTGCAGTTGTAAATTTACTCTCAAAGGATGAAGAATATCTTGAAACTTTGAAATTGCTTCCAACTTTTCCTGTCCAAGGGCCAACTAAATGATACACTGAAACTTGGGTTGCATGCTTGAGTGTCGGTCAAAATTATTAAATGGACAACTTCCATAGAAGCTTAACACATTGAGTGGAGGTTTCGAAATGTGATGGCTTGCCCCCAAGTCCCAGTTTGTGCAAAACCATCTATAATGGAGATAAGGTTAGCCTCTTCAAAGGAGGGAAAAGATGGATTACAAATGCATAAATTTGTGGCTATCGTGCATATATGAGGCTCAACTTCTAGATGTTTGTAGAGAGACATGAGTGAGGTCATGAGCAGACATATTAAAGTTGAGGGTCTCTTGGACAAAAAGAAAGCTACGGCCTATAGTTACCTTCAGGTACAGTGACCTGAAATGCCAGTGCTCCAATTGTTATGGAAACTTCTTTCCCAACAGGAATAGATCTCAGATGTGCTCTGATCACCAAATGTCCTATACTTGTTTGTATTGTGAATGATGATAATGGCTTACACACATAATTGCATCACTTTTCATTTGAGTTTAAACTCGAAAGTATGAATATTGTCATGTTTTAGCACCAGCTCTTCAATGTTAATGTTCCATTTGGTTTATGCTTTCAAATCCGGGAGATTGCAAATGCAGTATGTGTATATGTCACAATATTTTTTGAAAGGGTATGTAGAAGTAATAGTTGGTTTAAACTATATTATTTTCGAAGTGGAAATAATGTGATTTTTGGTTGATAAACATTTAATATGACAGATGTGTGAATTCGTTCTAGGCTTCTAGTATAAATAGTGTAGTAAGAATCTCCTTTGTATTCTGGAGTGGGGACGAGGTTACTTGTTCAAAATTTTTTTTGATGACAGTTGCATGTTTGTGCAGTAGTTTTCAGTGAACTCAGGTGAGAAACTAATCTGTCTGAAAAGATGGTGAAATTTGTCCACGTACTTTGGAAATGACCTTTAGATGCAGTATATAAGCCCTGCACTGCAATCAATATTCACTTATCCCGGTTCAGGTTGAGATCATAAAAAGTTAAATAAAACGAAGTCTTGCCATTTGATATAGTTGTGAAGCTTAGGAGCTCTCCAGAAAAGCCATTGAACCTGAATGTCCAGGAGGCACGGATCTTCTGTCTCTGGCAAGGCTACGTCAGTTTTTGATAGACTGGTATGTGAACCTACTTACTGTGTGTGCCTGGATAATTGATAGATTGATCAAGGCTACAATAGATCTTGTGAATTTCTGTGATGCTTCGATAACTTTTCCGAAAGCAACACAATAAAAGCCTATCGTGTTTTGTAGAAAATCATGATCCTGTTCACAACTGAATCTATTTTAAGACATCCTACGTATGCTATTGATTTTGGTTGCTACTGCTATTCACTTTTTGATGATATAAGCAAACCCTGAGAGCTATTAAAAGGAGCACCATACCAATTGGCTTTGATTAGGTTGTCTCAGGTATATATCTATATATATATATATATATATGGTGTAGGACTAAAACAGGACGAGCATTTTTCCTACCAACCGTCTAAGCCATGCTTGCACTCATAATGCAGGACAGAAACCAAAAATCGAATGTTTGGGGAAATCAGCCTTGTTATCAAACAAGAAGGGGGGGGGTGGGGGTGGGGGTTGTTTTCTGTCGGCTGGGCTTAAAACACAAAACTGTTAGATAAATCCTACCTGCTAGGTTCCATATTTCATGTTTTTATCTCTCTTCAATGATTTTAAGCAGTGCTCAGCAATGGAGACTTAGCGACAATGGACGCTCTTACATGCTGTTACCCTGAAAGTCGCCTTGTCATAGCTAACCACCTTATTTGCATATCTGATAATTGCGCAAGTTGAGGCCTAAAACTATTAGTAATACTAATGCAGAATTTGGTCGATAAAAAATGAAAGAATAATGCAGCAAAATGTAATCTTGTAATAAAACTACTTCGATACCAAAATGTCGTAAAACTTCAATGAATGCGCTTTTGTCTTCGTAGTTCGTACATTCTTCTTGACAATGCAATGGGGGGAAAGTAGGGAGAACTATTATCACAGATTGGGATGGAGTTAGGGTACAAAAAGGGCTATGGGACAAAATCTTCAAAAGAATCTAAACTCTATAACCCTACTTTGCCTAGCTGCCTACATTTCTCCTCTGCATTACCCCACTCTCTCCAATGAAGTTTGAATCCAAATCATTTACAAACTTTTTGATAATCATTCACCATTTGTCCTGCTAATAATGACTACGATCTGTAGTTTGCAAATTTATCAAGTCATTAGATGCCATGCCGTCAGGGACCCACAGCTGTTGGGGACACCCCATGGCTGCTCTGAAACCCTGTCAAATTCAAAGCTTGTGCCTGTTGCCATCTGAATTTGGCTCATAATTAAGGCCTATGAGCTTTGGCCTCGGCTTAATAAAGTAGGTCTATATCTAACTATGTTTATTTTTCTGCACGCCCTCCATGATAGAGGGGGGTGAAGTATTGGGTCCTTACTTATTAATTTGTTCAACGTCTTGATCATGCAGTCGAATCATAAGTTTAACCTGGTTTAGGATTGGACATTCATTTTTAGATTCCTCTAGGCTTACTGGCTCGATCAATCTTTTCTTTTTTTTTTTTGAATTCGCAAATTATAACTGAATTTGCTATTGGCATATGAGTGATCATCAAGTTGATAATCAGATTCAGAAATATGTAAAAAAAAAGAAAAAAGGAAGAGGGATACTGTCTCTACAGGCTAACAGGACTGCTGTGTATGCTGGCAACCAATATATGCTATATATGAAGAAGGATATAGAAGTGAAGAGAATAATTATGTTGGCAAGAACAAGATAGCTAGTGGATATTTCTCTTAGGAGATTTCTTCTGTTAGCATCTTTTTACCAGGAAAACTTGAATGTCCATTTTCAACATAAATGATAAACTGTCCTTTTTGTAATCGATCGTACGGAGCTTTTTATGAATTATGATGTCTACCCTTGATCACCAACTTTTTGACAAGATCTTAAATTTCAGCATAAATTCTCACTCTCCCTCTCTGATCTCATGTTCTTGCTTTCATTGCGCAGCTGAGATTACATTCCCTGATCAATGAGGAATGCAGATCTAAGTGATGAAGGAGATCATATCATAGTTTTCACAGGATACACAGTTGCATAATCAATCATGCAGACCATGTGATTCTTTGTTAACTTGTACTGGAAACAGCTTAATTAGGGTCAGTCTAGTTTCCTTATAGCAACGTCTTGTGATAGTGATGCCCAACAAAATCTGTCTTTTGAATGGGATTTCATGTTTCTTGTTTGTATGCTTTTCCCAATGTCATTGGTGAGAAGTCAAAAAGTTATACAAATCATATGACAACCTTTTTTTTTTTTATTGCTTTAGGATGTAAGGAAGACTTTATCTAATCCAATTCACTCTGGAAATATTAGCCTGGTCATGTTGCTTTATATTACTAGGACATATATTTCTTGTTCTCTTTAGACTTGTCTAAAGACTTTGAGGATGTTACAGATTTTGCCACTCCTACAAATTACATCTGTGTGTTCACACGCATTTGTACCATTCCATAATAGGAAATTCAAATACCTTTTGTTACCGTTAGATTAAAACTAAATATGTGGCTGAGATTAAATATATATTACATTTGGCTTCTTTCTTTCTCTTATATACTGCTTTAATCAAATGCAGGTTCAGCAAATCATTTGATCCAAGTGGAAAACGTGAGAAAATTATCCTTTGCTCCATATTTATTTCCAAGATTTAATACAGATATGATACCTTTATTCATCCGTAAGTCACCGCAAAAATTGCAGATAATCTAAGCGCATGCAGGTTGGAAAATGAACTAGGAAACAACACTGATTCTTGAAAAGATGAAATACGATATGTTTTTAACTAGTTGAAGTAATTTAAACACGAACTGACAAAAGCGTGATGGTCAGAGTAAGAGTAAATTCAGGACATATTTCTTTTACATAGTTTAGTTCTGGTACCATTCTTTGAATCTCAACATGCTTCACACTAAGAAGACGACCGCAAATAGAAATCAAACTAGAGTGTTTTTTTTTCTGTTCACAATTCACAAATTGGACTTAAAAGCAGCAAGGATCAAATGTTACAAACATTTACAAATAGAACTTTGAAACAAAGAAACTTCCAAAAGGACATGCAATTTATTGAATGATATTGTTAGGACTTTGGAAAGCTATCTTTGTTTAAATTAATATTTCTTGCTTTTCATGGTTTAATAGAAAATAGAAATAAAACTATAGTTTTTTTTTTTTTGGTTGCTTTTCATAGTTTAATACTATATATGCTATATCTGTAGAAAATAGGTTAATATATGTTTCCAAGCTGCAAAATAATTGATTTGAATATCTATGAAAGCAGTAGATGTTCTTAAATCTTAATCAAACAGAGATCACCTGGTCATGGGGGCACCCCCAAACATAAAAAAAAAAATGATGAGCAGAAGAATTGATGACCTCTCATAGCAACTGCCAGAATTTGCAATATGGAATTCATACAGTGCTGCTGCAGTATATGCTACCTACTAAATGGTAATTAATGATGTGGCACATTAAATAGGGGTTTGTGAGTGATGAAGAACGATAACATGAAATAACTGCAAACCTAAATTAATTGCTATAAGATGACATGGTGCATATGGAGACATAAACTAAAATGAAGAACAATAACAAAATGAAAAAGGAGAAAAGATAGAGATTTTCATTGTTATAATTTTCAGTGCATGACTTTACAGCCCTAGCATGTTAAGGGGAAATAGCTCTTCTTTGATGTTATCACAACATAGAAAACACGTAAACAGACAAGGTCCAATGGTGGTTCCCCTCTTCCTTTTTTTTCACCTTGAAATCTTTGATCTCCAATCTCCATCTCCCGAAGTCCTATCAAATCTTACAAAGGAAGTACTTTGGTTCCAGTTTTTCAACCCTGTTTTCAACATGAGAATCCTAACTAACGAAAACATAATATCACTAACAAAAGTTTGATATTGTCTTCCATTGTATCTTTTACAAACTTCAATTACTACATGTTCTCTTCAATCGGCTCAAGGAGATGAACCTTCTGCAATTTTTTTTTTTTCCTTCTTAGTTCTGACAAACGCTCAAAGCTAAATAGCTGCAGCCATGGAACTACAGTTGCTGAACATATTGACAACTCCCGGCAGATCTGACCCACCTAGAATTTCGAGCTTCACATGTAAAACGGGCTCACATGGAAAAGTTTTGGGGTTTTTCATGTGGATTTGACCCACCAAAAGTTAATAAATCTGCCCCACCCGGTCGATAGAGCTTGGAATGAAACAAAGAAGAAGTTATGATGAATTCTAAAGGGAAATAATGGGGAGAATTTATAGTTCACTTTTAATCGTTTTCTCCATTACACACGTATACATAAAACTAAAGTGACAGCAACAAAGTTCTAGTAACTTTTATTCTTTGAAAGTCTCTGCAAGAAAAGTCCATATCGATCCACAAACACTCCAAATCCCAAAAACATAAACAAAAAACCAAAAAGATAGACGAAGACCGAGTTTTTGCAGTCAGATGTTCACATTGAGACGCAACTGTTTGCGACAAACATATTAAGGTATTAGGAAAATAAAAAAACCATGGAAATCAAGATATCGAATTCTACCTTTAAATTTACCTGTTTCAATTCCGGGGTTGCCAAATTCTGTCTAGTCTGATCCATTCCAACTCTACTTTCTGTTTGCATCAAATGAAGATATGCATATACTTTTGATCATTGAGACAGTGAAGCTGAAAATATATAGCGATTAAACCAAGTTGGGGGGAATGAAGCCTGGTCCGAAATCATTCAAAAGACATTTAAGATTCATATGAATGACTTCGAACCAGACAACATTCCCCGCAACAGTTCATGTTATAGATGTGAAATTAAGTGAAAAAGAAAGAGCTGGAGAATCAAGGAGAATTGGGAGATGGCAAAGTTTAGAGAGAGAGAGAGAGAGAGATGAAAATGGGATTAGTGTTTTTGATTTTGCCATGCATTATTTTTTTTCCATGGGGTCCTTATATACGTAGTGATCAGGAGAGATTCTTTCATGGGTCACATGACATGGAGTCCACTTTCTACACTGCCCCTAAATCCTGCTTTTCACATATAGGAGGAGGGAGGTAGTTAAAATTTATAAACATAATAAAAAATAATTTGCAATTTTCCAGTAAAAAAGCCAAACAACAATCTGTTTAATTTCGCGTCCAACATGTTATTGATGACTTTTCCTCTTGGGTACATATAGTTAATGTTTTTCTTATTCAAGCTAACTGTTGATATTCTATTAATGATTTTGAGGTCAACTCAAAGCAGCCACTTTTAGCCTCTAAATTAGGACTTTGGCACCGGCATTAGTCTAGTGTCAACTACTTGCTTTTCAGCAAAGAATTTTGCATACATACATACATATATTTATATATATATATATATTATGTTAGCTGCGAGTTAATCTGTCAAAAATTATTTTGATGTTTGAAAGGGTGTGATTTATAGTAAAACCTTCACTGTCATTAATATTTGATTTTTAGTAGCAATAAAGTCAGAAATTTTATTAGATCCATAACAAATCACGTCACAGTGTTTATGTTTGTAGATTTTATTTATATGTTTTTTTTTTTTTGCGAAAATTGTCATGAAAAGATAGGGTGATGGAGCCTTAATTGGTGGAGTTAATATATTAATCTTGGGGGTCCTGTTATTAATTTGTTCTGAGGGCATTGACCTTGTGTTTATTCTCAAGTCTGAAGTAAAGGATGATATGTCTTTTGCTTGCCACTTAGGTAAAGGGGATGGTGGAAGCCGGTGGAGAACCTTCATAAAAAAAAAAAAAAAAATTTATGGCATATGCAGCTAGTGTGATGCCAAGCTTAAATCCCAAGCTTAACACAGATTGGCTATTAAAGCTACAATAGGACTAACAGAACTAAAAGAAGAAAGGGAAATGGGCAAAAGAAAAATGGAATACAAAGTCACCAAAGCTTGGCAACCAGTTGGTAGCATGAATTTTTTATAAATATTTAGACTAAGAAAAGAAAAGAAAAATTTTGAGCACTATGTTTGAATTAACCAGTAAAAGTTGCTTTTGTTAAAGCAAAAAGAAAGATCGACCCATGTGTTTTCAACCGACAGCTTGAATTTTTTAGAAACAAAGTCTTAGTAGCCTATTGGGAATATGAAGAGCGGTGGATTTTTGTCAGTAGAAACCAAGTATAGATACCTAAATTATTCAAAGAATAAGGAGGGATTTAGTAAAATTTTCTTTCGATATGAAGAAAAAAAAAAGTCTGCTTGTTCTTCTATTTTATATATATATATATAACCTGGCCTTACCTCAATTGCATCTGCAGGGATTAATTGTAAACAAATGAATGTGTAATTATATATATGTATATTATTACTTGTTACAATGTAAATATATATGTTATACACAGATTTACCAAATGCAAACAGCTTTATACCCTTATTCAGTTACTGTATAGGACTAAAATTCTGTAGACATGACCGAGTATCATGATAATCTCTACTTTTGTGGATACTTGATAGCCCGCTGTTATATATCTGTTATTGAAGCTTTAGCCTATGATTGCATGCATGGACAAAGGTGAAGCAGCAAGTAAATATCAGTCTAAAATACAAAGTCAAATGGCTTCAGAGCCATTGCTATCATGAGTCCATGACATCAGAATACAGTAAATCGTATATGGAAATTTCAAAATATTCTTGACTATTATGAATTTATAGATATTTGCAGAATTGCATGAAACACATCCAATATTAAAAATTCAGTTTTTTTTTGTAATAACATCAATATATACTGTAACTTCCATGCTTCAATTTTAGTAGAAATGATATTTTATTTTTTTGTTTCAAACAAGATAGCTACACTTACAAAAGAAAAAAGGGCAACTTTTTTTTACTACCTTCTTTTTATGTAAGGAATGATCAGTTGAAACAAAAGCTTCCTTTTATCTTGTGTAATCCCAATGCATATGCATCATAAAAAGTTGATGATCCCAATAAGGCAATAGCGCTATATGACCTACCCAAAGGCCTTCCTTAGATTATGAAAGAAGATCGATTTTAACTGCAAATAATTGTGAAGGCATGTCTGTCAATGTTTTTAATTGATTGATGTTCTAAAGATATGATAGTCTTATAAATGAATCTGTTGATTTAAAACATTTTGGCAGAAAACATAATTTCTTCATTGCAGACTATTAGGCATACTTGATTAAATTATTTACAGTGGAACATCAAAAATGAATTCTGAACTACCACAAGGATGGGATGTATCAGATAAGAAAGCAAAGGCAATCCAATAGTTAAACAATTATGAGATCCAGCTAAGGGAACTCTGTATTATCACACCCCCTGTGGACATTAGTCAGTGTGTGGATTTCCACCATAACATATAACATCAAGAAAAGTTGAATAATCTGCTAGGGAATACGGCCGAATCCTGCTTGGCCCAGAAATCTGCATTTTGTGAAGAAAAACTTGCATGATGATTTTAGTCTCTAGTGGAAAATTTTGGAGTCCTTTTTGGGCCCCTTTGTTGTTTTGGAAAATACTGGCAGAATAGCTTCCAAAAACCAATATATTAATCTATCACCAATCAATGAAACTCAAAGGCAAAGGGAATCATCACAACTTCTATGCAGATTAAACATATCAAGCATCCCCATATTATACTATAGAAAAATAGCCATAAAAGTCAAACCAGCTTTTGGAATAGCATTCTGTTCCCACATTTCAAGCATGTTCTTCTCAAAAAAGTGTTGTCATCCCTATATAATTTTTTTAGTTGAGCTTTATAATCAATAAGATTTTCATGAAGCATCAATCTGTACCTGTCAAATTCCAAATGAGCATCTTTTTTTTTTTATCTGATTGCAGATCTTTCTTTAACCAGTATCTTTCTTTTTGCATTCACTCATTCAGATGCAGTTTTGTTACTTATGTCATGTCTTTACAAGATTATATATATAGGATCAACTTAGCTTTAACAACCAATTTATGAAAAAGTATTCTTGGGGCTTTATTGTCTCAATAAGGAAGGAAATTATGCAGAAACAACGTATTGAGAGGTTGAGATAAGATGTCATATTATTGTATCGATCTAAAGTTGATATGAATAGACATTAGAAGATTTGCAAATTTTTCAACAGATTGAACCAGCACTGAATCCATCAATGACATCCAGCCTATCTTCCCTGACAGTTAATTTCCTGAATTTTGGTGGTGGGAAATGTTATACAGAGTAAAACGTTGATATATCCTTATTTATCGTGTTATCCAGCACATAACTTTCTTGCAGGCTTAGCAACAAATGCTTGTTGTTCTAGATTGGAAACCGCTATATGTGTTGCTACTAGCTAGCATATACTTCTTAATTGATCAAATGGCCGGTGATCAGTCCTCATTGGTTTTGTCATCTATTTGTTGAAAGAACCAAGGCATGGGCGACAGTGTCACGGACTTTGGTGAATTCCGCCGATCAGGTGTCTTTACAAGCCAAATTCACGGAAGTCTATCATCTACACACTGGTACATTGATGTAAAACCAGTTTTACTGCATGGTTTTTATTCAGAAACTATCAGGTTATTTGATTTTGTTCATATATAATAATCTCTACAAACAAATTATAGTACCACAACTAGATTTAAGTTTAATTAAATGAATCAAAGATGCTTAGGGATTTACATGATCTAAGTTACATTTTGAACTATATATATGTATTCAGACTTCAGAGTTCGCCACAGGTGGTGGAGCTAGGCAAATTGATAAGAAATTGGGACATACATACAGGGTTTCTTTTGTTAGCCAATGAAAAAACAGTAGCATAAAAGCACGGTACATACATTAAATGCAAAGTATCAAAGAGAGAATAAAAGGAGAAGAAGGAGTAGCGCAGCTGAGTCAGTGCCACGTCTCCATCGGGCATTGTTGGGGGGGCAAAATTAATTGGAGGAGGTGGTCTTGGCAGTACAAGCAGTAAGCGTCTAAGTGAATCAAACAAGAGAGAAGAGAAATAAATAGTTTTGCTCTTGCCATAACAGGACAAAGAGAAATAAAATCTGTTAATGTCAGCTGAGCTCAACACTACCTTTTTCAGCCTTTTGGCCATGAAATTATCAAGTAAATATTGCAAGGAGCAAGGACGAACTATACTTGTAACTGTGGATGGTAAAATTGCCCCTTTTCCCTCAGTTCTTCCCTTTATGCTTTCATGTATACTTCAAAATTAAAACATGTTAATAGAAAAAAAGGGTAAATACAATTAAGAGTTACAACTGCGTGTGTACAATTAGGAAGACAACTAGTGACAAATAACTAAGATATTTGCCTTTTTTGAAACAAAGGGCGGTTGATCAGTTAGATTGGCTTAAAGTTTCAGGTTTTTTATCTCGACCTCCTACAAAATTTGACTTTGTTCATGTGCATTTGGATTTGGAATTTCAAAAAATTTGACTTTACAATTATATAATTAGAGTATGGATTTCCAAAACCACATGGGATGTTGAATGCTGTTCGTAGTTAAGGTCCAAAAAAGTCAACATTTCATTAGTCTCATTCCAATATTCATATATTTTCATGGCAAGAAATAGGTTAAAGGAATCTTTACTATTCCAGCATTTAAATGTACAAAAGGTACTTTCTCTTTCTTTTACACAGGAGACGAGCTTAATTATTGCCTTTGCATGGTATTCCGCAGCTGTTGAAATTTTATTTTTAAAATGCTTTCCACAAAATTCAAATAGGAATTGATAAAAAAAAGAGCTCCTTTCATACCAATTAAATTAATCCCATGTATATAATGGAAAAAAATGTCATAGTATAACAAGTTTTACATGAAGCTTTTATAAAATGTGAATATAATTATGACAAAATATCAAGAGAATTATATGAAGGGAATTTGCAGTACAGGTGGCTTATAATAATAATAATTATTATTATTATTATTTTTTTGGAAGTTGGTAAGAGGAGGCCTATCGGATGCGCAATATTCATGCAAACATAACTTTTTTTTTGACATATTTCATGCAAAACAGTAGAGACATGCAATTAAGGGGGGCGTTAGGACATCTTTCCTGGATGTAATCATAGCTTAGTCAAATAGTCTTCACTTCTTTCTTTACTTATAAAAGCTTTTCTGCATGTCTACCACGTAGCTAGGTTAGATTTATGCGGTCCTGATTCGGTCAAAGAAGGTCGAGTTTTTTTTTTATCTTTCAAAGGCAATACTGTTTTGAGTTAATTACACAATTATTACTTACTTTTGAGAAAATATATAAATGCATAGTGATACATCTAATTATTATTACATGTTGGACTGAAACGGAAGGATTTTTTTTTTTTTCCAATTTAGTCCATTTTATCATGGGCCAGTTCTTATTTCTTTTAACTGCAGACAGACATCTTCCTGACCCACTTGACTTTGAAATACCCGACTCTCATGCGATTGAGCTGAAACTCAAACTAAAGCCCGTCAAACCTTCTCTTTTGAGTTTTTTTTTTTTTTTTTTTTTCATTATTAGATGAAATTTTATATATATATATATATATATATTTTTAAGTTTGATAAATCTCGACTGAAATTATTTAGTCTATGTTTTACTTGTCTCCAAAACGTGGTGACGAAGGTGCAGTCTACTTGGTTTAACCTCCTTTCTTTTTTCATTTTTATTTTCTTGAGTTGGGGGAAACTTGCATCAATTGTTGGGCCAAACACACAGGTGCCAGAAAATCAAACAATATTCTTTTGAACGCTCTTGCTTTAACATTATTGTGAAGGATTTTAAGGTACAAATGCTATAATATTATTAGCCTTTATAGTGCAAACACAATCCGATGCCCCTTGAAAATGGCTGGGATGGAAGTCTGCAGTGATTCGTCGTTGCTGTTGATGTAAAATCTGTTAAATTTTAGCTGATTAACTTGTGAAATGCTTCTACTCTGGTTGAACTGCTGTATTACCAATTAGGGAATTATTCACATGTTAACATTAATTAATACAAGGCTGTTCTCATTTACCCTTAACCTTTTTGCTCCAAATGTTGTTATACTGAATTGCTGATTTGCTAATCCTTGATCTTAGTTGGTTTTCTCTTTACTTAGTGATTCTTATTTGTGATTATATTTCTTTTTACTTCCTGTGGTTATTTCTTTTCACTGCTTGTAGTAGTCGAACAGTAGAAGTTCTAGAATTTAATTATTGACTTGTGCTTATTATGGATGGATTACACAATGCATGCAAATTCCTCTATCATATGTTAATGCTGTAATTGGGACATCTGGTGCAAATGTAAGCTATATGCCCCATGCCAGTGCGGCAGCTATAGCTGTACAGGAAACAGGAGGTGTGCCTGGCAGCCTGGATATGACTGTTGAAATTTCTGGATCTGCCCCTGAAGTACAAGCAGCTGAACAATTGATAAAGGTACTATGGCTTGACAATTTCAGACTGCATAATAGTTGTATATATTATTATTCTTACTAGCTCCACTGTTGTGTTGAATCGCTTCTCCCCCCTGCTCTCTTTTTCACTCCCCTCCTTTTTTCCCAAGTTTTCCTTCTCTCTTTTCAACTTTTCCCGAACATAATGGACTTTGAAATCCTTTATTTGACTTCAACCAATCAGAACATTCAGTTTTGATCAGTATCAAAACCAACAAATTTTTTTGTTTCCTTTTTTGCCCATTTAAGCTCCTTTTAACATTCAGTTGTGATCATATGTATGTTACAGAACTCTATGGCCGAAGCTGCAAGCTCTCTGCATAGCCTGCCAGGTGGATCAATCAATGAGGAGTATAATCCCAATCTGGCACATGCTTCTGTTTATGCATCTGCATCTTCTGATGCCAGTGTTCATGTCAGCCATGCTCCAGCCTGAGACTATGGTTCAGTCTATGGCACTGATTATGGTTGTTGAGATAGTACCTGATAACTTCAGAGTTGGAATAGGAATAGTTGAGGATCCAAACACTCATCACATTTGTGTAAAATCTCGCACTCCTACGTGAAAGAGGAAGACTGATAGCGGTTGAAAGATTTCAACGGAGAACTCATTTTAGCGTTCCTTATTTTTATTCTTGTACCAAAATTTCAATACAGGGAAACGATGCACCAAATCAGGGCAGCCTTACCCAAGAGAATGAGCTGTTTATTTATTATTTTGATAGAGAAAAGTGATTGGAATCTGATGGCCTAAGGGAACCCGGTCATCCATATAAATTGTTGATTCAGTGGAAATGTTTGTTTTGCGAAGATGACAAGGGCACAAAGCAATTAGAGCACGCAGCCCCAAAAGATATAGTTTAACCAAAATGATCTGAAGCTGATAGCATGTTTGTTGAAAGCTAAAAGGATTGAAAACATGAGACAAGGAGCTCTAAAAATTCTCCATAGGTATTCACTTATCTAAGGAAAACCTATAAACACAAACTTTATCTGTGTCTTTCTAAACTAGAGCTAACAATTGCAACTCTAAAATTTTGAAAAAAACTATTTTTCTGTCTGCACAGTAAAAAAAAAAAAAACCTTGAAAATTGAGTTTCTATATGGGTGCTGTACATGTAGTTCTGAAATGCCCGGTTTGATTGCAGCGACTGCAATGCACCATCCGTTTTGCCCGACCAACATTTTCTGCACGAGCTCGCCTCTTCCTTGGTTTCCCAGGCTTCTGAAGCGGCTTGGGTGGCTTTATAATGACCTCAACTTCTTTATCTCCTTCATTTGGAAATTGTTCACACATCTCTTTCCAAAGGGCTTTATCAGGAACAGGGTGTATTTTATTGGAGTATGCCTTACGGTAACTTGCCACTGTGAAACAACTTTCTGTAAACCTATACACATTTTGTCTACAAGAAAGGAGAGCAGCCACAGCATGAGCACATGGGAGTCCACTCAGCTCCCATCCACGACAATAACAGCTTCGTGTGCGAATATCTACTACAAATGCTCCTTCATTATGGGTTTGAACCTCGAATTCGGCTTCATTTGCTTTGAACACTTGGTAAGTGTATGCACGCTCAACGGCCTCCAATACAACCCTTTCCGCAGGGGGAACAAGAATGCCTGTCCACTGCATGCTTGTCTCGCGACGCTCGTTGAAACAAGCCATCAGTTGCCGACGGATACACTCCATCATTTGAATTATTGGAAAGCCAGAGGCCTCTGCTATCCAAGAATTTAAACATTCCACTATGCTGGCAGTCAGGTGTCCCAGCCTTGTCCCTTCGAAATGTGCTGTGGCCCAAAAGCGAGGAGGAATATTGCGAATCCAAGTAGCAGCGTCTGGTGAGATTTCTTGAATCTCAATGATTTTTTTTTCAAACTCAATGCCGGTGAGCGCATAAGCAGCTTCCCAGAAAAGGTTGATAACTACAGAACTGTTGAACTCCTTCCGGAAACTGTCAATGAGATGATGCATGCAGAACCCATGAAAAGCTGTCGGGAAGTTTGCTTCTACAGCATCTACAACACCCTTCTGTCTATCAGACAAGATGGTAAGTCTTGGCATGTTCTCTGCATTAATCTCAAGCAGATAGTGCAACTCAGAGAGGAACCACATCCAATTGGCATCATTTTCCTCATTGACCACCCCAAATGCAAGAGGGAACACAGCACCATCTCCATCAAAACCACAGGCAAAAAGCATGCTCCCCATGTACTTGCTTTTCAATATAGTTTTATCAAGTCCAATAAGAGGTCGGCATGCATTCAGAAAACCATGTATGGATGCTTGAAATGAAATGAAAAGGCGTTGAAAACAGTTATCAGTGGGATCCCCATAAACCAGAGCAATACTTCCTGGATTTGTTCTTCTGATCATATCACAATATTGAGGGAGGAGGCGATAATCTTCCTCGAAAGAGCCACGCACAGCAGCCATGATGCGCTCCTTGCCCCTCCATGCTTGCTTGTATGACAAAGTGATTCCATGAACACGGTGAATCTCTTCCAATAACTCCTTGGGTTTATAATGAGGATTTTCCTTGAGGCTTTCTGCTACAGCATCTGCAACCCACTGGACTGAGGCTTGTTGATGACCAAGATGGGTAATCCCTCCACAGGTATGTTCATCATGGATGGTCCTAATGGTAAAAGTAGGAACACCAGGAAGTTTTGCAGCATGTATTCTCCAAGGGCATCCCTCACTCGCACATTTGGTAGTAAAACGAGTCTTGTCAGACTTTATTGTTTGCATCTCAAAGCGAAGAGCAATAGCTGCATCTCTCAGAGCCCTCCTACAGCTGTGGACATCAGGGAACTCTTTTCCAACAGCCAATTCATGGTTTGGCACTGGAAATAATGTACGGCACTGAAGCACAGGAGCACCAACTACCAGCTGTTGCTGTTGAGAAAACATGTCTGATGCAGGTACGAAACTCATTTCCTGATTTCGCCGCATGTCTGAATTTAAATTGTCCTGAAGATCCTGCTTCTCCACAAAAGTCAATTCACTACTATCATGCAAAGCAAACTCATGATTCTGAGCAACAGCAGGGAATTGATCATCATGTTCCTCAACATCAGTATGGTCTTTCTCAGCATCAGGGTAGTTTATTTGATCCATATCTAATCCATTCTCTTCAAAATTATGTAGATAATCAAGTGGCAGAGCTAGATCATTTGCATGTGTCTGACAAGTTGCTAGTTTATGATCATGATTATGTCCTGAACCCAAGTCATGATCATGAGCAGGCCTGGTAACCAAATCACAGTCACGGATCTGCTCTGGACGTAGTAAATCATGATTACCATTAAGAACAAAGTCGGCATTATGCCCTATTCCTACATATTGATTCTGCCGCAATGAGGAATCTTGATTTTGCCCTATCAACAACTCACGGTTTGCCATAACTCAAAAACTGGTAGCCTACCCTTTATAAATCCAAGCAAAATCTCAACTAACAACCAGAGGAAGCTCTAATCTGACAGTGATTTGGTCTCAAACAGAACCTGCTCATGTAAAAAGTATTTGTAAATAAACAATTATTTTACATAACTTAAAAAAAAAAAAAAAAAAACTCGTATTAAAAATTTGAAACAGTGTTTCAAACTAAACACAATGTAAAGTCATATATTTATAGGAAGCTAGTAACTCTAGCACCAATATAAACAGCAGCATTTACAAAACCCTTAGATTGCTCCTTAATGAAACTTCTTTGGGAAATCAAGAATCGATTCTTTTGAAAATTACCATGATCAAGCAACCACAATCGTAGCAATAAAAGAATTGTGAAAAAGGAAAATTTTTTCATAATCTATTGCAAAATGTCGAATTTACAAGAAAAAGAATTCAGCAGTAGCAACTGGAACCCAGTACAACTTAAATTTTCTGAAGGAGAAACAAAACGACATAATAGAAACTGAACCGTAGTTTTTTCTGGGCAACCAAACAAAAGAACAAAATGCAAATTGCTTTCAGTTTGGTCTTTTATCAAACACAACAAAACTCACCACGTGGGGCCCTCATAAACAACAAAATTTACATTCAACAAAAAAAAAAAAAACAGAGTTCAAGCTTCCAACACTTTCAAAGTACCAAAAAAAAAAAAAAAAACAACGTGGGAACTTCAGTTTTAAAAGGAAATAGTCTCTCTTATCTCTCCAAGCCAACCAAACAGTCGAAAAACAAAAAAATCTCACCGGAAGATAACTCTTCAAAGAGAACCTGCAAAAAAAAAAAATTAAAACCACGAAAAGGGTAGAAAAGATTTCAATAAATCAATGAAGAGAAGAAAAAAAAAGAGAATGATAAAAGATTAAAGGGTGATAGGGATTACATGGAAATTGAAAATTGAGCAGAGAGAGCCAGGGGAGGGTGTGGAGAAATTTGAAAGGGAGAGAAGGGAGAAAGAGTTGGCGGGGTTTGGGTAAAAAGGGGAAAACGGGGAAGGAGAAGGGCAAAGGAGGGGAAGAGCGAGTAATTGCAGGGGTAAAAGGGCAGGGGTTTTGGCTTGCGAGATTTTATATTTGAGGAGAGAAGCGAAGCAGGGTTAGCCAATTTTAGAGGGTATTTGGGTCATTCTGATCACCCCCAGCCCAGCATATTTTGGGTTTGTATTTATCAATTACTACACTATTTTCTATTAAAAATTTTACTACACTATTTATGTTTTTTTTAGAACTAAATAGTAGTTTTGAATTGAATAAAAAATTACATATTAGGATGCAGCTTGAAAAATGATAAGCCTCTCAAACCAAAAATAATTTAGTGTTATCCTTTTCTCTATATTTTGAATAGTATAAAACTTTCAAATTTAAAATTTTCATATTTAATCATAGAATTTTTAACGAATATTTTAAAGCATTTTTAGTTAAATTATTATTTTAATAATATTTTATATCAAATATAATAATTGATAATTAAAGTAGTGTGTTCCTTTAAAAAAATGCTTTTTTAGGACACTAACAATTTTTAACAAAACTTTTGATCATATTAAAAGCACTAAATTAGATATGTCAATTTTATTAAAATTTGATGAGAAACTCAATTTTTTATTTTAATAAATATGAAGATAAATATTAAATTTTCAAATGAAGATGGAAATTGATATAATAGAGTTGGGTATTAAATTTTGAGAAAATGACAAAAATATATATGATTTTAAATTTTTTATTGAGTACGGAAAGAAATACTTAGCATACATTTTGTGTTTATACCCTATACATATTTTATATATTTAATAAATTAATTTTTTATTTATAAATTTTATTTTAAATTTATTAGAACTAATATATTTGTATTTTAAAAATATATATTATAAAAATGTACAAATAAAAATAAAAAACAAAAAATAAATTTTATTATTACTATTTTTTAAAATATCACATATATGAAAATTATCTATACTCATTAATATCACAAGGATGAAAATAAGATAAATTTGAAATATTAATTGAAAATGAATGCAAAAATGAATATAATATAAAAATAAAAAATGAGAATAAAAATATTTTACCCCTTCAAACCCTATCCAATAACATCCCTATGGTAAATCTTTTAATTAATAGAGGCAAAAGAAATGGTGCATTGTCCGGATTTATTGTTAGGAAAATTTTATATGCTATGCTACATCACATAAAATGAAATTATTAACCAATGGTTTAATAATTCGAATAATTTTTTTCATATTTTTTTTAGTATTTGAAACTGTCAGACCACTAAAACAAAAGTCTAATATTCTGACAGCATAAGCACAACTTTCATAACCTTAATGCAAAATCCTAACACAAATAAACACGAGACGGCGTGTACTTGTTTAAGGAAGCAATCTTTTCGAAGATTGCATGAAAATTAGAAAAAGAAAAAAAAGTAAACAAACAAACATCTTTACATAGTTATGAAAAAGCTGCTCTCAGGCTTGCAAAAATCTATCAAGGCATGATTGTCGCCAAAAATGCTCATAAACTGGAAATTATGCAATGTCATTTATTTCTGACTTAATCTTCTTCTAGTTATTACATCAGTCTGATCTCAATCATAAACTTGTTGTGCATTGCAGAGGGGTGAATTCATACAAGGAATTGCAATGTTTACTTAAACATTGCTGAGAATCTAATTTCTGTTTCAATCCATCAAGATGATCGCGTTCCCTCTAATTGACTAGATTTAAGCTTAGGCAGCAATTCAGAAACCCGCAACACCATTTATCCTGCCATTGCTTCCATTTAAAACCATTTTTGAGAGAAAAGTAACCTCTTGTGAGTCCAAATGTTCACCTAGTAGCTCACTCCAAAATTCATCATCCTCGTTGAGGTCAGGTGCTTCCATGAGTTCTACCACTTGCCTCAATGTTGCTACGTTCCTACCAGCGCCACAACCCATGGCAGTAGCAGCACCCACAGCATTTGCAAACGCTAATGTAGTAACCAAGGGAATGTTATGTATAAAACCAAATGCAATAGCAGCAACAAAACTATCTCCACACCCGACAGTGTCAATGACTTTCACCTAATCAAATATTTGAAAGAATCCGTATAGGTTAGCATGACCAAATTCAAAAGAATGGTCGGATGTAACTTCTTCACATACTGTACAAATGAAAATTTTCTGACAATAGGCTTCATATTTTAAGGACAAGTAGATGTTGAAAGTGCTAGATTACTAAGAGAAACATGCAGATGTGTCAGATGTACCTGAAACTTTTGCAATATATATGTTACAGTATACATGAGTAATAGAATACATTTTCAAGAATCAGAAAGAAGTCCTAGCTTAAAGCAAAGTGAAAAGATATTCAAGGAATTGCCATAAAATAGCATTCACCTAATAATTACAACCTTCCATTTTTCTGGATATACAACAAAGCTAAGGCTATAACTCACCTTAAATGCAGGTGCACAAGTAATACTTGACGTGGTTATCAGAATTGAACCATTTGGGCCCATCTTCACAACCACCCAGTTAGTGCGGACTCCTTTCCTCAGCAACTCTTGCCCCGCTAGTATCGGGTTTGCTATGCCAGTCAATAATTCAGCCTAGAGGTTCATTAATGTAAGTATAACTCATTAGGTAAACAGCCAATAAAGTTACTAGATAAAAAGATGTAATTCACATCAAATACCATAAGAGGCTGAATACTTCCTACAGCGACACAAACCTCCATTGTTGCAGGCATATTTAATATTTATAGAAGGATGAGGACCGATGCCCGATAATCTAAAAAAACTTGTGCGTTTTCAGGCAAAGAAATATTGACAATATCAATATGTATCAGTGAATGAAATATAGAATTCAGTAATTTTGTCAGATGACAAATATTCTAGCATTGATGGTTCAGCTAAAGAACTAAGCAACAAAGGAACAATCATTCCCAGCAATTAGAAGAAAGTTGAGATGATTCAGGCATGAATCAAAACAGGTATACTAGGAAGAGGACTGACAGGTAGAAATTGAAGATGCTCAGACGACAAAAAGAGAACTAAGTCACCAAAAATTAAAAATTGCTGCAAGACAAGGCATATTGAAAGAGAAGGAGATCAACTTCATAAAGTTAAAATGATTAGAATAATATCAAAATGAGATATGACAGCACTGGGCATAGATATAGAAGCACACCACAAACAGAGAAAAAGAAAAACAGAATAAAAAAGTCCATTGATTCTGTGAAAAGCAATGCAACGAACCTCATCAGATGTCAGGAGAAGGACATCACTCATCCTCAAGAATTGCGTAAGTGCTTTTTGCTCTTCGACAGTTCCACATAAAATACTCTTCCCACGTGGCCCCGGATCAAAAAACACCGATGTACCAACTTCAACCGCATACTCCACAGCTGAGATTAACACACCAGGGGAAAACTCATCAAAGTTATAACCATTACAAAACAGGATTCTCGATCGTTTAATTGCGCTCTTTACTTCTTCAGAAAGTGTACTTATCCAGCTAAATGCAGGCTCCTTACTAAAATCTGCCCGACTGATAAAACAAAAACATATAAAAATTTAGCACACCATTTTCTCAACCAAAATTGGAGACCTCTATTGAAACACAAAGAAAAGAAAGCTTCTTTTTTACCTGCAAAAGCCATGTTCTTGTAAAGGGTCAACAAGCACCCAGCATAAGAGGGTTTCATAAGAAGCACTAGGACTGTTAACAACATCAGTTTGGTCACTCAGTCCAACCATACCAATTCCTTCATCATGAAGCACATCTAGAAGAAACTTCCCATAAATTTCATTACCAACATGACCTATTGTAATACAGTTAAGTCCCAGCCTTGCAGCTGCTATAGCCATATTACAGTTTCCACCAGCTTCCCAATATTGCTGTAACCCAAACACCCATAGATAAAAATTAGATCTTTTTCCATAGAACCCAATAAATTAGAAAAAACCCATTTTAAAAAGAGTGACATTCTTTTTACCTTATCGGGAGGACAAGAGGATAACTGATCCATGAAGGCTTTGCGAGCGTCCGCCGAAGGCGGGGGTAATTTGGGAACATTGATGACAATATCGACGCAGAGGTTGCCGAGAGCGGCGACATCGTCGGTTTTGACCGAGGATGGTTTGGTGGCGTCGGAGGAGAGAAGAGATCGAGGGGGGTGATTGGAAACTGGCATATGGAAAACCCGGCAGCTGAAGGCAGAGCAAGGAGAGTTGGTGACGGTGTTTGGGACGAGGGGGAAGAGGAGGCGAGAAGGGTTAGGCTCAGGAGGGTCGAGGTGGGGAAGGAAAGGGAATTGGGGGGTTTTTAAGGCTATGGATTGATGATGCATTCAGCTGACCGAGTAGTAAAAACGAGTTAAAGAAAAATTAAAAGAATAATGGTAGCTTAGAATAAATGTATGGATGAAGAAGAATTTTCCTTTCTCTCTCCTTCTCCCAAAGTCAAGTTGAAATTGTGAGTTTCTAAGCCTTTCAAGTTGACGTTATGGTTAAATTTCGGTTTTCAAGTATGGGATTCACTGTAGTCTGTGGAAATTTTCATCCATCCTTTTACCACCGAATAATAAATCAAGTTTGCATTCAAAGATGGTTGGTTCTTGGTAGTGTGAATTCAATGATCAATTCATTTTCATAACTCCGCCATTACTAATGGTTTTTCCAACAGCTTATCCCCTAATGTCAAAATCTCAAACGCCCTTACAAGAATATATGTAGCAAACGGTAATTTTCTTTGGCAGAGTGGCCACCATCATAGGATATATATGCTCACATTAGGTGAGGATGACGATTCAAGTCAAGAGTGGACTGCTTTTTTGAACCTGTCATCAATTTCTACAACACCAACTTTGCCTATTTGTCCAATTCAAAGCTCAAGTACACAAAATTCTGCAAGTCCCAACCGATGTTTCTGATTGTAAGGTTCTCAGATTAATTTCAAAACTTTGAATCAGCTACTTTGAAAATAGCACAACTACAAGAAACAATGAAGAAATTGTGTCTGGTATACATGACAAGTAGACCAGATGACAAGGGCTTGACATTTTCATCGCCTGCGTAAAAGATAAACTGGTCTAGTGTGTAATTCTTTAAAAACTAGTTTCGTTATTAGTATGCTTCCATACACTTGATAGTCAATTAGTCATCTCAAGACCGACAAAGTTCAAACTGAAATTCTTGGTATCAGGATGAACCTCAAAAGCACCACCAAGTAACCATAGGCAAGAAACCATGGGAATTGAGGTGGTTTACCTGAGTAAACTCTGCTGGTCAGTCTCTTGAGATGGTTTTCATAACTTTGCCAACTCCTCAAGTCTCATGACAACATTTTGAGCTACATCACAGTAAGCTTTGGAGACAACAGAATCAGGTGCTGATACCACTATAGGTATGCCTTCATCACAACCTTTCCTTATGTCGACTTCAATGGGTATCTGAGACAGCAACAGGTCATATATAATTGCAGCTTTGGATATATAAGCAGCTACTTTACGATAAACATTTAGCTATCAAGAAGGCCAAGGAAAGTCCTCAATCAACTACAAGCTAGTAAAAAGCACAAAAATCCTTTTATTTTCCTCAAATTGTTATTAAGCAATAATGTTGATAACACCCTCCTCCCTAACTATTGTGGTTTGACTTCCATCCATTTACAAATAAAATTTCAAATTATCATTCATTATCAGCCTCTTCTGACAACCCTGAAGATGGGAAAAGCATATGTTGCTGGGAACATTTACCTAATCATGAAGACAACAAAATATATGAACTACCCATCATAGCGACCAGCTAAAACAGGTTGACAACCTTTAATCTTAATCACAAATCAACAACTTACCTCAGCAACAAGTTGCAAACCCATCTCAGCAGCTGTTCTACGAGCTCCACCCACACCAAAAATGAATGAAGGTTCACCACAGTGTGGACACTTGAAGCAGCTCATGTTTTCTATTAATCCCAAAATCTATAAAAGCAGACAGAATTCAAAACCATCAAGAGAGAAAGAGGGCAAATTAAACTCAGGGAAGTAGGTAGGGCAGAGTTTCTATTCACAAAATTTCCAGTAATACAGAATACTATTATAGTGCAGCCGCAGCACCATAAGGAGTTAGATGAAAGGGGCACATGCAACAACAACGTCCACATGCCCAAAAAGCTTAGTGCATACACTTAATGTGGTCATGGCTTGTTTTGAAGCAGTTCCTTTTTGATGTTCATGCCATAAAACCACAATCCTTCACTGTAGGCAGTGACATTTCTAACCTACATACTGCTTTATAACTTAAACTACTAAGTAATTGTTGTTAGATTTTATTAACTCCACCATTAGAGAGAGAAAGTTTAACAGACAATTAAATACAAAATATCACATGCAATTGAGAGCAAAATAACAATATCAAATTTGGGCACCATAAACAATTCTCAACAAGCTTTGCAGGCAAGGTAAAAGTATGCATGCAGAAAATACGACTTACAGGAACTTGAACTTTAGAGAACATTCTAACTCCTCTACGAGCATCAATCAATGCAACATCTTGTGGGGTTGAAACTATTAAAGCACCTAAAAAAGCCAACACTGATAAGAAACCATCAAACATGATTTTTTCAATTAAAAGAATATATCAGAAAAGGGAAGTGAATAAATGCTTTCCTCCATTTCCTTTCTTTTCCCCCTTTGGGAATATTGGTGGTTGGCCTGGAAGGAAGAAAGTTCGGGGGAGAGGGTAATTAACATAAAGTTATCCTTCCGAAACTAGACCTTAGAAAATAAAAGAAATCATAATTTCAGCCTTCAATATCCCCACCTACCTACTTATCCCCACAAGAAAGAAATGGGAAAAAGCTTATGCCCAATAGTAACAAGTAACTTTTGTCATTCAAGTTATTGTGATGTCAAATTTATTCCAACTTTATTGAGGAGATCATCCAAAAGCATAATACAGGCACAATTATCTAAGTGATCTTAGTGAACACCTATGAAGCCTTAGAGGTACTATGACAAGTCCAAAGTCATATCACTCTTGATAAGAAGCCAATTTTCAAGCATAGCACCAAATGACCCTTTTCCTAATAGGAAAAAAAAAAGAATGAAGAAAGAAAACAAAATACTAAAGTTAATTATATACCTGACAACTGAAGCTTCTGGGACATAGTTAGTTGTGCATCACCTGTGCCAGGGGGCATATCCACCACAAGAATATCAAGACCCCCCCATTCAACTTCCTTTGACATTTTCTGAAGAGCACTCATCACCTGAAAGAATCTTAAGCACTTACAAAATGCAATGTAAATTTAAGAATGTGAGAAAAATGTTTAAAATATTTTAACATGCAATATTCTAAATATGGGAGGATGCATTAGTTAGACAGATAATACATATTACGCGCATTGTAGATTTTTTTTTTTTTTTTTTTTGGTTATGGGTTGCAGATGTTATTAGAAACAAGACACGTGAAATGCAAAGGATTGAGACACAAATTTCAAGTTGCAGGAAAATCTCTCAAATGAAGCTATTGTGACTTATAACACAATATCTAGGTTAAATAAAATAGGGGACAAATCTCAACTAAGGTTCAATCTAAAATTTAAGAGGTTCAACTGAATTTAAGCTGGCATAGATGGACAACTAGATTCTTAAAATGAAGCCACCTTGTACACAGAAGCTATAATAAAAGAGATATATGTTCCAGAAAGAATGAAAGAAAAATAAAAGCAGAGAAATTAGATAGCGTAAAATACCATGGGGCCTCTCCACACGATTGGTGCATCCTTATCCACCAGAAATCCCATAGACATACACTTCACTCCATAGTTCTCAATAGGAATCATCTTCATATCTGCGTGTGTGTGAGAGAAATGGTGAGAGTTTTAAAAACATAGCTCACAAAAAAGTAAGAATGATGGTAAACCATCCAGAAGAACAATAGGCAAAAACTCTGTATCAGCTGCAATTCCAAGAGGATGCTTGCGAAAGGATATTAAAGGATAAAAATGCACTAGTAAAAGAAAGTGTCAAGAAGATGAACTCAATCTCCCAAATAAGTGATAGGCAGAAAGCGAGAGGGATTGGAGTAAATTCATCCAGCTAAAATTCTGCTGTTAATCCCTCTTTATGAGATTGTGTAAAGACCATATTCATGATTCAAGTATGCATCCATCCCACGCTTATTAAACTAACTAAACAAATATAAGAAATGAACTTCAACCATTTATTAGTTGATTACATAAGACCGAACCAAACGTATGAGATTTCATATATAACAGAAATATTCAATGAAACCCATTAAAGCACCATCATATAACACTTTTAATTACTTCATACCTGTTGCAACTAAATGGAAAATGAATTGATATACAAATAGAACATTTTCTACCATTGACTAAAAGACTATGTCTTGGAAGATAGAATACTACCTCTAGTAACTTCAGGCTTTTGGTGGATGTTCATCATGGTTGGAACAGATGGTCCATACACATCAGCATCAAGCAAGCCCACCTTCAATCGGCACTTGATAGCTAGTGCAACCGCTAAATTAACTGCAAAGATCGCATACTCAACTAACATGAATAAATATCCCTAGAAAATGGTATTCCTAACTCATGAATCTGAAAAGAATAGATTACCTGCAGTGGTAGACTTGCCAACACCGCCTTTACCAGAAGCAACGGCAATCACATCTTTAACCCCATTAATTCTTAGCTGATCATTGCTTAACACTGAATAACTCCTGATACCCCCAAGCCTCTGCCAAAAAAAAAAAAAACCATATTTGAATCAACCCAAAATTTGAAGCTTTAAAATGAAACCAGAAAAAAGCCATATTGTAAAGCACAAAAGCCTTTAACTTACAGCAAAGAGTCGCCAGAAGTCCTTCATTAGGAAATAAACCCACAAGTTGAAGTCCTAACTAGCAGTTGACGAGTCTGTAAAACAATTAGTAATAGCAAAAAATCCATCTTTCTTGAGATATGTCGGGTTTATTGTCTTTAGGGTTACTTGGTTGTCCCACATCAGGCAGCAAAGAGCGGGGAGTGCTGGGAAGTGCTCATAAAAACGAAGGTGAGGGGTTCTGCACAGTACCGTATACCTGGACGGGGCGAATAGCCGATTAGAAAGGCCATGGCCTGTGTGGGCGGCCTGCATTGCACTTGGTGGGTACGCCAGCTTAACATCTACACGTCATAATTTGTGGCAGTCGGGCCTGCCTTAGCTCGGCCCTTATCCAAATTAATATACCAAATCTTCTTCGTTTTTCTATAAATTCAAATTTCTGCGACAATTTCTCATGTTAAATTATTACAATTCTCAAACTTTATGTTAAAAAAATATATTATCCCTATGTAACCATCCACTGCATATAATGTATAATACTAATAATAGGGTAAAACAAAGGCAAAAAAAGAATAAAGGCAAAGTTTTGGTTTTATATATGATTGGGCGAAAGCTTGTTGTGACCAAATCAAAAGTAAAATTTTAAATCTTTCCTTTATTTGGCAACCAAACAAATCAACAACAGTTGGTTTCAACGGTCAGCCCTTTACCCGAACAAAAGTACTTTCCATTGCCTTCGTTTCTTCTTCTTCATCGTTCATCTCAATTAACATAAGGTATTCTTCATCTCAATTAACAGTTGGTTTAAGGTATTTAGAACTTCATTTTGAGAATTGTTCTTAATGTTCTTAATGTTGGGTGATCAATTATGAGGCTTTTCCAGGCCTTGTTTTGACCGTCTCAATGGATCTGATAATATGGTTTTTTTTCATTTTGTGTGGGGTTTTTTATTACATTAATGGGTTAGGTCTTAGGTCTTTGATTTCAATTTATTTATTTATTTTCTAATCATTTCAATTAATTGGAAAGCTGTCATTGTTGGTTGATCATAATCATTACTCTGGACGGTTGGTTACATTGTCCTATCTGATTCAATTCTAAACTGTCAACAGGTCTTCTTTAATTATTTGTTATCATGAAATTCACATTTTTTTTCTTCCTTTATTTAACCTTTGAAGGTTTTTAAGAATTTCACTAAATTGCTATTGTCTAAGAGGGTTTCCTCTGGTCGCAAATTCTACATTTTAAGAATTTTTTTTATTTTGTTATAATTACCTTTATTCGTGTCAAATGAATCAAAGAGAAAAACACTGTCTTGGTGATGTTGTTTGTGCATGGGAGTCTGTGCATGCGTTATTTATTTATTTATTTTAATACCTTAATGCTTTGTTGTTAGCTTGGAAAGTTTGCTTAGCTCTACATTAATTTACTTTCATGCGGGCTATCGCTGACTTGGTTGATTGTTTCTTTTATCGTGTAATGGAAGCTTGCCTCATTGAATTGGGGATGGGATTCTCAGCTTTGCGTTGCAAGGTTAAGAATTACTTTATGCATCAATTAAGGCTTTTTGGTATTCATCCAGTTCTGAACCTAATGGTATCCTAGAGCACTTGTGGAAATGGCTGCAAATGCTACTTCATCTCCCAAAGAACAAAGGAATTTGAAGGGGTTTCCAACAGTCCTAAAGTTTGCTGCTTGTGAATGGTTTCTGATTTTTCTGCTGTTTATTGATGCCGCCTTGTCTTACCTGCTCACAAGATTCGCTCGTTACTGTGAATTGCAAATACCTTGCATTTTATGCTCTCGGCTTGATCATGTTTTCGGAAATGAAAAACCTGGATTTTATTGGAATCTGCTTTGCAGTAATCATAGATCAGAGATGTCATCGTTGCTTCCCTGCAACGATCATGGCAAGCTTGTTGATGGTCGTGGTATGTGCGAGAATTGTCTCTCATCACATGTTGAGGAAAATAAATCCAACTCAGATATACAGAGGCTCTTTTTAGGAAAATTGGGTTTTGATCCCGCAGGTTTTGGAAATTGCGGTTCCCAGAGCTCATTTTTCAACAGGTATCTTGCTCCTGCTTCTAAATGCACAAGGCTGTGTCTCTGTTGTAATAAACCTTGGATTCCAAGACCAAATGCCCATAGACTACTTCCCCTAAAATCACCTGGCATTGTGGATGCGAAGCCAAACATTTCTTTGCCATGTCGCTTAAGTTGTACAAATGGCTTGAAAAAGATAGGGGATAAGTTTTCTGCACCGGCAGCATCTCATCTTCTTGGAAAAACTGGATTTGATCCCTTGTCTCATGTAGGATACAATGAGCTGAAGATCACTTCTGGATCAGAGTCTGAGGTTCCATCTTCTGATGATGAGGATGGAAATAGTATAGTTCACGATATAAATGAGAATACGACAGAATCTGTACTTCACTCTGCACCTGAAAAGGCACCTAAAAGACTTTACAACAATTTGGCTACGACAAAACAGCCTGATGCTAATGAACCCCATGATGTTAGATGTTTGGCTCCAGATCTCCCCAGTGAGAATGATGTCTGTGAACTTGAAGAGCAGCTGGCTGATCCGAAGACCAATTCTTCTTCACTGCCTGAGCTTATTTCTCTAGATGATAATCTTCCATCACCCTGTGTTGTGGAAGTTCCAAGCCTCAGTGCTTCGTTACTGTCTGATCTTGTTTCTCTGGTTGATACTCCCCCTTCGATTGATGTTAAGGAAGTTCCTCTTAAAGCATCGTCAGAAAAGTGTAAGTTCTCTCTCTCTCTCTCTCTCTCTCTCTCTCTCTCTTTCTCTCTCTCTGTATGTTTCTATAGGTTTTATCTTATAAAACTTAATATCAGAAACGGTTTGCAGTGGCAGATGTTTTCGAAGCAAGTAAAAGTGAAAATCTTTCTATCAACAAGAATGATGAAATTTCGAAGTTGATATGCACATCAACTGGAGCTGGTTTCAAAAATGATCGAGTTGTAGATGATACTGCCACCGTAAGTTCAATTTATGGGGATAGGAGTGCTGTGCATGTGTTATCTGTCTGTGGTGAAGAAAAATGCTTATCTGACTTTGTTATGAAACAACCTATGCTGATATACAATAATGGAGTTAATGAAGATCTTAAGTCATTGGCGGCGCAGAATTCTTCTGGACAAGGGATTCACTTATCATTGAACAATTTAAGTCCTAACTTACGAGGTCATTATGTTGAATTGCAGAGAACTAATGAATCCAACTCTGATGAGGTTCAGAATCTTCAGAATCTAGTCTTTATGGAAAGAAGTGAATCTGCTGGCCTTGAATCTTTGGACGGAAGCAGTGTCAATGAAATTGAAGGTGAAAATCTGGTTGATAGGCTGAAGCGGCAAGTTGGGTACGATCGGAAGTGCATGAATGCATTATACAAGGAACTAGAGGAAGAACGAAGTGCTTCTGCAATTGCTGCCAACGAGGCAATGGCTATGATTACAAGGTTGCAAGAAGAGAAGGCAGCTCTTCACATGGAGGCTCTGCAGTACCTAAGGATGATGGAAGAGCAAGCAGAATACGATGTAGATGCCCTGGAGAAAGCTAATGACCTTCTGGCTGAAAAGGAGAAAGAACTACAAGATCTGGAAGCAGAGCTTGAATATTACAGATTAAACTTCCCAGATGAAATACTCGTAGAAACTGTACCTGACGCAAGCATCAACTTAAAGAAGGAACATGTTTTTGTGGAAAATACAAGCATAACCTGCATAAAAGATGATTTAAAATTTCCCTCAAAAACAATGTTTCCTGAGGCTTCGGAAGTCAACGATAATCCTGTAGTCATATCTGCATGGTCGGAAGTTGAAGATGAGAAGTTGTACATCTCTCAATGCCTTCAAAATTTGGAGAGGAAACTTAACAAGCTTGCTCATCATGGGACTTCGCCATACATTTCGGGTAGTGAATACTTTGATGAAGCAGTAGACGGAGGCCAACATCAGCTAGAGTTCCTTGATGAAAAGGATAAGCAAGTAACTTGTCAGGTGGAAGGTAATGATTTATCAGTGCAGAAAGCTTCATCAATGTCAAATGTAACTGCTCCTTGTACTTCAATAAGAAGAGATTAAGTGATTAGAAAAGCAAATGGTCATAAGGTTTCCAATGGGCAGAAGGGTTCTGTGGATTGTACAGAGACTGGTTTTGCTGCTCTTGAAAATGAAATTTCAGACCTTAATGAGAGGTTGGAAGCGCTTGAGACTGACTGTACTTTTCTTGAGCAATCTCTAAATTCTCTTCAAGATGGAAATGAGGGGCTGCTTTTTATTCAAGAGATACTTCATCAGTTACGAGAATTAAGGAAACTTGGGATAAGGAGCAGGAACATGTCTGTTTCATGAGCTTTATGTGTATCATTACAAAGGTAAGCATTCTAAAGATATAGGTCCAATTAAACTTACTTCTTTTACTTGACATATTAACTAAAAAATGTCTTTCTTAATAAATAGACACCTCTTGATGGAGATTCTGCACACTCAGTATAAACTTGTTGCATGTCTTGATTGATTGACGCTGGAAATTGCTCTTATGTCTCTCAATGAATTAACTATGCTCCTTGTTTGTCTAGTTTTATGTTAATTGTTACCACCTCAAGCTGATCATTTCTTTTTGCTTCTGTAAAAACAAGTGCTGTATATTCATGGATCTGCATATGTAATCGGGTTAACCAAGAATAATGCCAGAAATGTGGAATCTGATTTTTAGAGGATTAAGAATAGAAGATAGGAAGCAGTGAAAATATGTGACTGACAAATACTTGGAAGTGACTGTATCTGTATCTGATTTAACCCTAAGAAAGTAGGGCTTGTATTATCATGTCTGAATGTGCTTCAAATGTTCACAATATTTTCCAAATCTGTTCTGAGATCTTAAAAGTATTATGTGACAAAGATGAATGAGGGTATTTATGGTAGTACTGACTTGACAAGTATTGGTCCCTTTTTCCGTTGTCTAGAAGGGAATTTTTCTCTACTTCCCTCAATCTTCACTTTACGCCACGCCGACTCCCCTTTCGTCATAAGGCGTGGAATTAGACCAAGGGGAATCCCCATAGGAACTAGTCCCTCAGATTTCGCACGTAGGAGATCGAGACACAGCCCCAGGGCTATGAAGAAAGATGTAGATCGATCACCCTGGTTAAGTCTTTCTCTTTAGGAAGTCAAGTGTCCAATAACTAAGGCATCGATCACATGCTCCATTCTCAAGCTGTTTTCATGCCTTGACTCTATTTAGTTTATCCTGTGTTCTTCGGCATTTATCAAATTATGTTCCTGTGACATCCTATAGCTTTAGTCCTTTACTCATCATTCACTGTATATGCATACAGTATATAATTCAGATACATCCCAGATTGAGGGTAACTAGCCGGAAGCGGAAGTAAAGTATATCAGCGTGAAATATGATACAAAGATTGCAGGACTCAGAAGTCAGAAGTCATAACTCAGCTTAGAAAGAAAATGTGCCATTATCAAGATCATGTTTTACATACTAGGCACCACCTCATTTGATCAGGTATGGGAGTAAAACAATAAAAAGTAATTATTTCCTCGTTCCTTTTCTCTATTATTGGTTGGCAATTGGCAGGGGTTACATTTGTGGGTTTTTTTTTTTTTTTGGAGCACCGTGTGACTAAGTTGTAAAGTGGGTGATTTTTTTAGTCTCATTTACTTCTTCCTAATTTTTGTAGCCAATCCGACTTCAATTGTAAATCAAGAAAACCCCAATATAAATAGTTGAATGAGCAATTCATTTTTGCCTCTTTTAGCCCTTCCTTGAAGGCTCTGCCTCCTACCTCCATTCCCCTGTTTTATGAAATTTCGTGTGATATTGGTGTTTGCCCGTTTGGTGATGTGACGACTTTGCTTACTTTATAACATCAATGTCGTTCTCTCCTGAGTCATGGCCTTGATAATAATGATAAATTCAGAAGAAAAGACATAAAATTGAAGATTAGGATGATTTTGATTTGTTCATACATGTTACTTGAGCCGAAGGACAAACCAGAAAAGCCTGAAACCTTTTTTCTAATGCAATAATAGTCCAATAGGAAGGCCTAGCAACGACATCCTGTAGTTTTGAGCGGGCGAATCGGAATTTGGTCAACCAAATTAAAAAAAAAAAAAATTATTAACTCTTTCAAGAACACATCTTGGTAAATTAAATGCTTTGATATTCTAAGTCTTTTCGATAATACTAAAACATACTGGAAGAATATGTACACTCTAATTTCATGTTTTCGGGCACCCATTTCCAATGACAAGAAAATTCTTTTAAGATATTAGATTTTTTAATTCTTAAATTTAAAAAATAAAAATAGATGATAAAATTGAATTAAATTGAAGCATAATAACAAAATTTATCGTAATTCTTTTACTTTTTTATACTCCTAAGCAATTTTAATTATTTAATTTGAAAATTCAGTGAAACAATAGTTTTTTTTTGTTTGTGTGTGTGAATGAAATTTTAAAAATTAAGAAGAAAAAAAAAGTGTGAATATGGTAGCTGGAGTCCTAGGAAAAATAAAATCAGTGTTAAATTATTTCCAAAATTTTATTACTTGAGTACAAATTAAGCATTCAAATTAGTCAACATTTTATATATATATATATATTTTGATGGTATTAAAATTAAGAACCTAGATTAGTCAACAGATTCTTCTCCCATTGTTTTCTGGATAAACACATGCAGCCATATTAGTACTCTGAAAAAACTAAGTCTAGTACAAATATAACATATTAACCCCAATAGTAAAAAAAAAAAGGTTGAACTGGTAAGGAAGTTCACCGAACAAATCCTAAAAAGGAAACTAAAGACACGAGAATAAAGAAGAATTGAGATAAAGTTCTTGACAGTATTATTCGATAAATATTAATCAAAATTTGTGATAATTATATATTATTCTTGATTTTTTCATGAACAGCTATCAAATTATTGATTTTTTTTTTATTTGGAGAAGGGAAGATATTAAATGTATTCTATAATTACTCATGTTAATTTATTGATTTGAGTCTTTAAATTTAATTATTTTTTATAAAATCTCAAAAACTTGATCTAAACAACTTTCAATAAGTATTGGTAAAAAAAAAATTTTTTTACATGAGTTCTGTTTGCAAAATAAATATTACATTCGTCTCATTTTTTTTTTTACTATTTTTTGTCTCAAAAATATGTTTTTAACATTTAAAACTTTTATTTTATATTTTAAAAATATTTTTTTATGATTTTTATTTTTTGATATTTAAAAATGATGAAACTTTAATTTCATAAAAAAAATTAAATTTTAATATTAAATATTTTAAAATTAAAAATTTTTAAATTTCATAAAAATTAATAACATTTAAATTATTTAAGTCGCAAAAAATATTTGATTTTTCTAAGACTCTTTCTTAGAAGAGCATCGTGGTGAGAGTGGTCACTGAAAAATGCAATTTAGGATTGAGCCAAAAAAATCTTAAAACGTTTAGTTTAGATCATTTTCATTTTTTTAACTTTTTTATGCATGTCTCCTAATATTGTAACTGACTTTAGCCGTATGTCCTAAGGTCATGGAGGGACACAAATTTTTTCATAGCTTTGGTCTATAAATATAACATAAGATTCTAACCCCTACTAAGCCCGCCCCCCCCCCCCCCCCCCTTCCCTTGATAAGATAGCATAAACATTATAGAACGATGTTTATTCAGTTATTTACCTCATGGATTCTC
The DNA here is from genome assembly GCF_002303985.1 of Durio zibethinus. The sequence goes on from NW_019167893.1 coordinate 7,075,190, forward strand.
CTGGCTCTCCCATTTTTCATCTTAATCATCATAAAAACCTCCAAATCCAAGAAACCACCCTCACCTCCTTCCATTTTCCCCAAGTCTTATCCAATAATCGGTTCCTCTTTCGCCATCAAATCCAATCGAAAGAACCGCCTGCAATGGATTACACAAATCCTCCAGAGCTGTCCCTCTGCAACTTTCACTCTCCATCACTTATTTGGTTTTCGCCAGATCTTTACTGCAAACCCTGCCAATGTCCAACATATGCTCAAGACCCACTTCTTCATCTACCAAAAAGGCCCCTTCTCTACGAGCGTTCTCTTCGATTTTCTTGGCAACGGTATCTTCAACGTTGATGGGGAGTCTTGGAAGTTCCAGAGACAAGTTTCCAGCCACGAGTTCAACACCAAGTCTCTTCGTAAATTTGTACAAACTGTTGTTGATACCGAGCTTCATGACCGTCTGATCCCGATGTTTTCTGATGCTGCTGTTGATAAGACCGTGCTTGACTTGCAAGAGATTCTTCAGAGGTTCGCTATTGACAACGTTTGCAAGATCGCTTTTGGGTTTGACCCTGCCTGTCTGTTGCCTTCTTTACCACAGGCACAGTTTGCAGTTGCTTTTGAAGAGGCTACTAACATAAGTAGCGAAAGGTTCCGCGCTTTTCTTACTATAACTTGGAAAACCAAGCGATTTTTCAATGTTGGATCGGAGAAAAGACTCAAAATTGCAGTCTCTCAAGTCCGTGACTTCGCAAAGAAGATTGTAAGAGAAAAGAAACAGGAACTAGCTGATAAATCCTGTTTAGAATCCGTTGATCTCTTATCAAGGTTCTTGAGCACTGGCCATTCAGACGAGAATTTCGCTACGGATATAGTCATCAGCTTCATACTTGCTGGGCGTGACACAACATCCGCGGCTTTGACATGGTTTTTCTGGTTAATATACAAACACCCTGAAGTTGAAAAGGAAATTCTCAAAGAAATCAAAGAGAAATCCAATTTGCCAGTGTTCGAGGAAGTTAAAGACATGGTTTACACACATGCTTCTCTCTGCGAGTGCATGAGACTGTACCCTCCAGTCCCAGTGGACAGCAAACTGGCAATGGAAGACGATGTTTTACCGGACGGGACGGTGGTAAAGAAAGGAATGGTAGTGACGTATCATCCTTACGCGATGGGAAGGATGGAGAAGGTATGGGGATCAGATTGGGCAGAGTTCAAACCAGAGAGATGGTTGGAGAGAGATGAGGGAGGGAAATGGAGCTTTGTGGGGAGAGATCCTTATACTTATGCAGTGTTCCAGGCAGGACCCAGGATTTGTTTGGGGAAGGAGATGGCGTTCTTGCAGATGAAAAGGGTGGTGGCAGGTGTTCTAAGGCGGTTCAAGCTGGTGCCGACGGTGGAGGATGGGTTTCAGCCGTTGTTTGTTGCTTATCTGACATCTAAGATGGAAGGTGGCCTCCCAATCAGGATTGAGGAAAGGAGAAATTTCGATTAGCTAAAGCAGGGGGCAATGAATTTAATTTTTTGTTATTTTATCTTTACTTAGTTCTCCAAACATTTAAATTAAAATAACTTATTAAATATATTATTAATATAATTTTTTAATTTTATAAGCGTAATTATTAAGATAATACATCTTATTTAAGATATAAAAAGATAATTTAGTACATAAAGTTTTCACTATAGGCGAGATTTGGGGGAGAATCGGATTTATTGAGTTTGATGTATGCAGTAAATTCGATCTTTTTTCTAAAGAAAACTTTATCTACTGAACTTCCCTTTTATGTTCTAAAAAATATGTATAATCTTATTAATTATACTTATAAAATTAAAATTTTATACTAATAATATATTGAATAATTTATGTTAATTTAAATACTTTAGAATTAAAATACATAAAGATAAAATGATGGAAAATTAATTTAAAATATATATAATTACAATAATTTTACTTCTAAAATTAAAAAAATTATATAAATAATATATAAAATAATTTTTTTAAAATTAAATTCGACGTGTAATAGCATCGTTAGTACTTTGAAATAAAGTTGTAAAGCCTTATAATTAGTGCTTAGATTGATTGTGTTTGCTTTATTACGTAGACATATTTCATGTATATAAATTATATGTATGTATATTATTTTTTATAATTTATTATTTATGTTGCCAATTTTATATTTAAAAATTTTTAAAATTTATTTTTAAAATAACATCATAAAATCTTCCTACCAAAATTCTCTAAACCTATATTCAGAAAGAAATATGTAGAATGAGATCTATACTCGTACTATTAAAAGAATCTTTAAATCCCTCTATATATGATAGCAATTCTTTTGGCGAGTTTTGTGGACTTTGGGACATGAGAGTTTGGAGGGTTATTTTGAGGATTGGGGTTGTGGCGAGAGGATGGTAAACTTTACAAGTAACAGAAAATTTGATAGGAGAGAGAAAATTACATTTATAAAATTTTAAACCATTTTAAATTTACACGTAATAATATCGGAGTTTGGCAGCTCTTTTTTTTATTAACACATGGCTCTGTTTAACAAAAAGGTGAAAAGGCTGATCAAAAGACGACTTATTGTTTTCCTTCTTGTACCTCTTTCTACTTTCAGCTCAACTCTAACTAGAGGTTAGAAATTAAAAAAAAAATAAAAGAAAGTGATTTGAAATTATAATATTTAATTTGAATTAAATTAAGTTTTTTATTTATTTGAATTAATTTTGAATATTAAATATATATATTAAATTTGGATGAAATTTTGTATCAAAAATTAAAAAAACTAAATCGAATAAAATTATATATATTTAATATATATATATTTTAAAATTTTATAAAATAAAATAATAATTTTATATTAAAATTTTATATTAAAATAATATATAAAATTAATAAATTAAACTGAATTAAACAAAAAAATTTTAATTTTATTCTATTTGACTCAAATTTTAAATTTTTATAACCCCTCACTCTAACCTTTTTTTTCATTCCTTTTCAACTATCCTATTGATGCTGCTTTCTGGGTCTTCTTTAAAATGATTTGAACTTCTCTCAAAATTCTTAACTTCGGGTTTTTAGTCTAAAACATTAAGGATTTGTCTCTTTTCACAGAGTTCTATTGTAAGTGTCAGCTTTTCTACTTTACCTGGTGATTTTCTTTTTGGGTTTTCACTGATACGATTTGTACTACTCATTTTTTAACTTGGATTATTCAATAACATTACAAAAATTGTACTTTTTGATTGAGATCTATTGGTAAGTGTTAGCTTTAACTATGCCAGTTGATTTTCTTTATGGGTTTTCATTATATGATTTAAATTTTCTGTTTTCAACTTGTTGTGAAAAACATCAAATTTTTTCTTGCTAGCATGTAGTAGAAAGTGTAAGCATTGCATTGATAAGTCCTTTTGGTTATTTATCCAACTTTTTCTGTTGATTTTCTTTCTGAGTATTTATTAGTATTTGATTTTTAACTTAGGGTTTTTTTTTAAATGATAAAAAAAATCTATATTTGTTTGCTTAGTGGGCTGCGGCTACTATTATAGAAAAATGATTGACATCAAACAATCCCAAACGAAGCAGGACCATACCACTAGTGTAAAACAAAAGAAGGGATAAACCAACAGGGAAAGCCGAGAACTTTTTAAGGCCTAAGCGTCACTACGCCCAGAATTTCAGATTTGCTATCTCTAAAAATAAAAATTTTCGAAAATGTAATTTATTTTGAAGTGGTTCGTATTTTAATCGATTCAAAACTCTAAAAGAATTTGGTATATTGACTCCACTATTCTTGCCCTCACACAATTCACAAACCTTTAAAAAAAAAAATCCGCACTCTCTCTTACGCTCAAATTTTCACTGAATCCCATTATGCCGAATCTGAAACTGAAACTGAAACTGAAACCGAAACGAGATCGGAAAGCGAATACGAGTCGTCGAAAGAGCCATTGTCCCTGAAACTGGCTGGAGCTCCCACGCGATGTGACGGCGTCGATTCTGTTGAGACTAGGAGCCGTAGAGATCATTGAGAGCGCTCAGAAAGTATGCACCCAATGGCGCAACATCTGCAAGGATCCATCCATGTGGCGATCCATCGACATGTGGAATCTTGGTAACTTACATGCCATGCCCTATAATCTCGAGAAAATTTGCAGGCACGCTATTGATCGCAGCTGTGGTTGTTCGGTCGATATCAATATTGAGTACTTTGGTACGGATGAGCTTCTCGCTTATATCACTCAGAGGTAATACTATTTCCCTCATAATCATATCACTGATTAATGGTCAATCTTGAATGTTTGGCGTAATCAATTTGCTGGGTTTGGTTAATGAACAGTAGTAGTTAATCGGTGATCCCATGGGTTCTCTTTTACTTATGTTCGTAATCTGTATGCTATCATTGGTGATTATTTGGAAACCTTTAATACTATTCAATTGCATGAATTTGGGAAAAGAAGGTTCAGTTATACTATTGACTAAAACAGTGAGGCATTGATTTCTGTTTGATGTGGATTAGATTTATGAAATGCATTTCGAGGTTAGGCCCTTTCAATGTGGATATATACTTCTTTGTAGTTGGATTTTCATAGCCTTTGTGACAACGTCGAACCTTTATATCATTCTTTTTTCGTAGTTATATCCCAAAAATCATGATTGGTCTATTTACAGATCCTTCAGATTCTCTTTTCTCAATTAAGGTGCCCTTTATAATAGAAAAGTTATAATGTTTATCACTTTGTTTATTTTATTATACTAGTTGTAAGGTTATTCATTAGTTTGATTGCTGACTACAGCAACCATGTTTTATTTTGATGTTTTTTGCAGAACAAGTATTCTCATACGCCTTCGACCTATAACTTGCTGGGATATTTCAAATGAGGGATTGAGTGAAGCAGCTAAAAAATTTCCATTGCTGGAAGAGCTTGAAATTTATTCTGGTAATACTGGCAAAGATGCTATAGAAGCTGTTGGGCGTTGTTGCCCTCTTCTGAAAGCATTCAAATTTAATGGAGATGGGATCAGAGACCCCGCTTTTCAGGATGACAAGGAGGCACTGGCTATTGGAGAACACATGCATGGATTGCGCCACCTTCAACTTGTTGGAAATAATCTGACAAATCATGGCTTGCGGGCCATTCTTGATGGGTGCCGTTACCTTGAATCCCTTGACCTGCGCAGTTGTTTCCATGTTAATCTAAAAGGGGATATGGGGAGAAGATGTGCTGAACAGATCAAACTTTTGAGATGGCCCAATGATTCAGTTGATGACTTTGAATTCAATGCAGAAATTCATGGTTCTGGATATTCTAATATTGACTATACCTCTTTTGACTTCAGTTTTGATTATGATTATCATGACGGTTTTGATGGTTATAATTCCGATTTTAATGCATTTCTTATATAGCCAGTAATGATTGATGAGGTGATGGATCTTGAGAAAAAGCTGAAGTGAAGGATTTTCGGATGGCCTAAGAGTAAGTTCTTTTGGACAGTTTTAGACAGGATTGAAGCTAAGCGATATGATATTTTCAGAAACTCAGACCCATTTGTAAAATTTAAAAAGTTTGGGTGCAGCAAAACACTCTACTCTTGCAGTCTTTTGGTGATGAGCCATTTTATTGGAGCTAATTTCTGATGCTTATCCATCCTTTTTTAAGTATCTATTTCTAGGAGAATTTAGTTTGTCTGAGTGTAAGGACAAGTTTTTATCGTATCCGTTTGATATTGTTATATCTGTTTTTTTTTTTAAGATTCAGCTTTATTTGTGTAGGGATGCTGACCTTTTCATGGTAAATGTCTATCAAGTTTTCAGTTGTTGTCATCATTTCTGTTTTGAGGTATATCATATAATGAATAAATTATGTAAGGAGCTGGGAAATTTAAAACTGATGCATAAGAATAATATTATTAAAAACGATTTTGCCCAGTTCTGTATCAAATGCAAGTCCTAATAAGTTGTAAAACATGGGTTGATAATATCTAGACTAGTAAGAGATGAAAGGAGGATCCTCATGGCATGCCAAACGTCAGCACATCGTAACAGATTTTTTTTATTAAAAAAAAAAAAAACTAACACTACGGCAAATAAGACGAAGGGGCAAATTAAAAACTGCAACCAAAAAAGTAGAAAGAACAAAAAGTTGGAGAGAAGAGGAACGTTATAGAGTAGAATTTGAAAAGCACTTCTATGATCGGAGTTAATAGACAAATGCTTTGGTGAACGATGATTTCATTCTTTCATAACCATCCAAAAAGTCTTGGAAAGAGAGAGAATCATTCAAGTAATCTAGTTAATGACTACTTTCTTAATTTGAAATTTTTTGAGATATTATTTTTAGGGCTCAATTTGAAATCCATTGAATTGTCGGTGTGAGATCAGTTGATGTAATGGCATTGGACATTCATTTGGACGTTTGTGGTGTGGCATGATTAGTGGCTTTTAGCTGTTGACCACCCTTTTTGTCTTTTTTGTTTTTTTTTTTTTCATTTTTACCATTTAAATGATAGTGTAATTACAAAAAAGATTTTTTTGTTACCATTTATTTAAAATAGTAAAATATTTTTGTTAATTTGATATAATAAAAAATTTATTTGATGTATATTATTTTTAATAAATGTTTAATTATTAATAAAATTATAATTTGGTATAAATTAATTTAATAATTTTATAAATATTAAATAATTTAAAACTTTATTATTATATATAATTTTAGTTTAACATTTTTAATGATCTTTTTTTTTATTGTAATTTATGTCATTATTACTACTACATTTATATCCAAATATATATATATATATATTCATCAATAATTTATTTTTATTATTATAATAATTAATTTTAACGAAATAATATCTTCATTCATACAAATAAAATAGACTTATTTTCACCGGTTGTTGAATTTGTTAAGATAGCAGCCAAGATTATTCAGAAGTCACAATCATGAGTGACGCTAAATTATTATTTTTTGTTTTGTTCTCTCATTATTAGTTCATCCTTAACCAATGTTTTTTTTTTTTTTTGTTGACAAAAGAAAAAAAGTGAAAGAAATTAATATAGTCATAGAATTACCAAGGAGACAAAAATAGAGGTGTGGAAGAGAAAGAGCAAAATGTAATACTAATGTGGAATTTAATTGTTTAACATTTTTTATTTAGGAAGAATTTATAATTTATGCGTTGTTAATTTATAATATTATAAATTTGTCGTAATTTTATAATAATATTTTATAAAAAATTAATTTAAAAAAAATTTAAAATTAAGTGTATTTAATTTTAAAATTTTTAAAATTAAATTTTATGAAATATAACTATGTAATTGTATTTATCTACGGATAATTGTCTCAAATGTAAAATTTTTTAAAAATAAAATTAAAAATTACATTTTAATTAAAAAAATAAAATTACAAAGCATCTTGTTCAAAAAAAAAAAAAAAAAAAAAAACTTAGGGAAACACATATTTATTGTAATCATCATTTATTATATTGCTTTGGGTCAAAATCATTTATTATCGTTTGCGTAACGTAAAAGAAAACTAGAATTCGCTGCCGGGTGGTGGTAATTGAAATTGCTAGAAAATAGAAATCATTTTCGTAAGAAAGTTCTGGTCTCGCACCTAAGCAATTTGATAATAGTTTATTAGATTTTGGAACACATACATTGTCGGTTAAAAGAAAGAATATATATATATACATATATGTTTTGAAAGATAGGGAAAAAGAAATTATGTGATGGATGAGTAGTTTTTTAAATACAAGTGAAATAATTAAAAATAAATTTATTTGAAAAGATATAAATATATTTTTTTCCTTGTTATTACTTTTTTGTTAACTTTTTTTCAAATTCTCAAAAAAAAAAAAAAAAGTGACCTAGTAATCGAGTCACTTTCAATTTCCCCTTTCAAATGATTTTTTTTTTCTTGCATAAAAGTACGGCATTTGAATAATTTTTTTTATTTTATTTTAAGGTAAAGTCTATAACAAAAGAGAGAGAGAGAGAGAGATTGGATCGAATTCCAATCTTTGTGTCTTCTTTAAACATTTGAATAATATTTGTTGAGAGGTTATAATAAATTATGACCATATATAATATTATTCCAGTGAAAAGGAAAGCCCATATATATTATACAAACAAAATAATGGTTTTATAATTTGATGTTTATCTCATCAATTTATTTTGCGAGTATTATTGATAAACTCAAATCAATCAATGTAAAGTCCTTTGTAATTTGCATATTCGACTTATTATTAAAACACTTTTACTAAATTTTACAAATTAATTAAGCATATTTTCATTAGTGTAATAGCTGGTTATGCTAGCAGTTTAATTAACTTATTATTGCTTAATTTCCATCATTCCTTGAAAAGAGTGTAAAACATATTACGATTTATTTGAATGAATAATAAGATTGGTTTTAATGAAATTAAAAATAATAATAGAGATGAGATTAATTATTATTATAATAAAATTAAAATTAATTATGAAAATATACATTTGAATTTAAATGCAACGATAATGATAAGTTAAATTATAGTGAAACAAAAATGACGATTAAAGATATTAAATTAATTTTATATGTAATAAAAATTTTATATTATTTAAATTTTATAAATTAATCATAAAATTAATAAATAAGTAAAAATATTAAATTATTTTTATATCAAATAATAATTTTATTAATAAAAATAAATATATTATAATAATAATTTTTATATTTATTTATTAATTTATTATATAATAATAAAATTTATATGTTTTATTAAATTAAAACAAATAATTTCATACTTTTTTTAAATTAACAAAAAAAAAAAGAATAAGAAGGCATTGGCAATTGTATTTGGTCCAGACTGAGAAAAAAAATCTTAGTTGTCCACTAGTGTTATTATCACGGATCGAGACTTAAATTTTGATTTACGTAATTTTAGGATCTGGGCATCCACTTATTCGAAATTTCAAATCAACTTATCTATCACGATTCACATTCTTGTAAGATATTATTCGCTCTGGTCTCCTAATCTCATGATTTTGTCTTATAAAAAAATATTTCATAAGATAAAAATACTGTGAACCTTTATATATCACAGTGACCTTTTTTTTATATCCAATGTAAGATTCTGAACTCTTTCTTAAATCCGTGACATTTTCCTTCACCCAACCTCGTGATACCTTCGTCATGGAGGCTGACCACTATACCTATCTCCCTCGAGGTATTTGATATAGATCGAACGGTTTAGAGTTGACTCTAATATCACTTGTCACAAGTCGATACTTAAGCTCTAACCCGTACGACTCCATGACTCGAGCATCCACTCATCTTATGTCCCAAATTAGTCTACCTTATAAAGGTGTGAACCGTGATAGATAAATTGATCTGAAATGACAGATAAGTAGATACTCAGATCCTTCGAAGCTTAAGTTTAAACCCACGATACTATGCCTCTCTAGTTGGCTACCAGAGACATGGGTTGGTGCAATGCCTTACCGAAGGTAATCCAAACGAGTGATCAGCGTGATTTAAACCAAAAGATGCATCTCACTACTCCAAATTGTCCCTCCATTTGAATCCGAAGTGACTTTTAGTGTATTTAAGACATCATCGAATTTAAAATTTAATTTAATTGATTAATTTAATTATTTTAAAAATATTTTTTAAATAAATTTAACTTTTAATATCTATAATTATTTATTTAATTTTTTTTATAAAAAATTTAATTAATATGCTTCATCAGTAATTGATTAAAAATTATAACCGAAAACCTTATTGTTTTCTATATACAAAAAGAGCAAGACAAATGAATAATTTTGAGATAGAAATAGAGATTAATAAGACTTAAGCCAAGATTTGTTTTGGCTAAAATTAAGGAAAAAAGAAGAAAAGCCTACCACTGTAATCTGACATTTCTTTGTCCTTTTTCAGAGGGCCGGAGGAGGCAATGCAAATTAAAAGTTGAATTTGAGAGAAATGACGATTCTGAATGAAATGCGTTTGTTTGAATGGCCAGCCACTTTGTTGGAATTTTGACTATTTGAAAATAGGGAAAGCTTTCACTTTGATATGCCATCCTAAAAAAGGTTTGACTTTAACGATGTTTGCATTTAAACAAGTTTACCAACTCAAACTCTGTATCTTTAGCGATAACGTTTTTGGATTGCTTTTTCAACAACTGATTTTATTTTATTGGATAAATGATATATTTTTTATTTATCCAAGCAAGGACGAATAAAATCTAAACATGCGTCGTATCAAAATTAAGATTTAATTTTTTATCTATATTAAAATGAGATGAATATTAAATTTGGGAGATAACAATAAGAATGGATATAGTTTTAAAATTTTTTAAAAATAAAGATAAAACTCCAACTTGTATTTTATATATTTAATAAATAAAATTTTATTTAATAATACAATTTTTTATTTTAGATAAATTAGCCTGCAGGGTTAAATGATTTTGCAGTATTTTATATTTGGTAAAACTAACGATTCTTACTTTGCATCTCCTTCTCTCTATCGCTAAAAAACACTTTGGTTTATTGTTTATTGATTGTGTTGCAATATTGAACTTTTCACAGATTAGGCTAGATCAAATATATTTCTATTTAAAAATATATATTTTATAAAAAAATTACATGTAGGTGCAGAATAAAAAACCTATAAAATATTTAGTTTTTATTTTTTAAAAAGTTACATGTACAGGAATTTATCATACCTACTAAATTTTTATGGCAATGAACATGAGGATAAATTTAAATATTTATTGTATATGGATACCGAGATGCATATAACGTAAAAAACTAAAGATGGATATGAAAATGTTCTAACCAGTCCAAACTCGTCTCATTGATATCCCTAATATAACATGCTACAAAAATACTGTATTGATTTAATAAAAACTATACAGAAACATATACAATGTAAACGGTTAACGCATTTTACCTTAAATGGTCGGTTCTGGCCATAGTTTCAAACCAAATCCAAGAGAAACAGGCGATGAACCAGGTATGTCTCAAACTTCAAAGTTGGTGAACCGGATAAAGTAATGCTTACTGTTGAGGAGCATTGCTGATAGCAAGTTCTCTTGGTTTTGAATTTTATTTTTGGCATGTGGTATTTTGTAAGCAAAAACTCCCTTTTCGTTTCTCTCAAATCACTTACGATGGGTTGAAACTTGAAGATTGCAAACATATACAATGTAAACTAAAGCTTCTTATAATTTGAACAATGAGTCAAAGTTATCAAAGTTTACGATCAAATTGTTACCTAATCTACATGATAAAAACCACATTAAAGTTATATATTTTATAATTCTCAACTTATAAAAAACGGGTCAAGTATTTTCTTTTAAATTACCTAAAGTAAGTTTATATTTTCTTTAGCATTTTCAAAATTTACAGGTCAATTTGGTCTTTAAAACTGTTTACTTTCATTCCAATAATTAATTTACATGGTACCTTCGTGGTCTTTTACTTGCTTGGTTCATTCATCATCAGTTCCTCTATTTAAACCCATTTTTCTGCTTTTGTTTTCGAACCACTCAACCTAAAAAATACTAATATATTTCTTAAATTCCTTCCTCCTTTCTCCCATCAGCAACAATGGCCCACCTTTTCACAAACTCAATAATCCACAGTACTACTTTCAAAGTGTTTGCTATTGCTTTGCTCTTAATTTTTGCTTGTCAATTTGCTGCGGCTCGGGTGCTTCCTCGAGATCATTCCCCAGTACCTCCCATTGGTTGTAATCCAAAAGGATTCATCCCCACACCTCGCAACTGTCCACCATCAAAGTAATTATTGAACTTCTCTGCATGCCCACGTTTTTTACGCCATTCTCTAACAAACCAAAAAAATTGAAGCTATATTTTTATTGAATCCATATTTCGATCCTTTTCTTAGTTTCTTTTTTTCTTTCATTCATGGTTTCTGTTGAACTTTGGTTGGAATAATTCGTATATATAGATATACGCAAGTAATTATTCTTTTACTTTGGTCTCTCATCACTCCTTGATCATATGTACTCTATTTTACAATTGAATAATGATCTGTTGAACCAAGCTCCCATCAGTTAAAACTTGAAGCTACATTTTGGAGATCTCTCGTATGGGTGGGGTGGTATTTGCAGGATGGTAAAGGATTACATCCCCTTGTGTAGCTCAAAATTATTATGTAGCAAAAAAGATAATTATTAAAAAAAAAAAAAAGCTTAAGGAATTAAATTTGGATAAAGTTCTTAGGTTGAAATTGTAATACTTTCCTTTTGTAAAAATATATGGAATAAAGGTTCTTGTTTGTCATGAATATTCACCATTATCATATTGGAAATTATAAATAGTTATCCCTTTTTTTTTTTCAATATTTTGAGAAGAGATAACTTATGATTAGCTCTCTCTATCAAGTTGTTAATTATGTTTTAAATAATCAAGATATAATTCAATATAATCATGCATCCCATCTCTTTGTGAATTATTTTTTTTACTGCAAAAGAGTGGTAGAATCACTTACAATTTTGAAGCTCTAGGCTTGCTACTCCTAATAGGTTTTCATATGCATTAAACGAATCAAATTTATTGAAGGGTTATTTTTAACACACAATGAGTATCACCTTAACTAAAAGCTTAGTTAGCCAAATAATCAATACAAAAAATTTACCTCTATAAATATACATTAATCTATACACTCTCAACTGTTGACATTGATAAATAATATGATAAAGAGAATCCTTTGAATGAATAGAGCCTATAATTTTTTTAATCGCCAATAGATAATCTAATTTAATAATCACTCACCTAAAACCTTTCTTCTAAACTAATTTTAGTTACATCTGAATTGCATATAATAATACATCCTTAAGCACTCAATCATATCCAATTTTTTTTAACAAATCCAAATATTTAATAATTATCTGAATCCGATGAATGCCTCATTTACCAAATCAATTGATTTAAAAGAAGCAGTACCATCTACAATAATTTTAATAAAAGTAGATAAAGGAATAAGTAAGGCTTGTTTAATAAAAATAACTCCTTTAATCTCACGCTAATCAAAAAATCCTTTAGCCATGTCCTTGACAATATTAAGAATATAATCAAATAAAGAAAATCTTTATTAAAATATGCATTTAGTTCTTCATTTCCAAATATTTTAGCAACCAAACGTTAACAAAATCCATCGAAAAATTTCATCATGCACAACACTATCCATAGCAAGATTAAAAATATCCATTCAATCCAACAAATCCGTAAGGTGCCTCAACTTTTGATGATGGATGAGATAGAGAGATTCCGCGTTGTCTACTCTTGTCTCCGTTTGCGTTGGCAAAATGGAGAGGGAGATTTTTCCCATATATTTTTTTAAAATTTTCTCTCAACTCTTGATATTCTGAGTCTCTTTTTTTTTTTTTTACCATTAATAGTGTTTCTCATTTTTAGAGTTTTTGTATTTAATAATATAAAATAAAATTATTATATTACTGTTACTTATTTTTGTATATTTGACTATTATTCTTTGTCTACTCTTGTCCTCGTTTGCATTGGCAAAATGGAGAGTGAGATTTTCCCTAGATTTTTTTTTCTCAACTTGTGATATTCTGAGCCTCTTTCTTTGACTATCATTAGTATAATAAACATAAAATATATATTTTTATTTTTAGATAATTTTTTATCATATTTAAAATTATTACATGCTTATCATTTTATTAGCTTTGAGAGAAGCAAAGATCACAAATTTGATGTAGAAACTAAACTAAATGTAATCAAACTGGCTTTCAAAATTCAGAAACAAATCAAAGATCAGATAAAAAGAAAACCCACGTAAGTGTGATACAGCGCGTTGCATTAAATGTCATTTTTTGAAAGTGGAGGCTTGAAGCTCCAGATAGCCTGCTTTATGAGAAAAAAAGAAACCTTTAATTTTAGTGTTTAGGGTTCAATTTTTAATTACTTTAAGTGCCAAAATTTATAGATTTTTTTAAAGATTTTTTAAATTTATACATTATCTAAAAAAACCATAAAAATTCAAATTTAAATATTTTACGTATAAAATTTAAACTTTAACCATTTACGCCAATTCTTATTGACTTTTCAACCCTATATTGCTTTAACGTATTTTGACATGTGAAAAGAAAAAGTCATTTAAATTTGTAGGTAATATCATGTCATGCAACTCAGTTGACTCTTCTAACTGACGCCACCAACCACCAAAGCAGAGTGCCTGGATATATGGTGAGTAGCTGGCATAGCGCCGGTATATAGTTTCTGTCCATTCCCAATAGTGTGGCATGTGCCTTTAATTTAGTAATTAAATTCCATATATGTTTCAGATTAGTTCCCACTTAGAATTAGATATTTCATAATCCAAGAGATGGAAATTTCGACTTTCACGTATATACATATATATATATAAAATATTAAATAAATTAAACAGTTCATGATACAATATAATTTAAGTATCGCTTGTTATTAAATAATCGAATTAAATCAAATATAATATATATATATATGTATGTTATATTAGACTAAAAATTTTTAAACTCATAATTGATATCGTACAACCCGTTAAGGATAGAGCTAACACGTGTCACGTGAATTAGCACAATATGATACATAGGTCCAAATGTACCTTGTCATATTAATTCATAATTATTGCAAATGGGTTTGAGTCTTTTGAATGTATTCATATTATTTTTTATATTTTAATGAAATTATATTTATTTTTTGATAAATTGTAAAATAAAATTATATTAAATAATTTATTTATTAAATATTTAAATTATTAATAAATAAATTATATCAATATATAAATTATTTTTATTTATTTAAATTTATGTGTATAAAAATAAATTAACATTCATTTCAAAGTTATATGATAAAAATCTTAAAACTTATAACATATATATAAACAATATTTTAGTTGTAAAACAAAAAGATGGATTGATTATCTGAAGAGGCATAAAGAAAAATATGAGATTGCGTTCGTTACTTCTAATAATCCCACACTAATAACTCTTAATTAGCATTTTAATACGCTTTAAGTGCATTTTATTTTTACAAAATAATTGACATAATCAATTAATTAAATTTATAATGCGATTTGAACAATCATTTATTTTTGTAGATGAACTTTTTTATAAAATAATTTTAAGAAATATTAATAGATCATATGTTTTAAAAAAATTTTATAAATAAATTTAATATCTAATTTATCAAAAATTTTATTTAAATTTTTACTTGCTTTTGATATTAGATAAGTCGATAAAAGTTTAATTATATGTGTAACATTAAGCATTACATCCATGATGTGTAAATTTTTTTAAATACTAGGATTGAATTTGGGAGAATAGACGATTCTGAATGAATTGCGTTTGTTTAAATGGCCAACCACTTTGCTGGAATTTTGACTTTCGATAAATTAGAAAGCTTTTAGTTTGATATGTCATCCTATTAAGCTTTGACTTTAACGTATACGCTAGCAATAAGCCAGATATACATACATTTAAACAAGTTTACTAACTCAAACTCCATATCTTTAGCGATAACGTTTTTGGATTACTTTTTCAACAATCAACCTGTTTTTATTTTTATTCGATAAATGACATTTTTATTTATCTAAGAAAGTATGGATAAAACATAAACATGTCAATCATATCAAAATTTGACAAGAGATTCAAAATTTTATTTAAATTGAAATAAGATGAGTATTAAATTTTGAAAATGATGATGGGATGGATATAATTTTTTTTTAATTATGAAAATGAATAATATAGTGTCTGTAATTTATATATATATATTTAATAAATAAATTTTTATTTAATGCAGATATCAATTTTTGTCAGGTTAATAGTTTTATGTACAAATTAATCGACTTTCGAATTTATTTTCAAGTTTTCACAAGTCAATTTAACATTGATTTTTGAGCTATGAATTGTTGATAAGAACTCCAAGGCTAACTTTGAAAAGCAATCAAGTTATAATGGTCTGGAATTGAGTGCAAGATATTGGGCCAAAATCCATTACAATTTGTATGGGCTTAAAATCTTACGAACCAAATTACTTGGGCTTGAACTTTGAAAGCCCAAAATCCAAGCCCAATTCTAAAATTCAAAACCCATTTGTGAAGCTTAAAGTTTTGAAGCCCAAATTTGTTAATTATCTTAAATAAAATAAAAAAGATAGAAATTGATATTATAAGCAAATAGTAATAATTGATCAAAGAGAGGTGGATAAAATGATATTATAAGCAAATAGAAAGGGATATATATATATATATATATTATGTGTATATTGCATTGGTCTATAATAATTGATAAAATAGAGATCGATAAATCTATATTAATCAAATAGGCAGCAAAGTTAGGAATACAGTATTAGTGTAGTTGAGATAAAAGCTAAAATACTAAACTACAACTAGCTATGGTCAACTTCAGGTACGGAAGTTCAATTATTTCGTGAATGTGTAAATGGCTAAGCACTTGCCAGTCGCCAGATCCGAAATTAAGCGAAGAACCATGGCATGAGATTAGCATTAAAAAATGGTTCGCCGTATTTTTTTTATGTGCAGTCAAAGATATCGGCGGTGATTCTCGGCTTCAATGTTCATACTCTGCATTTGCCACACGATCAATCCAGGTATTTATATGCACAAGTGGAAACTCACTCAGCAATTCAATCAGCCCAGGAAGAGAGATAGAGATAGCGAAATCTATATGTCCCAGTGTCCTGGTAAGGCTAATTACGTTTATTGTTGCTTTTATTTTTCATTAGTGCTTTTTGCTTGGTGACAAACTGACAATAATTACTTTCTTTTAAATGAAATTTTACGGGGGAAGGACTAGTGGCAAGAGCTCCTGGGGGAAAATGGAGAGACTGCGTGGACAAAGATAGAGAGGGAGAATCGTAATGTGGGCGCCATAGTGTTGCTGGATGGAACTATTCAGTGACGAGGGACTTCAGGTGCGACAGGGCCTGGGTTTGGGTTAGTTAAAAGGGGCAGGTGGTTCGAGTTCTTACTATTGGATAGATGATGCATCTTTTATGATGGATTACTTCTCCAATGTTTGGTTAAGATAGAAAAATATATATTCACTGCCATAATAATGTAAAACAACTCTGATGTTGGTCAGTTGGGATCATCATATCAAGAATAGATAAGCATGTCTTTCTTCCAGAAGAAAACAGTGTTATGAATTATGATTGTCATCGTCTCTCTCGTATTTTTTTACTCCTGAGTTCTGATCAAACCAGAATCAATAATGGCTGATGGCTAGGCTTCAGAATATATTGGTTATCTTGTCAAAAAGCCCAGAAACCAACATTGGGCTCTCTTTGGGCTGCGTCATAAAAAGGCAGGTCTTTTGTTACTTTTAGGCTCAAGTCCAGCAGGCTCGTGAACAAAGAAACTATAACATGGACAGGATCAATTATCAAGCTGAGCCTAGATGCTTATCTCTATCTTGCTCCCAATGAACCGTATAGATCGGTACTAATTTCTTACTGCAGATCGTTTAGAAGTAGTAATTTCGAGTATTAGCTTTTTCTTTATAGCTCATTTTTACATTTCAAAAAAATAAAAAACAGAAAAAAAGACTATGTTTTCGGTCCAATTTAATCTTTCTAATGAAAGTAACGAAATTGCTTTAAAAGTTGGGCAAACAAGCACTTAATGAATTAAGCATGCGTACACATAAAACATATAAAATCCTTGACTAAATGAATTAACTAATTTGAGAGACCATATAAATTATCAATGAAATGTTGTCAAATTATTTCAAAGTAACAATTTTAAGAAGTTGATTTTGTTAGGGATAAGTAAATGGTCGGTTCGGTTTGAAAAAATCAATAATCGATTTAATCGATTTTCATGTAACAAATAATTGAATCAATCGAATATTATTAAATAACCGATCATAACCGAATCGATCAAAATCGGTTCAGTTTAGTTGATTCGATTAAATAATCGATTTATTTATCATTTTTCTTCATATTATGAATAATTATTTAACCATAAATTCAATTCAATAAAATTCAAACTCTAATATCATTCAAACTAAATTACTAAAGAATTTAATAATTTCAACAATATTTTACAAAAAAAAAAAATATTTATCTCAATTTTTTTTATTTTTAATTATTAAAAAATTGGTTAATTCGGTCAGTGCGGTTATCAATTTTAAAAATCGAAAACCAATCGAATTAATCAATTTAACAGATTTAAAAAATCGATTATAACTAAAATCGAATCGATTCAACCAAATTCACTCAATTTCGATCAATCTAATCGATTCAAATCGACTTTTGCTCACTCCTAAATTTTATATGATTTTCCTTATATCTTTAATTTGATTTAACCACGATTACATATTCCTGTTACTTTTTACTCTATATGACAATTACATATAGTTGACTTATGTCCTGTTCAGTTAGAGAATCAGTGCGGTGGAAATTCAAGGGTCAATGCCGTTTAGGTTCTAATTAGAGGTTTAGTGTGGATAAAAAGAATCTCTACACCAAATGAGGTTTTAGAAAGCTGATCGGTTTTTAAATCTTTTAAAAATCTATGAAAAATAAAAGGTTTCGCAAGATAAATTTAATTTAATTGAGAAAGATCGTCCAAATCCGTTAGTGTCTAGCCTTTAGCTTTGAAGACGCAAATGAGAGGTAATCGCATTAAGCAAATATGTGAACCGACAAAGAGCCGGCTTTAGCACAAAGGGTCAGTCATCGTTTGAAAAAAATGTTGGTCTCGTCTTTTCGCTGTTTTAATATATGAGGGGACGATATATCAATCGAATTTCCACTCCGCAGCTTGCGGAGGATGCTTGCTTTTCTGCAATGGACTGCGCAAAAACCAGTTTGTTAAGCATACTCACAATGAAATCAACCCTCACCCGTATGCTGACGGTGACCTACAAAAGAAAGGTTAATTTCTTTGTATACTTATTCCAATCCAACCAATGACCAAAAAAAAAAACGAAAGAAAGAAGTCCTGAAGTTTTTAAAATTTCATGTTCAAGTCTTTCTAAGTTCAAGTCTTCCATGTGTTTGAAAATATTAATTGATGAGCAGTGCTGTTATGTTCATGTCCCATTACAGAAAAAAGAAAAAAGAAAAAAGAAGATAACCTATTCACTGTATATATACAAGAGATCTGTCTTTGCCTAGCCTTACAGCTAGCATCTATGAAAAGAATCACACCCCTAAGAGATTACTCCAGTTTACAATCAATTTGGGAAACACCAAACAATCTTTCAGTTCTTTTAAAAGATAAGCTAATTCAACAGCGTAATTCTCCGCAATACAAATTATAAATATTAGTAGTTATCATTTATTAATTAATTAATTTAATGTAAATTAAATTAAAAGACTAGAAATGGGTATAGCAGTTAATGAGCTTTCAGTTAATCAGTAGTAATAATGACTATAACACTAATCACCAAGTAAAGAAGAAAATAATTTAAAAAAGTGAGATAAACACTTTGTGATAGTGGCAAATCGACAATTTAGATGTGGTGGGAGGGAGATCCCAAGGCTCATCCAAATGAAGTAAGAGACTTAATCACGAGAAGAAATAGTTGAGCGAACTTGTGCATGCACATCTTTTAAGGTTAAATGATCTTTGCTTTTTCAATCAAAACAGCAAACACGTGATATTTTTAATAATAGGAAACGATGATAAAGTAATATCATGAACAGAACAAAGCCTAAAGTTTATAAAAGAGTGGGATGTGAAAAATCGAAATGAAAGAAAGTCAGCCAATTTTATAAAGCAAAATTGGGCACGCCATCAGAGTGCATGTATACTTTGGCTATAATAAGCTAGATGATGGTCTTTAACCACAATTGTTTTCTCCCATAATAATTTTATATAAGTCCTCCATATATCTTAAGTTTAATATTGGAGATAAAATATACTCCAAGTCAAATGACTACTGCAGCATATCGGCAATTATTCCGCACTTGTCGACATTAATTAATGCATGATCTTTAAAGTTTAATCGCATCGAATTTCTTTGAGGAAGGAATGAATTAGTCAAATCACATAAATGATCTAAAATTATTTTCATCGAAGCTGCCTTCCGCTCTTTTAGTGTTTTTAAAAATTTTGAGTGTCAATTGTCAAAGTATTGAATCAAACCATTCGGTCATTATTCTTATCATCCCTTGAATTTTTAGATAGATAAAGTTGCAGGAAAGCTCATCAACAAAACGGATGCTTAATTTAGAAGCAAAATGAGGAGAAACTTTGGGTTAAAATACAAATAAGTCTGCTCACCCTACCCGTAAAGCAAACGAAAAAAGTCAGAGCAGATGGAAACAGAAGACAGTTGTCAGCTCCTGGTTTGACCTCACCCATGCATATATTGTTGACTGCTAAGGTTTTTTCGACGAATGTTTAAAATTTTAATATTATTGTTGTTATTAAATAATAATAGTAAAAATCTGAGTATCACCTGCTAACCATCACATTTAATATAAAAGTATTAATTAATCTTAAAAATACTTTCAGACTATAGTTGTTAACAAGATTCCTAGATACGACAACCAGCTTTGAAATTTGAAAATCCATGGAAAAAATGGAATATAGCTTTGGGAATGTTGTACTTTTGCTGCAATGTCAAAATCAAAGTAAAGGAAGGGAAAAGGACAAATATGCGACTTTGAAAGTTTCTCCATGTGTTTTGCAATGCAGAAATTAGGTTCAGAGGGCAGCGTAAATTTACAGTTTCTTCCAGGAAAATTTTGGCACAGTTAAAAATCAGACCAATGAACTGAGAATTATTATCTTTTGGTCTCTGACGAAAATATAATTACCTGTAAATGAAATAAATTTTTAAATTTGTTAAAGAAGAAACTTGAAGTACCATTTTTATCCTTGATTTTAAGTTGAATTTTCAGCTTCTTCAGCTTTTAACAGAACGAAAAAAAAAAGGAGAAGCTTTCCTTGTCGACTCAGATCCTTATAAGATATCTGATCCAACAGGTTAAGGTTGAATCCGACCATAAACAAGCAAGATTTTACCTTAAATGGTCGGTTCTAGCCATAGTTTCAAACCAAATCCAAGCATCGACGGCGAGAAACAAGCGATGAACCAGTTATGTCTCAAACTTCAAAGTCGGCGAACCGGATAAAGTAATGCTTACTGATGAGGAGCGTGGCTGATAGCAGGGTCTCTTGGTTTTGAATTTAGTTTTTGGCATGACATTTTGCAAACAAAAACTACCTTTTTGTTTCTCTCAATTCACTTAAGATGGGTTGAAACTTGAAAATTGAAAATTCGATTAAATACAAAGGGTAAAATTGATGCTTTGATTTCCTTCTTAATAATTTTAAAAATTTCGCTTCTTTTTTGGTAAATAAATGATGCCGTGGAGTTGAGAATAATAACTCAAAATGCGTTAGTATTTCCCCGAAAAACTTTGTTTGTAAACTACATATATCATTTTAAGAAAATACAATTAATCCTTATTAATTAAATAAGGAGATGCTTGGTTTATAAAATGATAATCATCCTATATCATGTGTATATAAAAGAAGAATAAAATTATAAGAAGAATTAATTATTCTTTTAGTATAAAAAAAATTAATCATTTCTTAGTATAAGATGATTCAATTATTTTAAAATAAAAAAAAATATTTTTAATCTATTTGATTAAACTTTAATGTCTTATATATACCATTAAAAATTAAATCAATAATTTAAATTATATAAATTTTGAAAAAATATAATTTTTATTAATAAATAAATTTTAATTTTATTAATAAATAAAATTATTCTATCTTAATTTATGCACATATAAAACATAAAATAAAATAATATTATTTAATCTAAGTTTATTTATAATATCTTAACCTATCCTATTTGCACCAAACATGTTATAAGAGAATTCTGTTGGTTGACCGCACAAAAGTGACAACATCGCCCATGCATGAATTTTCCATGCATTTTTTTTTTATGTACCTTGACTCTGGTTCTTACCAATTTGCCTTTCAAACCTTCATTTCTTGAATCCTGACCCTAGTTCAACTGTTGAAGCTCTTAATTTAATTGCTGGAATAGTTAACCGATGCATGCATCAACTGCGTATTGAAACTTTTGAAGAATTGACGAAGTTTATGATCAAATCTTGACTTTATGCGAAAGACAATAGAAACCTAATTAAATAGAGAAAAAAAACCCAAAGTCTTAAGAGAAAGTTGCAAATTTCTAACCAACTTTGGAAATAGTTTATAAATCGATCGCGTCCTGACTGCTACCATCACTCAACCCTAGGAAAATTCCTTTCTAGCAACTGTAAGAGAGAAGAAATTCCATTGTCCTACTGCAAGAAATTGGATAATTAGCAATATATATTTATATATTATAATGCTGCAAGATATTGGAAATTGTCATGTTCCTAGTCAAAGTATAGTTGCTATATATACACTTTTTATCAGAATTGCGAGCTGGTTTTCACTTGGGACATGGCATAAGAAATACAGTAGTCTATAATCTATTGCCATTCTGGATATGAACTTTAAAAAAAAAAAAAAAATGAGAACCTACAACATACTATATATATATATATATATATATATATATATATATATATAGGCAGGCAGATACATCCCTTTCGAAAGAGATTTGGTTTCGGTATCACAGTAACCAATCATTAACGATTCTGAATTAATGCTGACACTGCAGTCGTTTTCTCCACTACTTTCCACTTTGTCTTTAGATATTGCTTCATTAATTTTTGGAAAGAAAATATTTCATGATGATGCAATATGCATGTTTCTTTTTAAATTAAGCAGTTTGCTGCTCAAACTTTTCTTATGCTTATATATCTACCTAATGCAAAAGTGTTCACGCCAGTAGACGGTGGCCATTCTGGCTTTGAGAAAGGTATATGACTTTTTCACCATTTAATTTATCAAGAAGGAAAGATGCGTGATTCATCCTTACTAGTAATTTCATTACTGTCAATTTAGGGGTTGTAGAATTTTTGCTCTCGATACTAGTTGTAGTATTTTACTACAATAATTTGTCTTGAAATGCAACAATACTACCGTAAAATATAAATATTTTTATTTATATTACAAAAAACGAATTAAATATAATTGGTGGATTCACCAACTTACCATGAATACAGCCTCACAAAATAATTTTTCTTCTTGCTACTAGTTATTGACTTATTATTTTGTCATAACCTTCCTTTCATAGTTTATAAATGGGATTCAATCCCGCCTAACTAAAATTAACCAAATGTGAACATCAAAGTAGAATGTGGAATATTGGAATCGGTGAGGTCATAGCTAGGTCGGTGAGTTCTTTTACCGTATATGACATGCGATAGAGAATATCCAGTCCAGTCATACAACTTGAATGCTTCAAATTCATCTTCTAAACCTTTTTTATAATTTGAACAAAACCCTGGTTTTAAGCCCGGAATTAAACAGTCAAAGTCATCAAAGTTTACGATCAAATTGTTACCCAAACCACATTATAAGTTATATATTTTATACTTCTGAACTTGTAAAAGTTTTTAGGAAAAATGGGTCAAGTATTTTCTTTAAACTTACCAAGGCTAAGTTTATATTTTCTTTATCATTTTCAAAATTTGCAGGTCAATTTAGTCTTTAAAATTGTTTACTTTCGTTCCAATAATTAAATTGCATGGTACCTTCGTGATCTTTTACTTGCTTGTTTCATACATCATCAGTTTCTCTATTTAAACACATGTTCGTGGTTTAGTTTTCGCACTCAACCTAAAACATACTAATATATCATCGTTCCTTAAATTACTTCATCCTTTCTCCTATCAGCAACAATGGCTTACCTTTTCACAAACTCATTAATCCATAGTACTATTTTCAAAGTGTTTGCTTTTGCTTTAATCTTAATTTTTGCTTGCCAATTTGCTGCAGCTCGGGTGCTTCCTCAAGATCATACCCCAATACCGCCCATTGGTTGTAATCCTACAGGAAACATCCCTGCCAACTGTCCACCACCAAAGTAATTATCGAACTTCTCTACATGCCCATGTTTTTATACGCGTGCAGCTATATATTCATTGAATCCATATTTTGATCCTTTTCTTAGTTTCTTTTTTTTTTTTTTTTTTCATTCATGGTTTCTGTTGAACTTTGGTTGGAATAATTCGTATATATAGATATACGTAAGTAATTATTCTTTTATTTTGGGTCTTTCATTACTTCTTGATCGTATGTACTGTATTTGACAATTGAATAATGATGTATTGAATCAGGCTCCCATGAATTAAAACTTGAAGCTACTTTTTGGAGATCTCTCATATGGATGTGGTGGAATATGCAGGATGGTAAAGGATTACATCCCCTTGTGTAGCTCAAAATTTTTATGTAGCAAAAAAGCTAATTTAAAAAAAAAAAAGCTTAAGGAATAAAGTTTGGATAAAGTTTTTAGGTTGAAAGTGTAATAATTTCCTTTTGTAAAAATAAATGGAATGAAGGTTATTTCTCCTCACATTCTTATTTGTCATGAATATTCACCATTATCATATTGGAAATTATAAATAGTTCTCTCTTTTTTTTTTTTTTAAATATTTTAAGAAGAGATAACTTATGATCAGCTCTCTCTATCATGTTGTCAATTATGTTTGAAATAATCAACACATAATTCAGTATAATCATGCATCCCACCTCTTTGAGAAATTTTTTTTAGTACAAAAGTGTGATAAAACCACTTACAATCTTGGGGCTTTAGGCTTGTTACCTTTAAAGATTTTTGTACATTATACGGAACAAATTTATTAGAGAATTATTTAACATATAATGAATATCAATTTGATTAAAAGTCTAATTAGCCGAATAATTAGTACAAAAATTTATAGTTTTGAAATATGTTAAACTATATACTCTCAATCTCTATTGATAGATTATTGGCACTAATGATTAATATGGTAAACAAAAATCCTTTGCATGAATAGAGTTTATAATTTAACAAACCTAAACATCTAATAACCATTGAATTTTGTGTAATACTTCTTATATCAATTTATTTAGATTAAAAGTACTGCTATCTATATTAATTTTAATAAATGTAGATGAAAGAGATCTCTAAATAATAAGACTTACTTAATAGAAGTAACTCTTTTAAATTTACGATAATAAAAGAATTTCCTAATTGTGTCGACGACATAATCAATAAAAAAATCCTTAATCAAATATACATTTATTTTTGCATTCTAAAATATTTCAACAACCTAACACGAACAAAATTAATAAAAAAATTTCATCGTGCACAACATTGGTTGGTAATGACAAGATTAAAAAAAAAAATCCATTCCATTAAAGACAAAGAACAAATGTGTTTCAAAGTAAGCCCGTGTCCAAAAAATCCATAACATATCTGAACTTTTTATGAGCGATGAGATACGAAAAACCGCGTTGTCTACTCTTGTCTCCGTTTGCATTCGGAAATGGAGAGGGCGATTTGCCTCAGATTTTTTCTTACTTCTTTTTCTCAACTTTGGATATTCTGAAGCTCTTTCTTTGACTATTATTACTGTTTTTTATTTTTTGGGTATTTGTACTTAATACATATAAAATAAAAATATTATAATAAACATAAACTATATACTTTTAATTTTATTAAAATTTTAAATAATAATATTTTTTATTTTTATATAATTTTTATTGTATTATTATATTATTTTTAAAATTATAACGTATGCTTACCATCTAATTAGTTTTGAGAGGAGCAAAGATCACAAATTTGGTGTAGAAACTAAACTAAATGTAATCAACTTAGTACTACCTTTCAAAATTCAAAAACAAATCAAAGATCAGATGAAAAGAAAATCCACCACAAGTGTGATGCAGCGCATTGCAATAAATGTCATTTTTCGTAAGTGAAGGCTTGGAGCTCCGCTTTTTGACGAAAAAAAAAAACCCTTAATTTTAATGTTTAGAGTTCAATTTCTAATAACTTAAAAGTACCAAAAGGAAAAAGGAGAAGAATGTCAGACATCCTTTGAAAATGACCAAACGAAACAGCACTGAAATGTAACCATATGTTGTCTCAACGTATTTTGACGTTCCAAAAGAAAAAGAGATTTCAATTTGTAGGTAATTTCATGTCATGCAACTAAGTTGACTCTCTTCTTATGCCACCAACCACCAAAGTAGAGTGCCTGGAGATATGGTGAGTCGGCGCCGGCGTATGATTTCTGTCCAGTACCAATAGTGCGGCATGCGCCTTTAATTTAGTAATTAAATTTCATACATGTTTCAGATTGGTTTCCGCTTAAAATTAGATATTTCATATTTTAAAATATAAAAAATTATTTTTAATTTTTAAAATTAAATTTACATGTGTTATTTTATTTTTAAAAGTTATATTAATAATTTAAATTATATAAATTAAAAAAATAATTTTAATTAATAAATAAAATTATAGTATCATAATCTTTATAAATATCAAATATAAAATAAAATGATATTATTTAATATAATTTTATTTATAATATTATGCATTAAACATATTATAAAATAACTTTGTTGGTTGACCACACGAAAGTAACAATCCTCCATGCATGAATCTTCCATGAATTTGTTTTTGAGGGACTTTGACCGTGGTTCTAACTAATTTGCCTTTCAAACCTTAATTTCTTGAATCTTGACCGAAGTTCAACTGTTCAAGCCCTGAATTTAAGGGCCGGAAAAGTTAACCGATGCATGCATCAACTGCGTACTGAACTTTTGAAGAACTGACGAAGTTCATGATCAAACCTTGACTTTATGCGAAAGACAATAGAAACCTAATTAAATAGAGAAAAATAAAAACCCCAAAATTTTGAGAGAAAGTTGCAAAATTCTAACCAACTTTGGAAGTTTATAATCGATCGTGTCCTGACTGCTTTACCATCGCTCAACCATACAAAAATTCCATTTTAGCAACCGGTAAAAGCGAAGTAATTACATCGTCCCACTGCAAGAAATTTGATAATTAGTAATATATATATAATGCTGTAAGATATTACAAATTGTTATGTTATAAAAAGTATTTGCCACAATTTTAATATATGTTTCTGTTGTAGAAAATAATATGCAACATAAAATTTCCTATATTGCCAAAAAAAATTTAATTTACATTTAATGTATTGTTAGTATATAATTTTTATACATTATCAGTGAATTAAATTATATTATTTTTGAGTAAATTTTTTAAAAAATATTAAGTTTTGTATATTTATTTTAAAAATTAATATTTATTTATTAATAAAATATTATTATTTAATTAACTTATAATGTATAAGATTTATACAATTATGTTCCTTAATTTGTACTTAAACTTTAATCTGCATTGTCAAGGTATGGTTATAACATTCTCCGAATTGCAAGCTGGTTTTCACTTGGGACAGGCATAAGAAATACAGTAGTACTATTCGTGTAAGAATTGCCATATGAACTTTAAATAAAAAAAAAACAAAAAAAAAAACCTACGATATGCTATATGTATAATTATATGCATAGGCAGGCAGATACATCACTCCGAAAGAGATTTGGTTTCGGTATCAGACTAATCAATCACTGACAATTCTGAATCAATGCTGACACTGCAGTCCTTATCCCCTCCACTATCTACTTTGTCTTTACGTATTCGTGAATTTGTCTTTACGTATTGCTTCACGAATTTTTAGAAAGGTAATATGTCATGATGATGCAAAATGCAAAATTAAGCAGTTTCCTGGTTAAAGTTTTCTTATGCACCTAATGCAAAAGTATTCTTTTTGACAGATTCGATACGATATTGGGATTGTCATTTTCCCTCCAGGTAAAACCAAAGCATGAGATTCTTTGAAACTTTTTGCCATCATCGAAATATTTAAGTAACGATTACAATAAGTTGTCTCGAAATGCGACAATACCATCGTAAAATATTTTTTTAATTAATATGAACAAAAAACTAATTAAATATAAATGGTGTATTCACCAACTTACCATGAATATAACCTCACATAATAATTTTTCTTCTCCATAACCGTCCTTTCATAGTTCATAAATGGGATTCAATTCCGCGTAACTAAAATAAACAAAATGTGAACATCAAACTAGAATGTGGAATATTGGAATAATCCATAAAGTCATAGCTTTCTTTTACCGAATATGGCATGCAATCAAGAATATCCAGTCCAGTCATATAACTTGAATGCTTCAAATTCATCTTCTAAACCTTTTTATAATTTGAACAAAACCCTGGTTTTAAGCCCGGACTTAAAACAGTCAAAGTCCCCAAAGTTTTATGATCAAATTGTTACACAATCCACATCATAAAAACCACATTAAAGTTATATATTTTATAATTCTCAACTTATAAAAATTTTAGGAAAAGTGGGTCAAGTACTTTCTTTTAAATTAATTACCTAGGCTAAGTTTATATTTTCTTTTATCTTTTTCAAATTTTACAGGTTAGTTTAGTCTTTAAAACTGTTTACTTTCATTCCAATAATTAAATTGCATGGTACCTTCCTGATCTTTTACTTGCTTGTTTCATACATCGTCAGTTTCTCTATTTAAACCATGTGGCTGGTTTAGATTTCGCACTGAACCGAAGACATACTAATATATCATCATTCCTTAAATTCCTTCATCCTTGCTCCTATAAGCAACAATGGCTTACCTTTTCACAAACTCAATAATCCACAGTACTACTTTCAAAGTGTTTGCTATTGCTTTGCTCTTGATTTTTTGCTTGTCACATTGCATCAGCTCGGGTGGTTCCTCAAGATCATTCTACAACACCACCCATTGGTTGTAATCCAAAAGGACACATCCCTGGCAACTGTCCACCACCAAAGTAATTATCGAACTTCTCTACATGCCCATGTTTTTATACGCGTGCAGCTATATATTCATTGAATCCATATTTTGATCCTTTTCTTAGTTTTTTTTTTTCATTCATGGTTTCTGTTGAACTTTGGTTGGAATAATTCGTATATATAGATATACGTAGGTAATTATTCTTTTATTTTGGGTCTTTCATTACTTCTTGATTGTATGTGCTGTATTTGACAATTGAATAATGATGTATTGAATCAGGCTCCCATGAGTTAAAAGTTGAAGCTACTTTTTGGAGATCTCTCATATGGATGTGATGGAATGTGCAGGATGGTAAAGGATTACATCCCCTTGTGTAGCTCAAAATTTTTATGTAGCAAAAAAGCTAATTAAAAAAAAAGCTTAAGGAATAAAGTTTGGATAAAGTTTTTAGGTTGAAATTGTAATAATTTCCTTTTGTAAAAATAAATGGAATGAAGGTTATTTCTCCTCACATTCTTATTTGTCATGAATATTCACCATTATCATATTGGAAATTATAAATAGTTCCCTCTTTTCTTTTCTTTTTTTCAATATTTTGAGAAGAGATAACTTATGATCAGCTCTCTCTATCATATTGTAAATTATGT
This sequence comes from Durio zibethinus, assembly GCF_002303985.1. The sequence goes on from NW_019167893.1 coordinate 7,104,596, forward strand.
TTGAAATAATCAACGCGTAATTCAGTATAATCATGCATCCCACCTCTTTGAGAAATTTTTTTGGGTACAAAAGTGTGATAAAACCACTTACAATCTTGGGGCTTTAGGCTTGTTACCTTCAAAGATTTTTGTACATTATACGGAACAAATTTATTAGAGAATTATTTAACATATAATGAGTATCAATTTGATTAAAAGTCTAATTAGCCAAATAATTAGTAAAAAAAATTTATCGTTTTGAAATATGTTAAACTATATACTCTCAATCTCTATTGATAGATTATTGGCACTAATGATTAATATGGTAAACAAAAATCCTTTGCATGAATAGAGTTTATAATGTAACAAACTTAAACATCCAATAACCATTCGGATTTTTTGTAATACTTCTTATATCAATTTATTTAGATTAAAAGTAATGCTATCTATATTAATTTTAATAAATGTAAATGAAACGGATCTCTAAATAATAAGACTTACTTAATAGAAATAACTCTTTTAAATTTACGATAATAAAAAATTTTCCTAACTCTATCCACGACATAATCAATAAAAATTTTTTTAATCAAATGTACATTTATTTTTTCATTTAAAATATTTCAACGACCAAACACGAACAAAATTGATAAAAATAATTTCATCGTGCACAACATTGGTAATGACAAGATTAAAAAAAATCCATTCCATTAAAGACAAAGAACAAATGTGCTTCAAAGTAAGCCCGTGTCCAAAAATCCATAACATATCTGAACTTTTTAAGAGCGATGAGATACGGAAAATCGCGTTGTCTACCCTTGTCTCCGTTTGCATTGGGAAATGGAGAGAGCGATTTACCCCAGATTTTTTCTTACTTCTTTTTCTCAAATTTGGATATTCTGAAGCTCTTTCTTTGACTATTGTTACTGTTTTTTTTGTTTTTAGGGTATTTGTACTTAATACGTATAAAATAAAAATATTATAATAAATATAAAATATATACTTTTAATTTTATTAAAATTTTAAATAATATTATTTTTTATTTTTATATAATTTTTATTGTATTGTTATATTATTTTTAAAATTATCACATATGCTTACCATCTAATTAGTTTTGAGAGGAGCAAAGATCACAAATTTGGTGTAGAAACTAAATTAAATGTAATCAACTTAGAATTGCCTTTCAAAATTTAGAAACAAATCAAAGATCAGATGAAAAGAAAATCCACCACAAGTGTGATGCATTGCGTTGCAGTAAATATCATTTTTTATAAGTAGAGGTTTGGAGTTCCAGATAGCTTGCTTTATGACAAAAAAAGAAAGAAGCCCTTAAATTTAATGTTTATGGTTCAATTTTTAATTACTTTAAGTACCAAAAACAAAAAAAGGAGAGGATGTCGGACGTCCTTTGAAATGACCAAACGAAACAGCAGTGAAATGTAACCATACATTATTCCTTTCAGAACTATATTGTTTCCGCGTATTTTGACAGTTGAAAAGAAAAAGACATATCTGTAAGTAATTTCATTTCATGCAACTAAGTTGACTTTCTTCTTACTTATTCCGCCCACCACCAAAGCATAGTGCCTGGATATATGGTGAGTGGCTGGCCTGGCGTCGGTTTTTAGTTTCAGTCCATTTCGTAAAGTGTGACATGTGCCTTTAATTTAATAATTAAGTTCCATATGTTTCAGACTAGTTCCCACTTAGAATAAGATATTTCATAGTCTAAAATTTTCTCCTCATCATATATATATTATTTTATTGAAATTTTAAACTTGGCAAATAAGTTAATAAAGTGTTACATATATTTTTAAAAGATATAAAAAAATTAATTAAAAAATAGAATAAAATATGTGTCAATTTTTTAATTTCATTCACACAATTAAAAAATAAATATCGACAATTTATTAGATATTAACAACTTTATATATATATATATATATGTCCAAAGTTAATGTAACAGGTTTAATTATTAATTACTAGTGATTCGATGAATGTACGAAACAACGTATAAGTTGATCAGTCGTGTAATTTGTGATTCCATGATGTACGAAACAAAGTGTAATTTGTTGATAAATTCCAATAATTTAAATTAATACTCAGCAATCTCTAATGTATAAAAAAAAAACTTATAATTTTGGATGTATCTTTTATCTATATATATTTTTTATTATTTACTTCTTTTGCTATGACTACAGAAAGCTTCCATCTATCAAAAGAAAAAGCTTCTAAGATACATATAATTAAAGTGCAATTACATCTATTGTTCAGATAGCATTAACTCAAAAAACATTAAAATTAACATTTAGATACATGAACATTTGGTTTATTACTTAAATAAAATTACTTAAATAAAATTAAATTAAATAAAAAATTTTAATTCAATTACTTTTTAAAAATAATATAATAAAAACAAACATCAATAATCTTTCACTTTGCTCCAAATTGGAGGTATGTATTCAAAAAATTGGACCAAAAAAGAAAAACAAAGCCGGCCTTGTTGGGTGTCGGCTTTTGAGGTTTAGTTTGTTCGGCCCACAGGCTAGCAGAACAGAGGCGGGGCCCAAAAGAAACCAGCAGTGTGGTCTTGTCAGCCTATGTAAGAAAAGGGCGAAGGAATTAACTTTAAAAAAATGGCTAAAAAAGACAGTTTTGATTGCTTTCGTGCCTCCATTAACATTTGAGCCTAAAAAAGCAAGCGTTTTTTGGCTAAGCTGACAGTTAATGCAGGTGACAGTGAGTCAAAAATATAATCATATGGAAACCATTGGATTGATGGGATAGGACCATGACGTGGCATCATGAAGGCAGAACTTTTTAAGACGTAATTTATAAAATAAAGGAAGTTATTTTGAGAGATCTGAAAGCTTTGTTGTTCTTAGGTGAAACCGGGGAATCTTCATTCTCAAATGCAAGTTCAGATACGGATGTTTCTTCATCTCAAGTAAGTTCTTTTTTTTTTTTTTTTTTTTCCTTTTCTTTCTTTGGTTTTGTATTGGCTATTTTTGTTTAGCGTTAAAACCTTTGACTTTTTGCGTTACCTTTTTGATTTGGTAAATGGGTAGAGTTCAAAATTTTGCTAGATTTTTTTTTTTTTTAAGGTTTAGTAATTAAAGTGATTTTTTTTTTTTAGCTTTAGTAGAAGCAGCTAATTTTGGGTGTTGGGTATTGATGATCACCTGCTCAATGGTGTGAAATTTGTTGAATTGACAGGTTAAAGCTTTGTAATTCAGCTTATAGATGTGGTTTTTGGGAAGTTTTAAGTGCTCGAGTTGAGTGGGCACTGTTCAAAACTGCAATGCACTGAGTTATGGTTAAGAATTTATCGGTTTATGGCACAGTTGCGGGGGGCCTTGTTATAATTGAGCTTTCCTTATATAATTCTAGAAGATAATAAAGAAATGGGTGAAAAGTTTTGAATGGATGAGGAAGGTCAGGCTAAGGTGGAATCTATTTTGGGTATTGAAGCCTTTGGCTTCTAAAAATGTGTTGTCAGAGTTAGTTACTCCACCACCCAGTGATTTGGGTGTGCAGCAAAGGCTTGACCAGATCGTAGACAGGTCAAATTGGAACCATGCAATTTTCTGGCTCGAGTCAAGTTTGAAATCTGGTGGATCTATCTTGATTTGGAGTGATGGGCCTTGCGGGATCCTAAGCTTGGTGGAGTTGGTGATGCCAATATCTCTGGGAATGGCAAATTGGAAGGGGTTAAGAAGAAAATGAGATGAAAAAGCAGTTGCTCCAGTGGCTGCACGCATGCCTTGGTGGGTCAGAGGAGGATGGGCTATGCTACAAAGTTGGATGGAGTATGGGATATGGAGATGTTTTATCTCACTTCATTGTACTTTACATTTCAATGTGATGCATAGGTTCCTGGAGACTACAAGTCTAACAGATCAATTTGGACCTCAGATGTGAATAGTTGTTCAGATCATTATCAATCAAGATTATTTTTAGCGAGATCTGCTGGATTGCAAATAGGGGTGTTTGTATCTGTGAAGTCTGGAGTGGTGGAGCTTGGTTCCATCAATTTGATTCCCGAAGAGCAGAATATTGTGGAGATGGTGATTATTGTGTTTGGTGGATCCAGTTCTGTACAGACAAACAATTCCAAAGATATTTGGATGTGAACTAAGCTTGGGTGGTTCAAAGTCACGATCAATTAGTATTAACTTCTCTCCAAAAGTGGCAGATGAGACAGGCTTCATGTTGGAATCTTACGATGTTCAAGCTCTAGGTTCCAATCAAACTTATGGTAATTCTTTTAATGGATGTCGAAGTGATGATGGTGAAGCAAAGTTGTTCCCATAGTTGCTTGTTGGAGGTTTGAATGCTCAAGTGAGAATTTCTGGTTTGGAGCAGCCTAAGGATGACTCGTTATCTTTACCTGATGAGCGGAAACCAAGGAAGAGGGTAAGGAAGCCGGCCAATGGGAGAGAAGAACCATTGAATCACATTGAAGCAAAGCGGTAGAGGCAGCAAAAGCTTAACCAGCTATTCTATGCGTTAAGAACTTTTGTTCCTAATATCTCTAAGATGGACAAGGCTTCTCTACTTGGTAATGCTATTACCTATATCACTGAGCTCCAGATGAAGATTAGGGTCTTGGAAACTGAAAGGGAGATGGTAAACAATATGTAGAAGCAGTTGTCAATGCATAATATAGTTTTTCATCAAAGGCATGAAGATGCAGTTGTGACAACGCACTGCCCCTTGGATGCTCACCCAGTCTAAAGTCTTAAAAGCCTTGGAAGAAAAATCTAATTACAGCGCGCACGAGTCTGACATATCAACAACAGATAATAACAAGGTTGTCCACCCCTTCAGTATTTGCGCCCCAGGTGGTGCCGCTGAACAATTGAAGGAGAAACTGGTAGATGCTATTTCCAAGTGATATTCAGGTAACAGTTGTGTTAATAACGCTGTGCACCAACTTGTAGAAAGATGGGATTCTGCACTAACACATCACTGATTAGTGTCTTTATTTCTATCAATGATATGTACTCTTTAACTCTTTTAAATGAATTTGTTTTGTCGAATCTGTGAAGACGTTGAGTCCCATTGTGATCTTTGTTGAATTTCCCAAGGAAAAGAAAAAACCAAAAGTGCAGGGATTAGATGCACGACAAGGAGACTCTAAGCTTGCATCTCATATTAAGACAACTTCAAGTTATTAAGTCCACCAAGTGTTGTCGGTTGTTGCATAACATCTGATCTTTCCTTCTGTATTGAGTTGCAACCTATACCAGTTATTACGCTTTATGTATTTGAACTTAATACATGATTTTCTAACTCCCTTCTCGTATTGAGCTAAGATTCATCTTTTCTATATTTGAACAGTTATGTTTTAAATAGCCAACAATAATAGCAGAAGGGAATGAAGAGTTAGATTATGATTGCTCATCAAGAAAGTGGGCCGGCCCTTTCAAGTAGGCGGGACCTTAGGGGCCAGCCAGCTCAAGCGCGCACACGTGCCCACTTGGTCGATAATTTTAAGGTGGTTATCTTGTATGATATTTCTTTAAACGAGGGCATTTTAGAAGTCTGAACTTTTCACTGTTTGAAAGGAGTATGCTAATTTATTCGGGAATTCACTTAAAATATTCAAGTCAATCTTAAGTTTTTTCAAAGCTAAACATATATTCTTGCGGCCCTTAAACTAAATTCTTTCCGTTGTTTGATTTTGAACTTTGGAATAAGATTGCTAAGACTGTTGCAGGTAAATCTGAAGCTTTTTTTCTTCATTTCTATCCCGAGGTGCAGGATAAGCTTGCATCTCACGCCCTACAAGGCTACCAAAGGTCTCTTTTCAAATTTATACCGGATGATTTCAACTCCATTGGCGACAAAATTTTGTTGGGGCTGACAAATGATCCACCCGTACTCAGAACCATATTATTTTGGCAATAATATAAACATAAATCGTCCACGTTCCCCACTTTTTATGACTGTTTGTGGTTGAAGCTGCCGTGTCGTTAATCAGTTCCGCCTCGTTTCAAGCTTCAAACCACGGCTTAGTCAAATTCATAGATTTTCAGAAAGTCCCTTTCAGGCTGCTGTCAAACCACATCCATTGAATAAACAGAGAACACTGCTCTCTATATAAATCCTGAACCTCATGCCAATCTCATCCGATACCACATATCTTCTATTTCTCTCTAATTGCTCTACTCAAACTCAAACAAGAAAAATAAGAAAAAAAATTGCATAGTAATTTTCTGTCCAGTAAAGAAAGATGGTATTCTCTCATAGGAAAAACCTATTTAAAACTGTATTCTTTTGCTGCTTTTTAGTAGCCTCACTTCAACTTGGAGCAATGAGGCCACTGGATGGGGAGCACTGGCTGGCAAAAGATGAGCTTCTGCTTCGATCACTCCAAAAAGGTCAGGAGATAGGGTCCGAACACAATCCATGCACAAACATCCCTGGAAGCGAAACCGGAGTCTGCAAGCTTGGCGGCATGAACATAGCTGGTAATGTTATGCACTCGTCTACCGCATTTCCCAGCGTTGTTGCTGAGTTTCGGGCGGCTTCCACTGCCAACGGGACTCATGATCAAGACAAGATTTCTTAATTGCTACAAGTTTAGCCATCCAAATTCAGAATTCAAAATACATATTAATGTGATCAAAAATTTTTTTCTCGCTGTTTCCCATATTTGTAAATTCTTTTGTTTATTAATTCTTGCTTAGGGCAGCCAATCCAAGTAATGTTTAGCTGGGAGGTAGGATCGATGTTCATTATTTTATTCAAAATGTTTTGTTTTTCTTTCTTTCTTTTCCTTTCTAATTTCTAACGCTGAATGTTTTATTTACGTGAGAAAAATGGTGAAAGCAACACCAACTACTTAAAAAAAAAAAAGCCAAAGTAAATAGTTTTAATGTCAAGTTGAAAGGATCAGCATCGACCCAATTCATACAGTAGGCAGTATTTCAAAACCAACGAAAATAGCTGGAGTTTGATCTAGTTGACGTAGAAGCCTCATTTTTTCCTTGATACTATGGTCAACGATAACACCCAAATTTTGTTTGAGTTAATCTTTTTCTTTTCAAACGATTTTAATGATGCAAACTCTTACATCATCCTCCTAATGCATTGAGGATTTTAGTCCAAAAATGTTCAATGATGGAAGTACCCTGTTCCGGCTAAAGTTTAAACTCAACTGAACTGAATTAGAGGTAGCACTTTACAAGCTATAATCTTGTGGACAACTCTGACTAGTTTCAACGGCAAATTTTGAAACATGATTTGGATTTTTTGTTTGAAGATGAAGAATACGAAATGATATTTTTTTTAAAAAGAAAATTGTCTGTTGTTGAAAAATTAGCAGCAATTTCTTAGTTTCATTATGTTTTTACACTTTTCCAATAAAATTTAGATAAAGTTTTTTAAGTGAAATTAGTGAAAAAAATTTTTTAAAAATATTTAATAAAAAAATTTAAATCGATAAATTAATAAAATTTAATATGAGATCAATAATATGTAAAAAATTTATTAAAAACATTGTTTGTAATTTAAATTTAATTAGTATTTATTTAACGATAAAAATTTTATCAAAATTTTTACTAAAAATACTTATCTAAAAACTAAATCAAGATTTATGAAATTTTTTAAAAATTTTGTATAATTAATCTATGTAACAAAACTTTTTAATCTATTGATTTTTATTTTCAGTTTTAAATTTTATTTAATTATTTTTAATAGGAAATTTTACAAGTTTCATCTAAAAAATTCATTTAAGTGTTTCCCACGTTTAAAAGGTATTTTGAATTTTCCCTATGCTTTCGTGATGATTGCTATTGGTTGTATTTGGAAACTTTTTGTTTCTTGCTTTATAAATATTAATTTGCATTAAAAGTTTATTAGCATAGGAAAAAGTCGGACTGTTCCAAGAAAGAAACCAACAAAAAAGAAATTGAAAAGGTCAAAGGATTCATGAAGGACCAAAAAAAAAAAAAGTCCACAAAACGCAAATGGAATCATTTTCTAGTTTTTCAAACTGCTTGCGTGCCTTGACTAAAATGTTACATGTCATGACATTTTAACACTTTTTTAAGCCTCATGTTTTGGGGCAGAGACATCCATATTAGCTAGGCAGGCCATTGGCAATAACCCAATCGGGCATTGAAGAGTTATAGAATGAAGAGAGAGTTTTTAACTATTTGAATTAACGTTAGTCAAAAGTTTAACATCCATCATTAAGACGACAGTAGGTGAACCAAAGAAAAAGTTCATGCATATCACATTGTTCTTTGCTAAATAATCAACATGTCACATTTTAATAGTTAAAATTTAGTAAAATTGAAATCTCATATTCCAATCTTGAAGATGTTATACGTGTAACTAAGCTGTAGACTTTCCCATTCTCAATGGAACAGCAAGTAGTATTCATTCTTTTAGTTTGCATCATGTAATTTTTTTTCCCTCTTTTGTTGTCTTCCATATCTATCATTTATTTAATCCTTTAGTTGTCCTTGAAATGAAAAATTAAATGACATATATATATGCACCACTAACTCTTCTCATGTGGTAAATTGGAATTGGATATTAAAGTCGGAGCATTCATATCTCATTTGTGTATATGTTATAAATAGCTATATAAGTATATCCAAAACTTAATTTTCATTTAATTATTTTTAAGAAGTGCTATTCATTAGGTTTGGATTTTCAAATTTCAACATCTTTATTCTCATAAGCAACCTCCTTTTGCTTTAAAAAGTTAGCTATATATAGATGCCAAAGAAATGAAACAAAGCAAAAACTTTGATTGTTTTATTAAAAATTCAACTTGTGTTTAGCAAGTGCTTCATGTATCTAAACAAAGACAAAGAGTTAATAATTAATAGCAACAAAGGAGAACATTAATCAGGAATGTTCCCATTATTTAATTTCCTGATCATACTATTAACAGCTAAAATAATAAAGTAATAATCAGTTGCATTCATTTGAGATTATGCTGCCGCACTAAATGGAACCATTTGGTCCGGTTGCAGCCGTAGAGGAGCCATAACATGGCCTGCGAAGGCCCTCTGGCCGATGCAAGGTGGGCCTCCATTTTTAGGAATGTTGGTGCAGCCATTGGGTCCAGACGGAGGAACAGGTACTCCCTTTTGGAGAGACTGTAGCGCAAGATCATCTTCACTTAGAACCCGGCCGCAAGCCTGGTATGGATGGGTGCTTACAACAAAAATCACAGCTGCAATGACAAGAAAAAGATTTAGACACCTCATTTTAACGTATATGGGAATGGGACAAAGCTAGCACAGATATAACTAAAGAAGGTCGATCGATGTAGCCCTGAATGTGAAGATAGGCGTATTTATAAGTGTTTATCGCAACTTGAATGACTAGGAATACTTTGACTCTTGACCTGAGTTTTTAAGGGGGGGAAAAAAAGCATGGTTTATAAATTAAATAATAGCATCTGAAAGTAAAAAATGGGTTGCATGTCAAGTTGGTGGCGTCATGTAATTTACACATCAATGGTTGAATCAAACAGTAGTGTCAATTGGCATGTGGGTTGGACTATGGATTTTGGGTTTTTCTTGTTCTCTTCCGAAGCTAGCTGATCAGCATTCCCTCCCGGTGGAGACGCGCTTACTCTGGCCTTTAGATTAATATCTGTGTGCCTAATTTGAGAAGCATTTAGTACACGAAATCGCTTGGAAAATGGGAATTCAAGGATAAGGAAATGAAGTGTAAAATGGGAAAATAGGCCTTAATTTCTTGCCTTCCAAGCCGCATGGATATAAACAAACAAGACCTAAACATTAAACAAGGGCAGTGACTTATTGATATCCGAAACAGCATGAAGTCGTTTTATCCCATCGTTGTTAGAACATCGGCTAAGTGATGACGATCATTGGTTTATATATGTGCAAAGATTAAATGGATACGATTATTACCCTACATAATAAGAAGTTTGCTTTTATAATTAATTAATTATTTAATTAAGAGTATTGTTGTAATCAATGGACGACTACATCAACTCCACTTTGTTTAGGACACTGCAATAAACCACATAAATATATATATATATATATATGCCTCATTTTGTTAGGAAAAATTAAGCAAAGACAATTTGGGATAAAGATTTTTTTGCATGGGAGTTGGGAGATGCATGCAAGTACTTGGATCAATCACTTTATATACATTTTTTTTATGACTTATTTTGACCTTGTGAACCCAAGAAATTAGAAATTGAATGAATCGATCTTTAATTAGTTTTCTTATCTAGCAATTATTATCTTTTGGGGCAGATAATGATTTGTAATTAGCAAAAACTCCGTAAACTATTTCTGCTCAAACTAGGTATCAGTTTTCATAGATTCTGAAATGTTTATTCTTTTTTTTTTTTTAGATTAATATAAAAAAAGGTTGCAAGTGTTGATTTAACAGCAGTTTTTTTTTACTCAAAAACAAAAATAAAAAAGTATAATCCATAATTAATCTCTATTAAATTTAAGTTCATGTATAGAGGTGTGTGTATGTATATCATATATGATTCTTTAAAAAGAAAATCATCTTGAAAAAAGGTATAGTAAAAATCAATTTAATAATTCTTGAAAAAAAACAAAGAAGACAATTCATCCCATCAAAAGTTTACCAATATCACCCAAAAGAAATCGTAATAATAATAAAAAAAAAAGTTAGTTAGTATTTCTGTTTCTTTCTGTTTTTCCTTTTAAATTGCAAAATGATTTCTTATAAAATAAAGAGATGGTAACTGGAAGCAAAAGAATTTTATTTTTAAATTATAATTATAATATTTAATTTTAAAATTATTAATTAAATCCAAAAGAATTTCAAAAATTTTCACTAAAAACAAATCTCACTTAATTGTTTTAGATGTATAGCTGGATGGATATCAATGCAGACTTGAAAGTATGGAGTCGTGAATAGAGCATAGTTGATCAAATTGTGGGCAACAAGTCTCCCAAACTCTCCCATCAAAATCTATTGGCTTGTGTTATATATCATGCCATTTACCGGATAAAGATCATGGTGGAAGAAATTTTCTATTTGTTTTATGAATTTTCAGCAATTAGCATGAACTAATAAATGTTGTTTCCAGGTAGCAACGCGGTTGGACTATTGACCGGAGAGTTTCTGTTCCATTGCTTCCTATGGGGGCAATTTTGAAGGTGAGGAAACTTGGAGGAAGCGTAGTTACTCAGAATTAATTCTTTGAATATGTGTGAAATTTTAGTCACAGGTTTTCTGTGCTATGCTTTCACATTACACGAAATTTTCAATTTACTGGGGAAACATTAATTCGGATACCGTGAGGAGACTGAAGGAAAAGAAGACATGACCTGACCCGTCCCAAATGGGGGATAACGAGAAATGACTTATTCAACATGGGATTGGTGTGTCTTTAGAGGCCGAATTCTTTAATCTTTTTAGTGGAGGAGAAACACGAGTTTGGAAAGACTTGGACAAAAGACTGCTACTTTTTACTGCTTGCGAACAGAATCAACATTCCCGCATTCGTTGCAGAGATCAAACGTTTGCAGAAACTATTTATTCATCATAAGAAAAAAATTACATGAAATAGTTTTTATACTATTTATTACTACAATTATTAATAAATTTGTTAAAATAAATATTTATCATTTAATTACAACATCTTATATGAGTTAAGTAATTATTTTTTAAAAATGTTATTAAGTGACACAATTTAAATGGAAGCAACATATCCTTCCATATAATCATTTCTTATATTCTCTCCAGGTGATATCTTATTTCTGACGCAACGCAAATAGGGCTTCACATTCATTTAGAAAAACCTGATACTTACCCATGCAAAAGGTAAGTTTCAATATCCTATGCAATTTTTAAAGGTAATAACTGAAAAGAATCAACATAGAAAACATCATAGATGATGGGAGAACCGATGATGCATAAACTTTACTGCCCCTAAAACAGGAGATATCCATACATGTTATATGTTTCTCCCCAAGGCACTGTGGCTGTTGTGACCGTCGATTTTCTATTGAATCAATTCTGCAAGTAACATCCCATCTAGAACAAAACCTAATGAACTCTACTTGGCACTTTCACCAATAAATAGTTGATTCCCTATATTATAAGTAGGGCAACACAGAGACCATGATTCTAGCAGATACATACAACCTAAAATAAGTACTCAAATGAAGACAACAGAAAAGTGAAACACTTGCTCCGTTTGCTAGATTTTCTATAAAACTGAAACTAAACAAGCATATAGAGCAAAACAAATGTTACAAACAATGCTCCTTTTTTCTAACAGGTTTGGGGAGTCAGGCACTTGGTACACTAGTATTAGGAAAAAAATAAAATAAAATAAAACGAAAAGAATGGAAGGAGCAAGAATGTGTCACGAATAAACCAACACAGAAATACGGAGTTAGACAAAGTCAACTTTGTTCCTCTGAAACAGCCCATTCCTTTTCCTTTCCTTCTTCAATAAGTCTGAACAACCAGTCAGGCCGGAACCCTTCAAACAATCTCTATGAAGAAGGCTAAAAAATAACACTATCCAAAAATTATTCACCCACTCGTAAGTCCAGGAAATATGCGACTGACGTAGTAAATAAAATGCAAGAACAGGATAGAAGGAAAATAACTATATATAGTAATTCAATTGCACAAGCTATTGTTCCTTCTATCCATGTGGCATCTAATGACATATGGGCGTTTACATCTATTTAGAATTACCAGATACATAAAGTCATACAAGCGAGAATCGATATTTATCAATATGTACTATATACAATACAAATAGAGGATTATCACAAGTATCAACAGACATCATACATGAATGGGCAGACTAATTACGTACAATTAACTGCTCTAAGCAGGAGAAATTCTTACATCTACAATTGAATTGTGCACATAACTGTGGTGCTGAAATCCAATGGTTGTTGGAATGGTGGCCTTGTGACAAGGCATCTCCAGGTCTTCTTCCTAGGATGATAAATCTGGATAAACAATGTCCCTGCCCTCTTCTGCTGTCGTGACCGTCGAGTTTCTGTTGAATCAATTCCATTTACAATAGTCATTACATGTAACTCCCCATTCAGAACAACAAAACCAAATGAGCTCTTGTAAGGAGCTCTCCTTGGTACACTGGACTCATTTTGCCAAGAATTTGAAGCCATGTTGTATCTGAAGAGAAATAAAGCAAAGATGAGTGTCTTGTATTTCAAAAATAAGGATTTGAAATAAACAGAAAGATGAATAACTTGAAATTATGGTTCTTCTATTAAAAAAGAATCCTAAAGGGAAATTGAAAAAGCATAACATTCTTAGAAAAAAATGCATGTTTGTTGTTGATAGTAGATGGAATCATGCAGGTTAGTACTATCATCTGAATAAATGGAACCAATTAAAAGAGGAAAATGTGCCACAGAAAGAAGAGATTTAACAACCGTCTAACAGCAGAGATGTAACAACTATCTGAACAGGCAAATAGGCAGAAACCAACCCTTGCGTCCAAGTCAAAGAAGTGCAGAAATTTAAAATTCTTATCTTCAGTAACCAAGCCTTAACAAATAGTTAGCAAGAAATACATTGAATAAAGTCAGTGAAGAAGGACAGGTTCCAGGTATCAAATGAAGAACCTGTTCAGTTGGTGAGAAAGTTCTTTTGCGAGATAATATTCTTAAATGATGGCATTAGCGTCATGGTTATAAATTATAATTAGTAAGGCCATTAGAACGTCTCAACATCCAGATGTACACAACATACATTTTTTCAAGAACACACACTCTCTCTCATCTGACACACGCACATACAAAGTTATGCATTTTTGCTATAGAAATATTGTCAATTATTGTCAAGTTAACTTGATTTTAACTATTGATTAATATATATATATATATATATATATATATTTATAAATTTAGAATCTTAAAACTTGACAAGCAAACCAGATAGTTAGAAATATCCTCATTCAAGTCGTGCAAACATGAAGAACTAGTAACTAATCAAGCAGGCACCAGTAACTTAAGTAAAATATTCTAACTTGACAAGTGTATTTGCAGGTAAGGATGGCTCTAATCATTAACCCCAAAAAAGGAAAAAAAAAGCCATAATGAATCAAAGCTTTTGGCTATGTTCTTGCAATAGATATTTCTGATACCAATGGAATATGGTTCAATCCCGCAACTGAATATATTATTCAACTCAACCATAAAAACAATATTTAAGGCTTAGACTCAAGTAATTAGCTTAATTCAATTAGTTTCCACCGCACGTCTTGCTTCAACTCCATGAGTTCTTTTGCCCCATGTTCCAATATTTGAGAGCTGACACAAATTTCAGAACTGAAAAAGGACAAAATTATTATAGATTGAAAATAAAGAAAAAATTTTCCTACTTTTTTCCTCCAACCCAGTCTATTGAAGGTGAAAGGAGCCAGCATTTCTTGAATTCAAGTAGATCCTTTCAATTTACTCATTATCCTTCATTGAAGTACTTGGTAGCTTTATAACATTATGTCCAACATCCTCAAAGTCAAAGAATAGCAACTTTGCAATATGGCAGAATGCCACAATTAATATTTCCAAGAAAACAATCAACGAAACCAAAAGAAATATCAAATTAACTATCTCAAAAAAAAAAAATTACCTGAGGATATCGTTATCATCAAGCATGAAAATAGCAGGGCAACCCCCTTCCTCATCCTCCACCACAACGATTTTCCCAAGCCTAGGCCGCTCCCCTTCCCCCCACATATCCCCAACTTCCCTCCACTTCCCACCCCCATTTTCCTTCAACTTCATCACCACAGCATCCTTGTAATACTCATCCACTGGAAACACTCCCGAGACAGTCCTCGACTCCCCGTACCCTCCCATCACCCAAAACTCCCTCTCTTCCCCATCTCCTCGAACTGTGAACCCAACGCAACCGGCTCGAAACCTGGGCAACCCGTCCAATTCTTCCCACTCATCTCTTTCCACGTCGTACCTCTCCACCGAACATATCCTACTCCCTGCAGCTCTAAACATGGTGTGCCTGGACCCACCCCCGGCGACGATGATTTGATCGGCACTATGAATTGCAGCACAGGCGAAGCTCCCGCGTGGGGACAGCATGGGGGCGAGACGGTCCCATGTGGAAGTAAGGAAGTTATAACGGAAAGCCGATGAAGACGGAGAAGGACGGTCGAGAGGGAAGGTGCGGGTGTCGAAGAGGGACCCACCGAGGACATAGATGTGTGGCCCGAGGGAGATGGAAGTGAAATTGCAGAGTCCGTACTCGTGAGGGTTACATGGCATGGGAGGGAGAGGACGCCAGGCCAACTGTTCGGGGTCGAAGAGGAAAGGGGAGGAGATGTGAGGATCTTCGGGGAAGATGCAGAGGAGGTTAGAGATGCAACGGCGGCGATTGTGACGGCGAAGGGAGAGGAGGGTTTTGGAGGAGAGGAAGAAGTACCAGGGCTTGCAGGTGGGCTTGAGGCGGCAGTGGTGGGAGTATGGGAGGAAGGAAAGGATATGGGCTGCGACGTCGTTTGGAAGGCCAGGGATTAGGGTTAGGTTTTCGTCGATTTCGAGGAGAAACGTAGATGCTGATGACGATGATGATGGAGGGAATGGCATTTCTTTCCTCTTCCTCCACGAAAAATTAGTTTCAATTGCTGAAACTAAAAGGAATCAATTTCCCAGTAGCAGTAGCTTTGATCTGGATAATTGAAAAGGATTTTCCAGGGTTGGAGGAAAGTAAAGTAACGCCCTTTTGTTCGTCAAATCAAATGCACCAAACAATCTAAAGGGGCACAGCTTGGTCTGGCGTCGCTCGTATTTTTTATTCCAAAGGCAATGGAATAGATAGGGGCTAAACTAGTGATCAAGAGGGCACTATGTAATTGGATACACATAAAGCTGCCCAATTAACTCCTTAACTTATAGCCCACTGCCCACTGCCCAATGCTTTGCTCGGGTCATCCACTCTTGCTTTGCTTGCATTACCACGACCATAATCATTATGTAATTTTGTTTGTCTAAAATTATTAATTTATATTTTAAATGATGACATATCTAGTAAATATAAAATTAAAATGTATCTTATCCAATCCAGTTTAAATATTATTTTTACATTGAAATTATATTGACCCATTTATAAAATATATAAATATCGGTCTAATAAATATTTTTTTTGTTCGAAATTCAAAATTTAAACTCTATTTTTTTAAGTTATATTCATAATTAAATATTATATTTATACAATTAATTAATAAATTATAATTTAATTAAATAATCATATTCATACGCAATTAAAAATTAAACTTAAAACCTCAAAATGCTAAAATATCTTTCTTATCACTAAATCAAAACTTTATTTATGTTTAGAATTTAATTTGGTTACGTTTAAAGCACATTAAGAAAAAAAGTGTGATAAACTTTTCATACAATGTTGGTACAATGCATCATATAACCAACTTTCATTTAATGTTAAATTAGTAAAAAAAATGACATTATAACATCATCATATCTCATTCTTATTTGTTATAAAAATAAATGAATCATATGAATAAAAGAATATATTTTTTACAAAGAATTTATAATTTAGGGATAGAAAATTAATTATAAGTGTTAAAATTTAAACTTATTAAATATCGTTTATTGTATGAATAAATTAAGTTCTATTTTTATAAAAATTTATTTGGAAAGAAAACTTAAGGAGATTTTGTATTTTTTAGGAATAAACTGAACTAGGTTTATTTGGAAATGAGTTTTGCTTATTGTGAAGGTCTTTTAATGGGTTCTTGGAATAGACTATGAGATATGAAAAAGACATTTGATTGTTAGGGGAGGATTTTTGTTTTTTAGGAAGCCCTTCCCTATTAAATATTTAATTAAAAGTCATATTTTATTAAAGGAGTAATTAGATTTGAGTAAGCAAATGCCTAAAGATTGTGTTAGGTTATTTTATTTTGTAAGTGCTTCTAATTAAAGTTATGTTTGGATTAATATTAGTAAAATATATATATATATATTTTAAGAGAAAGAAAAATGATACATATACTCATGCTTTGGATATTTAAAATTAATAAAAAATATATGAGAAAAGAAATTGTAATTGGTTAAATAATGGAAATGAAATGATTTATTATAATATATATTTTAATTATATCATGAAATGTTTTATTTACCATGTGAATAATCTAAAAATTAATTTTTTAAGCAAAAAATAAAAAAATCAATAAAAGAGATTAATTTTTATTAATACATAAAATAATTTAGGTTTGAAATTATTTATATATAATTTTATTTTATTAGAATTAATTTCATTGAGGAAATTTAAAAATCTGAATATGTCTTAGTAAATAAAATTACTTGTAAAATTGTATTAATATTTCACTACAAGTCTAACAAGCTCCATAGGCATAATTTCTATAATTGTATGTATTTTTTATATAAATATTTTTTTCTAAATTTATGAAATAATAATAAAATATCAAAATATATAAGATCCAACGTAAATTAAAAAAAATAAAATATATGATTTTTTTTTATTGACAATGGTAAGTTACCTAAATTTGATAAAAAAAAAGTAAATATCAATACAATTTGTTAAGTTTATAATGCATTTTGGAAAATTAAAAAAATAATAAAATATAATACCATTTTATATTTAAAATTTTTTATTATTTTCCATTTCTTAACTTTTCCCCCAAAAGATAATTAAAAATTAGTTTTTGAAGAAAAGGGAAGACTGCTTAACCCCTTTCCTTTCTTTTATTTTTATTTAAAATAAAAACCAAATAAAAAAAATTATTTTTTCTCTTGTTTTCCTTTCATTTCTCTCGCCAATGACAGTGTCATGTGTATTTGTTTCACATACTGATTTTTATTATAAAATTTAAAAATAAAAATATTAAATTTTTATAAATTATAATTAAAATTTAAAATTTTATATATTATATGAATGTGCAAAATAAAATTATTAAATGAGAATATTATAAAATTTAAGATTTAATTAAATTGATTTATATAAATAAAAAATGATATTTTATAAATTTAATTGTCAAAAAAATCAACGGATCTGAACAGCAGTAATTTTTTTTTATTCTAAACTAAGGTCACATTTATAAAAAAAAATATTATTTTTTATATAAATTTAAAATTTTAATTTTAATTGCGTTTAGCGTTTCTTTTTCCCCAAGTAAAAAAGGTAACGGATCTCAGACTCAGACCCTCTCCGGCAAAAACGTAGAAAAGGAGAGAAGGAACCACGAGACGCTCTAAGAAAATGGCGAAATCCAAGAGTGCTCCCACGACTGCGTCTTCCTCTTTCTCAAGCCAACCCCAATCCAAACAACACTACTCTGCTCTCCCTTCACCGGGGAAAAAAAATCCAAATAGAAAAAACAAAAGCCTTCTCGATTCCCGCCTTGCTTTCTTCAATCAAACCCATTCAATTTTCTTTGACAAAACCACCACATTACCCCTCTCCAAAACAATATTTCCCTGTCAATGCCGCCCCTCCCTGGCGACTTCGCTGGCGTATCGGCATCGGTGTCAGAATCCTTCTCCAAAATAATGGGTTTCGTTTGATTTCAATCATTTTCAAGGAATTTTACATTTACCAAACAAAACGGTTCGTGGAATTTATGTAAATTTATCGAAGCATACAAGAAAATTACTTATATGATTAAAAAACAAAATTTAAACTGGTGCAGGGGATGTCTCAGGACATTAATGTAGGTTCTCATATATGGGTTGAAGACCCAGAGTTGGCTTGGATTGATGGGATTGTAATTAACACTAATGGAGCTGAAGCTGAGATTCAAACTAGTGATGTCAGGACGGTAAAAATTTTCTTTAAATTTGATTTTATTACTTTCTTGTACTATTTTATAGCTTTTTGCTTTAGCCTGATTTATTCATTGCAACAAAATCTTATTTAGCCATCTTTCAATTTCTTCACCATAATGTCGGCCAGGTTACTGCAAAGTTATCAAAATTATATCCAAAGGATGTGGAAGCCCCTGCTGGGGGTGTTGATGACATGACTAAGCTATCATACTTGCATGAGCCGGCCGTCCTTTACAATCTGGCCACCAGATATGAAATCAATGAAATTTATGTAAGATCAATGTCATTTTTAGGTTTCAATCTGTTTCTGTTCACGCGGGTGAGAGAAAACCATAAATTATAGCTGCTATGGGCAGCTCTGTTGTTAATAATTCTTTTTGGCCTCATGGCAGACATACTGTGGGAACATTCTCATCGCTATCAATCCCTTCCGAGAACTCTCTCATTTGTATGATGTTTATTTGATGGAACGCTACAAGGGAGCTCAACTTGGGGAGCTGAAGCCTCATGTTTTTGCAATTGCCGATGTTGCATATAGGTGAGCTCAAATTGTGATCCTATCATTATTTGTGTATTGTAAAGATTGTGGAGCTAGTTCACTAAGAATTGCATAAATTTCAACTAGGGCAATGATTAACGAGGGAAAATCCAACTCTATAATGGTCAGTGGTGAAAGTGGGGCAGGTAAGACTGAAACCACCAAAATGCTTATGCGTTATCTTGCATATTTGGGTGGCCATGCTGCTGCTGAAGGACGAACTGTTGAACGAAAAGTTCTAGAAGTAAGCTGGATGATCTAACTCTATTCTGAACTGAAGTAAGCTAATGTTTCAATCTTTATCTTTGTGTTAGAGTCAAGTAAATGCTTGATGCACACAATTTGAAGACTTAATATATCATAGATCTCTAGCGTGTTCTGTAGTAGTAGGTGCTAATGCAGATCATAGTCATGGGGTGCAATGACCACATATTTTGGTGTAATGTTATCTAAGAATGAGTTTAGCTATGTATGAAGGCATTAGTGTTAACACATTGGTAAATGTTTTTGTGTTGTATGCTTTGTGCTTTTAAGTTATAAGACACACTATCTCTTTACAAACTTTTTAAAATTAGGATAGACTCATTGGACCATGGAAAAAATTAATCTACTTATCTAACAGTGTGACAGTTTCTCTCACATCATCAAACACTTAAGAGAATTGTACGCTACAATAACATCCTCGAAATGTCCTTTTATTTCCTCTTCTACCGTAGTTTATCCAGAAAGATTGCAAGAAAAGATTATCTCTAGGATAAAGAATACAAGCGGCAAAAGGGTATATTTCCTCAAAACTTTAACTCAGGTATTCTCCCTAAAATACTAGCATGTACAACAACAGATTTATCATCACTGAAGGAATCTTGCACTTTAGTGGAGGAACATCACATGTTCAGAGAGGAGAGAGAATGTGCAACAAGGGGGCAGATGTTGCCATATTAGCAGTAGTTTACAACTCATTAAAGGATAAAAAAAGAAATTGCTTGAACCAATTTTCTATTTGACTTTTTGCATTCAGTTGATTCATTAGAGTTAATGGAGTTGTTTTTCCTTTTGTCTTTTGGAGTTCTTTTCTGAAACCGCATGTGAGTTAGTTATATGGTTATTTTACTTGTTTAGACTACAAAGTCAGGCTTTCATGTACGTTTCCCTGCATGCTGGCTGCCACAAATTTTGAACTAGAGATGGCAGTAATCTAGGACATGGTTGACATATAAGCATAGAATCCGAATGTGATGGAGCACTATGCAGTGTGGTCACTTGAAATCAGATGATTAACTCCATAGATCTTGTTGTTAATCCATTGCAATTTCAAGCTCACAGTCCCTATGTTAAATTAACGATTTCTAAAGTACATGTTTCAATCTAGATACAAAGGAATCTATTGCAGCTAGACTATGTTGGGGTCCTTTTTGATTCTCATCAGATTCCCAAAGTTGAATCTAGAATTGAGTTTGTTACATAAATGCCTTCTTAAAAATTGGTTTGATGTAAAAACATTTTATATTATGTTGTTAGAGTAAAAAAACATTAATGTTGTGAGCCGTAGAATTTATATACAATAATTTGGATAGAAAATCACTTACATAATATTTTTGGTGTAAGTGGTTTTCCACCTTAGAATTTTTTTATGCTAAAAGTAATTGTCTTGTTACTATTTTACTGTTATCACATGTGCTTCTTTTTCCTCTCTTTTTTAGTTGCATTTTCCTCTCTTCTCTTCACTTTCATAAAAATCTGCAAGAATAATTAACAAAACCGGGATCTATAACAAACTACTTGCATATTGAACAAACACCAAAACGTATAAGGAAAATTTAACTTTACATGTAAATAAATTTTCGTTGTAATTTGTCTTATTTGTCAAATCAATGGAGCCTAAATCTTCCTTTCCCTTAGTAGAAATTAGATTTTGAAATTTTAGTAGATATCAGTTCCTTTTTTTTTTAATATGCATTTTTTACCTAGTTTTGAATGTTATGCACTAAATGTCTTGATGCAGTCAAATCCTGTTCTTGAAGCATTTGGCAATGCAAAAACTGTCAGGAATAACAATTCGAGGTGAGAAATTATCATGTTTGAAAAGTTTGTATGATTTTTTAGCTTTCTAGTTATTTGGCTTATCATTGAACCCTAAATTTTATGTTTTATTGACTAGTTTTTGCCAGGGACTAACTACTTTTTCTATTTTCAACTTCTCAGTGAGTTGTACATAATTATTCATTTGTTCCCTTTCAATTTTCATTTTGTTAAATTTTGTTGTATGAGCTGTAAAGGTAAAAAGGTATTAAAAAATGGATTGGTCTTTGTAGTGTCATCTTATTTAAATTACTGCACCTAGAAGTTCCTTAATAAGTTTGATACTTCTTTAGAGAAAGTCAAACTAGGAAAAAATTCATAGCTTCTTTCTCCCTGTTGCGAAATTTTTTCTTCCAAGAGCAAATTGTGATAGTTTCAATGATCTCTTATTCATTCATATAATTTGTGTAGTTGCTGACCTTCTCTTCATTACATTGACACAGTCGTTTTGGAAAATTTGTTGAGATTCAATTTGATGAACGTGGACAAATATCAGGGGCAGCCATTAGAACTTATCTCCTAGAAAAATCTCGTGTCTGCCAAATTTCAGATCCTGAACGGAACTACCACTGTTTTTACCTTCTTTGTGCTGCACCACTGGAGGTTGGTATTTGGCTTGATTCTTGCATTTTTGATTGCATAGCCCTTTAATAAGTTTTCATGAATTTTGTCATATCATTCCAGCTAACCAGTTTTTTAAGTCTTTTCAGGATATCAATCGATATAAGTTGGGAGATCCTAAGTCGTTTCATTACCTTAATCAATCTAGTTGCTATGAACTGGTTGGTGTAGATGATGCCCATGATTATCTTGCCACCAGGAAAGCTATGGATATTGTGGGGATAAGTGAGAATGAACGGGTCTCCCATCTGCTTTGTAGCTTGATATATTTTAGCTGCTAGTTTTAAACATCTTTATGTAGCTAGACTAGGAATAATCTCTCTTTCTCTCTCAGGAGGCAATTTTTAGAGTTGTGGCTGCAATTCTTCATCTTGGCAATATTACATTTGCTAGGGGAGAAGAAGATTCATCAATATTACAGGATGACAAATCCAAATTCCATCTTCAAATGACAGCAGAGCTACTCATGTATGGCTATATACTTGGTTCTCTTGTTGCCTACCGCTTCCTTTTCAATCCAATGTCTCTGTATTAGCAGATCAGTTGATCCATATTTCAGGTGTGATTCTCAAGCATTGGAAGTTGCACTATGTAAGCGTGTTATGATCACCCCAGAAGAAATTATCAAAAGGAGTCTTGATCCACTTGGTGCAACAGTTAGCAGGGATGGATTAGCAAAGACAATATATTCTCGGTTGTTTGACTGGTAAGATGCTAACTTCTGGACTGTTTATGCTGTTCTATAACTCATTTGAAACTGGGTGGATTTCTTGTGAATTCCTCATTTGTATTACATCCAGGTTGGTGAACAAAATTAATGTCTCCATTGGCCAAGATCCTCACTCAAAATGTCTCATTGGAGTCCTTGACATTTATGGTTTTGAAAGCTTTAAAACTAACAGGTAATGCCTGATGACACCAATATGTGTACTTTTATGGTTGTGAAAATTAAAAACCCAGTAAATTGCATCATCGGTAATCTTTTGTCTTTAGCCCAAGCTACAATGGTGTGGCTTAAGATTCTGACCACTTACATTAATTGGCAACCTCCCTGGTTAGCAATACCACTACCATTTGTTGTTCATGTTAAGTTACAAGTATAAGAGACAATCTTTTACTTTTAAATATGTGCTTCTCAAGTCCTATACTTTTAGCTCTCATATTCTGAATGTGGTGATCTCCATCAACCCAGAAAGATTATTAACAGTTATGATCCTGCAAAACGGCAAGATCCTAGGTAGGGTTATTTGGAAATAATTTTAGCAGTTAGTAGGTTTGCACAGAGTAGCCATTTTCAAATACAAACTGGTGTAATTTTTATTTTTGGATGCTTGTTGATCTAATCATTTACCACCTTACTAGATGATGGTCCCTGATCTACATCATAAATGAGTGTTGACTTTTTGAAACAGTTACTTACCTTTGAGCATCTTAGATTAACATCTGGCTACCAAGAATGCCATGGTTATAACATGGACTATCAAGAATTCTATTGACAAGGCCTTTATCCTTTTTCTGGTGTGAAATTCTTTTATTAATAGGATAAGGAAATTGGACGTGAACCTTTTAACATTGAGTTGTTTCCTCAAGCCTCAAGCATCTTAACATTTTGAAAACACTGGATTGCATATATCCTCTCCTTCAGTGCCTTCCTATAGTGTAATATTTTAAACAGTTTGTAATTTTAACCACTGAACAAATGTGGACTACGAAGGGGCATAATGGACCAAAAATGGCTATTTTTTAGAATATCATTTTATGGTGGTTCTATATTTATCTTTTATCTTTTGGGGATAGATGATGAAATTGCTGAGTTGTTCAGAGTTAAAAGAACTGTTGTGGGATTAAAAAAATCGTAGGCTTATTTGTGATTTTGTGAAAATTTATGAGTTACAAGATAAAAGAACTTAAGCATGTTTAGAGCTGCTTATTTATTCTGGTTTTAATATGTTATTCTATGCAGTTTTGAGCAGTTTTGCATTAACTTCACCAATGAAAAGCTGCAACAACATTTCAACCAGGTATGAGGTTAGTCTCATGTGACAACTTTAGTGTTAGTTCAGTCTTCCACTGTATGTACTGAGTATGATGATACAATTCAGCACGTGTTCAAGATGGAGCAAGCTCTATACAAAAGTGAGGAAATAGATTGGAGCTATGTAGAGTTTGTTGATAATCAAGATGTCTTGGATCTTATCGAAAAGGTTGCATACGGTCCTTTTAACTGTTCATAGCTCTTTGAATTTGTCAAGTGTATCTACTTTTACTTTTTTCTTACACCTTCCAGTTATTGCTTAACCTTTGGTAGTCTCCCTACTGAGAATTTAACCTAAATATTGACTAGCTCATACTCGCATGAAATAAATATGGGTGGCATCGCTTTAGTAAAAAGCATCTTGTGGGAACACGACATTAATCATTGGGTATAACCTGGAGTGCAGAGAGAAACACTTCATATTGGAGTTAGTGTTGCTTATTTTTTCCAGAAGATTAAAAATATCATATGCATTTTGACATTTTGATGTTCAAATTGTGTATCGTTTTCCATTCAGATTAATGTATATTATTATTATTATCTTCAATCTGTTGATGTACATATGATACTCATATCTAAAACTACATGATTTTCACAGAAATGTATCTGCCTTCTGCATGCAAAGTGTACATTTTAACAAATGCCTGTAGTAGCAATATTATCAGCATGAATAACAATATGGTGAAATATACAGTGACCATGAAAGAAAAAGAAGGTGCAACATGGATCAAGTGGTGCTGATCATTCTGCTTTATATTGTTTAATTTGTATATGATCTGCAATTCATTGTGGTAGTTTAGAACCTTAATGAAGAGAACTATTATATTTCCAAAATCAATGGCAGAGTAAAGATAGCCAATGGGGAGGAGACGGGTGGCCCTTCCTAGTGAGTCACTCTGCAATCCCACCTGAAGCAAAAAGAATGGGAAATTTTCATTAAAGAACAGAGCATCTTCACTAATCTAACAGGAACAACTACCAGAAAGGAGAAGTGATGGAGGCAAATAGTTTTGAGACGCCTTCTTTCTTTTCCAATGAGATATGTATGAGTGGGTTAATGAAATGTTTGGCAAGCTTTATTTATATCTAAAAAAAGCTTAAAGATTTTGCTGTGGTCTTTGGTCTACTTGAGGATAGGAGGCACTGGAGTGATGTCACTATTAGCAATACTGGTAGTGATGGTTTGTGGGACATTTTGTTAGTCAATCTTCTGATTATAACATGATAGTCTATTAACTACCAGATGTACAGTCAACACTTTTTAGTGCATTGATTTTATCCTAGTTAATCTTATCTAAAAAAAGTTAGTGTGAATGGTGGTCTCCATTAAATTTAATTATCCACACCTTCTTGGCTTTTCCTCTGTCTTCGTGAAGTAAATCAGCTGTCCAAACAGTACAAAACCAAATTTGACTAGTCTAAGATGTATATCTTAAACTTTAGTTTCTATTCTCAAAGTTCAGGTGGTCTTTGAAGTAGTTTCAATTAATTTGGACCAAGAATCTTTTAACAAGCCATTTTTGTGGGAAAACTGTAAATATGAATATCATGTACAATGAATCATGGAATAAGATGGTGCATTGCTGACAACATTGTTATGAAGTTTCTTTTGAGGCTATTTTTTGCCTACTGGAACAGAGATCCGAAAATTGGGGATGGCATTATTTCTGGAGTGGAGCTACTTATCTTTCTGGATCATAATGTGGAGAAGATAACATGTTGTCTAGTTTATTTCTTTATGCCTTAGCCTTGGTGACTTACCTTATGCAGTAAAATTGTCATTGCATATCTGCATTAGTTGTTGCCATGTAAAGGCTCCTGTATCCAGGTTTTGTTTTATCATAGGGCTATCTTTTTCTGTTCCATATTTTTTAGTATATGCACATGATCTGCTGAATAGCAATTTTTTTTTCACAGATTTCTAATATCTAATGCTTCTGCAGAAACCAGGTGGGATCATTTCTCTTCTTGATGAAGCATGGTATGAAAACATTTCTTTACATTTTCTGTTACATTGAAGGATTGCTGCTCATGAATTTGCATATTTCCTAATACAGTATCCTGTTCATATGCAGTGTTTATAAAATCTAATGTTTTTTTCTTTCTTATTGATCTGCTTACATAGATGGCATTTTTCATTATACAGTATGTTTCCAAAATCAACCCATGAAACCTTTGCGCAAAAGCTCTATCAGACATTCAAGGATCACCGACGCTTTGTAAAGCCAAAATTGGCTCGCTCAGAGTTTACTGTTGTCCATTATGCAGGAGAGGTAAGTTATGGTTCCTCAATTTTTTCCATCAGTCATGCAATGTTACATGTGATTGCATTTAAGTATTATAATCCCTGTATATTTTCAGGTCCAGTATCAGTCTGATCAGTTTTTAGACAAAAACAAAGACTATGTTGTTCCTGAATATCAGGATATGTTGAGTGCTTCCAAATGTTCCTTTGTAGCTGGCCTTTTTCCTTTGCTTCCTGAGGAGACTGCTAAATCTGGCAAGTTCTCATCTATCGGTTCTCGTTTCAAGGTATCTACTTTTGGCTATCATTTCTAAAAACTAGTCATGGAATTTTCTTATATTCTCAGATATGTTGAAAAATAAATGATTTATTGAGCCATGCCATTTGTTCTCAAGATTTCAATGTCCCTTCGAAAGGTGAAATCTCATGTTTTGACCTCATTGCTGCAGTTACAATTACAGCAATTGATGGATATACTAAATTCTACTGAACCCCATTATATCAGATGTATAAAGCCAAACAACGAGCTAAAACCTGAAATATTTGAGAATGTTAATGTCTTGCAGCAACTGCGTTCTGGTGTAAGTATACTTGGTTTTACATTGCAATATCCCATTACTTATTAGTCAACTTGTGTGTATTCCAAACTAATTGTTACTTGTATAGGGTGTTCTAGAGGCAATCAGAGTCAAGTGTGAGGGATTTCCTACTCACAGAACCTTTACTGAATTTCTAAATCGATTTGCTACTCTTGCACCAGAAATTTTGGAAGGGAAGTAAGTATTCCTCTACATCCCAAACCGATTAGAAAAGGAAAAAAAAACATTTGCTTATTTTTTCTCGAATTTACAAATTACTGCTGGGTTAGGTTCTAATTTGAAGTTATAACATTCATTAACAGTTATGAAGAAAATGTTGCATGCAAATGGATTATGGAAAAGATGGGGCTTTCAAGGTATCAGGTAATTCGAGAACTTTCCTTTTTCCTTTTTCTCTTTTTGACAAACAAAATTGGAAATTAAATTAATGCGAGTGAAGAAGGGAAATGGTTACATATCAGACCTGCCAAAGCCATATCACCTGAGAAATTGCTAGCTGGAGGACCTTGAGATCATAATCATGGTTTAAGTGCTTGTGCAATATTGATCTCAACTATAGATTGGACATAATGTATTTGAAAGCAACTTTAAATCTTTAGTTCTGGAAAATAGTTGGGGTTATAAATGCTCACGTATTGAGATTTTGTTGCAAGAGGATGTATTCTGTGAATTGTTTTGCAGATGGGGAAGACCAAGATTTTCCTACGAGCTGGTCATATGTCTGAGTTAGATGCACGTAAGGCAAAAGTACTTGGCGAGTCGGCAATAGTTGTTCAAAAGCAAATTAGATCTCATTTAACTCGTAAACATTATGTTGGCATGCGCACGGCTTCTATTCGTATACAAACTGCTTGGAGGGGTGAGCATATGTGCTAACGTTTATTTACATATGTCAGCATAGAATTAGCATCATTAATCTGATTTATAATGTTAGAGTAATTTGGTTCCTATCAATCTCTAACTAACCCATGTGTTTTTTGTTGCCCGTGGCCTTTAGGGATGATCACCTGCATGTAATAATTATTTGCATTGATCTTTTGTTGTATCTTCTAGGAAAGCTGGCTCGTGAATTATATAAAGACATGAAAAGCGATGCAGCTGCTGTCAAAATTCAGAAGACTTTTCGCCGACAAGTAGCAAGGAGAAACTACATTGATACCAAATCCTCAGCAATTGTCTTGCAGACAGGATTGCGGGCCATGGCTGCTCGGAATGTATTTAGATATGAGGCGCAAAACAAGGCTGCAGTTATTATTCAGGTCATTGCCCTGTTTTTAATGTAATGCCTAAAGAATTATGTTATTTGTCATGTTTACAAGTTGCTTAATTCAAACAAATCCCTGCAGGCATACTGGCGACGTCATAGTGCTGTTTCATTCTATAAGAAGATCAAAAAAGCATCAGTTCTTTCACAAAGCTTATTTAGGAGACGAATTGCCAGAAGAAACCTCAAGGAGCAAAAGACGGTAGGTGCTTTTTAACTTCTGTCGTAAGTTTGTACCAAGTATTTAATATTTGCATTATTATTGTTGTCACAACTTTTGTGTACCAGTCAATAAGTGCATTCAAATATAATCACTGTATGCACAACTGGCTGGTTTCCACTTTGCATTGGTTATTTCGGAGTTAGGGCATATCAAGTTACTCATATATAAAAATTCTAGAATGAGACTTGTGCGCATTCATGCATTAATGACAGTTACATATGGCTTATAAAACACTGACATGCATGTTTTCTTTAACACCGACGATAATGAGATGGTACTTTTATTCTCATGAGGAAAAATGTATTTGATTATTAAAGTAAGGTCAAATTGTGCTATCAATCCCTCTGCTTAGGTCAATATGTGGATTTAGTCCCTCTACAATGATTTCAATATTGACACTACTTCTATTTTTCGGATTTGGAATTTCCATCCAATCGTTAACAGAGTTAGTTTTCTACCGTTAAGTTAGCTGTTTTGGATTTTGACTTGTTGATGTAGCATTGACCATGCTTACGTGGCAATATCAAGATTACTTGTACTTGGCAGCTGATGGCATCGACTTTTTATTGGCCATGCGGCCAGCAGGTGGGGTCCAAAAAATTCTTTTTTTCCTCCATTTTTTCCTATCATATTCTTTTTAATTATTTTTCTCTCTCTACCCTTTTGCATAAATATTCTTTTCACATTATGAAAATAATAGCAAATCCCCTTTTTAGCATATATTGAATTGATTCTTTATTCTAATTAAAGCTTTCACATGTTAAAAACAAAAAAAAAAAAAGATTTATTTCGTTTTATCTTAGTCTTAATAATCTTGTTACTAACTGATTCATGAATTAAATTATCTTTCCTTCCGTTATCAAGGAATTGAACCTAACTCCTTACTGATAAAAACAAAAAAATCCAACTGTTACACAGAAAAATTCAGTAAAAAAAAAACCCAAAGAAAAAAAGAGAAGTTATTCCCACTGCCATCACCCTAAACCCAACATAGCACCTAAATTTGACAAAATCTGACAAAAAGGAAGTGTTTAAACCCAGAAAGTGGCAGCAAAGGAATCAACAAATAAATTGAAAAAAAAAAAAAAAGCAAGGGAGGCTAGGGTTTTGATATAGGATTTTTTGGGGGGTTGAGTTAGGGTTTGTTAGATCTAGGATTAGTTGTGAGGTTTCAGGGACATTTAGGCTATTAAAGGGTTATACTACGGAGAGAGGAAGCAAGGGAAACCGAGACAATGACCAACAGTGGTGAAAATGGATTTTTGTTGAGGTAAAGGCTGCAACTTTATGTTTAGATCTTCGGGTTTAGAGGCGTTTTTGGTGAAATCTATTCTGATAGAAGTGAAGAGGGGGTCGAAAGGAGTTTGGAGGTATTTTTTGGAAGAAAACTGATGCTGGGGATCAGTGGCCAACTGCCAGAATTTGAAAAAGAGGTGCTAGATTCTGGTTTTTGTTTGAAGATTGTAAGGGTTAGAGAGTTTGTGGACAGAGAGAGAAAGAAGAATGAAATGAACAAAAAAAATAGAACATATAGAGGGGTTTAAACGCCTTGTTTGGGAGGGTTGGAAAAAAAAAGGAGAAAAAAAGAAAAGAATATTTTGGACACACTTCCTGGCCACAGGGTCAATAAAAAATCTACGTCATCAGTTGTCAAATACAATCATACCAATATCGTCATGTTAGCACAATTAAAGGTAGAAAACTTTGTTAATGATTGGACGGAAATTCCAAATGGCGAAAAGTAGTAGTGTCAACATTGAGATAATTGTAGAGGATTAAATCTGCATTTTGGCCTAAGTACAGGGACTAATAGTACAATTTGACCTTAAAGTAAGCATTACGATATTAGCAGTATCTTCTATGTGTATATTGATGTCTACAACAATCCCATCAAAGAAGAGGAAACTGAAAGTTTGATCTTGATAGGCTTCCTGAAAAGTTCGCTGGTGAAAATGGAAAGGAGTTGCATGGAGTTTTCTGGATAGATGATGCAGATTAGTCAAGGATTGTTTTCTTTCATATGCTAGGTTTATAACTCCACAAAACTTTAAAGTTTTTGAAGCTAAATGGTAAGAAAGATGCATAAATACCAATATACAGGAAAGTGTATAGGACCAAAGCAAAACAACGTCATTGGCTACAGTTTTATATTGAACTATCACCATGATACATCCCCCTGGAGCAGAATGTATGTTGTGCATATTAGTGATCAATATTGATGACATTCTTTTGATCAGTCTGAAAGGTAAGTTGACACAAGTGATGCATGAACTGATTATTTCGAAGACTAACAACAACTACATGATGTCGTTGAGGGTTGGGTGCTCCTTTAGTGAAAGGTTATTGTGTCAGGTTAGATGATGGTGTGATGGACAAAGCTTCTATTTCAAGAGTGAAACATGGAGAATAAATGCAATACATATACAGAAAAAAAAATTAAAATAGAGTATTCTTTTATTTTAAGTTGGGTGTCCTGAAATATTTTTGTTATGGCATCAGGAAGAAGCGGGTTCTACACTTATAAAGTGCAATTAGCATAGCATAAATGGTAGGGCTCAAATTACACCACTCATAGCGTACCCCTTTCCTATACGCAAAAAATTGGAACTAGGCTTTTGACTTTTCAAGATCCTTCATTTACTGCTTTTTCATTTCATGTTCCATTTTCTTCTCTTGTTGGTTGATTTTGTCTCGTATAAATGTTGTATACATGCACTCTAACTGTTATCTCCATTATTAGCTTTGGCCAGTAAAACTCCACCCTCCTTCATCTTGGTTAATTTTGATACAAGTTGCCCCATGTCATTCTAAGGTCTTGCTGCCTAATGCTAATGACTACCTTCAAAAAAGGAGTTGAGAAGTTGGATTCCTTACCAAACTTAAAAACAAAAACCTTCCTCTACATCTGTTTTCATTTGTTTGACTTATTTTCTTTGGTAATGAAAAGCTACAAGTTAAAATAGTTGAGTAGCTCTAAGTCTGTAACTTTTCACCAAATAGTTGGTCTTGGGTTTAAATATTGAGAAATCTATCATCTTCTCAACACATAGCTGTAACTTTGGGTTCTTTAGCTTATCATCTTCTTTTTCAGTAAAATCAAGAATTATTGCTGTGATAAGCAATTTTCTTTCCCAACTATTCTCATAAGTGAATGTTGTACCATTTTGGAATTATATTTACCATAAGGTGGAAGGATTAGCCTCTTAACAGTTTTTTGAGTTTTAATCTCCCTTCTTTGGGTGCATTAATGTGCGTTACAATTTTCTTCAGGCTGCTAGAGATGAAGAAGAGGAGGATGCGAGTCTAGAACAAGTGGACGAACTCATATATGTACAGCCGGAAAAACAATTGACTGTAAGATACATAAATATGTCTGAAGATACCTGCTAGCCTTCATTTCTTGTGTGCTACATGTGAATATTAATATTGTTAGACCAAAAAAAAAAAAAAGAAATTAATATATTTCATTTAGTTATAAACAAGCTTCAGTACCCATGGGTTGCCACGGTACTATACATTTATAGGTAAAAAGTTTCTCTATATTATTGTCAAGTGTAAAAATTAAAATTGATTTTGTAAAAAATCGAGATATTATTAAAGTTAAAGATAAATTAAATTAGGAATGTTAGGATTTATTATAAATTTAAGAACATACTATTTAGATTCTTGTTTAATTGGTGAAATTGGATTTAAATATTAGGTTATCAATTAATAATATAATCTAAATTTTTTATTTATATTTTTATCTTCAATATTAATTTTAAGATAATTCAATAATCATTTACTCTTAAAATAATTTAATTTTAATTAAATGATTATTAAATTTTAAATTTTTTATTTATATTTTTATCTTCAATATTTATTTTAGGATAATTCAATAACACCATAAAAGGGTTGGAATAATCATTTACTCTTTAATGTGATAATTTGATTAGTTCACAAATTTAGTCACTACAATATAGAATTTATATTCTTGATACTTCAAAAAAAATGCATATATATATATATATATATATTCATCACAAAATTGGCTCTTCAACTTTGGTTAACAAATGTTTTTGCACTAGTATGATTATTATACAAATTGCTAAGCACATTTTAATGCTATGTTACATTTGATAGTTAATATTAATGTGAATAAAAGATGTTAAAAATAAACAAATATAATAATATAGGTATATAATTTGTTGAATTGAGAATCAAAGATTAAGAGATACAAATGAATACAATTATTAGTTTACATTATTTGAACTTTAAACTATAGTGAAATGTATTCATTAAAATGCCAATCCTACCAAAATTTATAAGTTTATAATTACAATTGATAATTTATGTACTAATAATTAATAATATTAAAAGTGTATGTGTTTTGATTTAGCTAAAAATGAGCTAAAAATAAAAACAATAATAATGCAACACTTCATACATAAAGTAGTCAAATAAATAAAATAACACCCATTTTTAACATTATAGTATGAAAATAATACAAATTGAGTACGTTAATTAGTTCATTTAATTGGAAAAAACCTATTATATTGATAATAAAATGGTTTATTTGTGCAAACCAAGTAGAGAAGATACAAAAAAAAAAAGGAAAAAAATTAAAAGAAAAAATTCAAAAAGATTGAAGTTGAAAAAGGAAAATGCAAAAAATATAAAAGAAATGTGGTTGTTTGAAAAAAAAGAAAACAGGAAAATAGAAAAAAAAATTCAAGTAAAAAATGTGGGTACTGTTATGGTAACAGTGCCCATTTGAGAGGTGACTCTGTTTTCATAACAGTGTTACCGGAAGCCTACTTTAGTATATTATAATATAAATATAGAATTACATGTAAATATTAGTGCTTTGGTTGTTTTTCTTCAAAATAAGTTGGATTTATGTTGGATTTTGCTGTGATATATCTTCTTGAGAAGAAGTTCTAGACTTTCAAGTATGATTTCTTTTTTTTTTTTTTTCTCTTTCAAAATATTACAAAACTTGAAAACATAAATAAGAATAAAGTTTGGATATTTAAATTTATGCCATTAAATGCTAGCATTAGAATTAAGGAGGACAGGTAACTGAAACTAGGGAACTTTACAACCACCAATCATATTTGAATTAAAACTAAGAAGACCAACATTTTACTACCCACTAAATTTCATTAAATGTTTAGTGACTTTTTTTTTTTCTTAATTTTGAAATTAATTTTTAGTGACATTATATTGCAATTAGGAAAGAGAAATAGATCTAGAATTATAAAGTAAGCAGCCAAAGTTCAATAATTTATGAGTGAATAACTCTTGAAGGATGTTTTAGAAATGTAATAAACATTGATGTCCTTTTCTGTCCAAATAAAAGGTTTTATCAAGGTCTGAACTTATATATCTGTGAAAGATTGTGGACAATATAGATTATAGGTATTAAAGATCACATATACAAAGATACATACCCAATTATTTATACATATATAACAGTTATCTGCATGTGTGGTGCAAGCATGCAGATCTGCACTTTTGTGTCTTTTAATCAAAAAACTTTTAAGCAAGGCACTTTAAACTATTAGTTTCGGCACTATATAATTATTGGAAAGTTTTGAAGTTGAAGCAGTTTTTCCTCCATTGCTTGGAATTGGATATTGCCTGGATGTTGAGAAGAAAATGCTTAGCAGTTGTTCTGATGGTGGTGATGACGATGGCTGTTATGAGGGTTAACAAATTCATCATTATTAAATTTTGGTCATTTGGCATTTATGTTCTCTAACTGAACTCCTATTATTTGTATAGTTTGAAGGACAAGAGAAAGCAAAGTTCCCGCATTCTGCCCTAGCTGTGCAGAAGAAAGCAGAGAAAACCGATGCATTTCCTGATAAAGAGCATGAGGTTGCGGAAAAAGCAAATGAATTATGTCCTATCATTGAAGAAATATCAAGTCCCATCGAAGATGCTTCAAATATTGAGATTCTTAGAGCAGAAGTTGAAAAGCTGAAGGTGCTGCTGATATAACCCTATTCTTCTTTGAATAATCCATCATTCTTCATAATTGCTACTAAATTTTCTGTCTAGTTAAATGTAAGGGCCAAGAAAAAGGTGCGAGCCTAATAAATTTTCATAAAATACAGTGCATTCCATCTCAAAAAGTATGGCTTCTGAATTTTCACTGACCTGTAAAGTGGTCTAATCTTAAAATTGTGATGTGATAGAACCCTGCAGAGTGTCTGGATATAAGAAATGATGAATTTGCTGAAATTAAACAAAACATCAGACAAAGATTAAATAACACAGACAGATAAACTATTGCGTTATTTTAAAAAAAAACCTTGAAATGGGAATTCTCTAAATGAAGAGATGGTTCTTTATATTCTTGGATACAACCTCCAGGGTACTTAACCATCTGTCATCTGTGTAACTTCCTCTCTGGACCTGGATTAATGGAATTTAAATAGAGAGCATCTGAATACCTATTCTAACATAAATTTCAATTTAGCATCTTTTGAAACTCTGTTAATAGAGCTTGGACATGTTACTTCTCATGCTACTGATAGAAGCCTTAGTGGGCATCCATGTCTCATGTTTCTAAGCACAAAGATGAAAGGTGCTCATTTGACATTTCCTGATGTTTTCATCTATTGGTTCCATTCCAAATTATGAGTACTGAAATTAGCGCTTGGACATGGTTAATAAACCACGTGCAATCTGGACAGGGTTTTTTCATTATATGGTTTCTTGCTTGGCTTGACATGCCTCACCATATCTTAATTGCAACAACTGTTTTCCAAGCTTTGAATTTTAAACTTTTTAATATTGTTTTCATTAAGCAAGCTTTTATGTCTTACAGATCCGCTTGCTCGGAGAAAAGAAAAGAGCTGATGAATATGAAAAGAAACATGCTGAAGCCCAAGAATTAAGTGAGAAAAGACGGAAGAAATTAGAAGAAACTGAAAGAAGAGTTTATCAGCTTCAAGACTCTTTGAACAGGTTGTATTTTTATCACTGCTTAAAGTGTATCTTACACTGTATTGAAGTTAGCTTTGGATAACTTAACTTGCTATGTTTTGTGTTTAGAAGTTGTTCTGGGCTTCTAATGATTGGGTAAACAGAGTTTTACTTGATTGGTAGTGATTGAATAAATTATCATGTTTAGAGACAGTTTAACCTGTGTACTTTTGGTACATAAAATGTCAGTTAAGATGATTATTGTAACGAATATGCTTCTGGTCACATGCTGGTCTTTAGATTTGAGAAAAATTGTACCATGTAAACTTTTAGAGCTCCAGAATGGACTTTCACTATGGTCAAGATGAGCACTACCACTTATAAAGTGCAGGAGTTATAAGGAAGAAAAGTGACTTTGCAGGCTGTGAAAAGTTAACTTTAACTTGTGGTTCCATCTATTCTACTTTTTGCTGTTTTGCACTAGCACTATGTCGTCTTTAAGTTGTCAAGAGTTTTTCCATTAAAGATATCTAATTCAGTTTATTAGGGGGAAAATACTTTGAGATAGAGATATCCAAAGTTCTTCCAGGACGAAATGACTAGTGTTTAAATGTATATGCAAAACCTATGTGATCATTACTTCTTTTATGGTTCTTGGGTTGTTGCCCCTTTACATGTGT
Organism: Durio zibethinus; assembly: GCF_002303985.1. Next base: position 7,140,580 of record NW_019167893.1, read on the forward strand.
ATTAAAAATCCCGTTATAGAATCAGGTTCTCAAGTTCTGATCTGAACAATTACCATATTGATGTTTTTATGTTGATAACTGGCTGAAGTCTTGCTACTGGCTGTATTGAGTAAAAATATGGCCTCTAAGTTTAAAAACAGTAAAGATAGTATTTCATTTTAATCCCTTAAGAATGATTTCTACTGAACTTATTTATTATTGAAATTTGTTCATCTCTGCAAGAGCTTGATCTTATGTAAGGTTATAACGGAAGTTGATCCTAGCAAAGAGATAATTCTGTATCACCTCTAAGAAAATTAAATCGGAAGTGACTTTGTCACATTGTGCTAGCTTGTGTAATGCTATAGGAACTTAAGTTGCGACACTTCCCCCAGTTTTTTCTGTTGATATGAGTAGATTGGTTTACATAGATGCTAAGGGCTGTTTATACAATAGATAATATTTTAAGTTGAATCAATTAGATTTTATTTACCAACAATAAATAAATAAATGATTTATAAACTAAAAATGAAGCTACAGTAGTCTGATGTTATCTTACATCTTAAGATTTTGTGTTGATTCATCTTCTCCTGGTAAGTTTAATAGATAAACTTATGATCATAGAAGATGATTACACTAGATGGTAATACAAGGATGTATTTACTTGTTATTCATAAATTTTGCTTGTTCACTTGTCTAAAAGTTGACATCTAAAAGTTGACAATCGCACACTTAAAAGTTTTCAACTGTTTATGAAAGAACAATTTTTAATGGTTAAAGATCAGTAATGAAATGACATTCTCTGTTTGTTCTGCTAGGTTATTGACATGTGTCTATCTAACTTTTGTTGAAAGAACACTGCTGAGAAAATGAGCATATCACATGAAAAATAACAAGGGAAAACAATTATTAGCAACAATAGTTGCCAAGTATTGCTGCATTACATTGATAATATCTCTAAGATTGTTTTGATATCTGCATTACTTCTGGTTACACCACATTAGTTCAAACTCAATGAAGTTCCTGCTCCTTGTTGACTAATGCTATTTCTGGTCTTTCCATGTCTCAGGCTATTATTTAGTATGTCTGACCAATTTTCACAACTGAAAACAATTTTGCGTTCTCCATCAAATTCGACATCAACCTCTCAGCCCATTGTTCGAGATGATTCCTTTGATACTTCTGACAACTCTGATGCTTCATCAAGTGACTCAGATTTCACATTTCCAGCTTCAGTTTGTGCTTCAGCTAACATCTCTTCTCCCCCTCCTAATGCTCTCCCACTAATTGTTAAAGACGTTTCAGCCACTGAAGTTACAGGTTAGCATGATTTCTTGATGCAAATGCCATTTGCGCTTGGACTCAGCTTCAACTAAATACATAGCAGACAAGACAAATAAAACATATTTGTTTTACAGGAAATGCTCTCTTTTAGGAAAAATTTTGCCTGATTTAGCAATTCATTGCCTGATATTTCAAAAATTTTCTACTAATAAAATTTGTTATATTTCAAAGTTAGTTCACAGTTATGTTTGACGATGAGAGGATGTGCTGGTAGTACCTGTGTCATTTTTCTTAGATTTGGAGGTCATGTTGTGCAGGTTCTGAAGACAGTGATAAGGAGGGGGCATTTGATGACTACTTCTGATGGATCTTTGTGCTTCTGTTGCTTGTTATCTAGATGATAGATTTAACACAATTTTACTAGCATTATAGTGTAGGCATGCAGACTCAAACGACTTATTACACACACCATATACAAAGATTGTAAGTAGGATTAAGATTCTTTAGGTCAAATAGTCAGCTAATCCTTTCAAAATGTCATTTCCTAATCGCTGTGACTTCACTTGTCTCTAACGGAGGTCGAATTAAATCAAACCTCTCATGAAGATTACAGCATTTTCAGTTTTCTGCATTATTTATCATATTATTTTGTTAATGAATAATGAAATGAACCATACATAAATGAGATGCTTATTGTGCTTCATCAAAGTCTAGCATTGTTAAAAAGTAGGCAGGCGGCTGCAAAGATTGTCAGTAGGATGCTTGTTGGCCTCTGGAACGATATTTGATAATTTCCTCTTCGTCCAACAGATATGTAAACTCTCTGTTTGCTGTTTCAAGATATATATATATATATATATATATATATATTTATATATAGAGGAAATTGATAGCTGCCATGGCATTAGAAAAAAAATGTTAATAATCTTGCTCTTTCAATGGGTTTGCTGTGGATTCTTTCTATGAAACCCTTATCGATCAGCCTTTTTTTTTTTTTTTTTTAAGTTGTGGAAGCATTGATCTACTTTAATTTTTTTATTGTATGTCATGAAGGATTCTCTCTCTCTCTATGTAGAAACTAAAACTAGGGTTGGTGCAAAGTTCAAGATATTGGCAATTTGGCATCTTTGTACGGATTAAGAATTGACGTATCCATAACCATAAGCTTGTATTATCACGCAGCATGCACTAATGAGGGAATGTCTTTGATTTTTTCTTTATTTTTTAAATGCAAAAAGGAATTATTTAGCTAGACGACATCTTATTAATTATTAATCGAAGATAGGAGAGAAAAAACACTCAAATGTTTACAGAGAAGCTTTAAAATTATCTACTAATAGAATTTTATCTCAAAACAAGCAACCCTGTGATATGAAGTTTATATGAATACAAATACAACTTTGACTTACCAAATGTCAGTACTAACAAACTCAACTGTTCTAATTCTAGAATTCAAGATTCGGTCACAGACGTCGTGATTAGGACTAATGTTTTTTTTTTCAAAGAAATAATTATTTTTCACCTCATACATTTTTTTTTTTTATAAAAGAGGTTATAATTTAAAAATAAAAAAAGATTGCTAATGCTTAAATTTAAATTTTAGATTTAATAGATGATAATGATTGTATTAATCACTTAAATTTAATTTCGAATTGTATCGTTACATTTTCTATGCATATATATTGTAACATTTTCTTGTATATAACTATTCACTATAATTTCTCTTTTCCAAATTCAAAAGTTGTCGAGATTCGTAATCATTCAGTAGTCTAATTAACATCTGCTATATGCATTTCCGGTACATTTTTGGCATAAAGGCATATTTTTGGCACTTAAATTTGTGGATTAATATATCGGTAAACTAATATCCAGAAATAGAACCAACATTTGTTGCCTGGCGAGTACATTTAATGGAATATTTTGTTTCTGGCGCTTAGAATTTCAGTAGCGGCTCTATATAAAGCAGATATAATACTTGCTCAGTTCGTCTCACTGTGGTTAACTGTATTATTCTCCACCATATCTCTCAGAGACCGATCGATCATCTGTAAGTTGTCTTTCTTTCTCTCTAAAATTGCATTTACTTCTTCTTCTTCTTATGGCTATAGCCTATATACCAACTAGTTAAACCAACATTTTGGTTTTTAATTTGTTTTCTGATGTTTTTAGAATATAGATTGTAGCATGGAGAAGACTTGTTTGAGTGCAAACAAGATTGGCAAGTGGGGCTGTAACTGCTTCGACTTGGAGTTGGAGGGTGACCACTCGTGTTGTGAGTCAACATGGCATCCAAAATATTATACTTGTAGCTTTTGCAAGAGAGAATTCCGGTCAGCTCAAGCTCTTGGAGGTCATATGAATGTTCATAGGAAGGACAGAGCCAGGTTGAGATTGTTATCTTCGTGGGTTGTAGAATATCGGAACGCTAACAAACACAACTCTAACCCTGACCCTATTTCTTCACCATCTAATTCAATACCCTCTCATTCTGTTAACTTGTCAGTCTATCCCCATCATTCCATGCTTTCTCCACTCTTCAGTACTCCTTCCTCTTCGCTTTTACCCTATGGTGAAAACCGAAGAAAGCCTTTGATCCCTCAACTTGGAGATTTGTCAAAAGAGAAGACGATGATACCTTTTCTTGGGGTTGAAAAATTGAAGAGGCATGCACAAAATTATGAGCTTGAGGTTGGTGGAGTTACTGGCTTATTAGACTTGGAGAGAGGGCTCGAAGATTCAAAGGAGGTTTTAGATTTGGAGCTTCGACTCGGCCATCTTTAAGTGCTATGTTTCTAATTCCAGGCAGTATTGTGGCTCTATCTGATTTTATGTATCTTCTTTCATCATGTAGGTTGCATTTGCTTTTTCTATTTTTTCTCTGTACTCGAAAATTTTCTTTGCTTCCCCACATGTAGCCTTCTCATCCAACAGATAGAAAAGTTCAGGATAAGCCTTGATGATGAAGGTTGTCAATATATTAAGCAATATTATACTGATATTAGGACTACAATTAGTGTTTTAGCAAATATGGTTCTTGCTTAATGAGCTTGAATAGACATCCTTACTTTTCTTCTGTTCATTTAATCTATCAGATATATGCTCCATGAACTTTTCTCATCAGCTTTGCCCCGAATTTTTTCCCCTTGTTTGTCAAAACCAGGATCATCATAACAGGGTAGTTTACTTGGGTTGAATATTGTAACATAGTCGAAGATGAAGTTGTTTGTTTCCTATGACAGATCAGATCAGATGGGATGTTTCTTCAATTAATGAATGTTCTCTTTGCATTATTCTGATGTAAAAATCAGAAATTACGTACGTCATTGTTCTCATTAATTCTATGCTCCTTGGTCTTGGGAAAAAGAGAGGAAATCCGTCACACTCTACCCTCTTGGAGAAACAATTGTCATAAACAAAGACAGATGAGAATTCCAATCAACCTATCTAAGCATGCATGCGCCCAACTGTAGTTCTCTACTTTTAAACTGTTTGATAGTAATGTATCCGGAGCAGAATATACAAAACTAGCGAAGATAGTTAGATATATATAGAAATTAAGAAAAAATACAAGAAAAAAAATAGAAAACCAGGAGGATTTATGGTGGAAAATGTAGATCGATGTTCATTTTTTTATATATACAACTAGAAGATAAAGAAGGAATGTGTGCAAGCAAGAATGTGGATATATATATATATATATATATATAGAGAGAGAGAGAGAGAGAGAGGAGATTGTCAAATTGAAGACATTTTAACTATAGTCTACAAATAAGCCTATCATTAATTTGATGACATCTGTCCTATTGATCAAATCTCATATAGCATTACAGAAGAAGGCATGCATGAATAATGGTTAAAGTAGTAGCAGCCACTGTGCCCATTAATATTGTAGCCATTACCAGATTGCCTTGTCCATTGATTCTAATTAAAGAGGCATTTTGGTCAGTGTGCATATAGGGGAAGTTTTGTTTCCCAACATCTGAAACTTTATCATGTTCCCCACAAATGTCTGGTGTCAGCTGGAAAATGATGGCCTTTCCTTAACAAGAAACACAAGTTTTTTTATCTGAGCAAACCAAGACCAAAAACAACAAAACACTCAAGAACTCTTCCCTCTCTCTCTCTCACTCTCACTGTGTCCGGGCTAGCAATTAATAGATGAGAATGAGTGGACTGTGAGAGAAACAGAGAAAGGCACTAAAGGTTCAAAATGAAGTCATTCACTTAAAGTAAATAAACAATAATAAGGGTAAAAGAATAGACGTCTGGGGGGTCACTCAAGAACAGAACCAGCTGCCAAAGTGAAAAGATGAGTGAGAAAGTGGCATGGGATGAGAGGATAACGGAAAAGCTAGTCGGCGCACGTCACCATCTTAAGGCTGGCACTCGTCTCGTCTCTTCCCTTCTTCTCCTTCTTCTTCTTCTTCTTCCTCCTTTTGTTCCCAAAGTCAAGTCCCCTCCATTTCACTTTTGCTTTTATCTCTAAATCATGGGCGTTGAGACTTGAAACATCCATGTCTCAGTTCCCAATCTTTACCATATTGTTAATCATTAAATCTACAAACGATGTTGAAAATCTCTACTTATTACACATCGAAAATGGGACTAATTAAAGTCTGATGGATCATTAATTAATTACTATCCCCTTCAAGAGTTTGTTCATTCCTTCACACAGTTTATGAAGCAAAAGCATCTTCATACAAACTAATTGAGACAAAACAAAATGACAAACAATCAAACCGTTGTCAATTCCACAACCACACAATCTTATCATTCCTATATACTATATGCTGTTAACCCTTTTTTTGAAAATAAATTAATTGGACTTTACATTCATTAGGTATAAAATTGTTTAGTTTTGAATTGATAATTTTATGAGGTTCCGAAAATAGTGAAAAAATTTACAAAATTTGAAATTTGAATTTGAATTTTTTTTATTGTTCTCAAGTTTAACTAGAATTAGACTTCAGTTTTAACGTAATTAACTTGATTTTCTTATTTGAAGGCCAATACAGTAAGAAAATTAACTAGCTTGCTTATGTAGAAAACACAATGAAGCTCAAGTCCAATTTATTTATTTAGAAATGAGTGCCTAAGGCTTGTATTCAGATTTTATCCCAAGCTCCGCCCTACACATGATTTGGTTTGCTAGCTCGCACCACTGACTTCGGGCCTTCTCTTACCATTTGAGTCAAAATTAAGTGGTGAATTTAGATTCGATTAATGTTTGAAATTCAATCTTGAAATTACAGTAAGTACTCACCAACAGAACCATTTAGTAAAGGACTGTGAGACATTGAGTACCATCAACAGAGAAAGTTGATCCAAAGTAAAGGGCAAAGTGATTTGGTAATACATGGAATAAAAATTAGTACTTGGCAGGAGCGCACTCACGTTATTGTCGTCCTTGTTCTTGCCATTGTCCTAAGTCTTTTCTAGTGTAGTTCTCATCTCCTTTCTCCCACAATTTTTTTGGCAGACCAAGTCAAATTACAAACATCTAAGATACCTAAAACCCTTTTGTTTTTAACATTAAAGCAAATCAAAATTTCATTTACGCATGGCATCAAGACAATTCTATGATAGCATAAATAATTAATCTAATTAATGATTCATCGATATTAAAGTTATGTCAACTCTCATTCTTTTAAGTTATTATGCACTTTTATTATCATGTCCGAGATGATGGTCGTTAAATTAATTTACAACTAAATAATTTTTCAAAAAATGAAATTGTTCACCTAGTATAGGACTGTATATATAATATAAAAAATGAATTGTAAGTTCATTTTTCTCCATGCAATATAGATATGATCATATAAAAATGGAATTTTTAGTCATTAAAAAGTGATGAAATTGGTGGAAATTTGATAGTGCTAACTGCCATTTTAATTCCCATGTCTGTACCAAACAAAGCACCTGCCCTGTCAACACATCTAACCTACTCTTGTATATAAAAATGTTGGCCTGCAAATATATAAAAACATATAATTACAGAAGGAGAAAAGGAAAATGACTCAAGTTCAATTTGGTATTGATATTTAAAACATATGGAAGCCGAGAGCTACTCTTTAAACATTTATTCTTTTTCTTTATTGTAAGTTACAATTATTTTGGCTGCTCAATTCCATAGAGATAAAACCAAGAATGCGTATGCGAGACATTTTAATAATGCAGCTAGCATGTGTACATACATGATCAATCACAACTTGGGAAAATCTAAGATTTTCGATCATGGATGGCATCGATGGCAGATTTTTTTTGTTTTATGGGGTTATAATTAGCAGAGCTGTTTGTTAGTTTGTGGAATTTCTAATATTTATGAGTATTGTATGATCAGATGTTTATATTCATGGTGCACAATCAAAACTTTTCCAAAGCAAAAAAAAATTTGTTTATCAGTTGAAACCTAAAAGGATCATGATAGTAAATATGAAGCTTATTGTGATGACAAAAAGATGATGTGTTTCCCATTAATTATGGTAGAAAAAGCTTATACTTAAGGACAAGTGCAAAGTACAAAATTACACTATTTTTCCTCATAATATATTCTGCAGGAAGGTTCCTACATCTTTCGTCACCAGTGTGATAAGCAAGGCTTCATTAGAGAATCATAATTAATTCATGATTTTATAAATGCAACAGTTATGATTAATTTAAGGGCCATTTTTTATGTTCTATTAATGAAAAATTTTGCTGCCACAATTCACAACCATGAACTGAATGACGCACCTAAATATAGCAGTACTAGTTCTAGATGGAACATATTTCTTTGGTAATCAATAAAACAATGGAAACAGCATCTACTTATAATGCATTAAAAGTATATACTGCATGCATTTTTAAGTTTGAAGAAGTTTTGTACTTTTTTGGTAAATAAATGGGATTCAAAGGAAATCTGGAATCATTCCTAGGGTAACGTATTTGACACACAAAGATTAGTAGTTGGGAAAGTGAAATGTATCTTCAATGTGAATAGGTTTACCATGAATTAATTAATTATATGTAGATGTGCTAATCTGTATATATAAAATTAAAGAAATATGGGTAAAAATCTATGCAGGGAGGGAGGGAGAGAGAGGTGACAAAATGGAGACCGCGTTGAGGAAAAATCAGATGAAAGCAACAAAAGAGAGATTAAAATTGGCAGACAAATAATATTATATAAAAAATATTAACTACTGTCTGCTAAAGATGGATCCACTACCACAGCCGGCTAACAGAAAAGCTCTCCCAGCAAACATCTAAGACTTTTCTCTCTCAGAACATCTTCAGACAACTCACTTACCCAATGCCTATGTCCTTTATTTGTCTCTTGTCTAACACTTTTTCCTCATCTTTTCCTCCCTATATTACCCCCTCTTTCTGTTCCACTACGCCTTTATCCCCAACAAATTAATTTCTTTGTGAGGATTTGGGAGTTTTAATTAACAATTTCCATGGAATCCAACCAGCTTGAAGACTCCAAAAGCTCGAGTGAAGATACTGATCGATCGGAGCAAAGCAACGATGATATAGGCACTGGCCGGTCCTATGACTGTGTGTTTTGCAAGAGAGGGTTCAACACAGCACAAGCTTTAGGAGGGCACATGAATATCCACAGGAAAGATAGAGCCAAGAGCAGGCCTAGTTCAGTTCCTATAGTTTCAGGCAAAGTAGATGATGACTATTACGCAAGCCTTAGGTCCTATTCCTATCCACCAATCCAAAGCTATCAGCCGTATTACCCCATAGCTCCTGAGGCACATGTAAGTTATCAAGCTTTTTTTCCATCTTCTGGTTGGGGTTTTAGACCCCCACACACACACCACAGTGATGAGTTGTTTGTGGACAATTCACAGCATATGAATCCATATGGGGAGGAGGATTGGCCTAGGAGTCTTAGCTTGCGAATTGGTCCATCCCATGTAGATGATCATGAAAACAAGAAGACAGATGGAAGTAGCCAAGAAGATGAATTAGACTTGGAGCTTCGATTAGGTCATGATCCATAATATTATATATACATATAATTAAAAACTTTCTCTACATATAAAGTAGTTGTGGATATTCTTTATGAAGTACTAAATAGCTTGGACGGTTATATTTTCCGATGTGGGAAAAAGTTAATGAGATACATCAAGTTGTTTCGTCCACATTGATAAATGTATTTGCGCTTATTTTTATGGCGATTGTGACTGAGGAAGCAGAATATAAGAAGAATAATGAGCAGAAAGAAGAACAGGAAGAAGGAAAGGAGTTTTTTTCATGCCTCATAATTCAAAGAGCGAGGGAAGGCAAGATGGATTCTGTAAGATGTTCTTCTTTTTTATGTGTGCTCTTTTGCACAATCTTGTTTTCTTCTACTTAGTAGTATTTGTAGAAAATTTTCTGTTATTTCATGTTTTATAAGAAGTTGAACTCGAAATATTTTCCTGTGATTTAATAAAGTGAGAAATTATTAGCAGACATGGAGCTATTTTCTTTGTAAGGTTTTTGAATTTACAGGAAACCCTAATTAATGCTTTGTAGAAGAATGAGAAAGGAAAACAGTGGACAAAGCCATCAACCCAAATTTTTTTTTATGCTGTCTCAGAGAAATCATTGATCTAGTTTTGGTTAAATATGAAAAAATATCATGGTTCAAACAAATGTTATTAATTTCAAACTGAGATGCACATTAAAGTTATGTATATTCCTCCTTAATTTTAAGCAAAATTGATGAAATTATACACTTGGTTTCCTAAATACAGCTTCAATATAAATTTGCATTCCTGCTGCATGTAGAACAATTGACAGTGAGATTTGTCTGAGTAGGGTTCTTGATTACATTAGATTATCCTTTGTTCATGCATTTAATTAGGTCTTATTTGGATGCTTGTTTCTGCTTCAATGAATTGAAACCTAGGTAGGCAGTTGAGCTGCAGGACCCATCATGGAAACATGCCTTTCATGTCAAAATCTTTTACAATATATTATACTATTTCCCTTGTTGTTATTCATCCAAACGAAAAATAAACAGTTTCCTTTGTCTTGAAGTAAAGTATGCATATATCTTCAAGGATATACGCTATCTTTTAACATCGATACTTCTACGAAGACCAGATTGCCAAATTCAGTACTAGTTTTCTGCAATGTATTTCCCGTTTTTCATCAATGGAAATTAGTCGATGCTAGCTAGTGAGTAATCACTGATCCTTTTTGTTATTCGGATTTCGAACAAGAATTCTTGCTTAGGTTTCTAATACTATCTATCCATGGTGTTCTTATTTGAGTTCAATTCTTTCATGTCTCAACTTTTAACAATAGCATGTATTCATGGAGTTAAGGTTCAAATACGGGAGATAACGTATCTCGTACTTTCCACTTGAGACATACTATTGCATAGCCAAGTATCTTTCCAGCTACTTATAGTAATGGGAAACCTTTTCTTCTTTTACATGAATCCAATTTCCAAAACGCATCTTTTGTTTTTTCTCAAAAGTGTTTTTGTAATTTGATCCAATAGCCTTCAGTTAGATACAAATTGGACTGGGTAAATACTTTACTCTCTGATAAATCATCATCAGATATGGTATGTGCATATATATATATATATATATATATATCATCTAGTTTATTACCTCTATTCTGTACGATAACTTATTTTTAGTTCCAGTCTGAATGTTTTAGCCATGAGCCTTAGTATTTTCTTATGCTTTGCTATGACGTTATAAACCAATGAAACAAATTAATAATTTTGGGACATGTCGATTACAATAGATGCAGGTTTTGAATGATCAATCTTCAGCTAGCCAGCGGATTGATCAGCAATCTCCTCCACCTTCAAACATACATTCATGAGTTGTAATTTGTTGTCCTCTTATCTTATCTTGGTGTAGAATTTTTCCTTTTATGGAGATGATTTTCTGTACAGTATTATTCATAAAATTTAAGAGAGGAGGATTTGAATTACTAATATAATAAAAAATTCTTTTTGGAGATACGTAATTAATTTATACTAACTATATTTAGAGAGATACAAAAATTTCAAGATGTGCTTCCCTAGTTAATTTTTCCTGTTAGCATATATAAGATACCCATGGAGACTTCATCTAATTTTACGCACATCAAGTACATTTATATTGAGAAAAAAGATGTTGAAACCTGATAAAATCAGTAGCATTAATCATTTTTCGGTGGGGTAGTAAATCAAATCCAGTGAATAAAGCAGATTGTAAAGCAAAGACTTTTGGTTGTGGTTGGCTTGGTTACTCCCATCCTGTCGTGAACTAAGGCTTTCACGACAAATGTTCCTAGACGAATTCTTTTAGGCACTGCTTTCCCGTCACAAGTTGTCCTAATGTGAAGCTGGGTATCCAACAAAAATCACCATTTCTTGTCAGCTTATGAAATTCATGGAGATCAGTAGGATATACAACAAGAATGTCTCGTTAATTTGTTTGGTTCTGAAAAACGAAAAAAAGAATTGCGTTTCAATGTCATTATTGGATGACACATCTGTTTGCACTAGTACTGTTTGCGCTGTAATGTTACTAAAAGCATGATATGATATTCTTGAAGCTATGTGTGATAGAACAACACCATACGCTGACAGCTGCAAGTCATTTCCACTTTTAAAGGCAACTTTATATCATCATCAGTGCATAAACTGTACATGCATGATATAAAAAGTTGCAAAAACTTTAAGCCGATTTGGTCTCTTCATACGGTATATATCAATGGGAGAACAGTGGAGGATGAAGCCTAGAGGCTGTAGTTGTTGTTGTTTTTGGACAAGTTTATATGCCTATTTTGAGCTCCGACTGAGAAAATACCATGTATTTTTACCCTTAAGATGGCCCCATTTATATTAGTATAGTTCAGCAGCACAATTTGCAGATACCAATAACACAATTTCAAAAGTTCTAACTGATTGGCAGTATTTATGCATTTCTAATGAAAAGATCAAATATTGTAGTGCAAAATATCTTCTATGATTCTTTGTCTGTTAGACTTTGATATGTCACATTGTCACCTACATCAATGCACATACATTCTAACAATCCCAACTTAATCTATATTAATTGGTTGTTATCTTTCGGATGAATATTAGAGTTTAAGTTCAGGATTCAAACCCTTAATTCCTTTGGCGTTGTTTTAAAAAAACAAGAACAAAAAAAAGTTCCTTGGCCTCAAATTGAAGGACTGCAATCAGCAGCTTGCGTGGGATAAAACGCAATTAGTAATAACCAATTGAAGGAAACGTTAGGTAAACATATGCTAATTATGTTTAGAAATGGAGAAAGTAAGATGGTTCCAGCATAGAGAAGAACTTATCTTTAGGAGAAATTACAGAAGCGTAGGAACAAGTTCTTATGACTAAGCCCCTATGCACTGTACTACAAACACAACTGAACAACAACATTTGTCAAAGCTTTGGCTTTGGCTTGAAATTTTCAGCCTGGCCAAGGCCGGCTTATAGTACTTATCATATCCAAGTTAATTTCTGGAGCATAATGCAGCAGACTCAATCAAAGCTTTACCCAGCTAGCTCTAGTTGGCTTGTATCAAACCCAGATTTTGCTTTGTTTGTTTGTATTAAATTGGGTGTGGGACTAAAACTCTAGATAAAGTATAACTAAAATTAGCAAATAGAAATTTCTGGGAAGGTCCAGTCACGTGTAAAACATACACAAGTGGGTGCTTAATTTGAGGAAACTACAACATTGCTTTTATAAATTTAAAATTGGACACTGTATAAAATGACAACTTCATGAAATCTATAGTATTGTTTAATATATGATACATTAGCAAAGTACAATTTTGCTAGATATTGTCGGAATGTTCAGTGCCCTGCAATTTCACTGCTTCTTCCAATAATTGAACACATGAAAAATTATTTCTTAGTTATATAATATATATATATATATATATAATATTAGTTTTTAACACATGCATAACTTACATGTTATTCTTATCTTTAAAATTTTATTTCAATAAATAATTTTTTGATATTATGATAATAATGATAAATACTAATAATTTAATTTTGATTTTGGTATAATATAAGTAAAATTTGATAACCTTATATATAATTTTGATTTTAATAACTTTTGATAAAATTTTGATAAATTTTGATACAATTTTGGTAACTATTGATACAATTTTGGTAATTTTTGATAAAATTTTAGTAATATTTTGATATAATTTTAGTAATTTTTTAATAACTTATGATAAATTTTTTGTAGTTATTAATAAAATTTGAATCATTATATATTTAACAATGGATTCCCGTAGAAAAGTGCATGTTCAATTTTAGTATAAGATAATTTTCTTTTTATACATTAACATCATTGTTTTATTCAAATTTAAAATTTTTTTCACTAAATTTTTTTATTGAATAGGTTGATGGTAGTTTTATCTTAATCATCTAAGATAAAATTTCTAACTCCATTTTTGCTAGTAACCAAGATTCTAAGATTCAATTCTTAACAGTTTTAAGTATAAAAAAATTTATTAATGATTGACACTTAAGTTATCTTTGATTTACTATTATTTTATCAATAATTTATTACTAAACTATCAATGATATATTGCTAAATTATCAATAATTTACTACTAAATTAGTATTGATTTATTACTAATTTATGAATGATTTGTTACTAAGTTATGACTCATTTATTATTAAATTGTTGATAATTTACTACTAAATTACTAATAATTTGTTATAAAATTATAATTGATTTACTATTAATTTATCTATGATTTACTACAAAATTATCAATGATTAACTAATTTGTTATTAAATTATCACTTATTTATAACTAAATTATTAGTAATTTACTACAAAATTATCAATAATTTACATCAAAATTATCAATGATTTACTAAATGTTATTATACATTTATTACTATGTTATCATTGATTTATAACTTAGTTTTCGATTATTTACTACAAAATCCTCACAGATTTATTACAAAATTAACTATAATTTATTATCAAGTTATCATCAATTTATATTAAATTATCCATGATTTACTATTAAGTTATCATTGATTAACTATTAATTTATTAATAATTAACTACTACTAAGTTATATTAATTTACTTTTAAATTTTCAATGATTAATTATTAAATTATCATTAATTTACTGTTAAGTTATTTATGACTTACCACTAAACTTATCAATTAATTACTATTAAATTGAAATTAATTTACTATTTATTTATCACTAATTTACTATTAAGTTATCATTAATTTATTAGAAATTATTAATTACTAACTACTGAGTTATCATTTATTTTTTATTAACCTATCATTGATTCACTAATATGTTATTATGCATTTATAATTATGAAACATGAAATTTAAAAGTCCACTAATAATATACGAGATAATTTTCGTTTTACAAATAACATTATTATTTGACTACGAAATTACCATTCATTTACAATTAAGTTATTACTAATTTACTACTAAGTATATCGATTACATTTAAGTTTTCAATAATAATTACTTAGATATTAATTATCCACTATTATTTTATTATTTATTTATGTATATTCAAAAAGAAAATAATCACAATGTATGCTAGATGATGTAATACGTAAAGTAAATAAAGAAATAAGAAACAATTCAAGTGTAACTGACTTGAAAAATATGAGTAAATGCTTTTAAATTACTATAAGTATATTAACATGTTATAATAAATTAAAATCATAACGCATGTATTAAAACTAAAATAAATAAAATATATACGATATACATTAAGTAAACAATTCTAAGATATTTTCTAAATTTTTTAGTTCATGATAAAATAATACATACTAAGATAAGTTTTATTAATGGTTTGATTGAATTATTAGAGTATATGTTTTCATACCTGTTTGCAAAGTATAATTATATATAAAAAATTAAAAATTTTGAAGTATTTTGTCACCAATGGAAGTAATGAACTTTGCTTATATTTCTATTTTTAAGTATATAATTTTGGGTAAAAATTTTGTTATAAATGTGACAAAAGTAATGAGAACAAATTTACTAAATAAAATTTATAAAAATTAAATAGATCAAAATTTTAAAAAATATTAAATTCGTAATAATTACCTTAGCATTCTTCATAAAATTTTTTTTTTACTAAACAAAAAAGATGATATGTTTTTAATTATTACTTTATTAGTATTACTATTATTCCAAGTAACTTTTTTTTTTTTATGTCGATCAACTTTTTCATTTGAAAAGAGTAAAGAATATTATAAGTAATTATAATAATTCAAGTAATATTTAACTCTATGCTGTCTCCCTGAATCAGTATAAACTATGATATTTATTTTCAAATGAATGTTTGAATTGTTTCTCTTAATCTATATAACAATAACTTGATTAACAAATGAACGATTATAAACTCATTGATCTAAATTAACATTTTTGCAATACTAATTTCAAAATTTCCAAAAGAAGATTTATCCTTTAATTTTTTGCAAGACTTGAACATAAAGATTTCTTCTTGAATTATTATTAGTATCTCTATATTTTTGTATTTAAATTTTCATTGTGTTGTATTCTCATTCTATTTTGAAATTTATTTTTAGTGTTATAAAAAAATATTTAAAATAATATGAATCAATCAATTCAAATTTAAAACAATTCAAAACTCAAATTGAGTATAAATAAAATTTTTACTCATTTTAAATTTTAATTTAATTAAAAATAATATAATACATATGATTATAAAAAGAACTAATTTGACTCAACTTCAATAATTTTAAAAGTCAACAACTTAATAATTATTTAAAACTTGAAATGATTGAATATAACCAAAATTTTAATCAAAATAGTAACCTAATCAAAGTCTAATACTTCTTATTCATCTTCCGCAACAATTTAAAAGTTCCTTATTTAAGTATTTTTCCTTAATCTTTAATATCTTATATTTTATTGTTTTTGTGGTTGAATAAATTAATTACTTTTAAAAGTATTTCTAAAATAAAATTACAGTTATAAGTAATTAAGTATATATATTTTTTATTTGGATTTAGGATGATTTGAATATAATTTTTTAAATAAAGAGAAATATGCATAAATTATTGAGTCGAATTTGTTTAGTTGCATAAGTAAACAATTGAGTACACTACGAATAAAAGTAAATGACAAAACTTGACTCAACCTAATTAGTCACTGGTCCCAAGTTTAAAATCCAACTCAAAATTATGAAAAGTTAAAATTTAAAATGATTGAAATACTAAATACACAATTAAATAAAGATTTATCAAATAAATTTTACTGATGAATGATTTTAAATCACTTTTAAATTTAGTTAAATTATAATATATAATAATATTTTTATATTAAATGTAATAGTAATAATTAATTTGATGAATTTTATTTTTTTTAAACAAATATTACTTAATATGATAACTTTAAAAATTTTGATACAAAAGTGAGTATTCTTCAACTAACATAAAGAAGAAAATGAAAGAGTATACACTTTTTTTTTTCCAATAAAAGAGTTTTATATTAATCCTAAAGAAATTTGAAATCACTATATTTGTATATTTTTCATTAAACATCATATAGCATTAATCTTCTTTATCCTATGAAAAAAAAAAGAGTTATGCATAATTAATCAATTTTTCACCCTACTTTTCTGCTTAGGATAAATTTTCATTAATACTTCCGTCAATTGAACGTAATTAAACATTTTATTAATAGAAAACTTAAGTTTTCTTTTATTTAAAAAATTTATTTATATACATTTTTATTATATAAAAATATTAAAAAACATAATTTTAAAAAATAAAATAAAATAAAATAAATTCCCAATCTTAGTATTTGTCATATTTTATTAAGAAATTTTGAATTCTAAGAATATCAAATCGGTTATCTAATACCTATATAATTTATAATGATTTTATTTTTAACATTAGTAACATATATTTTAAAAAATGAATGAATTTAGGTATAAACACATTCAAAAAATAGTTTTAATAGATTTTGTCACACCTTAAAAGAATCACAAAAAATAATTAATTTTACTTCATTTGATAATTTTTTACATATAATAATTCATGTTAGATAGTTTAACAACCTAGATGGCAAAAAAAAACTAGCAATTTAATATAATTGAGAAAATTAATAATTTGAGGTATAAATTAATCATATATAAGCATATTAAGATAAAAGTTTTGAAAAAATTAAATTAATTATTATTTCAATCAATATGAACAATTCTTATGTCAATTTGACAGGACGCATTATTAAGCTATTGGTAGCTCCACTGTATCCTAATTATCTAATATTATAGGTGAAATGTCCAATTAAAGTGTTATATGAATCGTATAGTACTTATTGTTAGTCAAGGGGTGCAATTTATTTGCATTTGCATTTGATATTAATTTTTGTTAATGAGAATAACAATTATAAAATTCTAAGGAAAATAATACAAAAGATAAATTAATTATAAAGGTCATATAAAAGTATAAGAATGATATATTAAAAAATTATTTTAAGGGACTAAAAAGATTTAATTATGTTATCAGTGATCAAATGATCAACTTATAAAACATATAAATAATAAAATCATTATCATACAATATAGATATATTAAAACAAAAAATTAAAAGGCAAAAGATTGAGAAAAAATACTTAAATGATTTAATTATGATTATTTTTAATGAATTTATTTATCAACATAAATTGCATATACAATTATTTTTGCAAAAACTAAAAAAACAAACTTCATATAATTGTTTTATTGTTATGCATATTAAGTTTTTATATCGTTTTATTTGTATTTTCATTTAATGTGAAAAATCACTCTACTTGTAAAAAAAGAGTTTAATAATGAAAATAAAATTAATTTAATTAAAATTTATAAAAAATTACTAATAATATTTTAGTCAATCACTTTAAAAATTTTTAGAATTAATTAATCATTTTTAGCACATTTTTAGTCTAATTACAATAAAAGAATATAATGATAAAAAATTCATTTAAATTAAAATTAATAAAAAAATTTACTAAAGATATGTTGGTTAATTAATTTTAACACTTTTAAAATTAAAATTTTTAAAATTTTAAGTAATTTAATTTCTCATAAACTTTATTTTTAATTCTAGTTGATTTAAATTAAATTTAAATAAATTAATAAAAGTTATATATTTAAAAATAAAATTATTAATTTAAAAATTTATAGGATCGATCACTATTAACACTTTTAGAGTTCATATTTTTATATATAGATAGATAGATAGATAATATACAAATTTACGTTTGTAAGTGTTTTTGTGATAAAATATACGGATGATGGGATTCAAATTCTCACCTTACATGTCTTCTTAAGTTGTCTTAACCACCAATTTGAAGACTATATCTATAAGAATTTGACGTTTCTCTCTTAGGCTTTACTTGGTAGAGAGATTAAAAAAGTTTAAGATAAAAAATTTGTTAATCTAATGATTAAATTATAAAATAAAAAATAATTATAAATTTTAATTATTAAATTAACAATTTCCATACTTTTTTTTTTTTTTTTCATTCTTCTATCAAGAAAGCCTTTGGGATTTTTTTATTATCCAAAGTCAAACATAATATTATTGTGGATATCAGAAGACCATAATGAGAATTAGTGGATTGTAGGCATTGATTTTTATTATCCAGAGTCAAACTTATTGTGGATATCAGAAGACGTGAGAATTAGTAAATTGTAGGAATTTAAACTGAAAAATATAGGCGATAATCCTTGCGCTTATTGGGACGGCATGCTTTGAAATTGAAAACTAAATCATCCCAAGGACTATTTCAGGAAAAGTGAAAGGTTTAATCAACCAACGTTGATGGCCGTAATTGAAGGTCTCAAATTTGCATGATTTGATTGTGGATCTACACCTTAAAACAAATTAACAATAGAAAGTGATTGCTTGAAAGGTGAGAGTGATGACTGCTTTCCGGACCTAAAACAGAAAACTCAAATGGAATATGAGCATGATTGGTAGAAGAAGAAACAAAACGAGATAAAACTTGGTTTCCTTGGTGATCTTTCGAGCATTTCAACAGGGCAACAAATTACAAGGAGAAAAGGACAATGGGCGAGAGTAGAAAGAGGAAACAAACAACCACTTTCTTTGCTTGTTGAAAGGAAAAGCATTTGTTCATCAGACTACTATATTTTTACCCAATTTCTCTACAATTACACAGAAAGAAAATACGTACCCGCAATCAAATTTTTTTATACAAAAAAATTCATAGCTTAAGTATAAAAAAAATTATAAATGGTAAAATTTGAACTCAACATTTTTTAAATATTATTTTTTAAAAGTAATTGCATGAAACAACATAACTAAGCTCTAAATTCAAAATCAAATTAATCAGAACCACAAATAGTTTTTTCTTCAGTTGTTTTTTTCCCTAATCTTTTTCATTTTGTTTGATAATCTTTTCTCTGTCATCTCTCCACGCAAATTAATAATACTACTATTAAAATGTCCCCTCTCTGCCTTCCGCTTCCTCTCGCCATGGGTAGAAACCAAACAACAATTTGTAAGAAAAACTGTAACTAAAACAAGATTTAACCATGGTTAACTTTTAGTAGCCAGTCATTGGCTCAGTTCTAAATAGGAATTCGGAACTTGTATGAGAGTTGCAGACAGCCTGCATTCAAATCTTAAGCCATTAACAGGAATAGAAGAAAGATAATGCAAATTGTATACGTTGTAGGATGCTAAAGGCACATTAACTGCTAGCCAGTTCATGCTAGCAAGGCCTTTTTGATATACCAAAACATCTTTATACAAACATACCAAAATATCTTACATGTAGGAAGCACATTGTTTACAGTAACCATGTATAAAAGGGTTTTCAAATTGTCACATAAAGCCCACAGCTGTATCAAATACACCATAGAACAATTACCTGGTAAGATAGTATATGACAAGGAAAATAACCACAAAAGATGCCACAAGTGTAAACATTCTCCTGCTTGATTTAGTCTCGAATACCTGACAGGCAGATCAGATTCTTTGTTATGGCATGAAACAGTTGATGTACCAGTTAACAACACACATCCATACACGCATTTCAGGAAGAAATGAAAGCTGCAAGTTAGAGAAGCTAACCAAAGTCACAAAGAGCAAAAGTTATCTAGTTCACATACCATCTTAAACTTGTCCATGGTTCCTGAGAGTATCCCTCTTGATGCGTCCATATCATTTCCCTACATACAAACCATGCGCCATATACTAACATCAGCAGCAGCAAAACCAAATACATTAAGAAGAAGAAAGTTTTATTGCTGCTGCATACATACCATTTGATCCAGCATGCGATTGTGGCTATCCACCTCCTCATGTATATCGCCGGACAGCTATTGAAGTGACATGTATCGGAATATGCTTGCATTATATTTATGTTCACAGAAATAGGAGTTTCAGGACATATTATACACATACACACACACACACAGAGACATATATATATTCTGAGTGTGTGTCATCAGTTCTACAACCTTGTAGCAAACACATATCTTGATTTCATAGAACATGTCACTGAATCAGGATTAAAGCTTAAAATCTACCTCAAAACATGAAAATGCCATAACACCTGAATAATAGAAAGTTCTGCACCCAAATAGAACACAGATTTGCCCAAAAGACTACTATATTTACAGGAGCATATCACCTTTAATGCTCTTTGAAAGAAAAGTTTCAAGATTGACTTCCCTCCCCTCTGCTTTGTGAAGAAGAAAAAGGAAGGAACAGGAATTAAAGAATCATGCTGTTACAGATGATGACAAGATTCTACTATCCAATTCATCTGGCTTATCAACATTTAAAATAGCTAAAATGCTAAAATGTCTTATACATTACACGCCTCTATGTGGAATCAACACAAACAATGCAATTATTAATAGCATGAGATAGATGGGCTCAGTTTAACAGCCAGGAACAGACTTACTCTCTTCAGCAGATTGACTCTATCTTGCAATCCTTCCATTGCTCTTTCATTATCATGCTCATCAATTTCATGTGAATAAGAAGATGAGGCCCTTATGCCACCTTCCTCGATGCCATCAAAAAGTGCAACTCTGTTGTTACGCATGTCCCTGCATGCAAGCGGACCTTATTTGTAATTAGACTACAAGAATAAGTACATAACATAACAATAACTTCCTACAGATGAAGAGCAGAATCCATAAACCCAGGTGATAATAAAATTAACAATCAAAGAGCATTCTACCATTTTAGTTATATAATTAGATTGGAAATCCAGCTTTCAAAAAGAGAGATTGAAAATTTTGATAAAAGAACATTGCTACAATGGCAACACCTCATGCCCTGAGACTTCATATACACATCCAATAAACTAACCCTTTCTCAAATACAACCAAAATTTGATAAAAATCACATGGAATCATTAGAGAAAAGAGTTCATATGAAATGGGGCAAGGTAATTAGGCAAGCCTTTCAAATAACTGATCAGATGCCAATAAATCAAAAACAGATCTGAGCAAGCAATTTAACCCAACCAAACCATAGGTTACAAATATTCGCCAAATATAGATTCAACTGACCGTCTAGGATTCATGGTTTTTCAAAATGGGAGAATCGAAGCTCTCTCTCTCTCTCTGGTTGGAGTACTAGTCAAAGTCTTTTAGCCCTTTGATTAATATAAAATCTGCATCGATTCAAGAATTTAACGAAATCAGTTCAAGAATTATCAAAAATTAAAAAAAAAAGTGGGTAATCGAAAGAAGAGAATGAGAACCAAGAAAGAAGGAATTGATAGGTGAAAAAAGCGTAATCAAACTGAAGAAATTCAGATCTGAAAGAGAATAGCAAAAAAGAACGTGGGAATAGATTACCTTTGGAGGGAAGATGGCATGGGTTTCCCTGCTATGGCAGCACCAGACAAATTGTGAAGAAAAAAAATAAAAATACTTGCAAATCAGGAATAGAGATTGGATAGTTTACTGACAGTAAAGATTTATAGGGCGTGGAGGGAGAGTGGACGGTAAATGGTAATTTTCGTTTGCTTTTTAATCTGGATTCTGGGGGATGGATGTTTGTTACGGGATTGGGAAGATTATGATGAGTATGTATTTTTGTGGGGGCCACGCTGATGTGGACTCCTACTCTTTTTTTTTTAAATAGAGCAAAACAAATGGGCCAAAAAGGCCCAACACAGTTATTATTATCGGTGACAATAAAGCATAACCGGCCCAATAAAGAAACGGAACAAAAGTTCAAAAAAAAAAATCCATTTTCCTCTTTTAATCGTCTTATTACATAGAGAATCCAAGTCCCCAGATCCCCGACCCGCGTCGTTTCGAAGCAACTACTCAAGGGGCCGCCATCTGCTGTTCTGCATCGCCGACTTATTGGTTCCTTGGACGACGGCGTATCAACGTCGGGATCGACCTTGGCCAACGACATGGAGAAATTTCTGTGCGACCGGTTGCTTGACCCCAGGCAGCCGATATCCGAGCGCTTCCGAGCCCTCTTCTCCCTTCGCAACCTCAAAGGCCCTGGTCCTCGCAACGCTCTCATTCAAGGTCCGTTCGCTTCTTAATTTTACATATCAAATTTCTCTGTGTCTTTTTATTTGTCTAATTACTGTCTGAGCATATGTGTGTGTTTTTTTAGGTATGTAAATATAATTAAGTAATGCTAAATAGAGGACTAATTACTTTACTTTTTTCGATTACTTTTCTAATTCCATTTTGCATCATTTTTCTTTGAAACCAAACCAATGTAGAAAATGCATAGATAGGAGTCAAAGTCACTTAATCTGGGATAAAATTCTATGGGTTAGTTGCAATAATGGATTATACACACACACATATTAGGAAAATCCCACAAAAGAAAAACTAGTAAATGGTGATTTTATCAATGAATTAATAGTATAAATCTGCCCTATTTCCCCTACCGAACAGTCTAATCTTTGTTGCCATCTGTCTTCTTGCAGCGACAAGGGATTCATCAAATTTGTTGGCTCATGAAGCTGCATTTGCATTGGGTCAAATGCAAGATGCTGAAGCTATTCCTGCTTTGGAATCAGTTCTAAATGATCTTTCTTTGCATCCCATTGTTCGCCACGAGGTTGGTTCATGTTAAGCTGTTGTTCTAGTGTTTTGTATTTGATTTATCTCTGTTGTATGATGGCTGTTTTCCTTAAATGGTTCATATATTATTGTACCACAGGCAGCTGAAGCACTTGGTGCAATTGGTTTAGAGAGTAACATTCCTCTTTTGAAGAATAGTTTGGTTCTAGATCCTGCTCAGGAAGTCCGGGAAACATGTGAACTGGCTCTCCAGCGAATTGAGGAGTTAAAGTCTGGTGGTAGTGATGATAAATCATCCATGACAGAAAAGTCACCTTTTTTGTCTGTAGACCCTGCTGCACCGGCTTCATCTCATTCATCTGTTGATAAACTTAGGTGTTTCTCATTATTGGTAATAGATGCAACTTTCTTTACCATGTTTGTTGTTTAGGCTATTTACTGTTGTCGTCTAATATCAAGGGAGGTTCTTTTGGATGAAGAAAGAGGCATGTACGAGAGGTATTCAGCTCTCTTTGCTCTCCGAAACCATGGTGGAGAAGAAGCTGTTTCTGCCATTATTGATTCTTTGGGGGCTAAAAGTGCGTTGTTGAAACATGAGGTTTGATGATGCTCCTTTAAATAATAGTCTTATCCTTTATGCAATCTTATCGTGTTTCCTTTACAACGGGATGGATTTTTACGTTTGTCACCTTGCTCTAATACAGGTTGCTTATGTCTTGGGTCAATTGCAAAATAAAGCTGCTGCAGCTGCACTTAGCAGTATACTCAGGAATGCGAATGAGCATCCAATGGTTAGACATGAAGCTGCCGAAGCTCTCGGTTCCATTGCAGGTAAGGCTATCTGACGTGAATAGTCCCACATAAACTGCCCTTTTTATGAGGGTTGGCAATGGGACTTTCTTAAGGCATTTTTTTATAATACGTGTTGCTGAGCGTGATATCTGATCACTCTCTCATTCACTAATTCTTGGATGACTACTATGGCTTATGAATCTTGCCTCTGGTTAGTCTAATTGAATTCCATGTTGTGCTCATGTTGTAGATGAACAAAGTGTAGCGCTGCTTGAGGAATTTACTAGAGATCCTGAGCCCATTGTCTCACAGAGCTGTGAAGTCGCTCTTAGCATGCTTGAATTCGAGAGCGCAGGAAAATCATTTGAGGCATGTAACTTACAATTCTAACTTAAATCAACTATGATTGCAATTTCAAGTCTGTTATTTTCTCAAGTGATGACAATAGTAATCATTTTGTGTGCAGTTCCTCTTCATGCAAACTCCTGTGGTGCATTAGAACTGGTTAAAAAATGAGCTGGGGAAAAGACAGAAGTAGAATGATATACCAGGATTTTTGGTTTTCTTTTTGAAATATTGTCACGTTAATTTATACATTTGCATGGTGATTAGGGTTTGTATTACGGCTCTGATAAATTTTGTAGAGAATTGATCACAGAAGTTTATAAAGAACAACTTATAATCATCTTGTGTGTTTGTGTCTGTGTTTTGCTGCAAATAACAAATTATTCGCTACTGCTAATAATTGTGTTGTCAATGGGAAAAGGAGAAAAGAAAAACACTAAGCCGGTGGCTGGTGCCTTGTCAGAAGACGAATATCAAAAGAAATGAAGTCCCAAAATCATTGAAGTGTACCTTTTGTTTAGAACGTGAAAGAAAGTGAACAACCCAAAAACATTTTATTCTGTGGGAAACTTACCAAAACTGGTTGGTATTCAACCTTGTGTCTGTCTTTGTTTCGAGCTGAAAATGTCGCAAAAAAATCTCTTCGCACGCTTACCCAATGTTGTAGTTTTAGGTCTCAGTCATCAGTCTTTGAAGAAGTACATCAATCCTGTAACAACATGAGGTAAATGAAAGGAATGAATCTCCTTATTTTCTTACTACTACTTTAAAGGCGTCGGGGGTACTTGGGAATTGTAATTACCATTTACTTTTGCAAGTTTACTTTTGTTCTGAGCAAAGTTCCTTGAGATAACTGTTGATGCCGAAGCTGCCGCCATTTCTTCTCAAAACCTCACGAAAACCCTCATTTTCTCTCTTTTCCCTTTCACCAAAACTCTCTCTTACCCAACAAATCCATGCGCGTATCACTCTACATGGGTTCCACGGGTTCGTCATCTTCGGTTCCAAGGCTCACCGACGCCTATATCCAATTGGGTTCTCTGCAATTTGCCTAAAAAGCCTTTGAACACATCACTTGCAAGAATCTCCATTCTTGGAACACCATTATCTCTGGGTATTCCAGCAACAAGATTTATCTCGATGTTTTACGCCTTTTTAGTCGAATGCGAAGCAAGTTTGTTGGGGCTGACAGTTTCAATTTAGTATCTGCAATCAAAGCAATCGTTCCTGAAAGATGGGAAATCGATTCACTGTGTAGCTGTTAAGTTTGGATTGGAAGGAGACCCGTATGTTGCAGCGGCTTTTGGGAATATGCATGGTCAATTGGGTGCCTTGGAAGATGCAAGGAAAGTATCTGACGGTTTTCCTGGGAGAAATTCTGTTCTTTGGGGTACTATGATGAAAGGGTATTTGAAGTTTTCAAAGGAATTGGAAGTTTTTGAACTAGAATGAAGAGTTCGGGTTTTGAATTGGATGCTTTTACATTGGAAGGGATGGTACGAGCTTGTGGAAACATTTTGGCTGGTATAGAAGGAAAGATGTTTCATGGTTTGTGTATTAAAAAGAACTTCATTGATTCCAATGTCTACTTGCAAACGTCCCTTATAGATATATATGTGAAATGTAGTTTGTTTGATTTATGGCTGAAATTTTTTGAAGAGGTTAGTGAAAAGGATGTGATTTTGCGGAGTGCAGTTATTTCTTCATTGGCGAAAAATGGAAGGGGCTTGGAGGCTATTGTCTTGTTTAGACAGATGTTGCAGCAATCATTGACTCCACGTTCATCTACCTTGGCTAGTATTCTTCTTGCTTGTTCCTTTGGGGGTTCTTTGAAACAAGGAAAGAGTGTTCATGGTTACATGATAAGAAAAGGGATTGACTTGGATGTGGTAAATTACACTGCTTTCATAGACATGTATGCCAGATGTGGTTATGTTGCTATGGCTCAAAAAGTTTTTGGTGAGATGCCAGAGAAGAATGTAGTTTCTTGGAGTGCAATGATTAATGCTTTTGGAATGCATGGCTTATGGTCAGAAGCCTTGGCTTTTTTTTGATCAAATGAGTTCGTTTCACTTCTGTCAGCTTGTAGTCATTCTGGAAAGGTTGCAGAAGGGTGGAAATATTTTAAAGCAATGACTCAAGATTATGGGATTGTTCCAACAGAGGAACATTATGCATGTATGGTAGATTTACTAGGAAGGGCTGGGAAAATCGATGAAGCTTTCTTCATCAACAACATGACAATAAAACCAGGTGCTAGTGTTTGGGGGGCTCTATTGGATGCATGCAGAATCTATGGAATGGTTGAATTAGCTGAAAAGGTAGCTAAGAAGCTCCTTCCTTTGGAGGCCAATAAGGCGTCTGTTTTTGTTTCGCTTTCTAGCATCTATGCTGATATTGGCAGATGGGAATTGGTGAAGAAAATAAGGCAGAAATTTGGCAAAAAAGGACTGCATAAGAGTGTCGGATTTGCCACAATTGAAGTTGGGAAGTAGTTGCACATATTTTTATGCCGACGATGGATTAACCTAAATAAACACAGATTGAGCAAATGTGCAATTCTTTTAGAGACAAAAATGAGAGAACATGGTTATGTAACATATATAAGCTTGGTTCATAATTACGTTGATGGTGAGATTATACAAGAAATTCTTTGTAGCCATAGTGAGAAATGAACGCAATCACTTTTGGACTGATGCACACTGGAGATGGAATGCCCAGCAGCATGATGAAAAACTTGAGAATATGTGGTGATTGTCACACAGCATCCAGGTTTATTTCTTTAATCACTGGGAGAAAGACTTTAGTGAGGGTTTAGGATATTTCATCATGTTCAAGATGGTCTTTGTCCATGTAACGACTACTGCTGATAAGAACTGCTGCAATACTGGCTGTTGAACTTCTTGTGCAGCTCCAGAGTGTTAAAGGCAAGTTCAGATGGTTCTTTAGTAGTTTGATTCAATTTCTGGAGTCATCACTTGTTGTAGTGTTTAGTAAGTAGGATGGTTTTATCATCTACCGTTTTAAAGAAGTGATAATTCCTCTAAACATTTAGAGATTAATTCACCCTTCCTTAGTACTTAAGCTGTTTGTAGTCAATCTCTCCACCGCTCAACATGCCCTGCGTTCATGAATTTTAGTGGCAAACACAAAACGGATGTAACTTCTAAAGAAGAACTTCATTCCTAACCCCTTTTTAGAACCGTGATGGAGAGAGCACGCTTCCCCGAATTTTTAGTTGATTTGCATCCGGTGCGTCGTAACGTCATGGCTTGTTTGAATTTCGTTGGTAAAGTTTGCCAGGCAAGGGGCAAGCAAAGGAGTGATCGAGACAATCATTGTTCCTCGAGTGTTTATCGCCCTTTCTGTTTACCATGAATAAAGAAATACCTTGGGAGGCAGTGTAGGAACATCAAAGGATGTTGAGGGTGGCTTTCTTAGCTTGATCACATAGTTTCGTTCTTATGATTCATTTGGATGGATAACAAGATTAGTTACAATAAAATTAAAAACAATAATGACGGTAAAATTAAATAAAATTAAATAATATAATGATGAAATTAAAATTAAAAAATAAATGACAGTGGAATTAATAGTTATTCGATTTACAAATGTAACTTAATTGCTGCATAAGCCAAGCTGAAGCAAAATATTTCTAGTCTGGTTGGATATGGTTGAATTTGTTGTTAGTATTGTATTCACAGTTGGTTGCTGAAATGAATAATGGATAATGAGATGTTCAAAACAGGTATTTTCAATGGTTTACACAAAGAAGAATGCCATTGAAATGCCAAAATAACCAAAAAGGAAAAAACAAAACAAAGAGAAAGGCAACCGGGCCAATGGACCAGGTTAGTACTTAGAATTGGTCCCTAGAGAGTTCGTTAGACAAACGCCCGCGAACATTTTATGCCAAAAAAAAAAGGTGAAAAACCGTGGAGCTGAGGGTAAGATAAAAATGGGATTTTTCACTTTTTTCCTCCCATTGAGAAGGAAGGCGTAACAAAAGGTGAAAAACCGTGGAGCTGAGGGTAAGATAAAAATGGGATTTTTCACTTTTTTCCTCCCATTGAGAAGGAAGGCGTAACAGAGAAGAGAAGCCAGCCAAGCAAACAGATTCTCTCACTCATTCTTTCCGAAGATTCACTTCCATTTTCTTCTCTTATTCCACACTTATAAATACTTTAGAAAACCCAGTTTGACAACCACACATTCTACTTCATTTACCCGTTGCTGATTCTCAAGAGAAAGAAGAGAGCAAATGGCTAACCCGCCAAAGCCATGGAAAGCGGAGTATGCCAAGTCGGCTCGATCATCTTGCAAAACTTGCAAAAGCATCATCGACAAGGAGGAGTTAAGGCTCGGCAAAATGATCACCGCCACCCAGTTCGATGGCTTCATGCCCGTACATTTCCTCTACTGATTTTCTTTTTTCTGGGTCTTTTGGCCTTTTTTTTTTTTGAGAATTCAGGGAATGTTGAGTACATGCAACTGTAACTCTCATTTGGGCTTGTGGCATATTGCTTAATTGCTTACTTAATCTTTTGCTTTTCCCTATTCCGATCTTTTTAGGTTTAGGCATTAACATTGACTCCCACGTTCTTCTAAAACTCAAAGGCTCCATTTTTCTATTGTAATTTGTTACCTTTTACTTAAATTTTACTCATTGCCATTATTGTGGATACTTAAATCTTCTATCTTTTTTTTTGCTTATGTTTGTCTGTTCTATGAATTAGATGTGGAACCATGCCAATTGTATACTAAGGAAAGCAAAACAGATAAAGTCGTACGTATTGTACTAATTGTCCGTTGTGATTTCCGAAAGATAATCTCGTGAAGATGCGGATGTTAACTTTTTTTTTTATTGTATAGTATTGATGATGTTGAAGGCATGGAATCGCTTCGATGGGAAGACCAACAAAGAATCAGGAACTATGTGGAGGCCGCCGAACCCTCAAATGCAAATGCTGTCACTGCTACAGCTATGGAATATGCTATTGAAGTTTCAAAAACTTCTCGTGCTACTTGCAAGAGTTGCACCCAAAAGATTATGAAAGGAGAGGTGGATTTTTATGTTTAATGCTTTTTTTATCTGTTTGTGCTTTTCATGTATTGGGTTTGACTTTAGTTACTGATTTTGTGGTTTTATAAAATGGATCTATGAATTAAGTGTACAAGGTTGAAATTATGCTTCAAGGACCCAGTAAACATTCTCTTCTTTTGGTGCTTGCCTTAACATCTGAAAATTGGTAAATATTTTATGGTGATAGAAACTTGCTTCATATGTGAGGATAGGTCGAAGATTTTTTTTCCATTTGATAGCACAATAAACTATTAGATATCAAATGGTAAGATAAAAATGGTTTAGGTGGTCGGAGAATTGTTCTGAGATAAGGGCTGGATGAGGTGCGTATTTTATTATGCTACTAATGGTTGGGGTGGTAGGATTTCTCTATTTGTTTTCTTCCGTTAGGTGTTTCCAAGGATATATAGTTGTGTGCACATTTTTACTTTTTTCAGCTTTAAAATCAACGTGACTTGTGCCTTTATTTTCTCTCTCAAATTGATTTCTGGGTGGTCTTTTCAAATCCAAATCAAATGTGACATTTCTTTGTAATTTCTCTAGAATTATCTTCCAAACAAGTATCCCTTGTACCTTCTTTGTTTTCTTGCAAATGATATAGGCTATTATTTGTTTAAAAAAGTTTTCAGACAAATTAAAATGCTGTTTGTTTTCTTGGTGTCCCCACCCTAAAACGTGTGCATTTTAAATAATTCCATATTTTCAGAGTTAGAGACTCCATGGTAGCAATATGAGAGTTGGTTTATGAGTTAATTCCTAATGTTGCAATCTATCTTAAATAAAACTGATATGTAAAAGAACACGGTAGATGCATGATATATAGAAGAACACAATAGGTGCATGATGTGAATTTTGAAATTCATTTATGGTTTCTGCTGACACCGTTTATGCCAATGCTTAAGTTTTAGGTATTTTAAATATTCTAAGTACTTTTTAAGACAACATTGATAATGCTAGTTGTGCGCAAATGAGGTTTAACATTTTTATGCATTGGTTTTTCTAATATTGTTAGGTTCGTATATCCTCCAAGCCTGAGGGTCAAGGATCTAAGGGATTGGTGTGGAACCATGCCAGGTGTTTCATGGAATTGTCTCCTGCTACTCAAGTGGAGAAGTTGCCCGGATGGGAAAGCCTTTCATCTTCTGACCAGGCAACTGTTTCTGCATTGTTTAAGAAGGTTCCTGCTGCTAAAAATGGTATGGGAATAATATCCTAGGTTTTCTCATTTTGATGCCCTAGCGGTTCTAAATTTTGATTTTAGTTGCTTTCTAGTTGAATTATCATTGTCCTTTTCAGGCAAAGGAACTGAGGTACCAGAGGATAAACAGCCAGCATCAACCTCCACAGCTGGCACAAAACGTAAAAAGGATGTTGGTGATGATCAGAACTTAAAAGTCACTAAGTTGGAAGGAGATGTGCCAACTAGTAGGGCTGGGTGTACAAAGAACACCAATGACTTGTTGGATAAAAACCCAAATGATTCTGATCTGGAAAGTAAAATGGAGGCCCAGACCAAAGAACTGTGGGCTTTGAAGGATGAGTTGAAGAAGCATGTGACAACAGGAGAACTGCGCGAAATGCTTGAAGCCAATGGTCAAGATGGAGCAGGATCAGAACTTGATTTGCGTGATCGTTGGTAAGTCTTTCCTATGCATTGAGATTGCGTTTTTTCCCTTTTTTTATATATTGTTTAGTTGAGCACTTGCATGAATATTTCGTGAATTTATAAATAAATATATTGGATGATTTTGCAGATACCTCTGCTTGATCTGTCAATCGATGCAAATATGTTGTACCTATATCAAACACTTGATAATTGAATCTGTTGTTTCTAGTTCTTTTTTCTTTTCATTTTTGTGCATCTAGATGTAACTTTCACAATGAATTGCTTAATGATTAGTACCATGCAATGAACATGAACTTCTAATTTTCTACACTGAAAATTGAAACGATTCTTTTGGTATAATTTTGTCCAGTGCTGATGGGATGATGTTTGGAGCACTTGGCAAATGCCCCATGTGTTCTGGTAATCTTCGCTTTTCTGGAGGCATGTACCGTTGCCATGGCTACCTTTCAGTATGGAGCAAGTGTTCTTACTCTACTCGTGAACCTGAACGTCTTAAAGGGAAATGGAAAGTTCCAGATGAAACAAATAATGAATTTCTTAGCAAGGTATTCAACAAGATTCATGTGATATACAAGTATATAAACTGTAATATTTTACTGACTCAATCTTTTTTCAGTGGTTTAAATCACAAAAAATGAAAAAGGCTGTTCGCATCCTGCCTTCTGCATCTGCTTTTTCAGGTCATGCTGCTAATGTCCAATCTCAAACTTCAAAGGTTGAAAGTTTGGCAGATTTGAAAGTTTCTATTGCTGGATTACCTCACAAGTCCATGGTAAAATCTCATCCACTATATTTTATAAGTTAGTGAAGCTAAATTCAGTTTGTTCAGAATAAATGTGAGCATGGGTTCATTTCTTGAGGATATTTGCTTCTCAGGAAGAGTGGAAGGAAAAAATCAATGGAGCAGGTGGTGTCGTTCATGCTAAGATCAAGAAAGGTTTCTGCTTCCTGGACTGTATTTTTAATAGTTGTTTATGTTAATTGGTTTGTACCTAACAAATAATGTTGTAGATACTAACTGCTTTGTTGTGAGTGGGGAGTTGGATGGTCATGATGCTGAGATAAGGAAGGCAAGGTAAAGATGATTTCATCTTTCTGGTCTTGAGTTGTTCCATTCATTTTAGACTCATTTCAAGTGTTTCTGTTTTCAGGAGGATGAAATTGCCAATTGTTAGGGAGGACTACCTTGTTGACTGTTTTAAAAGACAGAAAAAGCTTCCATTTGATTTTTACAAAGTTGAAGCCATTGGTGAGGCCTCTAGCATGGTTACTGTCAAAGTTAAAGGACAAAGTGCCGTGCATGAAGCTTCTGGTCTGCAAGATTCATGTCACATACTTGAGGATGGGGAAAGTATATATAACACAACTTTGAACATGTCTGACTTATCAACTGGTGTTAACAGGTGCATTTTGCACATCTGTCTCTTTGGCTGTCTCTTTAATTTGTTATGTTATGGCTGACTGTGACCTTCCTGATTTGGAATTTGTGTTAAATGTTTTTTCTTATTGCCTATTGGTAGATACAACTTAACAAATTTATGGCCCTCGCTTCTTCAAAGAATGATGAGGGGCATTCTCCTTGCTCCCATCCTCCTTGAAGACAGTGAGATACATACTTCTTTGGAAACTTTGCCTTCTCCCTCATTGCTTTTCTGACTCCGTTCTCATATCAATTTATTGCTACAGTAATTTTTCTGCTTTTTCATTTTTGATTTCCTATTTTTATACTCTCTTTTGATTTTTTCCCTCTCAATGAATATTAACTTCTACTTGTTTGGCATCTGAAGTTATTACATCCTCCAAATCATCCAAGAAGATAAAGGGTCAGGCTGTTATGTGTTCCGTAAATGGGGTCGTGTTGGGAATGAAAAAATTGGTGGTAAAAAATTGGAAGAGATGTCAAAATCAGATGCAATCTCTGAATTCAAACATTTATTTCTTGAGAAGACTGGGAATACATGGGAGGCGTGGGAACAGAAACGAAATTTCCTGAAACAGCCTGGCAGATTTTTCCCATTGGATATTGTATTGCCTATTTCCTTTTCATCTCCCACTATATATACTATGCCTCTTGCTTGGATAGTGGATTCTCTTTTCTTATAATTCTCTTTTACATGATGGAATTCGTAGGATTATGGAATTAACAAACAGGTGTCAAAAAACAAGCACACTGATGCAGACAGTCGACTTCCTCATCCATTACTTGAATTGATGAAGATGCTTTTTAATGTGGAAACATACAGGCAATGGCCCATTCTCCAATCAAACTCTCCCCTTTCTCCTTATTCTTTCTCAAATTATTTAGGTGTCTGAAAGATCCATTCTTGACTGCAGGGCTGCAATGATGGAGTTTGAGATTAATATGTCTGAAATGCCACTTGGAAAGCTGAGCAAAAATAATATTCAGAAGGGTGAGTAATTGTAAAAGTCTCATTTATTTATGTATTATGCTGAACATCCTTAGATGTTGCATTCTATGAGTTAAATTTCTGTTGTATATGTGCAGTAGAAAATTTAGTAACCATATCTCCTTGGCCCAGGTTTTGAGGCATTGACAGAGATACAAAATCTATTGAATAGCAATGCTTATGATCCTTCTGTCAAAGAAAGCTTGATTATTGATGCCAGTAATAGATTTTTTACTGTAATTCCTTCCACCCATCCACATGTCATAAGGGATGAAGATGATTTTAAGTCAAAGGTACAGATTCTACATATTGTTTCCTTTTCCTAATTTTTTTTATCCTGTTGTGTATTCATGTTTCTCACCTTTGAATGATAGTATTGCCTCACCGTGACTCATTTGATTTCATCTCCCTTGAAACTTTTACTGCAACTTATGAAATTACATTAAACCCAAAATAAGGGGTAGTTGTGCTGTTATGAATTGTTCGGGGACTGATTTCTGTTGCGTATAAAGTGGAGTAATTGGTTTCATTTATTGGCAACAACCTAGTTACATTTACTTGCCTGGTTCCTGTATGTTATGTTTTAACGTCCATTAATTTGAAGCAGTCCCCGTTTTGTCTTGTTATGAGCATTGGTATTCACATTTTTAATTCAGAAACAATTTCTCATTGTAGGATTGATACTTAATTGCCCTTTTCTTTTCTTTTTTTCCCCTGAAACAGTGAAGGGTGTTATGCTGTTTCCTTAAGACATCTTAACTCTTTGGCTGCGGATTAAGTACTTAGGTTGTAGCTTTTTGTTTAGTCTCTGAATTGCTTGTCAATAGCAATGCCTCTAGCCTGTAGGTGGACATTTTCTCCTTGTGGTTTTAGCGTTATGCTGTTGGTGGATAACACTTTCATAACATAGAACCTACTTTTCCATGGCACTTTGATTATCATTCTGGCCATAGAGAATACTGCTAAAAAATTTATAAAAAAAATGTTATTGACTAGTTATCTTCGTGGTTGCTGTGTTGTAATAGTGTGGGTATTAGCATGATATCAACGTTTGTTTCAATTTGATACATTGTATGCTGAAGTCAGGGAGTTGGAGTCAACTTGCTCAACTTTTGCTGGGAAACTGCTACTTTTCTTAAAGCTGTAAACAAACTTGCTAGTTTAGATAAGCTTCTCGTGTAAGGCATAAACTGTGATCCTCCTTTTGTGCTTAAAATGTAGGTTAAAATGTTGGAAGCTCTTCAAGAAATGGAAATAGCCTCAAGATTAGTAGGTTTTGATGTTGACAGTGATGACTCCCTTGATGAGAAATACAAGAAACTCAATTGTGATATTGCTCCCCTTCCTCATGATAGTGAAGATTTTCAGTTGATTGAGAAATATCTCCTTACGACTCATGCCCCTACTCATACTGTAAGTCTGCTTTATTATATGAGAGTGACAAACTCTGACTGCACTGCTTATGGGCTTGTTTATTGTTTTTCCTTTCTCCCTCCTTCTAAAATATGTTCAATTTGCAATAAATAATTACTGCAACTATATGTTAATATCAGGAATGGACTCTTGAACTGGAAGAAGTATTCTCACTTGAAAGAGATGGAGAATTTGTTAATTTTACTCCTTATCGAGAAAAGCTTAATAACAGAATGCTTCTTTGGCATGGTAAGTGGCTATTTATTTATGTAGGAGAGATTGACTGCCGATGCAAATTGCTGCAAATAATTTGGGGCAATTTGCCTGATGCTACAGTTTTGGGATCTATTGGACCATTATGAGATATTCTCCCATGCAGGTTCACGGTTGACAAATTTTGTAGGAATACTTAGCCAGGGACTAAGAATAGCTCCACCAGAAGCTCCCGCAACAGGCTATATGGTTCTCTTACATTCTCTTTTCATAAATACTCGTACATCACTGCATGTAGGATATACCCACTTCTTATGCAAGACTAACTGTTTTAATTCTTTGGCATTTCAGTTTGGCAAGGGGATTTACTTTGCTGATTTGGTCAGTAAGAGTGCTCAGTATTGCTATACTGACAGGAAAAATTCTGTAGGCCTAATGCTTCTCAGTGAAGTTGCTTTAGGGGAAGTCTATGAACTAACAAAGGCCAAGGTTAGACCACCCTTTCTTGCCAATGACTAGATGGAGAACTTGGCATTTATTAAATATTTCTATATGCTTACTTTTCCTTATTCTCATTCAGTATATAGAAAAACTACCAAAAGGAAAGCACTCTACTAAAGGGCTTGGCAAGAAAGTGCCTCGGGAGTCTGACTTTGCAAAGTGGAAGGATGACATTATTGTTCCTTGTGGGAAACCAGTTCCATCCAATGTGAAGGCATCTGAGCTGATGTATAATGAGTACATTGTTTATAATGCAGCTCAAGTAAGTTAAAAGATTTTTGCCGCCCTTGTAGCTAATTAGCTATATGTGGCAGTTTGCACTTGATATGTTGTCCACCATTAGTGTATGAAAATAAATTAGACCTTCGGTTCTATTGCAATGTGCATTACGTATATCCATCTGTGCATTATTAATATAAAGGCTGAAGGTATATTTTCTAAATTACTCTACCAAATTCTGTCTATCCCCATTCCCCAAAGATGCCATCTTCCTATCTCTTTCCTTTTAGTGAGATGAGGGGTTCTTTTTTTTTACTAAAGAAGTTGTTCAAGTTAAATGAACAATGGAATTAATCCTTGGAATTAAGTTTGGAAGATGCCTGACAAGATTTGAGGCTAGGAAATTGTTGGCAATGTTCAGGGAGAAAGACTAAATGGCCTCATTTGAAATTTGAATTAGCCTCTGATATATTTCCTTCTGTGTACTTGAGTGGCCTTATTTGAAACTAATTGGACATGTGTAATTATTATTACTACCCATCTACCACTGCTGCTACTGCACCTGCCCCTAATTATATCATTGCTATTACCGTTGAACCCAGTTGATGTTGTTAACGTGGTTTTGCACTTATCATCTGCGTATTGTTTTTGTTTTGGACAGGTTAAGATGCAGTTCTTGTTGAAAGTCAGGTTTCATCATAAGAGATGAGGGCAGTGATGGATGTTTTTATGTACTTGAATGAAGGTCAGATCTGTAAATGTCAAAAATATTGAAGTTTGTCCCATTTTGGATGTTCTGAAACAAAGGTTGAGTCTTGATAAGATCTCGTTTTGGGTGTTAGCTTGGAGATCTTTTAACTCGTGCTTGTTATCCATGTAAAAGCTGTTTGTAAAAAATGGAGAAACACTTGCACTTTTGATCTTTTCTTCTAGGATTCCGTGTCTTTTCTCTCGACATGGTAGAGGATTAAACGGTAATGAACTAATCAGTTTATTCCCTTGCTGATCATATGGAGTACTCATTTGAAAATAAATAAGCAAATACGACATGCATTATGTTTATGGTGTAGTTAAAAACTTTGGTCATATGACAATCACTGACACTTTCAATTCGAAGAGCCTAGAGCTTAAGGCTTATCTTGAGCCGCATTTAGCACATGATCCCTACCTTAATAGTTTAAGTCTAGCCTCAATTCTCCACTCATTGTTTTAGTTTGCTAGCACTTACCAGGAATACCAAGAGCTGAAATTTGACTATCGGAGATAACCAAAGGCTATATAAGACTTAGCTCCTCGACTAGATATTATGGTTATAACCGAATGTATCTTATTACTTACCGATACAGAAATTGTTAGTTTGCATGTGCATCTGTAACTTGACTTAAAGTATAAATGCTGGCAATGATTTGGATCTTTTCCATATAAATTCGAAGCCTGGGGCGCTGTGATGTGGTGTCATGGCCTAGCTAGCGAGGAAGATGAACAGAGAACTATGACATTGGATAGTAGTTTTTGGGTGCAAACCGCCATTTTCCTGTGTTAGGGAGTAACGAGCCTTTATGCCAGTTGTGCTTCTCTTTTTTTTTTGGTTGGCTGCCGTCTAGTCTATATTTTTCTTTGCATGTTTATTTAAGGTAGCTAAAAGGTTGTTCTTGGGCCAATGCGCCGCGCCATTTTTCTTCTGGTTCCAGCTGTTTTGGATTTGGCCTTTTGGGTTGATTGATATTTCCACATTTGCTCATGGCTGATGCAAACATGTATTAACCATATCTGTGAATTCCAGCATTAAGTTTGTATGCCTCTTATTATACATTGTTTTTGTGGTGTACAAACTTTTCAGAAGCTTAAAATTCACAATGAAATAACATATTGAATTAAGTAGACGTGTTAGACAAACTTACATGCGAAGATCGTGAGCTTCATATAACGTAAATACTTGGATGAGAATGAGATAAACCTTATACAATTATTTGAACATTTTACTCCTGCCTAAAGGGCTTGTTTGCAGCAAAGCTACATCTTTATTTTGATTGTCAATTTCTAAATGGTCATCAAAATTACCAATTAGTTAATAAGCATTAGCAGTGAATTTGATACGATCACATGCTGATTTATTGATAGCTTTTTTTTTTTTTTTTTTTTGTACTCAAACTTGATCTTCATTAAGCAAAGAAATCATTTTTGGTATAAATGGAGCAAAAGTTCATTGGCGACAAGAAACATTGAATCAGAGCGAGCTTTCCGACCAAGGGGGACAATAAAAGTTACAAAGTTAAAAAGGGGTTTTGGCAATTAGAGTTAATAGGAAATGCGAAAGAGAATGAAGTGAATCTGGTGATCAGATCTTAAGTTAAAAGTGAATAAGTTTTGATGGCTCTGGTCGACAGATATGCTTCAATAATGAGCAAACACATAAATTCCAAAAATATTGCTGTCCAGAATCATGCCCTGCAACATTATGGTTTATTTGTTACATATGTCCGCGAATACCACAGAAGATTTATGCAGTAAACTCAAAAGCCTGTAGTGCACGTTTTAACTGTTTTGATCTTTCTTAAAACGTTCTGATTTTCCAAAAACAAAAACAAAAAAGCAATCATTCGGTTTCCCTTTGCACTGGGCTCTAGTTAGGACTCCATCGCAGGTTAACGTGTATTTCTTGTTAGCCTTTTTTTTGTCTTTGTTTTACTTTCAGGGAAAAAAAATGATGGCCTCTCTCTGTCAGTCAATTCAGAGTAGGTTACCTTTGCCTTGGCCTTGTTGCTACTTTAGGTTGGCTTCTTTCCTTTTTGGTTTATTTGTTGTCTCTCGTGTGTGATAAAAACACGAGGAAGAAATTTTAAACTCAGTAGGCAGAGCAGCACTAGTTTCATGAACCAGATAAAACAAAGTCAATGTCCAGGTTTCCAAAGTCCAAACACCAACAAAAACCGAGTATCTCCTTTGCTTCACCTTGCCTCAATGTAAAAATCAACCATTATCATTGTGGTATACATGAAAAAAAAATGTAACAGTTTTAGCTGGCTGAATTAAAGTGATTAGCTTTGAAACATACAAATGCTGCTACCTAATTTATCTTCAAACAATATAAAAATTCTATAATACAACAACCACATTAACCAAATGCACTAAAAAAAGGTCGTAATTCACTTAAGTTGTTGTCGGTAGGCTTCACCGGCAGGTGGCAGTAGGAGCAGCTTCCACAAAGCGACAAAGAGCAGCAGTTCCAAGGAGCGGCGATCGGCGGAAAAAAAGATTAAACTTTCTACTAAAAACCTAAAAACACCACCAAAAATCAAACTTGTTGTGTTAAAAATATTTCAAATAATGTAAACTAAAGTCTAAATCGTAGAGTAACTTGGGTCTGATCTATTAAAAAACAATCCCCATATTGCATAAACCATTAATAAATGTTCCCTCAGAACCGTACATAAAGGCCATTAATGTCTCCCATTCACGCTTCTTATAAGACTACCCCTTTTGTTGTGCCCCTGCAGGACCCCCCAACAGCCCCACTCTCACCTAGCCAGCCAACCATCCCCAAACCACATTTTTTTTAGCACCAATTCCTAGTGTACTCGTGCGCTTTGAAAATTTTTAAGATTTTATTTCTCTTATTCCTGATCTCCAGCCACTCTCTGCATTTTGTTTTCTTTACTGTTTTCTCTCAAAGTTCTTCTCTTTCTATAGTCTCTGCCATGGCAACATCTGGCTCTGGCACTGCTACTGTCACTGGAACTGGCTCCCCTTGTGGTGCATGCAAGTTCTTGAGACGAAAATGTGCCTCTGACTGTATTTTTGCACCTTACTTTTGTTCAGAACAAGGCCCTGCAAGGTTTGCAGCTATTCATAAAGTTTTTGGTGCTAGCAACGTGTCCAAATTATTGTTGCATATCCCAGCTCATGACCGTTGTGAGGCGGTTTTTACCATTGCTTATGCGGCTCAAGCAAGGATTAGAGATCCTGTCTATGGTTGTGTTGCTCATATTTTCGCCTTGCAACAACAGGTAATTAGATTTTTTTTTTCTTTTGAAGGAAGCTTACATATAGAATTAGAACAAATATTCCCCCATGCTCTAATTTGCACATTTCTGAGGAAAGTTTTTAATTATCGGCCGAGAATCATTTTGGAAAGATCAAACTTCTTATATTCACCAGCTTCTTTCATGACTGATGAGTTGTTGCAATGATACAGTTGCTGAAAAAATCTATACTTCAGATTTTGTATTCAAGGGTTTTTACCAACAGAATTTCTTTTTGTTTATGATTGGCTTTAACTTTAACAGAGTATCAAACATGCAGCTATTAGTATGCGACCATTTTCTAATCTTCTTACGTATTCTCTTTTCTTGATTTCATAGGTGGCATGCCTGCAAGCTCAATTAATGCAAGTCAAAGCTCAACTAGCTCAAAATGCTATGAATTTACATAACATAGACAGTCAGTGGCAAGGAAATAACCTTTGTGGTGTTCCTTCCATTCCAACTTATCCAAGCTACATGAATCCATTTTCCCCACAAAGCTCACTTGAGTCGGTTGAACTCAACAGTGCTGATAGCATGAATATGCAAGAAATACAAAGAAGAGAGGAGTGTTCTTTCCAGGGTTATCCTAAGAAGAGACCATATAATTGTGATTTGGGTGAGCTTCAAGCACTTGCCCTTAGAATGATGAGGAACTGAACTGAATCATCCTTTTGTTTTTTCTCTATGGAGTATGATCCTGCTTCTGTTCTGATGCTGATGATCTTTTTCCAAAGAATGATGTATATACTCAAGAAATCTTGGTACTATAACTTTTTGATCAGCCTAATGTTGGCATTTTCCCCTTTCTTTAATCAAAAATTTTTATTACTACTTGGAATTCAGCTCTGTCTTCAACTCTTCATACTGTAGCTGCAATAAGTTACTGGGGGTGGTTAATTCTTGTCTGTTCTGATAGATATATCTGTCCTGGAAACTAATACTTTACTGGGGGTTGGTTTACTTTTTCTTTTGATAGATTACTGTTTACTGAGCCACAATAATAGAGCAACTTCATTTGACAATCTGATAAAGGCATTGAAAGTCGGGTTATCCAGATTTGTTTTCATTTCCTACCTATCAACGCCAATGATAGATTACACATGGCATGTACATACAAATTTGAACCCTATGGTGTCCTTTCCTACGATCGGATATTAAATTACGAAAGCAATTGTTATTTGTTTGGCCCGGGTTTTCTAGATGACATTATTTTTATATATAATAATATATTATCATCAGCCTGGAATGGAATCACACTATGCAGCAGGGTCAATATATATTTCTTCCGTAACCAAGATGATTGCCTCCAACTATTGTCAGAATATCTTAGTTTAATAAACATGTAAATAGCTCTACTAAAGCATTGGTTAACTATGTTTTGCTTTTCTGAATAAAAGTAATCTCACTTGTTTGGATAAATCTTCGAATTTATGCAACAAATGAGTGAAGAAATTTATACAGGCACCGCCATATAAAGTACTCTAATTAATTTGTTTTTCAACTTAATTACTTGAGCTGTAATGTTATAAATCAACCATCTTGATTCTTTATCTAAGATTGATTATCTTTACATGAGTCTACATAGTTTAAAGGTGACCAAGGATTCCTTTCCAGCATCTGTTTAGTCCAAAAGCAGATCACCTGGGATGCATAGAATTATGGCTTTGCTAAGAAAAATCTAATTTCATGTCAACAAATAGGGATATCTGGGAAGAGCCTGTGAGTGCAATGATGGTGATTAGAGGCAAGCACACCCTTGGGGAAGTATCCTTGGGACCCACTTTGCCTAGGGTTTATGTTCTAATGAGTAGGTTTACCTAACATAAGTAGTTCTTGCTCATTTTAAAACCAATAACCTATGGCCCTGTATTCATATTTATAGACAAAATGTTCCCTTTATTGAATGCACAAAGGCTACATTATGAGCTAAGAGGCTTTGCCCACATTTTGCTAACCAATTCAGGCACTTTTTTTTTAATCAAATTCATATAAAATTTTTAAAAAATTTTAAGTTAACATTTTCGTGTTAATTTTTATATTATTTTTCATATTATATTATTATATTATAATATAAATTGTTATATCTATTATTATTTTTATTTGAAGATGTTATAATTAAAATTAGTACTATTTATTTAAGCTCCATATATCATTGAAACAAATAAAACTTCTCCAACTATATTTTTGAAGTGTTGTTTGTCTCATAAGCATGTATAGAGCATAATCAAACTCCATTAATGGTCATACATAAAAAAATATATATATTTATTAGACATGATTAAGTCATGATAGAATCTTGAATTCAGTTTTTGAAATTTAACGATAGAGTATAGATTAAATTATGAAAAAAAAAAAGAGGATAGAAGTTCCTATAGCGTTTTTAGCTTGACGTTCAAGTAATGAGACTATCATTCTCTTTGATAATTAATCAAGCTTAATTTGCTTCTAGATATTCTTATTATTAACCGATCTCCAATATCAGATCAACTAGAACAAAAGTTAAGCGCCAACCCAGTACTGATCTATGGTTGTCCAACATTTTAGGCATTCCAGATTCTTCTTATTAATTGATGTGTTTTTTTGCTTTCAGTCCTAAACCTTATCACATGGTTATAATATCAGTCTTAACATTAATTATCAAATATATTTGCTAACGGAATGTACACAAAGAAATAACGGTAACTACGTAGCATATTGCGTTTGTGGTTGAAATAGCAATTTTGAAACATTTAGGTTTGAAAACGAAAAATAGGTAAACATTTAGGACTAAAAGTGTAACTATCTTAATTTGCAAAACAAAACATGTAAGCTAAGTTGGCATAGAGATATTTGCGATACTAAAATTTTTTATAATCTTCCTGTACGGACTGTTGATTATAATTTATACGGGTTAATCTGGTAGCAGCAGCAAGGGGTGATATCCTGGTTGGCAGCTGCCACCATCGGAGCCATAATTGCCAGAGTATTAATGGACCAACATAAAACCTTAAGACAAACCATAAAAACATGTAAGAGAATAAATAACTTCAGTCAAGCTACAAGTTAGGATTAATCTAATGTCAAGTTCTTCCAGCCCATCACCCTTTATATCAGGAAAATCTTTATCAGTAATCAATTAATAAAGAAAAAAAAAAAACCCCAGTAAAGCGACAGTAATCACTTTCGTATTTTGTCCATATATTTCAAATTGCAAACAAAAAAGCAGAATAAAAAAAAATGGAATATTAAGCTGTAGAATGCATTTGTTGGACTCCATTACTTGAACCTGAAAAAGTAATTATTCCAAAGAGGATTAATTAAATTGGAGTGAGTGATCATTGGTTGAATGTGAGGTCAGTGAAATAGAAAAGAACTGAAATCAAACTTTAGTAGAAAACAGTTTAAATTGTTACATTATAAAGTATACTCTTAAAAGATTTCAAAAGATAAAAAGAGAGTATGGTCTGTCTCTTTGATAGTGTCTCATTCTTAAAGGACAAGACCCATTGTCATAAAATATATTTATGTTATAAATTAGAACCGTGACAGACACTTCCAATTCCAATCTTTGTCAAAAGATCAGCGAAAAGTATGTTGATTATTGGGGTTAATTCTTTATTTTAATTATTAAGGTGGGATAAAGTATTAATTAATGGAATTAATGTATAGTATATGATGAATGTTAATAATTAATTATACTAATTTTTGTTATAAAAATTTAAGTGAAGGAAAATATTTAATTTCAAGATCAAAGTATATGACAAGTCTTAACAGGAATTTAAATTATATTATAAATCGCTCACAAAAAATGATTAATAGTAAAAATCAAATTTAAATCTTATAAATAAAATATTTTATTTTTATGGACTCAAATTTTATATTAATCATTTAATTAAACGTTCAAATAAAAAAATTATTCTCATTTTTAGACGCTCTATAATT
This sequence comes from Durio zibethinus, assembly GCF_002303985.1. Next base: position 7,184,409 of record NW_019167893.1, read on the forward strand.
TGAATATTTAATATTTATTAGGCACATGACATGAATTGTTGATGACGTGTTGGTTTAAACTACAAACTAATAAACACGAATTATTGTCTTATTTGGGAATTGAAAAATTAGAAATAAAACGAAAGCAAACAAAAGGATAAATGAAAGAAACGGTTTGGAGACTAAACACAAGGAAATCATGAATGGCTAACAATTTTACACGTCTTCTTGGTGGTTTTTATTTTTTAATTATTTTTAAAATACAACTTTTGACTATTGATTTTGCAACGCAGGTGTGTGTAATCCGAACCGTCGATTATGGGGTCCACTAATAGATCAGATCACGCCAGATGGACAGTTTCGTCCTTACAAGCTGCTTATTTTTATAATAAATAAAATAAACTATAATTTTCATTTTAGGCAGTTCATTTGTTCCCATAAACTTATCATATTTTGACTTTTGTTGATCAAAATTGTTTAATTTGGATATTTTATATTTATTATTGATAGAAATTTTAAAAAAATGTCCTAAAATTTTTTAATGAAGTATTTTTTAAATATATATTTATAAAAATTAATTATTTAAAATATTTAGAATGATAATAATCAAAGTTAGAAATTTTTTTATTAAAAATATTAATCTTGACAATTTAACTAAGACAAGATAACCGTACATTATGTTGTGATAAAAAATTTGTTGTTTGGCAAGAGGTGAAACACCCATTATTCTTTAGAAGGTGTAGAGCTGTTTTAAAATTCATTCCCACCCATCCCTCTAATCCTCATATAGTCACAGAACAAAAGAAAAAAAATTATTCTTTGATTTATTAATGAATTTATAGCTTGAAATTAATCAAAGAAAAAAAAAGTACTAATATAGAGAAGATGTTAAACATTTTGTCATTAGCTGGTCGCAAAATGGGCCGCACTTCGGTCATTTGGTTGGGCCTTTTCTGGGAGAACCAAGAGGGAATACAGCCCAAAAGTGGTAATTCTTGTGGATGAAATGTGCATAAGTATTTGGGAGAGTAGTTGTGTGTTTTACACGCCATCAAGAAATTAACTACTTGAATAAAAGGCCATGGTATTAATAAATTCTAGTAACAATTTCTAATTAATGTTATCTATTTTTTTTTCTGCGGTTTTAGACAACTCAAAAAAAGAAAAAAAGAGAGGAAAATTCAAGAAATGGCAAAACAATGCTAGCTCCTTCATTTTTCATTCGTTCTTTGTAAATTTCGATAAAAACATGTGGCAAGCATAGAGATTCTCGAATCTTATAGCCTATATAAGCTTATATTAAAGCAATTTTTCAGCCTAAGTCGCTACAATGTTTCGTTCAACATCGTATATATAAATTCTTAATTTAATTATATTAATTCATATAATTATTTTTAAGATATGATATTTATTATTCAACACGTTTGATATTTGAATTTTATTATCTATAATTTCTTTTTTTTTCTCCTCAATTTGATCATGTCTAAATCATTAAAGAAGAAAAATAGATCTCAACATCCCATCTTTATATGTAAAAGACGTCAAGATGTTGATGAACACTGATTTTTATCAATAAAAATCTATACAAAATTAAATATGATCTAGGCCTCAGGTCTGCTTTCCAATTAAGGGGTATATCCTTTTAATTTGACCAACCAAAAAAAAAAAAAAGACAATATTAAAACAAGAGGGTATATGATATGATCTGCCAATAATTATGATGTTAAATGTTTATTGAGCAAAGAAAAGAACTGGTGAGGTCTACTTCCAATTCAAGATTTAATTGCAGTAATTCAATAGCATTGAAATACTACTAATTCATCATAATCCAAATTTTATTGAAAATCAGACTTGCACTGAGCACTGATATCTCCGATGATTTTGTCCAAATGATTTCCTTGATATGTAATAATGCAAAATTAGGACTTTACAGCTCATTTAGGCAGATTTGACAACCAGAATTTGTCTTAGTATATATGTCATCAAACCCTTCAACTCACACACACGCACTTCTTTCTGCTTCAAATCAAATTACTAGTAACTCGTTGCAGTTAATCTCCCGAATAAGGAACACTACTCACCACATAAATCAATATGGCAAACCTGCAAGTTAAAGTAATATATCCATGAAGTAATAAGTTCAGTCAGAGATTTTTCACAGTTCTACCTTCTTCCTTGATCATGATGCTATATATAATGGTAGAAATTAAGGAAGAACAATCGAATAATAAATTGCACTGATCATTGCATAATTTATTCCATATGACAAGTCAAAAAAAATCTGCTTTGCACTGAAAATTGTGTATGCCAACAATATTAATATTGCAAATCCTCACAAAAAACATTGTGATATGTAGTAAACAACATCGAGTATAACAAAACTGGGGGGTGAATCAAGAATGAGAAGTTTGGTTCCACGAATAATCTAAGTTTCTGATCTTGGGATCATAATCATGTTGTATTCTAATGAAAATGAGGTTGGTACATATTTCCTTATGTTTATTCTCCGCACACAATACATAATTAATAATTTCAGAGATCTTTAAATCTTTGATAAAATTGGTTGTTTCTGGAGCTATATACTATATATTCTTGAAAACAAAAAAGGAGTGTTTCCTTGATAGAAGCCAAAGCAGTTGGATTACATACTAGAGTCAAGCTGAAAAAGTTCAATGTTTCATGCGTAAACAAGCCAGTTGCACCATTAAGTTTAGCTTCAACAAACTCATCATCAGTCATTTTCTTGCAAATAAACAAAGTAAATAATTAATCTTCAGCTAAATCATAAACATTTTACTGAGTAGGATTTATGAATTACTTAGACCAATGCTTTACTCTTGAATCGAATCCATTACTTAGAGCATTTGGTAAAATTATTTTGAACCAGCTGTATGAAGAGGCTCATAAAGGGAAAGTGCGTAGAAAAGGAACTTAGGTAACAGTAATTTTATTAGGTAAAAAATTTGAGGTCCTTAATTGGTCCATAGACAAAGTAAATTTGCTCAACCGAAACCAGATCAATTTCTCCAGTTTTTCAGAGAGAGGAAATACACTATTATTCTATCAATATTCCAAGGTTACACTAGATTATAGAAAGCAAGAGTAGGGTGGATTTAGGGTTTTCCATTGTATGAACATTAATTTTCTAGGGTTCCTAGCGTTTATTTATAGCAACAAAAAGTGCATATATGTTTCAAAATATGCAGCATTCAATTCAAAACTGGAAGGTCGATGATGTCTTCACCAGTTTTATATAAATCTTTTGTGCTGAAGACCATTGATCCCCTTCATCATGAAAGTTGAGCATAGCCAAAGGCCATTGATTGAAGGTCATCAACATCCTGGAAAGTCCATTGTCTGTTGTTTGTTTGCATGTCGAAGGAAGACAAAGAATGAGGAGTCTCCCCAAAAGTAGTAAATGAGACATGATCTTCTCCTGATGAGATGAATGAATTCTCAAAATTCCCTAAAGAGTTTGGATCCAAAAATCCATTCTCACAGTTTGAAGTGCTGGGATGATTTAAGAGTTTTTGGTTAAAATTTGGTGCCATGCTTGAATTATCTGGGTGAAACCAACTTTGAACTTCTTGGAGCTGAGAAGGAAGCTTTCCATAGTATTTGTCATTAGGGTTTGCAGTAACAGAGCCATTAAGAATGCTCTGAGCTGCTTGTTCCTTAAGAGAAGCAAGTTGTGCCTGTAGATTGACAACCTGTAGAATTTTGAAACACAAGAAAGCAATGGTAGATTGAATAATTAGATCTCTATTTAAAACTCAAATTAGGGTTTCAAATCATCAATTTACATCAAACAAGGTCAAAGGGCGGTCGCAAAACCTGCTGTTGGAGAGCAAAGATATGAGAAACACAGCCATAAATGGGGTCCTGAAGCCTAGCTTGTGCTTCATATGAGATTGTAACCGCAGCTTCACAGCGGTCACTGACAGGGAGGTGAGCAAGCAACTTTGAGACATTGCTTGCACCAAAAACCTTGTGGATGGCTGCAAAATGGGTTGCACCTTGTTCATGGCAGAAATAAGGTGCAAAAACACAGCCTCTAACACATTTTCTTCTCAAGAACTTGCAGGCACCACAAGGGGAACCAGAACCTGTCATATTGATCTTCTTTTTTTTTGGGTATTTTAAGTGGTTTTTTTCTTTTTGTTCTTAGAGAGAGGAGAGGTTTGGGCTGAGCATTATCGCCAAAAGGGGCTTATAAACACCAGAGAAAGAGGGAGGTGGATCATTTAATAATCAATTCTTAATTACATTCGGTCCCCTTATTGGGCTACATATTTCATTATTTTTTTCCTTTAAAAACCCCTCTTGCACCCTTCGTTCTAAATTTTTTATACTCTCAAATGAGATTCCATTTCGTATCCTTATACGACAAAAGAACAAGCATACAATCAAAGCCATTTCTATATATTTTGCTTGATGATTAGATTTATTACTTCTTATTTTGTGCTTTTCTTGGTTCTTATATATGTGTCATAACTGCAACTACTGTTTCTTTCAGATCAAATTAAGAATGAAATTGAATATTTATTAGTTCCAGGGTACCTAGCTAAATATTGCACATTGTTACATATATTCAATTATTGCAACAGCTTCAAATAGCTTGCCATATATTTCCGAGTCCTTGTAGTTATAAAATGGGAATTAGTTACCATATAGACATCAATTTGTCAAGTTATTTGTTTTATTTTCTATTATTCTTGACTTTTCGTCCTTTTAGATGTTCGTTGTTTTAAGTTTAACTGAGAGATATATTAACAAATTGTCGTGTATATAAAGCTAGAGCTGGCAATGGGTCATATATATGCAATTAAATTGAACAATTTTGAAGATAAACGTTCCATCCATTACCAAACTTGTTACTTATTCATGGCGTGTATTATTCTATCTACATCTTCATCTTCTCTTCCCTTGAATTTCTTCAATTAAGCTAATTACTCGACAAAACTACAATAAATTAATATATATTATGCAAGCAGTATACCTACAATACTACAATATAAAAATACTTCTGGTTTCGATTTTCAAGAGTCTTCTATTTTTCTTTTCGTTCATAATTCATGGGGATAAGATTCTTTTTACTAAAACTTTTTAGTTTTTAGGGACCTTATGGAGGCTTATCCTCTGAGTCTACAACATAAAATAAACTCCTATATGCTGTTGCTGTGAATATTAATGTGATGGAGAACAAACTCAATTTCAGCAATCCCTGAATGTCTCTCACACAGATATCTAGAGGTCCTGAACCCTTATCTAAACTTGTCTTGGGATATAAAGATTGTAGGGTTCTAATTTTTTTAGTTTTATGATCTGTAAAGAAAATGGTCATGTTGGCTTGGATCGATTGAATTATCCATATTCACATTAACACAATTACATACAATTGTGAAAGCACTGTAATTTATATTTCTTGCACAAATCTTAGGAAGAAAAAGAAAGAAAGAAGGAATATAGGACAAAAGAGAACCATTCAGTATTGGCAGAACCCTTCTAACATGTGGAGTTCACTTTTTTTAATTTTAATTATATATGATCATTTCATTATTTCAGGTCTGAAATTTGCAGCATGTGTGGCTCATTATTAGTTAAATACCCAATAAGAGGGAGGTTCAGTCAGAGCTAGTTGATGATATATATATATATATATATATATAATCATCAACTATATATATATATATATATAAAATAAATTGTCAAATTGATCAATGGAGATTAAACAGTGTGACACTCTCCTTTCATCTACCCAAAAAACAAAAAGAAATTCTTAGTATGAAATTGTCTCATTTTGGTGAGTTGAAAGATTTTATAAGAGGCCGCTGCACGCCCTAGCGCTACTCCAGATATGATTACAATCCATAGAGTTGAAATAGTGGTCCCTCTTCCTATGCTATATAATCCACCTGAAGTGGACTTAGCTTTTTTTCTATGATTAGAAGAAATCCGAAGGTTAAAATCATCATGCTGCGTATACTTTTCTATTGAGCCTATTTATAACCATCTAGATATTTTTACAAGTGCAAATTTTAATTCCTAGAGATTTCATGTAATAGCCTTTTATACTTGCAAAATATTTAAGTTACCATCAAATAAAAGCAGATCATGAGGATTGTTATTAACACAAACTGATAACTGATATGAAATGACGTTCTTTTGCCAAAAACAACAAAAAAAAACAAATATAGTTGTTCAATCTTCGCTGGCAAAATCAAAAGCCCATGATTATATATATATATATATATATGAATAACCAAGGTGATAAAGGAAAAAACGTATTGTAACTATTAGACATAAAATGGTGGATTACATATTTACATCATAATACCTGGTCAAGTACAGATAATCAGAGTGCAAAAAGGAACAAAATAAGAAGGATATGCAAAGAAAACAAGCATATATTCCAAAAATGAATGAAACAAAAGATAGTGACACTTGATGAGAAAAGGGAAGGAAGCGAATAGGCCAGAGGAAGGACAGTGAGAATTTGATTAGTTTAAGCTAAGCAGGTCAGGGCCTGTCGAGCAATACAGTATATTTCATCATTAACTAATCTTATATATAATCATTAATCGACTTTCAAATCACTTTCTCCTGTCACACATAGCTAGCAAGGTCTAGGCACCCATTGTGCACCTTTGGTCCCACACCCAAACTCCTAATAATAATGGCATCCCCCAACTTGACATCTTTCATCGCCTTCTCTTCTCTCTATCATAGCTATTAGCCTAAACCCCTCTCCAAAACAACTGTAATAATTACTTTTTTGCATTAATTACTACTACTACTACGATTTTAGCATGCATTAATGTTACTTGGAATATTACTGTTTTCCTACAATATCGTGAAGTATATATATAGTCATTTCCATATAATTTTTTTTTCTTTGATCAAACAACATATACTTCAAAAAAGTGATTTGACATTTGTCTGGAAAAATGTGAAACTTAAACTCTATCACTTAAATAAACTATATATACTAGCACTGTCAAAGAAAAAATTATTTTAAAAGGGTGGGCTATAATAAAAACAAATTCTAAAATCAATCACCATATACTACTACATAACAAAAAGGGAACATGAAAATTGAAATAGCAAATCTAATAATTAAGCAGAAACTGGAGAACGAAGGTGGACGTATGGACAGGGGTTTGTGCATGGCATCGACCTGATTGGCAGCCATTATCCCACCACCATTGGGCAAAATGGCTTTTTTAAGTCATGTGTACTTGTTGGCCACTTAACCCTTGAAAAAGGAAAGACTTATCTCTGAGGACAAGAAGGCATGTTTTTTATTGATTTTATGGGGATTATTAAAAAATTAATCACCTTTAGACAATAATGTAGGAGGGGTTCAACTAATCTCAAAAGTAGCAATCCAAAAACTATATATATAAAACAAAACAAAACCTTGTTGTATGACGGTCGTTAAATCAACGATCTTAATGCCTGTCAACGACTATGATTGCCATTAACAACCATATCAACAGCTACTTTGATTAACACTTCAACACTAACAGCACCATCGCTTAGGTTTTGTTTAGTATAATTTTTATAATATTATTATGGTAATATAATTATTGAATTAATTTTATTATCAATATAATCTTATCATTCATGATTTAAAATCATTTTAATTAGTTAACAATCATTAATTTTTAAAAATTAAATATTATTGTATTTAAAAATATAAAAATAATCATATATATTACAATAGTTACACAAATTAATAATTTTAATATTGTTTAAAGATAATAATTTTTAAAATATTAATAATATTTTATTTATTTTATAATAAAATATAATTAAATTGTTAAATTAATAAATATATTTATTGATGGGTAAATTAATTTTTATAATATATAAATTATGAAAAAAATATTTTAATTAAAAAATAAATCTAATAAATTCATAATAATAGAAAATAAAAATAAATTATAAATAAATATTAAAAATAAAATATATATAATTTTGAATTTATTACAATGAATATTAGTTTAAAAATATAAAATTATAATATAAAATAATTATAATTTTAAGAGAAAGTAAATTTTTAATTCACATATTAAATTAGTAATATTAAATATTATTAATTTTATATATCACTTTACTTCAATAATAAAATTTTTTTTATCTTTTTATACGAGAATTAGATCACGCTCCAAAGAATAATATGATAACTCCTGATGATTCGAGATTACCTTCACATGATTAGTACTTATTAAATATAGTGATCTAATTATCATATATAGATCACCATAATTTTTAAAATAATCACCCTATACCAAACATTACCATAAAATATAAAAAGAAGAATCAAACTAAAGTAGTAACATATTTGCAACTCTATACTCTCCTTACTCTTTTTTTTTTTTAACATCACTTGCTTTTTCTACATTGTCTTCTTTATACTTTGCTAACTTGAGTATAAAAACTCATCCCGACATATTATATATATATTGGTTTAAGGGAAGGTATAACCGTTACAAGGGAGAAAGGAGAGGAGATATTGATTCAAAACTAGGATTTCTATATTCTCATAAAACCTCCTTAACCACTAAATCAAGACATATTATATATTTAACATCCCTTAATCTTTCTTTTACATAACAAGTCATGTTATTTGTCTAACTCAACTTCCAACAAACTCTTTTCCATATTAGAAACAACATCAACATCACTCCTCTATTTGTAAATTTTCTTACGGCTTTGAAATTTGTAGTGCTTAAAAATAGCAAATGATCCAAAGAAAATAAGCCTTTTGGGGTTCCAAAGAGACTTTTTATTTTAATTCTTTTTTCCTTTCCTATTTACATTTTAGAAAAAAAATAATTAATAACTTCTTATAAACTCGAGTGGGCAAGATTTTTCTTGAAACTTTTACGATTAAACCTTCATGAACATTCCATTGGGTTTCATTGTCAAATGTCAAAACTTTAATTCCAAACATGATTATTAATTTACATTTTAAATTTTCAAAAATAAAATTCAAATTTGTTATTTGAATAAAAAAATATATGCACCTATCATTAAACCTAATATTAAGTATATTAAAAAATTTTTGTTGAACTAATCAATAGATGAGTTAATTTAATTGGTAGATAGAATCAAGGCTTTCTCTTTAACAAGCAATAAATTGAGTTCAATATTTGCGTGAAATTTTTTAACTCCATAAATAAAATTAAGAGAATGTTACATGCTTGATCATTTCTTTTCTTTTTATTATTATTATTATTTTTAATTCCATTTTATTTTTGTTTGCCAACTTTGCGAGTCATCATGTTTTAAAATTGGGGACATTTAACACTGAACTATGTTCGGATGTCGGAAAGTTTATAAACTACCACATTCAAAGATGTATGTACTTTGCCACATTCGAAGACAATGAGATCAAGAAGATCGAATGATAGACACAACTTTGAAGTGTCTTTATGCGTTTCTCCTTCTTTTTTTTTTTTTAAATCACTTTGAACATGTAACCACATGATCTCAAGTAGGATTAATTACAATGTCATTATGTCTTTAACTAATGTTAAATTATTACTTATTAATTAGAGCGACCATGATCAACTTAATTAATTAAAGTCACTCGCACCTCTACTTTTATGCATATATTAACATATTAAACGATTATACTTTTTTGTTTTCTTTGGATGCATTTGTATAAATTAACTCTCACTTTCATGAAAGTTAAATAAATTAAGAAAAGTGTTTAAGTGTTCCAATTGACCCTCGTTAAATGATATTTATAAATTAACACATTTTTTAATTATATGTAATATATATTATTATATTTATATATTTTATAAGTGTATCATATAAACAATAAATACATAAGATATTACATTATAAATTGTTAAAAATTATGTTAAATTATTTATGTTTAAGACTTAATTAAAAAATTAAATAAAAATTAACTAAGTCTTTTATTTTTAGAAAAAAAATTTAGATAAATCTAAACAAGTTTAAGTAAAATTTGTAACTCAATTTTTCAAATCGAGATAAATTTAGATAAATATATATAATGTTGAAATCGTATTTAAATTCGACTGACGCTCAATATAAGCATCTCATAAAGACTCTTAGAGAATTGTTATCATTAATTATATATTATGATAGAATATTAGACTTTTAAATTCAGATATTAAAATAAAATTTGTTACACAAATCAATTATTAAAAAAAATAAAAATTGTGGAGTTAAAGAGATGCCGTGTGGATGTATGTGTGTGCCGTACACATTCAATGCCGCGTGCATCTCCCAATGTGCGGCCCATGTTCCATACATTCATCCGTACCCTTATCAACTTTTCTTTTTTAAACTTTATAATATATTTATTAAGTTAATTACTAACAAGTTCAAAGCATCTCCATCCAAATCTTGTTCTTTGATTTTGCACGGTGTTATTAAAATCTTTTTTTTAGGAGTAATTACTTCCATCAATGAAAATTTTACATTTTTTTCTATCAATGAATTAAAATGATTTAAATTAAAAATATTTTTAGGTACTTAGATTCGAATGTTAAAAAAGAGTATAAGATTTATAATAATGTAAGTGAATTTTTATTTTTTATATTAAAAATTATTTATAATTATAACATATAGAAATCTTTATTTTTTATATAAATACCAAATATATAATTTATTCTATGAAATAGTTAATCTAATAATTAGTTTTAGAAATGTATTTTTATCATACAAATTATAATGATACAAATGAAAAGTTATACTCATATATGCTTTTTTTTTTTATTTTCATAAAATGATAAAATTTGGAGGTAAATAAGATTTACGTAGTCCTTTTTAAGACAAGGTGAAATTTTAATAGATGTTACAACTCATAAAGATTAGAGTTGAACTTGAGTCAACTTATTATTTAGGGAAACAAAATTTTCAATTGAGCAAAGAGGTTTTTTTATTAATATTAGAAGTAAAGGTGATAACAGTTTTAATTAAATTAAATTTGTTTTAATTTTTTTAAATAATACATAAAATTATGAATTTTTAAAATTTGATTTGTATCTAATTCAAATTTTCATATGATTTGCTCTAATCGAATTCCATCGGTTCGATTTGATTCATTAATTTTTTAAACTTAATTTTTTATATATTTTTTAATATAATTTCCAATATATTTAAATAGATTTGGTATAAAATAATTATTTTATTTTGTAAAAAATTAAATATATATATAAATAAAATATATAATTCAATTCGGTTCTTTTTTATTTTTTATTTTTTGATTTAAAATTTGATTGAAATTTAATATATACGTTTAATATCTAAACTTAAACTAAATTGATTAAAAAAATTGATCCGAACCGAATTGAATACTATTGTTTCAAATTGATTTTTTATTTTCTCAAAATTTTTACCCCTAATTAGAATTATAATGCTTGTTTCATCAATTTTGTCTCAACCTTTCGTAATTTTTGATATGACATTATTGTAGGAACATTTCACCTACAATTCATTTTACTACTATTAACCAATTACAATTCAAAATTATGTGAAGTTCAATAAAATTTTACGTGGAACTCATACTTATAAGTAATGGACCCTACATAATTTTTTATTGTAATTGAATAATTATAAAATTGTAGTATAACAAATTCTAGATGATATACTCTCATAATTGTTGGATTAATTTCAAATATAGAGCTTACCAATTCAAGGGTAAGTTGATTAATTCATAAAATGAGATATTATAATCACTAATAATTTTTTAATTCATAATTAAATTAATAATTATATGTTATGTCATAAAAATATAAAAATTTTAAATAAAAGTGATGAGATGAAAAATATTTTTCTAATAGTATATGTAAATATATATTTATATCTGTGAGGATATGTATATTTACCTACTTCCACATTTACTTATATTGAGCAATAATGTAAAAAGAAAAACAAAAGAATTCAACTAAATGGTTTGATAAAGAGCAACCGCCTTTCTCTCTTTGAAAGCACAAAAAGAAAGAAATAGAGCAATCAAAGTAATACGTGGCATAAATGGTGATATTTGGTAGTTAGAAGTGTTCATGAGTCGGGTTTGGTTGGATTCTAGCTAAATTTATATTTGGCATTAATAGTTTATATGTTTGTCTAGACTCGAATTAGCTTGAAATTTTAATTTTTAAAAATTTTTCAAGCCCGATCTAAATTAAAAAAGTAAATTTTAAATCCACCTATTAAATTTAATTTTATATAATAAAAAATAATAAATATGATTAAATTAATTTTAATGAGATTATATTTAATTCATATATATATATAAATTAAAAATAAAAATTATTTTATTTTATAAAACTTAATTTTAATTTTATATAATTTTTATTTTTGTATATGTAAAAATTAAAAATATTTAAAATTAAAATTACGTTTAATAAAATAAAATGCAATATATTTTAATTTATATATATAAATTAATTTATATATAAATATTCACATATATATATATAAATAAATAATTTATATATATATATGTGAATTCGAATCGGATTGACTCAAGCTTGAATTTTAAATTTTATATTTAATATATAATTTAAAATTTAAATAAATTTAAAAATTATATCCAAACGTATTAATAAATTTTTTATTTTTATTAAAATTCTTTTAAAATTTAAATAAAATTTTAAATTTAAACGAATAATTCAATTTTTGAACAAATATATTGACAATGCACTTTTTGCTTTTTTTTGTTCAAGTTTGATAGTGGCATTACTATTAGTATTAGTATATTTTAACCAAAGATTTCACCATCCAAGAAGCTTCTCATCAATTAAAAGAAAACCAAAATAAAAATAAACCCATAAGTATATCCGCTGTCCCTGACAATAACTGATCTCTGCATCAATAAAGAAAAATAAATGAAATGATTAATTTTATTGAATTGCTACCAATTAATTGCTACCACCTATGAGCGTAATGGAATCTTTAAAGTGCACGCCTGTCACCATAAAAGTACAAAGAAGAATGTGAAATGATGGTTCAAATTCTGAGAAACAAAATACTATAAACAAACTAATATTTTATACTAGTAAGTACTTGGTAGTAAAATTTTGTCAAACATTTTGGCTGTTTTATTATACTATATTATATGTTTATTTGATTACAAGAAATAAATGTACATATTGTCTTTGTCTTAATATATTTATCATATATTAATTTTTATGAAGTTAAAAAAAATTAATTTTAATATATTTAATATTAAATTTTAAATTTTTTTATAAAATTAAAATTTTATGGATTTTAATGTCAAAAGTAAAAAAAATATATATTAAAAATATTATAAAATATTAAAAATATCAAAAATTTAAATGTTAAAAAAATATAATTTTAAAATATCCCAAAAAAAGATAAAAAAATGAGATAGAAAGAATTTTTTACTCAAAAAGTTGAATTTATGGCATAAAAAACGATGAATTAAAAATTGTCATTTTTCAAATAATTTTTTTTCTTATACTTTTCGTGTCCTTTTTTTACACCTTTCGTTTTCAACTTAAAGAAAATTTAACTATAAGCTAATTAAAAATTAAACAAGATGAGTTGTTAATTACTTGTTAATTGTTATATATATATTTTTTCTAAAATACCCTTTACACGAAAATTGTTATACCTACATCATTCGGCAAAATGCTATTATTGTTTAAACCCAAATTGCTTTTATCTGTATCCCATCCGCTAAAATCTTTCTATTATAAACAAATATATATATATATATATATAATTTATCTCATTCATAAAGGAGGATGCTATATGTTATCGTAAGATAAATTAAAAATATTTTTTAAAAATTAATATAATAAAAAAGTTTTAATTTCATTGATAAATTTTAAAAAATTCACATGATTTATGATAAATTAACTTATATAAGAATATGGTTTGCTTTTTTAAAATTTTTTCTTTCAAAATTGGTTTATAGAATATTACAAAAATAAAACTAAACAAATCAACAGCTAGATGGAGGTGGAAGGGGAGTCAAATTTCACACAGAAAAATTTTTTTTTTTGCTGAATAATAAACAATAAAAACTATGGTATAAAGCATAAATAATTGAAAAGGAATTGATTAAAGTAAACAAAAAATAATGCCAAAAAAGATGCGAGAGAGGAAAAACAGAAAAGAAAAGAGAGGCAGAGCCGTTACAATTTACAACTCAAGCGGATTGCGGTGCACGTGCACATTAAACAAAAAAATTAACAGACTTCGATCGGTTTGATTGATGATGTTGATTCTGTCTTCGACACCCCACACGTGCGGAAGTGCGGCACTGTTTTTTACACATGTGAGTCCCACACTCCACGTTATCACCATTCAAAAATGATAAATTAAGAGTCATTTAATCTTTTAATACATATATCGATAGGTAAGATATGAAATGAATAAAATATTTTTATATTATATATATTTTTGTATTTATATTTAATAAATATTGTAAATTCATTTTTATTCTCATTTATATAGATATTTAATGTATATGAGTAATTTTTATATTCATACTTTTTTTAAAGATAAAAAATAATTTTTTTTTAATTTAATTTATTTTTATCTTGCACATTTATATAATTTTTTGGTAAATATATATTGTTTGAATACAAGGGGAGGGATAATTATTTGATAAAATTTTCTACCCTTGAATAATTTTTTCAAAAAATATATATATATATAGCCTAACTCTTCACAATATACGCTTATTCAATAAAAATTTAAACTACATGTAAATGAATACACGTTAGAAATGTCATTCACTTGTATTTTTGTCGCACAATGAATTTATAATCTCAAATTTAGCAAATGTCTTGCTTGAATAAATAAAAAACACCACATTTATCCTGAAAAATAAACACTAGAAAAATGATATATAGCTAAGAAGCCGTAGCTTAAAAATTTAAAATATAAATTACAAATAGTAAAATTTAATTTTTAAAATTATTAAATATCACTTTTTAAAAATATATAAATTGCTAACCTTTTATCCATCTTTTCACAAGCCTCAATTCACTTTAAAACTCAAATTAAACAAACATTTCATACTTTTTAAGCAATCACTAGGTATTAGGCTATTATTTATTTACTATTTCATTGGGATTTACAACCTTTTAATGGGAAAAAAAAAAGGTCTATGCTATCTAATTATTAATTAAGGATTTTAAGGTGCATTAATTATTTTCCTATGGGAGGCCAAGATTCGAGACTTCAACAATTTTTTTGCCTCATCAAACAAGAATACAAGACTCCTAGAAAAACAAAGACTAAGCTACTTTGAAATTTTGTTGGAATCATAGTCCAACAATTAGCTAAACCCATGCATTATTATGTCTCAACTGTTATAAGAAATTTTCCATGCTTTTTGAGCGGCGCTCTGCTCCTTGAATTTTATCTCTCAACTTTTCAAATAAAAATTGAATGATCCATCTTTTCTTGTCTTCCCCGAATCAGAAGTACCGGTTGAAATACCTAAAATTTTCAAATGGCATATAGAACACGAACAAAAAAGAAATTAAAAAAAATATAGAAAAATTATAAGTTTAAGTTATAGCTGCTCTCTAGAAAAAACTGGTGTTTTTGTTTTAGTTGATGGACAAAGACCTTGTTGAAGCATGATGCTAACATTTGTATCCTTTTAAGGACCAGTCAAGCCGACACCCATGTTACATATGGGGCCATTTTTACGTGTATATGGATTCGATATATTGCAAGAAATCTATGGTTTCTTAATTTATTCCAATTATTTGATATATATATATATATATATATATATATAGTTCTCTCAATTAAACAAAACTTATCTTTTTTTTATCACAAAATACCCTAAAGTATCTAACACAGTTATAATGTCTCAATGTGGCCTATCATCTCTTATTAAAATAGCAAGAATCCGGACAAAACCCATGGCTAAATATAAATATTTGATCAAAATTCCTACACGAATGGATTATTTAAGTCCCTATCAAAGCTTCATTTATATATTTTAATATGGGTTCTAATTGAGATGTTTAACTTTCATGTGAGTTATGACGACTTACTCTAGACGTTCAAACATCAATGTCCATTCCGAACATTTCAAGTAGCTAGCGACGAAAATGTCGTTACTTGATGATTGAGAAACACAAGCGAAAAGCTTCATTTTCAGAAGTAAGTATATAGAAATCTTGTTTTTATTTTAAGTGTAATTAGGATATGGTTTAAGTCTTGAATCAAGTTTTATAAAAATTTTGGATGTTCATTGAATAGGGAACAAGATTTCAAAGTCCAAACCATAAAATAGGGGCCAATAATCTCTAGGTTAGCTTAAGCCATGAATGATCAATCGTCATTTCAAGAGGGTTAGCCACAAGGGGAAAAAAAGTGAGAGATGGTTTTGTTGCTGTCTATTGAAGGAAACTGATGGAGAGGATTTTATTTTTCCTCGACTATATATTATGGGGTATGGACTTTTCATACATTCATTTAGCAAGTTCTTTCTTTTTTTTTTTTTTACTTTAGGGATTTAAATGAAAAATGCAAAAATTTTGATAATTTATATATTATGTGAATGTGTGAAATGAGTGCATGAGCGGAATGTTTATAACTTCTTCCATTACTTATTTGATCAAAAAATGAAACCTGTGATAATGGAAAAATCTGGTCCTACAGCTTTGTCTGAATGTGTATGATAGTAACCAATTTTAATTTAATTTAAAGTTTTAAATAAACAAGTTTTGATTTATTTTCTTCAAAGCTGAGAAATTTCTGGCATTGACTAGTAAAGAATGGAATAGTCCCATGTCCCCCACCACAACTCTTATCTTCACTGTTTTATTATATGAATTTTCCAGCATTTTTTCTGTGGAATTTCGACTTTTTGAAGTACACAAAACTTTCTTCCGGCAAGAAACCAATTTTTTTTCTCATTGCTTTCTTAATGAGCTTAAGATAATACATACTTTCCTGATGATTCAGAAATGGGTTGTTAATGTGTCCAAAAGTGCAGTCCATGACAAACATGTTGCTTATTGAAACATGATAAAATATCGATATTATTATGTTATTTAAGTCTGATTCTCCCTAACTTTTCCTCCACATAACAGTTCCTTGCTCTTGGTCTAGCTTTTGATAGAAAAGTTGATCCAGCATTTACTCTGAAAATAACAGAGAATTAAGAAGCCCTTGAGAAAAATACTTATAGTTTCCCAACAGTTTCTTAACATTATTTATTTTTACAAGAAACAAGTGATCC
The DNA here is from genome assembly GCF_002303985.1 of Durio zibethinus. The sequence continues at coordinate 7,201,618 of NW_019167893.1, forward strand.
ACCCATTTAGATGAAATGATAGTACTATTAATTCTAAGTGTTAATTCAGTGGATAAGGAAAAAATTTTTCTGTTTTTAATTATCAAAATTCGATCTTTGTGAAAAATACTCTAAATTTAAAAATTTTAATGCATCAAGCTGATAATAAAAAGTGCACTCTCAAAATGTTAAAAAAAAATGTAAAGTAAAATTTGAAAATATATCTCATCATCACGTTATTAGAAAAAAAAATGATAGTAAAGACTATTTACGTATCCCAAGTAGTTCTTGGATGATGAAGACAAACAACAAACACGGAAGGGCCATTTTTAGAGTTGAACGTTTCTTTTCTGACAATAATATGAACAAATAGGACACTTCCAAAAGTGCAGTCAATAAAATTTAAATTTTGGGGTTTTTTTTTTTTTTAAATTATTGTTAGATTTATGACAATGTAGATTGAGGATAAATGTGTCCTTAAAGCAACAACTTTCTTTTCACTGCAGGAAAGCTTTCTTTATATGGATATTTATGCGTATCAAGCGTGGTTTTCTACTTCACCTTGGATGCTACACCGCCCTAGGATTAGCCTAAGTGGCAAAGCAAACGAATACCGCCAAATCTAGCTCAGTCATAGCTTTTTTAAGGTCGGTAATATGGTGGGGAAGCCGGGTAATAATTATTTATGGGATGTACTATGTCATAATGCTGGATAGTTTTTCGTTTCATTATTTAAAAAAAAAATGTAAGAAATTTCCATGCTGAACTTGAATTCTTTTCGGGCTAGGCAAGCACAATAAAGTAGGATATTTCTGGAAGAATTTCTGAGCATCACTGCAGCTGAAAAGGCAGGGCTTTTTGCAAAGTATGGGTTAGAGTAGGGTTAGATCCTTAGGGCTTCTAGCAGCCCCCAACAACAAATACTGACAAGGTATAATGGAAGACACAGTGCCTCTTGCTGGTGGATTCATGCGTTTTACAGTGCACACAGAATGGAATTGGGGATTATTAATATTATAAACCAGCTTTCTAGAATCAAGCAGACGTCGCAACTTCCTTGCCACACCTAGAGAAGCATTTGTCAAAGAACCAGCATCAACTGAAGCAGGGAGAGAGAGTGCTTTTGCCAACAAAGGAAATTTCACCTACAGATCAATTAGATAATGATCTCAGTTGTATGAAATTTCGGAACGTGAGCACATTAACAACTGAATAATTGCTCCTGCACTATTATACCTTTTCCTGCTGAAGGCTCAAAAAAAATATAAACATCTGCATCCAAAGATACATTTCTTTGACAATTTACAGAATGTAAAAGATGTTCAAATTTTTGGACGGTCCTATCTGAAATGCCTTCATCACGGGACATAGGCAAACCTTTTAGTACATCTCGTAAAGCATAATAGTGGCTATCGCATCTGTGATCTGATATTAAGTTGCTTGAGAGCATTATCCTCTGGAAATGTTCACCTGGATGTCTCCTCCCAAGACCGAAATATTCCCTACCCCTGTCATCGCTGCTTTCAGCATGATTATCTACGTTCCTCTTCAAGCAGTAAACAGTCCCGGGAACAAATACTACCTCTGGCACTGTATAGGCACCTTCTTCTTTTTGAAGTACAGCAACATTCTCTGTTTCTAATATAGGCTGAAGGGACCGAAGTTGATTCCCTTTTTGAGGCACTATCTGTTCACATAGATTGAAACAGCATTTGTAGAGCAAGTACAGGTGTAAATGAATAATAGAAGCAAATGATGCAAATTTGATCCCAACACTCCTTAGCCTAAACGTTACATAATATGTCATAAGATACTGTTTAATGCAAATTCTAAAAGCAGCAGAGCTTCACTAATGTACATGACCCAACACTAAGGTTTTGTTTGGTAAGAAAGATGGAAAACTTGTTAATCTAATAGTTAAAATTTATAGTCGCATTTTTACTTTGTAGTTTAACTATTAATTAACAAATTTTCACATCCTTCCTGCCAAGTAAAACCAAAAACTTGTTCTTAAAAACCCATTAGAGCTAGTTTTTATGTATCCCTTCTCCAAGGCGACTACACAGGTTACCAGAAGCTATTGAGTACAGAAATATTGGCAAAAGAATACAAGTTCATCACATACAGATATCAAAGACATATATAGCAGGTTAGAAAAGCATAATCAGATAGACAATAGTCGCCAAAGAAGGAAGGTTTCCAAGTAACGAGATATCCGATTTATAATTGGTGCTACAACTGGATAATAGGTGCAGAACTTACCAGAAGATTCTTTTTTGCTACTGAACTATGCATAATCAACAAGTTTCATCACTACATCTGGTCCAGAAGACAACCAGTTTTGCATTTGTGACCAATTTCTACTACACTTTTCCAGTCCGCCTTCTCCACCCTGCTCATCCTGTTAAGACAGGAATGCAATTAAATTCTTATTGTGACTAAATTTAAGTCTGCATGTAGATGCCAGCTTGAAAACCAGAATATCTTTACGTGACAAAGAATAGCCACTTCTACACAAGATATGTAATTAAATTAAATATATAAGAAAAATAAGTTGCTTGATGCAGGTTATTGTACCCATCTCCTATAGCTACAGTGTTTCATTGATGCACACAAGAAATCAACAATTTCTTGAACTGAAAACACACTAAAAGAACAAACAGGATTAGTTCACCCCATAATCTAGCCCTACCCCATGGGTATAAGTGCTTTGAGAACATGAAAGTTCCCTGGCCTTGCTGGCATAGGAAACTCTACGGTCCAAACACTAATGTTATCAGTGTTTGGGTTGAGAATATTGAAAAGGATAAAATTCAAGAATTTCTTTTACATGTAAAAGTCCTATGCTCCTTTCCTTGATGCAGGAGCATATCCTTTTTTCTCCCTTTCTTTTTTGTGTTTCTTCTTTTTTTCCCAAAGGTCGGTTACTTTTCACACTACTGTAGAGTACCAAAGTGCAACACTGTTCACAATACTGTAGCATACTTGTTAAGAGTTCTTAATGTAGACAATTGAGAATATTGGAATTTTTTTTTCATTTGAACTTTTTAAGGTCTAAGTTTGAAAATTATTAGGTAGGAATAACAATGATATTATTCATTCTATTTCCTGATCTTAGAATCCATGAGCCACGGCCCCTTTCAGCTTGGTATGTGATCTTTTATTGCTCTCTATCACTACAGATATATTTTATTTTCTACACCAAATCTACAAACAAGAACGATAAATTTTGCTTCCCTTGACATCATTTAAATCACTCAAAATGGATTTTATAAAGCCATTAACAGCAAGATAATAGGTTTCCATTTTCTTAACCAGATTACCTTCACCTAACAAAGTAAGTGGACAATGTTTCAGGCATTGATATAAATTCAGAAGAATTAGCCACACGGAGGGAACAAAAAAATTTGGCCGTATCAATTAAAAATTTATCATTATGACATTTTGAATTGGTGGATTATTTAAATTAAAAGCAAGATAGTACTTACATATTTTTAAAGAATCAGGATTAGGCTGGTTATCAAGGGTTTATACAAGGAGAAGAACTAAAAGTAAATTAGGTCTGAAAACAATTCATGGCAAATTATTTTGTTCCTCAACATCATCAAAATTACAAAACAATAAAGAGAAAAACCTTCAAATCATAAATAAAAAACTTTAAGAGTTTGCTAATTCCAACAATTTGAGCTAAAGACAATATGCAAATACAAGCACTTTTGTTGTGAAAATTTTTCCTTGACATCAATGCTAATTGGGTTTGTAGCATTTCTGCTACTCAAGATGCTTTTGTCCTCCATCTAAGTATCTTTTTCACATGCTTCTTTTGTTTCAAATCTCATAAATGAAACTTCAGAAGGAAAATTTATATATATGTTAATTAGATAATGTTTGTGTGTTTACCAGTCTGTTTGAAGCATTTCATTCCTCAGCCTTGCTAGAGATGCTATACTTAGTCTAGGTACAATGTCATCCTGTATGCAAGGAAAAACAAAAAGCATTAAGAACTAGAAGGCAAAAGATGTACAAGGAAAACTACTAAATTACGAAACACCAATTTAATAGAAGGAAATATTCCAAAAATAAGCTTGTTCAGTGCACAAGTAGATGAATCAGGCTTATCTGCAATACAATGGTTGTAACAAAATCAGAGCAACTTTCAGCAAGTTATTTGGAAACACGAAGAGTCGCATATCCAACAGCAGAGACAATGTCAGGGCTAAATCCCACCTCCTTTTTCGACTTTTTATGAAGCATTATTGCAATTAAAGAAGCTGTTGCAGCTCCAGGAGAATGCCCCACCAGCCTCAACGTAAACCCCAGTAAATGAATTAGGCTTGCTACAACTATGAAAATAAAATTTTGGGTTTAAAATTCGCGGAAGGGGAAGAGAAGCGATGCACAACCAAGGGGCAGGGCGGGAGTTGTTCAGAGAAGCCTAAAACAGAATTGAAACATCCCAGAAGAGACATCATAAAATTTAACCATCTCATTTTTCACCAAGCACTTCCTTATCATTCCTACTTCATGGTGAAGAAACCAACGGGCAGCTTCAGCCGTGCCAAAGTGTGTTGAATAGCCTTCAAATGTGACCTCTCCATTGACTGATGAAACAGTACCAGTAATAAGGTCATTGACAGTATGAGTTCCAAGGATTCCAAATATTACAAGTTTTTTTAGAGGATCAATTCCTATAGAATATCCAGGACTCATCACGCTAGAGTTCTTTACAGATTTTAAAACATTGCTTTCTCTAAGCATGGTGATCCTTGCAAGGATGGCAACATTATCCTTATAACATCCTTTCGCTAATTCAATATGCTATATCAGTCCTCGGACCTACTTCATAAAAGCATCTTAATAAGACCCTATGTCATACCTATCCAAAAAAAAAAAAAATTAAAAACTTTTTGCAGAGGCACTTCATACAAGGGTTCAACAATTACAATTGAATCTGATACGATGTTCACACCCTTAACATCCTCAAATGGATCCAAAGAAGCCTGATGAAGGTAAATAAGATATAGGCCTATAGTAAGACCACTCAAGCTCCAACCTTCAATTCCAGTCTTACTTCTCTGAACGCTAGGTATGATTTCTGAGATTGATCGATCAACAGGCGGGGATTTATCCCCTACTTCATTTCCTGCAATATTCAAATTAAATTAAATCGACCCTTATAACCACAAAGCCAAAATTAGCAAAAAAAAAAAAAACTAGTGTGACTAATCGCTATTCAAAATACAATGAAACTTCGAAACTAGCTAACATAAGCTCATATTCTTGATCTCGAGTTTTAAAACCATGACAATGATAACGTGGTAATCAATTTAGCTAACAAGATTATGGAAAACAATTGACATAAAACAGCCCTATTGCCCACCTACACAATTGCAGAGCTGGTTCAAGAGCCTTTGTGAGCCAAGCAAACTCTAATTTCCTCTTGGTATCACCAACATAATCTTCATCACCAGAACTATATTTGAGTAATAATCTGGTATTATAACCAGCCTTTTTATCAACTTCAAGCTTCAAAGAAACTTGAGCCACATTTTTTTGCCTCTTTCTCTTTATCTAGTTATATTATTCCCTCTGCTTTTGAATATTGTGATTGACACCGGTTAAGAATCACATTCACAAATCTACCATAAAGTTTCTGTCTTTCAATCAAAATATTGGTATAGTCAGCACCCGAGCCACAAAATCACGAAACCCAAATATTAAAAGAAAAAAGAAAGGATGAGAGAATTTTTCCTTGTAAAGCTTCTAGTGTTTTTACTCTGTTCCGATCAAAACTGCACAAAAGTTGAGATTTTTACTAACTGTTTCGCTTTTAAAAGAAAACCCAGACAAAAATTGCAGTAAAAATGACAAAGAATAAAAATTTAAGTTGTTAGAAATCGATAGAGATGGTTTAAAAGAGGAGCCGAAGCAAGATACTTACAAATATAGAACGGTGGTTCTGAACGAGCTTGACAGCTGGCGCTTGGCCACACTCCGTGGCGGCGAACGCTGCATGGTGAAGGGTAATGTTGTAGGGAAAAGAAATATTTTCAAAGTTGAGGGTATTACGGTCATTCACTATGTTGATCAAACTAGGGAGTTTGGGCCATATCAATAAACGTCAAAGAATGCATTTGGGCGTTCGACCAAGTCCAACAGACTTTTCTGATAGTATTAGGGTTTCAAGTTTTAACTCGCCGCCTATATATTACTCTGTGTTGTTAGAGTTTTATGCCCAAATACCTGAGGAAGATCAGACAAGCCGTTTCGACATAGTAGTACTTAGTTCTACTTTGGTTATCTTGTTTGCTTGTGCTTTATGTTTTGTTAGCTTTGGCAATTGTTCTCTGGTTTAACACTGTTAATGGTTCTGGTGTTTGGTTTTTTTAAAAGGTGGATGGAGAATGAGATGATGAACTGAATGTTTCCCTATTGGTTTGATTGCCGTAATGATGGCAACTATAATGTATTAGCTCTATCTGATCATTCTCTTTACCTTTGCAAATTGATAGTATTTGCTATTGTTTTTTATTACTTTTTAAACTTTGCTATGTTATTACCTATGTTTCAAGATTGTTCTGCTTGTTTTTGAATCCTGAAAAAGAACTTCCTTTTAAAACATTTTCTACTTTGTTTCTCATTTTCATTGATTTACATTTTTGAAAATAGTTTTGGGTGTACGGAGAATGAAGTGATGATTGTGATATTGTTTCCCTATTGGTTTGATTGCCATGATGATGGCATCTTAGTATTAGCTCTACCTGATCATTCTCTTAAAAGAAAAATGGTTTTTTTTTTTTTCTTTAAGGTTAACTGGTGAAGATTTCATATTTCTTTTTTGTTTTAGTTTGATGGGTTTCTTTCATGGTGTTCCAATTTTTGTCATTACCTAAAATACTTCATTAATCTGGCCTTTCATTTCGTCAATTACTTACTGCATCTTCAACTGCAATGTGATTAAACTATGTAATCGCTACTTGTCTAAGTTGCTTTTTAAATTGGAATGAACATGTTCTTGATGATGCATGTTTGCTCTTAAAGGATTCCATATTTGTTAATTATATTCACGTAATATTCCTGCTTTTTCTAAATTATACCTTCTGTTGTTAGGAGAAGTTTGACTTATCCCCCTCTGTTCTTTTCTTATGACTCCTTAACTTAAAGTAACAGACAGGGTAAAGCTTTTGCAAATTCTGATTCCATGATTTAAAATCTAGTACTACCATATTGTAAATTTTAAAAAAACATACCACAGCCACAACACTTTTAACTTGAATAAAATTATTATGAACCAGAGATGGTTTCTAATCATTAATAAGCTGGAAGGCTCTTGTTTTATTAAAATCTTATTTGCAATCACTGCAGGAACAAACAAAGATAAAATTAGAAACTACTGGTTCACTCCCCCTGAAATTTTAAGAACTAGAACACAGTTAAGACGAGACCTTGAAATGAGGAAGGGATGCAGATGGATTTGGCCCTTTTGACTTCATATAAGTTATATATTCTTGAAGACTAGTTTCTCTGTAAATGGGTGGATCTTTCTCAGACAGAAGCTCTTTAATTGGTCCGAATGGTTTTCCTTGGTTAGCAAAAGTTGGAAAGAAGAAAGATGCAATTGATACCCTGGTATTCGTTGGCACCACCCGCACCCTGTGCTGGGCACTCTTGAACTTGTCATTTGTTATCAGCTGCAAAAGAGAGCATACAGATAAATGGATTACCTGAATAAGCCTGCGAATCCCAGAAATATTCTTTATATCAAACTCCAAGAAGTGATAACTTTTGGTATCTTTTTCTTCCCCTCACATGATTTCATGTGGAAAAATGAATCACTATGGAACGGTCATCCAAAAAAATTAAAGAAATCTAAAGGATATGAGCAATATATTGATTTGTTTTCTTTTGTTCATATGTTTTCATGTGAAACAGTGAAAGCACATTTGAAGGGAATACCTGCATCAAGTCACCAAAGTTTAAAATAAGGGCTCCATGGATAGTGGGTACATCCACCCACTTATCTTGGTGAAGAACTTGGAGGCCACCAACGTCATCTTGCAAGAGTAACGTTATGAAATCTTGGTCCGTGTGGCTCGATATCCCCCAAGTCAACTCAGGCTGAGGACAAGCCGGGTAATAATGGCACGCCAGTGTAACAGAGTTCATGCACTCAGTTTTGGCTAGGCAATCACCACTCAGCCCTAAAGCCTCTGAGAGTAATTCAGACACTGTCTCCTTGAATCGCATCAGACATTTTGTGTACTCAATAACAGCATCTCTGCATAAAAAAAAAAATTATCCATGAAATCAATTACTACAAGGCTAGCAGATAAGCTTTTCACTATCAATTCTAGAATCTTTTAGTTACCTGCAAACTTGAGGAACTTGTTCTTTTTCAAGTTGTTGGGCAGCAAGAAAGATTAAAGTGTCCTTCCAATATGCCGCCCTCGATGCAGTGAAATATCCATTGCTATAGAGCCTGATCTTTCTTGTTTCATCATCCGAGTACCATTCCTCTTTCACCTCTTGGGGTTGCTCATGAAACTGACGCACTCTCTCCAACAATTTATCCATTGTGGCAAGTGGAACTCCATGGTTGACCATTTGGAAGAAGCCCCATGTTGTTGCTGCTTCACGTATCTCATTGACAATCTCCATTCGCTTCCCATTTTCTAACCCTTCAAAATCGATAATAGGGACTCGAGGACAAGTATCAGTGCCATACGATGTTGATTTGGGTCGATTCTCCGGTGGATGGATGAAGATTCTAGGAATATTGATTGCTCCAGAGTCTGCAACCCCCTTCACTCCAGCTTTCGTCTCAAGGAATTCCTTCAATTGTTTTGCATAGTCATATTCATCCAAGTGGCTGTAGACTTCAGGGATGTTTTCCATTTGATTTGACAGATTGATTAATAAGACCCCTACTGGCCACCAGAGAATTATAGAAGTAGCCAGGGCATGGGGGGTTTGATAATCTCAGCCGGTCTTAGCTACTCATGTTTATTGTCCTCTTGCTTAAATGGGAGCATTACAATATTTTTTTTCTTAATTGTTAATTTTAATAAATGAAAGGATAAACTTAAATATTTTTTATTTTTATTTATCTTTCTTAATTTTTTAAATTTATTAAAATCAAGAGTTAAAAAATATTGTAAAATCGAAAAAGTTTTACATTATGTATACAAATAAAGCTGTGCATAAAAGTAAGGGAAGAATTACAGTTGAGCAACACATCAGTTTTGGCTTTCATGATATTTTACAAAATTTTGGAAAGTTCAATGCTGCTTGAAGCACGTTGACTTATGAGTTAAAAAAAAATGAATAAGCTAAGGCAAGAGTTTGACTACATACATGATCATCATTTTGAGAAGCACTAATATAAAGTAGTCTGTAATTTAGCTAATAACGTTCTATGATATCCAATTTTCTCCTCATTTGCAATGGCTCCTTTAACGGTGAATGTTGAATCTACATGTTCATAAGTAGAGAACCAAAGTTTAAAGCAGTAACAGTTGGAAAATATCTAGCTAAGGCACCCCAGATTGTAATATTATCAAAACTTGCAAATAACTGAAGATGTCTAATGTAAATTGGTAAGGAGAAAAGAAAATGACTGATGGCATTTCCACAAACTATGAAGAACAGAAGCAAAAAAACTCGTCACAAAATGTTTCTTAACTATACTTTCTCTATTTTTCCCCTACTTCAAATATTTTTTAGGGCATCAGGAGACAAAGACAAGAGACAAAAACCATAGAGCCAATAAAATATCACAAATCACTCGCATTATTTCACAGTAGGAGCCACTGTTACTGCCTGCAAGAGGTAACAAGCCATTGTAGCTAGCTTGTAGCCCTGGATTGCAAAATTTGCACAAGTAACCATAGATATCCATTCTATGCCTAACTCTGTTCTTCTGTCCCTGCAATGTGTTCATAATTGGAAATTAGTTTATAAATGGGAAACAAAGTTAAAAGAGGATTAAAAAAAATGAATTGTTTGGCAGTTCATACATGCAAGGGGTTTAGGAGTTATAGCTTATAATAGATTCAATGTATAAATTTCATAAATATCTAAAGGAAGTCATTGACATGTTCCATTAGCATCCATGAGTACGTTTTGAGCAGGCACACATAATTGATGGAATGCATAGATCACAGCCTCAAATGCAAGGACAAAAAGACACAACACAAGAACATGTACTCTTGTTTTCTATTCTTTTCATTGACACAAATTGCTTCCATCAGTGCAAGCAACTTAGACATCAATCTTCAGCATTCAATATGTAGGAGATGAACTTTGAAAACTTACAAATTTGAAAGGAATGCTTGGATATTGTGGCTCGCAAATAGTGCACTATTAAAGGTGGAAAATGAGATGCCCAAGTGGTCCAATAGACTGGCAATTAAATTCATGTGTATGCCCTAATATGCCACATAATTCATCCTGGAAAATAAATCCTACCTCAACCACAAAACATATCAAGTCTTCTCACCATGTGCTTCTGTAACCCCTTTCAAAATTGTCAGGCCCAAGCTTCTGATGGCCTCCAATATCTCAAGAAAATGACTACATTCCTCAAACAACATCTGCATGGATCAACTAAAATACTTTTAAAACTAGGAATAAAAAAACAATGAGTGAAAGAAAAGTCTAATCTTCTTTTTCTATTATTATTATTTTTTATTTGGATATAAGGTCTCATCTTTGACTGTATGAAAGCTACCATGTGTCATATTTTCAGATTATCACTCTATAACCAAGGATGGCACTCGGGAAAACACATCAATGTGTTTTCACCAAGGGCCAGCGTACCATTCCACACAATTAAAGGTAAAACAAAGTGAATACTAATTTACTCTTCCAATAATGTCAGTATGATATTAAAAAAAAAAAAAACTAACACCATAAAAAGTTATCCCAATTAAACAACTGGCATTGGCCCCTTTTTTTTTTTTAATTATAAAAGAAATGACAATTAAAGAACACCAAAAAGCATGTTAATTCCAGGAACATCTGCAAATTTGGTAGCTTGCAATCAAATGCTACTAATAAATGGGAAAAAAAAAGTGTGGATTATAGCCTATGCCAATTCCAGTAGTCAAAGCCATTCCAAACTACCTTAAGAACAAGTAAACTATACCGCTAATCCAAAAGTAAACCAAAAGTTTATATAATCTTAGATAATGAACTCCAAATAATTAGATGGAGAGGCACCAAGATTCCGAATTAGCTGGCCTCAACGAATGTGTCAATATGTTCATTAAGGTTTTTTTTTTAATCTACGCTAAAAACAAGCATCCTGCAAATTAATCAATTAAACAAATATGATGATAACTTAAAAAGAAAAAAAGTTAGAAAGAGGAAGTTTACTGACGTTGGAGCTAGATGCACATGGCACATGAACTTTCACAAGCTGCAGTTGGTTTTACATGTCATTTCCTCTCAAGAATTCTAAACTTCTATAGTATAGAACCAAGTTCAGGTACATAGCCAGCTAGTTTCAGCTGCACATTTAATTCAGCCAGAATCAAGTATATCTCATCTGAAGCCAGGTGGGACTTATCAGATGCAGCAAACTGATGAATTTTGTTCTCCATTTCAATCCAACTGGACCCAGGACACCTCTTTTCTACGCCTAATTCTCTTATCATATGCCTGACGTTTGCAACCTGGCCCCATCGATTAACTTCAGCATACATGTTAACCAAAAGGGTGTAATAGCCACTACTGTATGGCTCTAAAACCATCAGTTCATCCACAGCAACCTGAGCAATCTCCAAATTCTTATGAAGCTTACACCCACCTAACAATGAACCCCAAATAACAGAATTTGGTTCCAACTTCATGCTCCTTATCAAGAATAGTGCATCTTCAAGCAACCCAGCTTTGCTCAATAGATCAACCATACATCCATAGTGTTCAACTCCAGGGGGGATTGAATAATCACGAGTCATGCTTAAAAACCTCTGACGGCCTTCTTCAACAAGTCCTGCATGAGTGCAGGCACTAAGAATACTAACAAAAGTAACCCCATTTGGTTTGACATGCCGCCTCTCCATCCTGTCAAACATTGCCAGTGCTTCTATTGCATGACCATGAACTGCAAGCCCTTCAATTACCGAATTCCAACAAAACAGATTTTTCTCTCTTAATTTAAAGAACACCAAAAGCGACTTCTCTAAACTCCCACATTTTGCATACATATCAATTAATGCAGACCCTATATAGACATCAAGATTAAATCCATTTTCCATTACATAATGATGTATTTGTTTTCCTGTATCAAGTGCTCCAAGATGAGCACAAGCTGAAATACAACTTGCCATGGTCACTTCATCTGGACTAACCTTATTTCTTCTCATTTCCTCAAAAACAGCTAATGCTTCTCCGAATAGCTTGTTCTGAGAATAACAGTTGATCATTGTAGTCCAAGAAATTACGTCCTTTACAGGCATTTGATTAAAAAATAACTCAGCTGACTCCACATCCCCTACTCTTGCATACCCATCAATCATAGCATTCCACGTGGCAGTATTCCTTTCAGGCATCTCATCAAATAATCTCCTCGAAGAACCCAAATCCCCAGCCTTCAAGAAACCCGAAACCATAGTTGTCCAGGCAAAAACATCTCTTTCAGGCATTTCATCAAACACCCTTTTCGATTCAACGATTTTTCCAACATTTGCATAAAAATCAACTAAAGCAGTTTGAACAAAGACATGTGACTCAAACCCATTTTTCCAAACATGGCAATGAACACTTTCTCCGAACCCAAATTCAGAAACCAAACCACAAGACTTAACTAATGAAGAAAACGTGAAGCTTGTGGGCCAAACTCCAGCTCTCAGCATATGTTTGTAATAATCTAAAGCTTGGAAAGGGTGATGGCAATGAACATGGCCTTTAATTAATGCATTATAGACAAAAACATTGGGTTTTTGCATTTGGGAAAAGGCTAGAATTGCATAATCCATGCGGCAAAAAATGGTGCATGCACTGACGAATTGGTTCGTCAAGAAACAGTCTTGGTTTGCATTTGTTTTGATCACGGTGGCATATATTCTTTCTAGTTGGTTTAACTTGGAACATTTTTTTATTTGATCAACTATTGCTTGGATGTTTTGAGTTAATGTCTGAGGTTGTCCTAGAGGTCTTGGCAGCAAGGATAAACGGTTAAGTTTAGTTATGGTCATGAGGCACATTGGCCTGCTGTCAAATCCTTGACTAGCCGTGGGTGTGGGGCAATATATCCTCCCTTCTACTTCTTTTTTCAGCAAGTTGGTTCTAGGGTGTGTATTATCTGATTTTTTTCATTAGATAAAAATAAATAAATAAATAAACAGTACAAATTCGCTAATTGATGCGAACTATTAGTAGAATATTAAATTTTTTTCAATGATCGATATTTAAATTTTGATAAATTCAAATAAAAAAATATATTAATTCTATATAAAAAATAATGTAACAAATTTGATTCTATTTATTGAAAAGTCAATTAGAAGAATATAAGAGTATACTTTGAATTTAATTCTTATCAAATTGGATAATAAATTAGTATTAATTCGATTTTTGTGACAGAAAAATAAAGAAATCCAATTTATTAAGCATGAGGTTTACAATTAAAAAATTTGAGTGTGGGAAGGTAAAATCATTATGAACCAAACAACTAATACTGGTAGTAATTTTTTATGAAATGTGCATATATTGGGACTAGGATTTGAGAAAAGTAATCTAGCAGTGGCATGACAATTCTGTTAAAATTTTTGTTACTTCTATCACAAGCAACTGACAATACTTGGTTACATAAGAACAGATAGACATAGTTTTCAAGCTTTATCAGCCTGAAATTGATTAAGACCATAGACATTTTGGTCCATTTTATTGCTATAAATATGAGATTAAGATAAACTCAGGGAAAAAATTGTTTCTAGAAAATTAAACAAAAGACCATAAATTACGATGCAAGCTTGAAATGAGGCAGGGCAGAACCGCCATCAGGTTCTTTTGATTGATAATAGGTTACATATTCAGGACCAGTAATTTGAATTTCCCTGTATATAGATGGGTTTTCTTCAGATAAAAGTTCCTTTATCGACCCATATGGCTTCAAACTATTGGCAGAACTTGGATAAAGGAAAAAAACTGCAACCGTCGATCGCCAGCACTCTATGCTCCAAACTTTTGAATTTGTTATTGATGATCAGCTACTAGATCGCTTGGATTAGCTGAGAGATTAAAAGCCTAAGCGCTTTCATCTTTATAACTTCTCAGTTTTAATCCAAAGATATAGTTTATTACAAGATCTTTTGTTGTCATATTGATGTGAACTATGTCTTGATCCTGGTCTTGTATTTTATTTTTTTTATAAAGTACTTTGTCGTCTATGTTGTTTTGTTGGCTTGATTTATCCGGATGGGTGCCCTGTAGTTGGTGTTACAGCCATTTCAAGCATTTTATTGGTGCTTTAACACAGTATCTTTCCATTTACATGTTCCTAATTTCAATATGTATAAAAATATGATACATGAACTTGTAAACTAATTATGGTCGGTGAAACATATGGATGAACATGAACAATTAAAAATGAAAATGGAATGAAAATACCTGAAAGAAAATGAAATAAATAGTTTCAATGCTAGAAAACTAAAAACAATACAAAAACTCACTGTTATGACTTAATATTTTTATGCAAGGGGGTTGTACTACTCACAATATTTATTCCCACATCCAAGCACATACAGCTAAATTCAAGTTGGCAAAAAATGTAAACTCATTTGGCCTATAATTTTCGTTTGGAATTGGTACTGATTACTGAACTCAGTCCACCATAAATTTAAAGTTTATATAGCATCTTCAATACCATCATATCATGCATTTAATCAAAATTTTTATATTAATTCTCAACAGTAACTCAAGCCTGGGCTATTCTATTCTCCCTCTTTTTTATTCTTTATATATTTTTTCTGTGAGATGTTCATTTGCTTAGGCATATATGAAATATTTGTAAACCAAAAAAAAATTTTTGTTTGTACAAGCAGGGCCAACAATTATGCCTAGCTGGATTTTGAAGAATATTTCCCTCTGATAAAAATCCCAATTTTTTTTTCCTGCAGAATTTATAAGGCTACACTTGTGAAGGGGAAGTGTTTCTGTTTTTGGGAAAAGGCCCAGACAAATCTAAGGAAAAACATGTTGTTTAATATTGTCCATGAAGTAAGTGTTTTGTAACGTATCAAGATTGTGATTTTCAAGGAATCGCCTTATGCGGGTATCTCGCTACGTTTGGCCTTTTTCCACTGCTCATCTCCTTTCAATATTTTTATAATAATACTACTCACCACTTACCATATAAGCTCAAAGGCATTTGTTCTGACCATTTTCTTTCAATCATTCATTCATTCAGCCAAGCATCTTTGAGATTGTAAACTTCTCATGCATGAATGGTCATTGCTTAGTGCTCCTTTTGAAACGCCATTCTTTTCATTCGGTCTAAGCATCTTTACCATCTTTTTCCCCTGTTCTGCTTAGATGGTCACAACTAACAGCTAAAATTAGACCCCCTTCCATTCTCCTTCAGTAATTTCCAGGTATCATTTGTTGACATGGAAGTGGCTTCCGAAGAGGGTTCAAGTTATGATAGAGCAAAGGAACTGAAGGACTTTGATGAAACTAAAGCAGGGGTTAAAGGACTTGTTGACTCTGGTGCTGTCAAGATTCCCAAGTTCTTCATCCATCCCCTGGAAAGCCTGAAAAACCTTAATGCTAGCAGTACTAGTACAGTTTGTTTCCAAGTTCCAGTGATAGATCTGGAAGGCTTTGAAGGTAGCCGACGGAAGGAGATATTGACTGGAATCTTGGAAGCTTCAGAAACATGGGGTTTCTTTCAAGTTGTTAACCATGGCGTTTCTCTTTGCATTATGGATGGAATGCTAGAAGGTGTGCGCCGATTCCATGAACAACCAAAGGATGTGAAGATGGAATGGTACTCGCGGGATTATAAGCAGCCTGTTAGGTATTTCTGCAATGGAAATCTCCTTGTAAACAAAGGAGCTGCAAACTGGAGGGATTCAATAGCATTTGATTTCCATGATGGCCAACTAGACCCCCACAATTTTCCTCCAATATGCAGGTAATATATGAAATGCAATTTAAGCACCAAGCATGCAACAACAGATGCATACTCAGAAAATTCTTGAAAAACTTTCGCAGGGAAGCTGTAAGTGAATACATAAAACACATGATCAAGCTAAGAAAGACACTATCTGAACTTCTATCAGAGGCTTTGGGGCTTCACAGTGACTACCTTGCCAGCATAGGATGCATGGAAACTGAGTCCCTGGTATGCCACTACTACCCTGCTTGCCCCGAGCCAGACTTAACGCTGGGAGCAACCAAGCATTCAGACCCATCTTTCCTGACCATTCTCCTTCAAAACAATATCAGAGGCCTCCAAGTTCTTCATCAAAGTAACTGGGTTGATGTTCCTTCTCTTCCAGGCGCTTTTGTGATTAACATTGGTGACTTCATTCAGGTATGGTCTTATAATTATCACTATATTATGATTCTTGTGCCTAACGGATGAAAAAAAATGTTTTATAAATTCAAGCACCATTTTTCCCTGGTCTTTAATGACAAACGAGGTTTCTCTTCTCCTTTATTAGCTCATCACAAATGACAAATTCAGAAGCGTGGAGCATAGGGTGCTGGCAGGACAAGTACCAAGGGTATCGGTGGCGTGTTTTTTCTATCCAAGTACAGCTAATAAACTTAAACCATATGCACCAATAAAAGAGCTCCTAACAGAAAGTAATCCACCTATATACCGGGAAACTCATGTTACTGAATATATGGCCTATTTCAGGGCCAAAGGCCTGGATGGAAACTCAAGCCTTCCTCATTTTAAATTGCAATAACCTTATGATGCAATAATACTACATGATCATCATTTTGAGAAGCACTAATATAAAGTAGTCTGTAATTTACTATGATATCCAATTTTCTCTTTCTTACTTGCAATGGTTCCTTTAATGGTGAATGTTGAATCTACATGTTCATAAGTAGAGAACCATAGTTTAAAGCTATAACAGCTGGAAATATCCAGCTAAGGCACCCAGATTGGAATATCATCACAACTTACAAATAACTGATGATGTCTTATGTAAATTGGGTAAAGGAGAAAAGAAAATAATTGATGGCATTTCCACAAACTATGAAGAACAGAAGCAAAAAACTCTTCACAAAATGTTTCTTAAGTAAACTCTCTCTCCTTTTCCCCTACTTTAAATATTTTTAGGGGATTGGGAGACAGAGACGAAGCAAAAAGCATAGAGCCAATAAAAAATCACAAACCACTCACAATATTTAACATTAGGAGCTAATTTTACTGCCTCCAAGAGGTGACAAGCCATTGCAGCTAGGTTGTAGCCTTGGATTGCAAAATTTGCACAAGCGACCATAAGATATCCATTCTATGCATAATTCTGTTATTCTGTCCCTGTATGTGTTCATAATTGGAAATTAGTTTATAAAATGGGAAACAAAGTTAAAAGTGGATTAAAAAAAAAAAACTGAAATGTTTGCCACTTACAAATGCAGTTCATACATGCATGGAGTTCAGGAGGTATAACTTATAATAGATTCAATGTACAAATTTCATAAATATCGAAAGGAAGTCATTGACATGTTCCACTAGTATCTCATGACTATGTTTTGGGTAGGCACAAGACTGATGAAACACACAGATCATAGCCTCAAATTCAAAGACAAAATGACACAACACAAGATGTTGAACATGTCCCCTTGTTTTCTATTCCTTTTGTTTACACAAGTAGCTTCCATCAGTGCATGCGTTTTAGACATCAATCTTCAGCATCCACTATGTAGGAATGGAACTTAGAAAACTCAAATTTGCAAGAAATGCTTGGATATTGTGGCTAGCAAATACTAAACTATTAAAGGTGGAAATTGAGATGCCCATATGGTCCTATAGACAGGCAATTAAATTCATGTGTATGCCCTAATATGCCAGATAATTCATCTTGGAAAATAAATCCTACCTCAACCACGAAACATATCCAAGTCTTCTCACCATGTGCTTCTGTAACCCCCTTTAAAATTGTCAGGCCCAAGCTTCTAATGGCCTCCGCTATCTCAAGAAAATGACTGCATTCCTCACACAACATCTGCATGGATCAACTAAAATACTTTAAAACCAAGAATAAACACAAAAAAAAAAAAAAGAAGACATTGAGCATAAAGTCAAGTCTCATTAACATCTCCTTGCTATTAGGATATAAAGTCTTCTCTTTGACTGTATGAAAGCTATCATGCTGTCATATTTTCAGATTATCACTCTTTGTTATTCAATTAATTCTTCGTAGTTTTGTGACATATGTCTATAACCAGTGAAGTAATGAACAAAATTTCCTAAACTAACATACACTAAGCAGTGAAGCTGCCAATGAATTCATAAACTTTGCACACAATAACTGTAATGATAACAACAGGAACAATTCTCATGAACCTACACAGACTCTGTACACACCTCTACAAGCATCTGCCCATTTTTGTTTATATTCTCCACTACTATTGAGCAAACTTTTAGATGGCTTCCCACTTCCACTGCCCAGCTTGAACCTTGCTCATAATTGGATGATCCATGAATGCCAACTCCCTTGTGATGCATCTGCACAATCAGCAAGATGTAAACCATTAGCAGAAAACGTGGCAGGCTCTTCCCAATGTTGAGTGTTTCCACTACATGTAATTGATTTTATATCAACAAGTTCAAAGTAGTTTTGCAGTGAGAGAAGCTTGAAAAATTGTGACCACCAGATTTCAGCTAGTGTTCAGTAAATATGTTGCCATTTCATGACAAACGACAAGAATCTATAATATAAGTCTACAAAACCCAAAGGTGCAAGCCCCTCAAAAAAATTCCAATAGAACTCAAATGAGGTCATTTAATTCAAGTACCCCAATACTTAAACAGATCATAGAGATCTTCTAAGTTTCTAATTTACTGAGCCAAAATGATCATTAACCAGTAAACTGCCCGGGCCTTTACCTTTGATCCAGCACATTTACTGAGCTTGTCAGCATGCTTAGTGATGCCTTGCAAAAAGACCATATGCTTGATCGTGCGCTCCAGCAATGAATCAATACTGCACTGCATATTTTTCTTGAAATTTTAGCAGACTGACATTTGTAAGAGCGGAAAAGAAAATCATCAGAATCTAACACTCATCTGAACAGCAAGAAATTTACCTTTGCCCCATTAGGCACAAGCTCCCTTAGTTCCTTAATACGATCTTGAATGAGTTGCCTGTCCCTTGGCCTAGGCCTGGGATTTTCACCATGTCTAGCCCTCTTTTTGCTGTTCTTAGCTGGCTCAGAAGACCTATCAAACTGCTCACTGCAATTGCTAGGGCAAGTAGAAGAAATCCCTTTCAAAGACATTGCACCACATAACTCTGACGAATTTAGGCACTGCTTTGTGTTATCTTCCACGAGAGAGGACTGGTTAACTGAATAACCAGCTGAATTAAAAGTAAGTTTTGTTTGGCTTGAAGGCTCTGGTGTATTTCCAGTTGTCACCAATGATGGTGCTGATGTGCAAAAAGATCTCTCACTTTTGATATCACTGCCACTATGGCAAACATTTGCCACTACAGCTTCTAGGAGATTCTCTGAACCAGATTCGAAAGTCAATTGGCTGCTGCTCATCCCCTCTAGCATTTCGATATTAGCTCCTGCTTCTGTATTCTGTGCTTGCCAATCAGCATAGATATTCTTTCTCAGAAAAGCTGGTCCAAGTGCTTCATAAAGCTCATAGCCAGCAGAAAACTTTAAGGAAGTGTTTATTGAGTCTAAGCCACTTAAATCACTCGGATTCCCCAACTTCGTCATGTCCTTTTCAAATTTTATGCCTGAAGATTCAGGTATGTCCAACACCATATTTTGATAAGAACTCAAACCACCCGACTTAACCATATCACTAAGTGCAGAGTGAAGGAAGTTTGAGTAGCATGCATGATCAACTGCAGACTGTTCAGCTTGAAGTGCCACATTAAATAAATTTATACTACCCACAACAGGATTGTTTGTGTAGACATTTTCTTGTCCCAAACTTGAACTTTTCCAACCACTAGTCTCCCCTTCGCATGCCCCACTGTTTATCAAATTCCTCCCCAACTGATTTAGACGCTCCAAGTTTGAAACATTTAATCTTGGTGTCAGGAATTTAGCACTCTCATCACTCCCTGCTGAGGATAGCTCAAGCCCTTCATTCTTATTTTCCACCTCAACCGCCACTTTGTGATGAATTCTGGACAGTGGAAGAACAAACGAACCATCACTGCACTTTTGGCAATGTGAAAACTCAGGCAACAAAACATCTGGCCCTTCTTTGTCTACAGCTTTAACTAAAGAAATAACTTCTGAATCTAATAGTTTCGTATGTAAATCTGGCTGCAAAATGAAGATCCAAAAATATTAATACCATAAACATATGGACATGTAATTTTGTGCAAGGTCGCATGCATATACACATGCAGAAACGTGGAAAGAGGGAGAAAGAGAATTATACCTCAAATAATGAACTCTTCATGCTATATTCTATTGGACTGGCAATATGCCCTAGCGAAGAATCTTGAAGAGTAAAAAAAACATCTCTGATGTGACTCACCAGCTTCACATCCTCGAATACCTGCTCCATTCAAATAAATAGAATTTAGATAATAATGCAGTCTAGACTATGAGCTCGAAATGCTAGAGAAAAAGGCAACAGACTATTACCAATAATATTAAATGTCAAATGCAGAAAAGGCTTCATATTTGGGGCTCTCACACATAATCAATGGAAAATCGACTAGAGGCTAACTAAATACCTAAAGCGCATGAAATGTAGCACTCCAAATAAATGAAACTAAACAATAAAGATTGCTAGGATTTGGACATATTAAGACATACTTTAATAACTCTTTATCATGTTAAAGAGCCTTTACAAATTAAGGCACGAGTGTTTCTTACCCATAATTTCAGTGTATTCCATAAAAAATAAACATAAATATAAAGTTAGAGAATTCTGTGAAGCAAAAGAATTCAACCAGTAATAGAAATGCTGCAGAAAATGTATCAAAATTACAAGGACAAAGCCACAAAAAAAAATTAAATTTTCATAAGCCAATTACTTTATTAAAATTGCTTCAAAAGTAGAAAACATCTTTCAAGTGAGCAAGACATATTTGAATAAAACAAAAACCTTAGAAGGTTAAAGATATCCATCCCAGAACCCCCAAAGAAAGTAAATACACTGACAAGCATTCACAAAGTAGAAATGCACCAAAACAATTGGAACTCATCTTACTTTATTTAAGGAGCCAAGCTGCACAACTCCATGTGGAACAACGGCAACAACAACAATGGTCTACAATGAAAAATACTTCTATTAAAAGAGTAACCATATATATACGGAAGGAAATAAACTTTAGGCAAAAGACAGTTCTAGACAACAATATGATATGCATTTACTTCCAAATTCCCAGAAGACAAATTAATAGGGACAAAACTTTTATTTAATTTATGCTAAGGTCAAATAAACTAGCCCAAAAAATTGTAAAAGTGAAGAGGAATAAAATGCCTTTGCTAAAAATGGAAGCTCTACCAAAAAGGTTTTGAACTTTGACCAGGAAACATAATCAGTTATTGACTCCCATGTGTTGACCCATGGAAATCATTACAATTCACAACTAAAACACATTGCACTCTAAACATTCATCAGATAGGGGGAAAGGCATGCATACCCTGATCCCTGCTGCAAACTGGCTTTGCCAACCATCACAGAACTGAAATTCAAACCCAATTAAGACAGAACACAGAGTATGAGAGTATTGCAAACAAATCAACTCTGAAACGGTATGTTTGCTATCATTTCTTGGTAAAGCTCCTCACCTCAAACAATGGGCTGGAGCTGTTAACATGCTTATCTGCAAATATCCACTGATGCTTCCCAGAAACTGCCACCTGTCCAACAATCCTACAAAACAAGGGACGAATACTATTGGAATTGTTGCATAAGCTACATATAGTTGTCTATTACCCACTTCTTTTCCGATTCAGTAATTTGATTCTTATCATAATCATAATTAAAATTAAAACAGAGTTTTGTAAACTGATAAGAAAAAAAGGTGCAAGAGGATTGAAGGGGTAACAAAAGACCCTATCTGAGCCATTGCATCCTGGTATCATTTTTCTTTAACTGTTCCAATAAAATTGCCAAAAACATACCAAACACTGAACAACATATTTATCAGGGGATAGAGCCATACCCTTCCCCTAGCGAATACACATGATAAGACATCTTTGCCACAGCTAAACCAAGGGGGTCATGTGAATAATATCCATTGTGCAAGTTTTCTAATGTATCTCCGAAAAAATTATTCTCTGAAGGATCATGTTGGTCATGATTGTCATAGTACGCATCCTCCCAAGTCAGCACCCTGCAATTAGTTCAATACTAAGAATGACAATCAAGAAAACACATCAATGTATTTTCACCAAGAGCTAGCATACCATCCCACACAATTAAAGGTAAAACAAAGTGACTATTAATTTTCTCCTTTTGATAATCTAATTATGATAAAAAAAAAAAAAAGATCCCTAAATAGCAGAGTTGGCGGCTTGCAACTGAATACTACTATTAGGAAGAAAAAAACAGATGTGAATTATATCTTATGCCAATTACAGGGGTCCAAGTCATTCCAACCTAACCTAAATAACATGTCAACTATACCGCGAATTCAAAAATTAACCAAAACCTTAATTCATCTTAGATAGCAAAATCCAAATAATTAGATGAAAATACATACAGACTCCGAATTTGCTGACCTCAAGGAACATGACAATATGTTCATAAGCCTTTTTGTAATCTACGCTAAAAACAAGCATACTGCAAATTAATCAATTAAAGAAATATGGTGATCAACTTAAAATGGAAAAAAATTTAGAAAGAGGAAGTTTACTGACATTCGAGCTCGATGCTTAAGCTTCCAAAAAACGGCGTACTTCCACTCAGTATTGAGACAGAGACTTCTCAGTATCTGGTGCAACTCACTGCTAGTTGTACTGCTCATCTCTATCTCTCCTCAATAAAAGAAACCAACTTTTTATTTTGTTCAAAAAGGTCCCCCACTCCACCTAAAAACAACAAAATTTCAATCAAAATCACCCCCAACCTATCTTTGTTTGCAATAAAGCCCTTAGCTTCCTCTGTAAGAGCCTCTTCCAGCCTGTTTTCTCCTCAACCCCGCTCGCGGTTTAATCGGCGGTCCCACCGTTGCCAGTAACAAACTATCTGTTCCCATTCTCTCTGCGGCCAAGAAAAAGAAGAAAAAAAAAGAAACGATCTTTTAAAAGTTTTCGTCGCAGATGCCAATTACAAAAACAAACTCGCGAGATCAATCATGAAAATCTCGTCGCAATAAACTCCGTTAAAGTTGCTGCATTTAGCCATCTTTTTTTTGGGTTACAAAGAATGAAAATCTTTTCGAATCGTTGAAGAGAAAGTGAAAAGCCACAGAGAGCGAGGACGATTTTGCAGAAAAGGTCTAGCTTATATCCGACGACATGGATAGTTAAACTCGTTGAAGATCAATTTTCTTTTTTTTTTTTTTAAAAAAAGTAGCGACGAAAATTACTTTGATTTGAGTGTGAGATTCAACAAAGAATTGAACAACAAGATTAAAAAAAAAAAAAAAAGAATAAGAAGAAGAAAAAAAGAATCGATCAAAGCTTAACGGACTCTTCGAAAAAGCAGCTTTCAACAAAGTCGATTTCAAATCTCTCTGCCACAGTCGCTGCTATTTTTATTTTTTCTTTCCACCGCCTTTTCTTTTTTTTTTTGTAACCGAAAAAAAAAAAAAAAACCGACCCTTCGCTTCCTTTTTTTTTTTTTTTTTGGGTTAATCAATCAGCAGCTATTTTGGACGAAACTGGCGCGACGTAACTTTATAACTTGTGCATCGTCGGACCTCCTTTATTAGTCTACGCATGAGGCGCATTTTAGCGTCTTGCAGTTGGTCAATACAGTTATTTGAGAGAAATTTGTCCTTTTTTGGTGTGAAAGAAGAAAGAGGGGAGGGAGGGCTTTAAGGGGAGAATATGCATGAATTTATGAAAATGGGGGTAATTGAGTACACTTTCTAGCAAGTGTCACTTATGGCCAACAAAATGATTTCCCTAGATAGGATTTTCCCATACTATCTTTTCATACCAATTTTTTTCTTTTGCCCTCTTTTTCTTCAACCCCTCAATCCTTCAATGCCTCTTTTTTTTTTTTAGTCAAAATTTAAAAAATTACAAATACTAAAATTTTATTTGTAAAAAAAATTATGAAATTCAATAGGAAAAAGACAGTGTAAATGTCATTTTTCTTTTAAAATGATTGCATATATTATATATATATATATCATGAATTTGAATTTTCACATAATTTTGTTTTCAAGATCTTGAGAATTTAGATTAGGATATAATTTGTTTTTTTTTTTAAAATAACTTTAATGGAAGCAAAAAAGTTCATTTTTGCGATATCGATCCGATGATCATCTAGTAGCATTCAAGAGCGATGATTGGTGAGTATGGGCAGTGATAATGTCTTGATTTCTTTGGATGGAACGATTTAATTTTTATTGAATGTTTTAAAAGAGTTTTCTTCAGTTTATATTATGGGTTATCATTCAAATAAATTCTTGAACTTTACTTAAAAATGAAAATATGTATTTAATTTTTTATTACATGAAATTGAAAGTTATAAAATTTATTTTATTGTAATTAAAATTTTGACCATATAAAATATTTAATTTTCTGATAAATTTCTTTAGTTGGATGATTTAATTTGTAAAAAAAATTTACTTAAATTTATTTGTAAGGGCTAGATGACAAGTATACAAAAAAACATATATTATTTTAAAATTATCAATCAAAAGTCAATCATTAATTTTTAAGATTTAATGGATAATTATGATAAATAAAATTTTATAATTTTAATCTCATATACTAAAAGATGGAAATTTTATTTGGTATTAAGCCTATATATTTAAGAATCATGACATGTTCATTAGTTTTTTAGCTTGTTGCACCACACCAACTCAACATAATTTTTTGAATCCCATGATATGTGTTTTGCAGTGGTGATCTTTAGTGATTATTGCCATTGATTTCTAATCATTTTCTTCCTTCTTTTATAAGCTCATTTATTTTCCCATTTGTGACATTAAATAAGAGAGTCACCCAAAATTTACTCACCATCAAGAACAAAAATACAAACGAGTAAGGTTAAAAGGAGAATAAAAAAATAAAAAAGGAATGCCTATGTCATCAATATCATCAAAAATAATCACTAAACATTGTTGCTTTAGGCTAAAAGATTCAATTTGTAGTAATTCAAGACATTTCATCCTTAGTTTGGGCGGCTATGTTAATAGGCGTGATCATAATTTATTCATTTTGTATATGTTTTTCTATGCATGACATTATAAGAACCAAATAGAAACAAAAAAGTTTTTTTTTGGACAATAATAATATTGTATTCTTTTTTTGGGCAAATATAATAATATTATATTCTACTGATTACTTAAAAAAGTTAAAAGCTCTTTTTAATTTTAAAATTATTACCATTTTTCATTTTTTTTATATATTCACATTTTAGATTAATATGATAAATAAAGAAAATTTAATTCTGATTTCATAGTCAACAATCACATGAATTATTGATAAAATATTGAATTTTTAGTTTAAGTGAATAGAGTTCAAATCTTAATAATCTCAAATGTTAAAAAAAAATTATAATCTCATGCATTTGGTAAATAACTAAATTTGCAAGCGAAATTAATTATTTACACTAATTTTACTAATTACTCATGTAATTTTTTCTCCCCTTTAAAAACATTTTTTTAATTCAAAACACCCACATAGAGTATGGCCAAATTCTGGTTATAGTATAAAATTCTTGAGTTAATATCATGAATCAAGTTATACCAATTCAATTAAAAATTTTACTTACAAACCAAATAAAATTAGGAGTATTTAAGTCTTTTACTTTTTTTTTTTATAAAAATACATTTAAAAAAAGCCACCCACTTCCTAGAATAACTACTCATTTTACTCATATTTCTTATTCCCCATATTTATTTTTAAAAATGGGAGATAAAAAAATTCTCTTGATTTCATCCATTATTTTTTGGTAATATAGAGATTTCTGATTTCCTCAATTATTGATCATACATAATTATTGACCATGAATAAGTTGTTTTTTACATTTGACAGAAAGAAAGAAAAAATTGTTGTTCATTAGGTCTTGTAGCTATCATCCAAAAGTTTTTTGGTCAAAACATCAACTTATCAAGATCATCATGTAAAAATTTGACCATTAGTTATCTTTTCTTTTGCTATTTAATGCCAATTAAACCATTGAAAATGCCTTTGCTATTGATTTTAGTCGGGTAATTGAATTGATTTCCATGATGAATTAATGTCTGCCAAGGATTTTTTTTTTTTTTAATATATAGAAATAGAGTCAACTAGCAAGCTTACGCATGAATAAGCTGAGAATAGTGATTTAAATGATAAGGTCATTTTCTCATATAGGAAATAATAGTGAAAGAAAATGAGTGCAAATAGACAAAGGAGAACATGTCTCCTCCATTTTCTCTCAAAAACTTGATTATTTTCTAATCTCTCATTGAATAAACCCATTACACCCTATATATCTCAGTCTCAATTCATTCCTTCCCCATATGAGGTAAGTGCTATGTAATGGTGCAAAATGTAAAGAAAAAAAATGATGTGACTCATAAAGGTTAATTTAATTGGCAAGGACCGACACTTTATTTTCTTATCAATTTTTGTGTGATCTTTAATTAATTATTTTACTACTTTCTTTTTCTTTTTTTTTCAAATTTGCATCTGTAGCTAGATTCTAAGGCTGCCTTTTATCAGTTCGATCATCTCTAATTTATTCTTGCTCTTTTTTTTTTTTCATCTTTTGGTAGAGGGTTGGGAAACAATACTCATCCCAAGAAGATTTTGTAGCTTAGCTTTTTACTAACATGTAATCTAGGAGGATGACTCATTAGTCTCCATAGTCATGAGTGGTGTGTTTGATCCCCCCTCTTTCTCTTTCAGGTCAATATATATGGGCGTGAAAATGGAAGACCCCATTCGAAATACAATGTTAACAGATGATTTCTGTGAGACCTTAGTGGCCATTTCCTGAATAAAATTATCCTTAAAAGGATTTAGAGGATGCTGCCTTTAATTCCTACCTTTTCTCAACAAAACAGAAAAGGTTTACTTAAAGGTTTTGCTTTAACATGCACAAAGATCAGTCAACTCATCTTAGAACTTTTAGTTTTTAAGCCTACTTTGCTTAAGTTGTACTCTGATTACTTCTTTCAAACCCAAGGTTAGAGTTATTTGGCCCGAGATATTTTTAGTAAGTCCGAACCTTTATGTTTTAATCTAAGACTGAAGGTCTTGAGTTTAAAGCTTAGTTGTAGCTCAAAAGATAAAAATAATAATAATAATAATAATAATAATCCCAATATTCAAGAGATTTACTGATCATGTCCCCAGTCGTAATCCCCACCCCCTACAAAAAGAAAAGGTGTCACTGCTCAGTTGGTGCCAACATAGTTGCAATTTTTTCACTAGCTTTTCAGCTCAATTACTCAAACTCAGTTAATGGCTCGTGGTGGCCCAATAAATCTATGGATGGGGGAATCTAATGATGAATGGCATTTGTGATTAAGATCTCTTTTGGTATTAATATAGGATAGTTTATGCAGGATTCATGATTAGTGTGTGAATTTTACAAGCAAAGTCACGTAGTAATAAACAGATCAAAGAATAGCTCATCTGTCAATAAAAGTGCATTTCTTAACGTAAGAGGAACTATAATCAAATTTAAGACCAGTAAACTTCCCATTATGTTACTTTGGAATGTAGTTATTCTTCTTTTTGGAGGGGATCAAGTTTAAGGCACAAGGTTTTTACTACAATGATTGGAAGATAGATAAAAAGCTACACTAAAAGGGGTTAAACTTTCAGGGAAGGTAAAATCAGGCAAAAGGAAAGGAAACCCTTTTGATCAGATATCAGTATGGTCAATCATCTGATACAGAATGATAGGAATTGGTAGGAAAAGTAAAAAAAAAAAAAGATTATGTTTTACAGAATAAAATTTTGTTTTACAGAAAAGGCTGATTTCCTACCCACCATGGAATTGGAAGGTACAGGATTGCTTGGAAACCACTTGTAATTCAGGTAAGATTAGGTGCTTAATCCCATGTGAAAGTACACTTGGCAGATACGGCAGTCTTAGCGACATTTGTCGTTCATTTACATACTTATCACTTTAAAAGAAAATAACCTGAACAAAATCTGATAATTTGCCCCATAAAAAGTTTTTTTTTTTTCCTTCACTCATTTTTTCTTTTTTATATTTGAAATTATTCGGAATTAAATTTTGATCATCTATACTAACATTGTTTTATGCTTTTCTTTGTCAGAATGAAACCTATTCATTCTTTGGTAGGAAAGTTTCCACATCAACCAAACTGCAAGTTGATGGGACAAAAAAAAAAAAACAAATGCCATTTTAGAAGAGCTGGCATTTCTCCTTTAATCAGATATCAGTAACTATAATGCCTTTTGATTTACTATAGCAACACATTCCTTTTTAACCATCCCTTTTCCTCCAAATGACATGACAAAATAATTACTAGTTGTGCTTTTATATTTGTGCGTACAGCAAATGGGCATAAAAATACAAAGGGAATAATAAAAAGAAAAGCTTAATGGGATCAGTTTATTCCATGGCAACAATAAAATTAAACAGACTGAATGAGTGCATGTTCCTTCATGGAGACAAAGCCGCCGTCAAGTTGTCCCCCAGTAAATTTTTTTGTTTTTGCCTGAATCACATTTACTCGTCTGATTTACCAAAAGGCATAGCTACAGCATTTGCAGATGTGTGCCCAACAAACAGATGGGATTATGCTATTGCGCTGGGTTGAACCACGTAGCCACTGTTCTTCTCAAAACTTGTGATTGTCCCAACTCTATGGTCGGCACCCTCACTCAGCTTTGCTATTTCTGATGATCTGCAAGCCAAATGACAATGCATGCTTTTGAAATTATAGCAGTGAAATAAAGAAGTTGCTTGAAATTCGAGGCCGCTTTGGCACGAAAGTCTTACATAAGCTGTGACCTAATAATCTAGTGAGGGGAAATGTGAGCGGAACCCTTCTTAAAATAAAAGGTTATGCATAGGCCAATCAAATGCACTCTGTAGTACCATCCAGTTTCATTTCACATTTGCATCTTGAGCAAACCAAAGACATCTAAAGTGCAAAAGTCCACCATTTTATTCCCTTTAGATCATCTTTGATTACAAATCATTTGCTTCTTTGACTTTTTTTTTTTTTCTCATGGAACATAAAAGGGTTAGGCTTTCACATATAGGTATAAGGCCCTAATGCTTAGTAAAAACGGGATTCGATCTCAAGTTGTTGAATAACTGGCACCCTTCAAATAGAGTACAAACAACATTGATTTTTTAGGGCTTTTGGGGAACCCCAGGGTTGCACTTGGGCCTGTAGATGGCAGGTAATGGTTTATGGTCATGAATTTCAATGTACTAGTTCAAGTTATAATCCGGTATAGTTGAGACTGCAGAATTCAATAAAAGTAATACTCTCGTCAGTTTTTATTCTTAATTTTCAATACTTTTGTAGCTAAATGAAATAAGCAAATTTTCAAGCTCATAGTTTTTCGGGAAAAATAACATAATTTATTCAGTTAGAGATCACATACAGCTTCTGGTAGCAATAAAAAGGTAGCCAAAATAATTCAATTTCTTCTAATGGATATGGGTTTTGGGCGAGAAAACTCTTTTAGGTTGCTCAAAAGGAGACTAATGGCAAGAGGATCTCCTCATTGCATTAATCAATATAAGAAGTTCAACAGGAATATTCACTCTCACAGATTGTTATGACTTATAAGTGAGTAAAGAATTTCACGTTATTAAAAAATCTGAGATGTTTTATATATATATATATATATATAAAGAATTTAAGAATTTAATAACTTAAGTTTTTGGGATTAAATGATGTTCAATATGTATATATAGGCTCTTTGATGTGCTCTTATGGTGATAAATCTCCCAACAATTAGTATTAAAACTAAGGTCACGGATTCGAGTCTCAGTAATGTTGATGGAGAGATTGTTGGTAAATCGAAGGTTGGTCATGTCCATTAATTTCATGTGCTATTTGGTATCAAAGTAAAAAGAATTAACTTAGATACAATGAGTATGCAGAAGCGGAACACCCAAATAGGTGACGTATTAAGTCTAACCTAGAGTGCTAGCTTGAGAAAGTACTTAGACAACCTAAGCAGCAAAGTTTAATGCTGTGCTCTAACCCAAAAACTTGAATAAATAATTCACATTATTAAAAAATTTGAATGAAATATATATATATATATTTAGAGAATCCAATAACTTAAAATTTTGAACTCTAGTGATGTCCAACATATATGTATGGACATTCTAATATACTCTCGTGCCTTCAAGTGTGGCAAATCTCCCAACATAGTTTACAATCAGGATTGTGTTTGCTTGAAGTTAGAATATTTCTGTAGCTAGAGCTGATATGCATTGCCAGCAGATATTTTACAATAGAAAAATAACAAGAAATTCATATTTTAGCTTCAAAAAGGTTTTTTTTTTTTCTTATGGCCGTGAATTCGAGTGGATATTGCATGGAGATTTATATAGTGTTTTAGGGACTCATTCTTTGCCTTAAGAGTAAACATATAACTTCCCTGAACGCAATGATATATGCATCAACTTATACTAACAGAATTGCAGGCTGTCAAATTGCATCATCTCCTATGTGTAAAATGACAAAGTGCTTCTTGAATCAATCATCAGTTGCAATACTTTAATTAACATGGGGAAAAGAAAATACGAAAAGCCAATCAAAGCGTATTTAACTACTCTAACAGAACAAATCTTAACATCTAGTTGAATGCATGTGTTTCAAGGCCAGCTGATCTTATGCCTTTGCCAAGTTCTTTTTTAACTACCCACCACACATATAAAAGCGTATATCAACCCCTCTAGTATAACACTTGGACGTTTGTCATGATAAAAGGCTTCTTGCCTACTTCAAACTGAATTAGCACCAGCCTTGAGGCCATCTATTTTTGGGATCCCATCTCGGAAACCATCTCCTTCTATTTTAATTTGTACCTAAGGTAGCCGTCTCTTTCTGCGGCGGCATTGGCTTTGACAGGAATCCTTTCCTTCTGCGGCTTGGTGTGGGGGCTTGTTCATGTTTGGCTGCTTGAGTCTGAGAAATATTGTAGTTGAAATGATCATCATTGGTGGGAAAGATCTCATATCGAGTGCGAATAGAATTTAGCCTGAGATACCTTTGTTCAAGTGACTCCTTTAGTATGTCTCTTGCTAACAATGGAGAATCACCACCCCAATTGTTGGTTCCCAAAGAAGGATGTTGGGGAGTTCTAAATTCCAAAAGTTCCCTTTGCCTCATTCCTGTTTTTGCTCTTAAAGTCAGCCCATCTTCCAGCTTTTTATACCAGTATCTTTGGTATCTTCTATGTATGGGAGAAATTTTCTAGACTTCATTGGACTTCTCTTGAATATTTAACAATGATACTATTATCATCTCAGTTTAGTAGGGGACAAAATCACTATATTACCCTTTTAAACACAAGTTAGCCAACTGCTGATTCTCTTCAACTAAGGGTTAATCATTTTCAAAGCACCCTTTAAACTTGTGTAAGTGCAAGTTCCATGTACGAATTATGGATTTCAACTGTGTATAGAAGTCTTTGATCATTGGATGGAAAGGCACTGGAAAGAGCTGAGATGGTATCCCTGTATGGGAAAAAGCAGTAGCTGTATTACCACCAAAGTTAGGCTGCAGCACCTTTTAGCTAACAGAATGTGCAGTCAGCAATGGAAAGTTAGACATTTGATAGCTGAAATTTTACTTAAACTAACCATTAGATTAATTAATGCCTTAATCTGTTCTAAGACTTTAACAGATTAAAAAACTATTTTTTTTTTTTACTTTTTTTTGGTATAAATAGAAACTCGAAAGTTGAAACAGAAAGATCAATGGACTTTTAGACTCACAGGAGACAAAGGAAGGCGATTCTTTCAAGGGCTGGATGATGTAGACATCCATTTTTATTTGGGGAAAAAAATGTTCAGATGCCAACCAATATGAAGAAACAAAGTTATGGCCTAGTTGATTGATCCTTGAATACTTGTTGGTTCTATAATCTGAAATCATTTGTTTGCCTCAAAGACCATGCATGTTTATTCATTTCAAATTTTTTTAAATATATGAAGATAATAGGGAATCAGAAACCACAAAAGCAATTCTTTTTAGAAACACTACATTCAGTGCTATTGAAGCATTGTAAGTTAACTTTGCAAGATTTGCAAGAT
Source organism: Durio zibethinus (assembly GCF_002303985.1). The sequence continues at coordinate 7,234,145 of NW_019167893.1, forward strand.
TGTGATGCTCCCGATTCAGTAGAATATAAAATATGTAGTTGAATTTTTTTAAAATTTTATAAGATTTTCGGACATAATTTTCAAATCCCTTTTAAATAAGATTTTTAAAGAGAGTTTCAAAATCTCTATTTATAGGAGTTTTTCTTTGAATGAGATTTTTAAAGTTGTTAAATCTTTAATAAGAAAAACCTTTTATTTTATTTTTAAAGTCATTGAATCTCTAATAAAAAAAATATTTTAATTTAATTTTTAAAATTATCAAACCACTGATAAAAGGAGCTTTTAAATTTTTTAAGTTGTTGACCCAACACGATGATCCGCACATCTTATCTGACAACCCGTGTCTACTTCAACTTTTAGATTGATCCAATCGAACTAATGCTAAACCAAATAGAACCGTAAAAAATTGCTTTGGATCACTTTTGAATCACTTACAAATTACTGAACCACATATGAATCTTCCTGAACCATTTACAAGGTCGTTGATCAATTGATTCAAGTATTTTATATTTTTTATATTTTTTGTTATTATTTTAATTATTTTTTAATTTTTATCTAACTATTTACTTTCTTATTTATGCATGTTTAAAATTTCAAAATTTTAAAATAAATATCTATTACTTTAAAAAAAAAAAAACAAAATAGCATTAAATAGAAATAAAATTTTAAATTTTTTTAAAAAAAATTATAATTCTAAATTCCATCATTTATAAAAAACAAAGAGAAGAAAAAAAATTTTTTTATCAAATTATGAGAATATAAAAAAATCAACGTAGTAATCTTATGAAATCTTTATGTAAGAAAATTTTTTAAATACTATCAGCATATTAGAGTTTTTATAAAATAATTTTAATAAAATAGAAAAAAATTCAACACTAATAAAAAAGCAATTCTTTTTTCTTCTATTAAAAAATTTAAAAAACATAAAAAGAAAAAGAAAAAAAGAAAAAATTAATAAACAAATTTTACTAAAAAAAGGACAAATAATTTGTAAAAAAAATAAATAAACAAAAATAAAATAAAATATAAATACATAAATAAATGCATGAATATTAAGTTTCATTATTTGCATTGTATTTATATCACTTAATTATGAAAAAAATAGGTATGAACCTCCAAAGATGATATTATAAAAAAATTAAAGTAATGATTCATAAGAAATTTATAGGTGAGAAAAATTCTTTCAAAATTATCAATATTCCAAAACGTTTAGGTTTCAATAACAAATTCTAATTTATTTTTTCAAAATAAAATGAAATAATTTTCGTAAGAAAATGCAAAAAATAAAAGAAAAATAAAAAGAGAAAATTTAAAATGTTAAAAAAATAAAAAATAAACTAAAAAAAGGGAAGTCAAGGAAATTTTTTAATACTAAAATTAAGATATTTTATCATGAATAAAAAATAACATATAATTAATTAATACCACTTTCAAAACCAACGTCATAAAAGTATTAATGCTTTTCATATATAACTTATTCATATATATAACTGAATTCTCATATCCAATTTTTTTTTAAGATTTAAAAATTATATTTTTAATAAAATTTTAATTAATTTTAAAATTTTGTTAAAAAATAAATTTTAATAGATAATTAATTACACTTAATAAAAAAATTTGATGATAACCTTTTATTTATAAAATTCGTCTACCGTTATGACATTTTATGACTACGACAGATGCTGTAATATTGCCCGCACGTGTCCCCTTTCCGCGAGAGTATCCTGATATAGCCATTTTTACCTTGTTTGGTATAATAAAACCTAGGTAGCTGCCTCTACATAAGAACGGTAGCTAAAATGATATAAATAGATCTCTTTTGTTTTAAAAAAAAGAAACTTTCCACTTTGGCCACAGCTCTTTCCCAAAATCATCTAGTCATATTCTGCATCAGAGTCTCATGAAGAACGTGATACTTAAAGGTGGCAACATATCTTTTAATTTATACAAAACACTTATGACTCCATTATTATAGATACATTTCCAGCTCCATCCACAAGCAAACAGAAAGGGGAAAAAGGACTATCAATATTGCACAAAATTAAGGATATGGCATGCGCATTCAAGGCAACCTTCGCAAGATATAAGCCCCATTTAATCATGCTTTTATATCTCAGATTGGTTATGCAATCGAGTATTTCTTTACTGAAGCTGCCTTCAGTTAAGGACTGAATCCACATATCTCTGTCACTTATCGATATTGCCTAGCTGGTTGTCTGATGTTTCCTTTTGCCTATTTTCTTGAAAGGTAGGTTATACAAACACTTGTCAACTTCAACCTTATTGAACCTTTAAGTACAAGAAACACTTATTTAAACTATATATATGGTAGAAGACTGTATAGTGTAAAATCAGAAACTCAGGTTTTTTTTTTTTTTTGAGAAGTTTGTCTGTCTACCTGATCTTTCCCTGCAGAAAATCAAGACCAAAGTTTACATTGCCACTGTTATTGGAGTTATTTTTGCTTTCTCTCATAGGGTAGAGTAAATTATAAATACTTCTCTACTTCTATTTAATGCCAATTAGATTCTATGACTTTGAATTATATATGTAAAAGCACTCATAATTTTTCTCCTTATTTTATCTCCTTGATGGAAAAACAGAAACTGCTTAACCCTTCACATGAACTTTGCAAGTTTGAAATCCACATCTCCAGCATTTGTTGCATCTCTTTTCAACACTGTTCCCTCCTGGACTTCTGTACCAGCCATCATGCTCAGGTGGCGACTCAGACTCTATATACGCACTATGTCTTTTCTTTAAAAATCTTATGAAGAGTTAAAAGAGATTTCATAACTTCTCTACTTTAATGCCAATGAGATTCTATGACTTTGAATTATATATGTAAAAGCACTCATAATTTTTCTCCTTATTTTATCTCCTTGATGGAAAAACAGAAACTGCTTAACCCTTCACATGAACTTTGCAAGTTTGAAATCCACTTCTCCAGCATTTGTTGCATCTCTTTTCAACACTGTTCCCTCCTGGACTTCTGTACCAGTCATCATACTCAGGTGTTGACTCAGACTCTATATATGCACTATGTCTTTTCTTTAAAAATCTTATGAAGAGTCAAAAGAGATTTCATAAACAATCTTCTTTATGTGCAGGATGGAGCTTGTTGACGTAAAGAACCCTCGTGGGATAGCTAAAATCCTTTTAACCTTAAAATCTTTGGCAGGGGTAACGGCCGTCACTTTGTACAAAGGACCTGCAGTGCATAGCTTGTGGGGTGCTCCAATTCACATAAAAAGACTTTCTGTTCATGAGAACTGGCTAAAAGGATCAATCCTTGTTGTTGCTAGCTGCATAACATGGGCTACATGGTACAGTATGCAGGTAATTAGTTAACTAACTTATAATAAGTTTGGTTCCTAATAAAAATTCGGATAGTTGTGTTTATTGTCACTAAGTGTAAACCTTTAATTTAGGCAATAACTTTGAAGAAATATCCTGCACAAGTGTCACTAGCAGCATGGACGAACTGTATTGGGGGAGCACAATCGGCTGTGTTTGCAGTGTTCTTACAGATCGGCATGGTCAATCAAAATGTTCAGTGTTAATTTCTGGTCCATTACGTATTCTGTAAGTAATTTCATTCTTCATAAAACAGTTTAAATGTATTTGGTCACAATCATGTCCTACCAGGTAGGATGAAATTGAGTGCCAGGGAATATGCTCTGCTGGTTTTGTCTTCCTTCAACTTTGGTGCATGAAAGGGAAAGGACCAGTCTTTGTGGCCATGTTTAATTCTCTCCAAACAGTTATGGTGGTGGTTCGAGCATACTTTGTTCTTGGAGAAAAACTATACACCAGCAGTTAAAAAATAAAACCCATTGCTTATTTTAAACTTGTAAAAAGAAACTATCACCACACTGCTATGGAACCTCTTTAATATTTACTTGACCATTCACCATAATAGGTTGAGTTCTTGTTATCATTGGTCTATACTTGTTATTGTAGGGCAAGGAAAAAGATCAGTCTTTCGTCAAGAGCCAAGAGCAATCTTCTTCACATTGTGATGAGATGAAGATAGCTGAAAAGGAGGAGGTAGCTTCAGCCGAAAAAGAGGAACCATGAAGGAAATGAAAAGAATTTCAGATAAAAGAGGACTATCAGATGCATAGCAAAGAAACTTGATTTACTTTTAACAGCTTCCATAGAGTATCATCAATATATATATAAGTTGCATGCAATAATTAAACTGTTAAGTTATGTGAAGCTTATGGATTGGTCCCTGAGTACTTGTTGATTCTGTATTCTGAAATCATTTGTTTGCCACAAAGACCATGCATGGTTTTTTTTTTTTTAATTAAAACAGTAAAACAGATTTTTATAATACAAAAAACTGGATTTGTTGCATTGTTTTTGTATCCTCTCCTCTTTCTAAAACAGTTGCCAGTTAAGCATGAAATTTTTTACTTTTAACAAGAGAACTTACATTGAGGTATACGTATAATAGTATCTGAGGGCATCAATTTGGTTTCAAGCCTGTTTCAAGTGTCAACCGAAGTCCGAATATTATGAAACTTATAAATAGCAGCTAGTTGGCTTTGGCGATGCTTGCTTTTTCTTTTTTTCTGGTAACTTTCATGGTGGGCTATATACGAATGCCACTCAGAAGTAGTGCTCACACTGTTTTAGATAACCTGCAAGGCAAAAACTGGCGATGACAAATGCATCCTAGAGGCAAGAGCTACAAGGAGGACTTCTAGGGAGGTTTGTAAAGAACCAAGTACTTGGATAAGCAGAAGTATTGAGAGCTTATTATATGATTTGGAACCTTGCTCATACAAGATTACCGCACTGCTAACCGTGCAATTTACAATTTCTTGATTGCTGTATAAAACTTGTGAAAAACGAGATTATATGTTACACATTTTTGTATCACAAGTTGAATCTGACGCATAATTGCATAATTTTTACAGGCAGTCTTTCTTGCATAAAAAAATGAGAAACATTATTCAACTATCAAAAGAAAATATTTTAAATCGGTAACACAGTAAAATGCCATGATTGAAAGCACCGAGATGGTCTCAACCCCATCTTTCTGCACCTAAAGGATGAGGGGAAGAAAAGACTAAGCAACAAGAACAATATTAAATTTGAAGTCATCATTATTTACTTAGTGCTACTCCAACTTGCAAAATTATTCATTTTTTTATTTTTTTTTTTAACATATGAAGATAATAGGTTATCAGAAACCACAAAAGCAATTCTTTTTGGAAACACTACATTCAGTGTTATTGAAACGTTACAAGTTAACTTTGCAAGATTTGCAAGACACTAAGAATTTCATATTGAAAGAATATAAAGATATGATATGATAATATATATAAAAACTTAAATTCATATTTTATGAAATATTTTTTATGAGATAAAATTATAAAATTTTCAATCATAATGAATAATATCTTTCATATTAGATGTGAGTCCTGCAATCTCAATCTCATATCAAAATATTTTAAAAATCGGTTACAATATATAAATAAAAACTTAAACCTATACTTATAAGGCATGTTTTATAAGATAATATAATGGAACTTTCAAATCAAAATAGATAATATCTTATAAATTGAATGCAGGTTTACAAAAATAGTATTAAAATATTTATCAATCATGAGGTAAAGTATTATATCATGAGAGCTATTTTTAAAATCTCAATATTTAATGTAATTCTAGTTCTATGTTTATTTTGTGATGAGTTTGACAAAGACTTCAAATTTTAATAAAGAAGTTTATGATATTCCAATTTTTATTTAGATTTTTTGAAATTTTATTATAATATATATGTAGAAACTTAAATTTATAATACTGGCTTTTGAGATGCTTTTGTGAAATACACAAAATAGATCTATCATACTTTTAGATAAAAAGGGACAATAATTTGCAAGTTAGTTCAAAACTCCACAAAGATGACATTTGTGTCTGTAAGTATGACAGATGCTACAATTTTACCGTCATGTGTCCCTTTTCCTCGAGATTAATCCTTATGTAGCCATTTGTACTTTGTTTGGTATAATAAAATCTAGGGAAGCTGCCTCTACATAAGAAAGGTAGCTAAAATGATATAAATCTCTATTGTTTTAATAAAGAAACTTTCCACTTTGGCCACAGCTCTTTTGCAAAATCATCTCGTGATATTCTGCATCAGAATCTCGTGGAGAACGTGGTACTTACAGGTGGAAGCATATCTTTTAATTTGTGCAGAACACTTATGACTCCATTATTAATTATAGATGCATTTCCAGCTCCATCCACAAGCAAACAGAGAGGAAAAAGGACTATCAATGTTGCAGAAAGCTAAGGATATGGCTTGCATAATTAACGCAACCTTCGCAAGATATAAGCCCCATTTAATCATGCTTCTATCTCAGATTGGTTATGCAATCGTGTATTTCTTTACTGAAGCTGCCTTCGGTCAAGGACTGAATCCACATATCTATATCACTTATCGATGTTGCCTAGCTGGTTGTCTGATTTCTCCTTTTGCCTATTTTCTTGAAAGGTAGGTTATACAAACACTTGTCAACTTCCACATTATTGAACCTTTAAGTACTAGAAATACTTATTTAAACTACATGGTTGAAGACTTTATAGTGTAAAATCAGAAAGCCTTTTTTTTTTTTTTTTATTGTGAGAAGTTTTTCTGTCTACCTGATATTTTCTTTCCCTGCAGAAAATCAAGACCAAAGCATACATTGCCACTGTTATTGGAGTTATTTTTGCTTTCTCTCATAGGGTAGAGTAAATTATAAATACTTCTCTACTTCTATTTAATGCCAATTAGATTCTATGACTTTGAATTATTTATGTAAAAGCACTCATAATTTTTCTCCTTATTTTATATCCTTGATGGAAAAACAGAAACTGCTTAACCCTTAACATGAACTTTGCAAGTTTGAAATACACTTCTCCAGCATTTGTAGCATCTCTTTTCAACACTATTCCTTCCTGGACTTTTGTACTTGCCATCATATTCAGGTGGAGACTAAGACTATATATGCACTATCTCTTTTCTTTAAAAAACTTATGAAGAGTTAAATTTCATAAACGATCTTCTTCAAGTGCAGGATGGAGGTTGTTGATGTGAAGAACCCTCGTGGGATAGCTAAAATCCTTGGAACCTTAATATCATTGGCAGGGGTAACGGCCATCACTTTGTACAAAGGACCTGCAGTGCAAAGCTTGTGGGGTGCTCCAATTCACATAAAAAGACTTTCTGTTCATGAGAACTGGGTGAAAGGATCATTCCTTGCTGTTTTTAGCTGCATAACATGGGCTGTATGGTACATTATGCAGGTAATCAGTTAAATAACTTTTAGATAAGTTTGGTTCCTAATAAAAATTCGAATAGTTATGTTTATTGTCACTAACCGTAAACCTTTTAGGCAACTACTTTGAAGAAATATCCTGCGCAAGTGTCACTAGCAGCATGGACGAACTGTATTGGAGGAGCACAATCGGCTGTGTTTGCAGTGTTCTTACAACACAAGCCATCGGCATGGTCAATCGAAATGTTCAGTGTTAATTTCTGGTCCATTACGTATTCTGTAAGTAATTTCATTATTCGTAAAACAGTTTAAATGTATTTGGTCACAATCATGTCCTAAGCCTGGTAGGATGAAATTCAATGCCAGGGAATATGCTCTGCTGTTTTTGTCTTCCTTCAACTTTGGTGCATAAAAGAGAAAGGACCAGTCTTTGTGGCCATGTTTAATTCTCTCCAAACAGTTATGGTGGTGGTTCTAGCATACTTTGTTCTTGGAGAAAAACTATATAGCGGCAGGTAAAAAGTAAAACTCATTGTTCATTTTAAACTTGTAAAAAAAAAACCTATAACTACACTGCTATGGACCCTCTATAACATTTACTTGACCATTCAGCATAATAGGTGGAGTTCTTGTTATCATTGGTCTATACTTGCTATTGTGGGGCAAGGAAAAAGATCAGTCTTTCGTTAAGAGCCAAGAGCAATCTTCTTCACTTTGTGATGAGATGAAGATAGCTGACAAGGAGGAGGTAGCTTCAGCCAAAAAAGAGGAACCATGAAGGAAATAAAAAGAATTTCAGATAAAAAAGGAAGATCAGATGCCGTAGCAAACAATATTTATAAGTTGCATGCAATAATCAAACTGTTAAGTTATATGAAGCTCGGTCATCAATGTATATAAGTTGCATGCTATAAATATATATAAGTTGCGTGCAATAATCAAACTGTTATGTGGAGCTTAATTAATATATTGCATAGCAAATATTTATTTATTATGTGGGTTTTCTGCCTGGAAATCTTAGCCGAAACTGCCATGGTGTTGACACGTGCGTGACCACTAAATTGATCCGTCACGTCCCGGCGATTCCCTAAAAGGTATGTTTGGACAGTTGCATAAACGGTTATTATTAATTACGGATATCCTATTCCCACGCCCGTTTTTTTATGTACCCGAACGTATGAGAGAAAGCTGAAATGGAGTGAACCCAACAATGGGAATGAGCAATCAGAGGCCCAACAAATGAAGAGAGTTTCAAATTTGTTGGAAAAGGCCCCTTCTGATTCAATCATCTGACATTAAAATCTTAGAGGTGAAGTTTTTCATTAGAAAAAAAAAGTTCTGCCATTACCAAAACCAAAGCAAAAACAAAAGACAGAAGTCGGTCAACCAAGGGTTTGGGCACTTACAGTCAAAGATGGTCTCAGTCCCACTTTTCTGGTCCCAAAGGATGGAGGGGAAGAAAAGATTAAGCAACAAGAAGAATCTTAAATTTCAAGTTATCAATAATTATTTAAATGCTGCTTCAACTTGCAAAATTATGCATTTTTTTATTCAAATATCTGACGATAATAGGTAATCTGAACCCACAAAAGCAATTCCTGTACACAAATACTACATTATTTCAGTATCATTGAAACATTACAAAGTTCATTTTGCAAGATGACAACAATGGCCGATACTAATATGCTCTGTGATCGAGAGACTAATTCTAATCCCAATCCAGCCATTTTCACTTTTGTTTGGTATGATAAAATTAAGGTTATCAAACTCAAGGAGAAGTTACTCAACTCTCATTATTGTGTTTGCTTTTCCCATGTACCGTATGAATGGGAAGAACATGATGGTGGCTAAAACATTTTGCCTGTTGCAAAAGTAGTTAAATATTTTCCACTCCACAAGGATGGTGGGGGAGAAAATTATAAGCAATTAGAAGAATATTATTATTTAAATTACCATTATCTTAGTAGTGCTCCAACTTTTCAAAATCATTCAAGTTATTTTCTTTTGAATGATTGAAGAGGATAGTTTGTCAAAAACCAGCAAAAGGCTTGCAGTAGGAAATAATACACTCAACAGTATTTTTCTTGGCATTGCAGAATTCACATTTCAAGATGACATTTGTGCCTATATAACTATGAATGATGTTAACATGTTCTGTGTCCCATTTATTTCAGACAAATCCGAACGTGACAGTTTTTAACAGTTTTTACTTTGTTTGGTATAATAGAATTTAGGCATGAAATTCAAGGAGAGGTCAAATTCTCTGATGTTTATTATAGAATTTTCACTGTACTTTAATGGGAGAGAAGAAGAACACTATGGTGGGCTAAAATATTTTGACTGTTCTAAAAGTTTTTTAATATTTATACTTTGCAACAAGATTCCACACCCTGAAAAGTATAATGAAAAAGGTTTGACAGTACTGAGAAAGCTAGTCCTACAGGATAAGAGTCATAAAGGTCGCTAAAATAATTCAAATCTCAGATACTCTAATTAATTTTCGCAGTTTTTCCGCAACCATTAAATATTAAAACATGAAAGCACATTTTATTGCTACTGTACTGTAATAGAACTTGATGTCATTTCAACAATAGCATATAGATGGCTTTCCTGCTCCATTTATAAGCAAACAGAAAGAGGCAGAAAGGCCACCATTAGACAAGCAAAAGATATGGCCTGCGCATTGAAGGCTACCTTTTCTAGATCCCCATCTAAGAATGGTTCTAGTGCAGATTTTTTCTGCAGTTGTCTATTTCATTACAGAAGCTGCCTTTCAACCAAGGGTTAAATCCAAATGTCTATGTCACTTTTCGATTTAGCCTAGCTGGTTTGGTGATGTTTCCCTATTTTCTTGAAAGGTAGATTATACAAACACTTATCTACTTCTACCTAGTTGTACCCTCTAATTGATTTTACATTTTTTATGCAGAAAGTCGAGGCCAAAGCTGATATTAGCACTGTTTTTGGAGATATTTTTGGTTTCTTCATTGGGGTAGACAATAGCTACTCTTTTGTTTCTATTGTAAGGCCAAAGAGATTCACATATTTTCTTCAGAAAAATGAAAAGCACTCGCAATTCTTCTTTCTATTTTTTTGCCTTGAGGAAAAAACAGGGTTGGTTTAACAAATAACATGTTCTTTACAAGTATGAGATGCACTTCTCCAACATTCGTTGCATCAGTGTTCAACACCGTTTCGTCTTTGACTTTTGTAATTACCATCTTGTTCAGGTGGGGACTAGGAACCAACAAGTGTACTTTTGAAGATTATAAACATTATAAATGGAGATTTCGCGTACAATATTGTTCATGTTCTTGGTGCAGGATGGAGGTTGTTGATGTAAAGAGTCCTCGTGGGATAGCTAAAATCCTTGGAACCTTAATATCGTTGGCAGGGGTCACGATCATCACTTTGCATAAAGGACTTGCACTGCTAAGCTTGTGGGATGCTCTAATTCACATGAAAAGACTTTCTATTCATTAGAACTGGGTGAAAGGATCAATCCTTACTATTGCTAGCTGCATAACAATGTCTTCATGGTACATTGTGCAGGTAATAGGTAAACTAATTTTAATTTGTTTTTGGCCCTCAAAAAAAAAAAAAGTCAGATTGCATTTTCTTGATTTGTATTACCAAAAACTAAAAGATGATTGTTATAATGATCTCGGAATTTTTGGCAATATATTTTAAAAGCTTGTAATAAAACCAGTAGGTATTTACGATGAAGAAATATCCAGCCCAACTGTCTGCACAATCGGCTGTATTTGCAGTGTGCTTACAGCACCAACCTGCAGCATGGTCTGTCACATTGTTCGGTATTGATTTCTGGGCCATAACGTTTTCTGTAATTAATTTGATCATAACCATTAGAACAGTTTAAATATGTTGGTATCTATTTGTTCAAAATCATGTCTAAACCTGGTAGGATGTAACTCAATGCTAGGGAATTGTTGGCTCTGGGATCCCCACCTTCCTTCTATTGTGGTGCATGGAGGAGAAAGGGCCAGTCTTTACAGCCATGTTTAATCCTCTTCAAACAGTTATAGTGGCAGTTCTAGCATACTTTGTCTTTGGTGAAAAACTATATACAGGCTGATAAGAAGTAAATTTCAAATCTCATTTCAAAGTTCAAACTTGCAAAAGACATATCCTCTTTAATTTTATTTGACTATATATACCATTCAGCACACTGGGTGGAGTCACTGTTATCATTGGTTTGTACTTGCTATATATTGTGGGGCAAAGAAAAAGATCAGTCTTCTTCACATTTTGATGAGCTAAAGGGAGCAGACAAGGAGGAGGTAGCTTCAGGAGTAAAGGAGGAACCATGAAGGAGACGTCACGAAGCTTCTGACCGAAGATCAGGATGCCATAACAAAATAACTTGATTTGTCAATTGTCATCAAGGGTTTTGTGAGGTTGGGGCAACAATGTTTGTAAAACCCTATAATTCCTTTTGCAATCATTTTCTTCTCAAAACGAATGGAGAGGAAGAAAAGAAGAATAAGAAAAACAAGAAAAATGCTTATAAGTTTCCAGAAAAGGAAAAAGAGATTCCAATTAATGTTTATTGTTATTTATGTAATGCTCCAATCAGGCTAAATCACTCAAATATTCCTTTACTTTCCTTTTCAGTATGATTCTAATATTACAAAAATTACTTTAGAAGATGTCATATCAGTGCTCATGACCATGACAGATGCTACGTGTCCCTTGTTTTGGTCAATTTCAATGGAACTTATGTCACTTTCTCTGATATTATGATAGGTTTTCCCAGCATACATTGCAATACGGCTGGAAAAGAACTTAAAGGTGGTTAAAACTTTGCCTGTTGTAGAAGTTGTTAAATACTTAATCTTTGAAACAAGATTCTACACCTTTGAAATTATAATGAAAAAGTTTTGACAATGAAAGGAAAGAAAATGCAATTGTCAAATACTAACGGATACGCTTGATTGGAAAGATAAACAAGATGACAGAAAACGAAGTTTTATTTTCATCCATTACTTTGAGAGCATTGAAAAATGAAATGAAAAAAAAAAAAGAAAATTATATTATTTTACTATTATAACCCATTCCATCTTTCTACTTTTTCATTCTACCAAACACACCCTAAACTAAATATCAAAGTGCTTCACATTCTGTGAGATTGACCAAGAGATGTGTCCAATTTTATTCACAAGAAAAAGAAGAAGGCATGCAACAGCAAAAGAACTTGATTTGTTTTTGACGGCCTCCACAGCCACAAGTACATTAATGTTTGCCTCTAATTGTTGATCTGGAGAACTCCTTAAATCATCTCAAATATTTTGCAGATTGTGAAGTCACATATTAGTCAAGGAAAACACTTGTATTGACACGGTGGATCAAACTCAATAGAAGCTTTCATCTTACCATTCCTAAATCTTATACCTAAATATGGTCCTACATACATCAAACTTGTACAAACACTTTACAAAAGCTGAACGTAGACAGATACTTGAACTCCGGCTGACAATATGATTTCTTATATAATTTAATGAACTGAGCACTGATTCTCCACTCATTTCGCTTCTTGGAGTCGCATTCGTATTGATTCTGGGCTTGACACTTTATTGACGCTGAAAATAATTAATGAAGTCCATCAGTTAGAAGCACTTTCTTAAAAAATAGTAACATATGTTGTCATAATTGTTCTAATAAACATTTTATGTGCTAAATGTCTTAAAAAAATACAGATACTTTTTCGATTTTGTAATAAAATATGTGAACAATCATCCAGCAATCATCACCATGCCGAATGAAGGGAAAAAGTGCCAATATAAAGTGTCAAATTAATTAGACTCACCAAACAAGTAAATCCCCAGCAGATGCTGTCTTTTCAAATATCCATTCTGGAGCTAGTTCTAGCAACAGTTTTAGTTGCTCTTCAACTTCTCCTGGTAAAGCAGTACAAGACATAGTTCAACTAATGTTTTCGTAAACCAAACAAATATCATGAGCTGCTAACTGTTTAGCATAAAGGCTTACCTCTATCAGCAATATCACAATGGCCAGCAATTATTTTGTGCATAAGCTCTTCTTTGGTAATAACAGAGCGCTTTACAGACTGGAAAAGATAGTGAATAATGTTGAAGAGCTTAGGTAGGCAGGCAATCATCCGTTGTCGTCTCTTTGCTTGTGAGATTGCTGGATCTTGCTCCTCCATTGCTTTCCTCTCTTTCTCCCTTATCTACAAAGAGAATAAATGGTTACTTATAAATTGTACTCATGCAATCAAAGCCCAAACCTCATTGTTCCATGCGCTATTTGATGTTCACTTCCAACTAGATATTACGCTAAATGATGCCAAGAAATCGTAAAGTAAGATTGCAGGATAATTTAGTCGCCAAGCTCATTAACTACCATGCGGAAGTGCATTTGTTTAAGAACCTTCATTCTCCTAATGCTAGGATAAGAATAGTGGATGTCTTATTTACAGACTGATTAACTAACCCTAATTCCATATCTAATAGAAAGTAGAAAAGAGTCAGATGATATTTGTGTGGGTAAGTCAACACTAGGGGATTAATTATTTGTAGTTAATGTGTATGCAGATGGAATTCATGCTCTAGAAAGGATGATAGCAAAGAGAATTCAGAGAGGGCTTACTGAATGCAGAAGGCTCTCAGGTAGAATAGAAAGAACATCATCTTCTTCATCGTCGACTGGCTTGCCTCCCATCTCAGACACGCCATCAACAACCTTCTCTTCCTTCACAGGAGTGTCAAATTTCAAGGACCTTGTACGCGGTGGCCGCCTAACTAACTTGTTTGATAAATTGGAAGAAACCTCATCTGGGCTCATGTAACATCTCTTTTGCAGCTGTAGAGTAGGTGTGGCGGTCATCAGCCTAGCAGGAGTGGAAGCTAGTTTTACAGGAGTGGACTGAATACTGCCAGATTTTGTAGGGGACTTATCTTCAGTTTTCAAGGGAATTACCTCTTTGATTGGAGTTGCAGGGAGGCAAGTTTTGGACCTTGTCTCACTTGCAGTTGGTTTAGATAAAAATTTAGTTGGGGATCGAGTCAGAGCAGAGCCAGTTTTGTCACTGTTGACAGATCTGTCAGCACATAGCTCTGGAACTTGAAAATTTGAGGACTGAACGGAAACCTGTGAACATTTTTGGACAACCTCCTGTGCTTTGTTTATGGCTTTCTGGGAAAAGCACTTCCGAAATGATCGAGATACATGAGATGCTACCACAGGTTGCTGGTCATTAATTGCATCAGCTAATGTCTCCACAACCAGTTTTGAATTGAAATTTGAGTGATAGGATGGTTTTGGTCGTGCTTCCTCTTGAATAACTTCACCTTGTGCTGTCAAGAATTGATGCACTGTCAGTGTATCAGTTGATGACTCATCAGAAGACAATGAAATAGGTCCTTTGATCATGTTCAATTGCATATTCTTCTTTGAACGATTGAATGGCTCTGGGAGATCTTCTTCTGGAATTTCACCACCCTGAAAGCACAATAATTAAAGTCAACACAACATGATACTTAAAAAATAGCTATAATGACATTAGGCAAGTTTTAACTTCTAGAACACTAGAAACATTTATAAATGTTTTTCAGTTCCTAAGACTCAAAATGTAAACTTTCTAACAAGAGGAGTGTACGATTGCTTTAACTTATGCCTATTGTGAACATGTGGTTATTCCTGCATAGAACCAGCCATTAGACTGAAATTTAAGACTTGAAATGTAAGCTATCTTATTAGGTGGTCAATCTTAAAAATGAAACTTGGTCCTGAAATTGATAAATGAACAGCTAGTAGCACTGGTGTTCTATAGTTTTTATTCTTCTATTTTTTTTTTGTCGATAATTTAGTGTTTTATAGTTAGAAGAATATTAGGTAAGTTTAGGATTCAGAATGGTAGAATTTAAAAAGTTTTTGGCTGCTAAGAATCAAAATGTAACCTTTCTAACTAGGGGCAAAATGTGTTTGTTTTTAATTAAAGGCCTATTACAACCAGGTATTTAGCCCTGCATAGAACCAGCCATTGGAGCTTTTATCAGTTAAGAGCTTCGATCCTCAAGTGTAAGTAAAGTTTCACATTGGGTACAATAAAGTTTCATAACTTTGATTTTATATCTAGCAAACTTCAAGCTTAAAAGTTAAATCTCAACTAGAAAAAAGAAGAGCTAAAACTCAACTACAAATTTCAAAACTAAAACAAATCTAATGCTCCAAATATTTTAGCATAGCTAATTGGTATATAAAGAAAGGCTACTAAACTGAAGAGAATACCTGAGGATGAGCCTTGAGATAGTCTGCAAGCCGAGCTCGAAAAACCCTCCTCAAGTTCAGATTCGTCTCAGATTTAGACTTATCCCCACAGTCAATCGCATTGGCGATGATGCTAACGTGGAGATCTGGTTTCATACAACTAGTCCTCTCATCAAAGATCAGCATTCTCTTTATCTCAATCGCCTCCGGTAAAATATGCTTCAATTGGGCCAAGTGACCGTATGAAAACCTCCTATAAATCAACATCAAACCCCCCCCCCCCCAAAGAATAAATAAGTAAATAAAGCAAATCACCCATAATAATAACCCAAATATAAGTTACCTATCAGTTAAACACTCTATTTTGGGGCTGATATTAGTAAAAGTTGGCATTGACCCCTTCAGCTTTAGCAGCCGGATTGCAGAATCCAAGCCATCGAAAAACCCACACAATATCTCGTAACTGTCCCACAAATATTCAATCAACAACAATATATATATATATATATATTTAAGAAAGGAACTTGGGTTAGAAGAGGCAGGACTTACTTTTCAGGGAGTTTATCGTGACGGACACCGGAGGTTTTGGGTGGAGGAGATTCGATGGCCCAGGATAAGATCTGTTTCCGGGCCGATTTGACCTGATCGGTTGGAGGTTTGGGCCGGGTCTGGACCACTTGCCGGATCTCCTTGATGGAGAGAGCGACGCCACGGTTACGAGAACGGTTGCGGAGCTGGGAGGCGGACTTTTCTGGGGTTATGGAAACGGGTGAGTTAGAGGTTAGGTTGAGAAGTTTTTTGGATTTCAGAGGGGTGGATTTGAGAGAATCTGAGGAGTTCATGGCTGGATAAATTACAGAGAAAATAGGAGGGAGGCGGGAGTTGGCGGAGGAGAGGAAAGGAGGCGGATCGAGGGGGTGTATATATTAAGTGGATTTTCTGGCGGGAAATCTTAGTCGACAATGCTATGATGTTGACACGTGTACGACCGCCAAATTGATCCGTTACGTCCCGCGGATTCATGAAGGTATGTTTGGAGAGTAGCGTAAACGGTTATTATTAAGTAGGGATATCCTATTCCCACCCTATAAATATGTACATGGACTTGTTAAAATCAGCCCATATGAAAAAAAAGGCTCAAATCAAGACGAAGGGAATAAGTAACCTCAGGCCTTACCCCGTTGTGAATCATCTTCACATCTGGTGGGTCTTTACCATTCGGTTTAATCACAACTCAACGCACATTTTTTTCCTTTTAAATTAGAGGTGAAGTTTTTCATTAGAAAAAAAGTAAAATTTTGCCATTACTAACACAAAAGTCCTTCCTTCCGCTGCCCAACCGAGGCTTTGGCCTCTGGGCACTTATAATCTAAAACCCAAAACAAAAAAAAAAACAAAAAAAAAAGGAAAAGAAATAGGGCTATTACCTTCACGTCTCCTACGTTCAAAAAATAAATTTTTTTATAATTTTCATAGAGAAGAAGAAGAAGAAGAAGCAGCCCAAAGGCCCTTTTTCTTTGAATTCTTTAATTGATTAACTTCTTCTTAGTAATATTGAATCGATTCTCTATAATAAAAATTCATAATTTGTTTTTATTTTCTTCTACGCAACCAAAAACCCTCTCCTCTTTTCCTTTGCTTCCCTTTCTTTCTTCCTTCGAATTCTCCGAGTAACGGTCGATCTTTGGTTTTGTTGATTTATGCGTCGTTTTTGCGAAATAATCCTTAGTGGGTATCGGCCAAATTCACCGTTTTTTACTATTTCTTAATTCTTTGGGTTTTATTGGAGCTGCTTGTTGGTGGGTCGGAGGTAAATTCCAATACCTTTTCTTATTTATTTGGATATACGGATAATCCTGGCTTGTTATTTGTTTCAGCTTATTTTCTTTTTCTTTTGGAGAATTTATATGGATATAATTTGGGTTAACTTTTGGTTGTTAAATAATTTGTTTTTATTTTAATAGATATTAAAGTCTTTGGTCGACTTAAAATTCGCCAAGAATTACCTTCCTTTTTAGCATGTTTTCCTGCTAAGCTTTTGATATGGTGATTTTTTTTTTATATATTTAAGAGTACTTTAGTTGAACTAAGAATGGGCACCAATTTATCTGCTGAAATTTTGTCTTGGTTCGATGTTTTTCTTCCATAATATGTTATTCCTTTTTTTATGTTTTATGGTTTATGTATTATAGTTTTACATAAGTTGCTAATATTTGTGTTCAAAATCTGCAATTTAAGTTTCTAGCTTCAAATTGTTGCATCTTACAGCTTGTTGCGAGCTGGTTCATCGAGGAAAAGATTGTGGTTTTATTCCAACTTATGATTTGCAGGTATTTGAACTTAATTAATTAGTGTAAGGTTTGAGGAGAAATATTTTGTAAATGGTGTGTTTTTTTCATGTCTTGTTTTATTTGTTATTTCAGTTGGATTTTATATTTAAATGATGCTAGTATTAAGTTTTGTGCAGTCCATAATGTTGCTTAGTCTCTTTGTTGTTCTGGTGCATATTATGATGGATTAGTAATCTGCTTTGCTTCTACTTACTCCTCTGCATGTGAGCATGGGCATACATACATCATAAAAAGGAAATTGGTCTCATTTTCTTCTTATTGGCAGAACCTCATCATAAAAATTTGCGTTTTTGGGGAATGGACTGGCTGTTTTTCCCTGCTATCAAGGTTTACGAATGATGTTTGGGACGCAGAAGGCTGCAAATGCTCTTGGCATATTCAAGTGGAGGTGGGGTGGTGAATCCTCTTTGACGACAGGCTTACTAGGTGATGTGCCTCCTGAGGTTGAGTTGTCTGACTATGGAAGAGTACCACCAAGTCCTGGTAGTGAGAGCCCTTCAGGGCTTCTTAATGGTGAGACTCTGAATGTGGAACCAATTGCCGACTTGGATTTGTTCTTTGAACGGCTCTATAGCTACTACTGTGAGAAAGGCCTTTGGTGCATCATTACAAAATGGATAGTTGAACTTCTGAGCCTGGGCTTTACCATATGTTTCTCAGGGTTTTTCTTACTGTTTGTTGATTGGAATGGTCTCCGCAATGCAAAGTGTGGGATGGATGCATTTGAGTCTGGAATTAAACCATGTGATCTTGCTAAGGAAGCTCTTCACCAACACCCATTAACCCCTTTAACACTTTCAAAAGCTATTATTGTTGGATATTTGGGCCTATTTTCCATCTATTGGATATTCTGTTTTTTGAGGTTTTTTGCACAATTAAAGGATACTCTTGGAATACGTCATTTCTATTATAGCAGGTAATTTTTATATTTGATAAGTTACAAGATAGCTAGAAGCTTTGATTTTGCATTTGGATAGAGCATGTATATTAGCAGCATCTTATAAATGTTTAATGATTTTATGATTATTTTTTTAAATTTAATTTTGCAGTCTTGATGTTACTGACAATGAAATTCAAACCATGTCATGGGCAACAATCCTTGAAAGGGTTGTTCTCTTGCAAAGTTCACAACAACTCTGTGTGGTGAAG
The DNA here is from genome assembly GCF_002303985.1 of Durio zibethinus. The sequence goes on from NW_019167893.1 coordinate 7,253,169, forward strand.
GATCTTTCTGCTCATGATGTGGTTATGCGATTGATGCGGAAGGAGAACTACTTGATTGGAATGCTTAATAAAGGAGTGCTTGCTTTTCCAATCTCACCCTGGGTCCCAGGTGCTGGTCCAACTGTCAAATTTGGCCCTGATGGAATGCGGCATCGTTTGATACTAACAAAGACACTTGAATGGACCTTAAATTGGTGTATACTGCAGAGCATGTTTGACCGGTATGTTTAATTTTTCACAAGCATTTGACTTGCTGCTTTATGTACATTACTTCCTGTGACCATTGCGGTTATGAATGTCGTTCCAACATGTATAAGCAAAACAATCTATGGAAGTAAGTGTCATGACTTTCTACTTTCAGACTAATGATAAAATTACTTATTTCTTCATTTTTTAATGCATAATATTTCATTTTCAAGAATTATATAATCTTTATTGTGCTAAGCGGTATAAAAATACATAACTTTATGCATTTTTGGTGTTGAAATACAAAGAAGTTAATACCTCCATTTAATTGTTAATTGTTTTTTCTAATTATGTTGAGAGGGACTGTTGTGGATAACACTAGCAAAAATGGTTGCAGTCTTTGAGACTTGTACATTTTTGTAGTCAAGAGACAATGTTTTTTTTCTTTGCATTATCAAGTCCATGGTTTTGGTACCTAACAGCTGACTTTGGTGCTGCAGCTTTAAGAAATTCTTAGATTTTTCATTTTCCCTACAAAGCCAAGTTTTAGTAGTTCTGCTTAGGTTGGTCTTTAATGGTTGATATTGTTTCATGAAGTAGCAGGAAAAGAGTTGGTTAAGATCATGTTTGATTGCAATTTTTTTCTTCTGCTTTTTGTGTTTTCTTGACTTGCACCTACTTGAAATTTGAAATATGTCAAAATTCTGAAATGGTTTTACTGATCCATTTTCTTTATATGTTTAGGGAGAAAATATTTTATGAAGTACTTCATGTTTCAAATGCAACCCTGAAAACCTTGACAAATTTATGAGGTTTTCTTGATTTTAGTAGCCAAAAACATTTGCTATTAGTTTTTCTTTTCTTTTCTTTTCTTTTTGAAGAAAGGAAAAAATAACTAAACTCAAGGGGCTTATGACCAACTTCTTTAGGGAATGCTTTTTTTTTTTTTTTTGCAGAAACTTCTGTGTCAGAAGGGACTTCATTTCTAACCCTAGAACGTTGAAGAAGAGGCTCATGGTTGTCGGGCTTGCTATGCTTCTTCTCTCTCCATTTCTTGTTATATTCATGCTGGTTTATCTGTTCTTAAGACATGCTGAACAATTCTATAATCATCCAAGCACAGCTTCATCTAGAAGATGGTCAAATTTGTCAAAGTGGATGTTTAGGGAATTCAATGAGGTATTGTCACCTTCTCACCGCTTCATTTTTAAGTTAAATCATTTTATCTTGTGCTATAAGTCAAGAAGGATTGAGCCACTACCTATCCTCACAAGCTTGTGTTGTTATTTTATTTTGTAAGTAGTAAGCTTGTGTGTTAGTCAATTGTTTGAAGTTACATACTTGTGTCTTGTGTGAAAATTTAAAATTTTAAAATCAAAAAAAGAAAATTTAAATTTATCATAGAGAAGAAAAGCTGTTTAGAACCTACTGTGAAAATAAGATGACAACAATTGTTTCTTTAGTTGGATATTTTGCACTTCTAGATCTTCTTTTCTCGTATTGTAATACTGTATTTTTACACATACTGTTGTCTTTGTCTTACAGGTTGACCATTTATTCAGACATCGGATTAATGGCAGTGTAATGCATGCTTCTGAGTACCTGACGCAATTCCCCTCGCCAATTATTTCTGTCATCGCAAAGTTTATCTCATTTGTATCTGGCGGCTTTGCTGCTATCTTGATTATCATTGCCTTACTGGAGGAATCTTTGCTAGAGGGCCATGTAATATTTTTGAACTTTCACATTCTTTTATTTTCTTCTGTATTTCATTTTAGTTATTTGCATTTTTCTTTTTTTCCAAATTTGTAGATATTTGGTCGGAACTTGTTTTGGTATGCAGCTGTTTTTGGAACCATAACGGCCATTAGCCGGGCAGCTGTTACCGATGAGCTTCTTGTCCTTGATCCAGAAGGAGCAATGTCTATGGTGGTCCAATATACACATTATATGCCAAAGAGATGGCGTGGTAGAGAAAACACTGAAATAGCCCGGATAGAGTTTGAAACTCTATTTCAGGTAATTCCGCTTGGTACCTATTTTTGTTTTACCTGTAATCTAGGAGTTGCATGCTTGTTCAGTTGTAAAGATCTGGAAGATAAGATGTTGTAACTGCCATATAGCCACATGGGTAGTTTGTATCTGTCATTGCTTTTCCTAGTTGTCTTGAAGCCCTATCTGGATGATGCAACAGATATTTCTAGTATTTAATTTTACGACTCCCAGAAGTCTATGGATTTTCAAGTAACAAAATATCATTTCTTCTGACCAATTTGCAGCATCAAGTGCTAACAATCAAATTTCTAGGCCAGCCATGAGTTCTCTAGGCATTGTTACTTTCCGATTCGGAGATACAATTAAAATTAACATTCATTTGAGAAATGTTTTGATTCTTTTCTCTATACTTTAGACTTTTTGAATTATTTTTTTGCTCAGTGTACTTTTTTTGTGATGCAGTACACTGGAATGATGTTGCTAGAGGAGATGGCCTCAATTTTCCTCACGCCATTCTTGCTTCTATTTGTTGTCCCAAAGGTTTTTTTTTTTTTTTTTTTTGGAAACTATTTCTATTGTAATTTCTTGTACCATACATCTTAGTTTATGAACTAAAAATGCTGTGTTCATTTTGCAGCGGGTGGATGACATTTTACAGTTCATTGCGGATTTTACTGTGGATGTTGAAGGTGTTGGTCATGTCTGCAGGTAGTGTTCTTTTTCTTTTAATTTTTTTGGACCAGTTTATTACTAGCTATATCATTTGCCCATTAAACGAGATAATGTGTTTGATTATTCCCTTCTTCATTTTGCAGTTTTAGTGCCTTTGATTTCCAAAACCATGGCAACGGCAATTATGGCTCTCCACACAATGCACCTCGTGCACAGAGGAGTTCCCAAGGGAAATTGGAGAAATCATTCTTGAGGTATGATTATAGTAAGGTTAATTGAATTTGTATACTTGCTCTGTATTACAACTGCACATATCATTCTTGCTATTTTTTGCTAGGTGAATATAGTTTGGGAATTAAGAAATCACCTCAAAATATTATATTAGTATTCTCTGTGATAAAAGCAAGTTTTGAATTTCATTTTAAAATGCAATCTGATGAGACATAATATGCTATTGCTCTGTATGAAATGCCATTTATCTACAACTTACAATTATTTCTTGGTTGATTGCTTTGAATGCCTTCCTGTCCTCCTAGAGTCATTATTTCCCCCAAGTCTTTCATAATTTCTTTTTCTTTTTTTTTTTTTTAAGTTCAGTTTTGTGATTATTCTTTGTTATGGTTCTTTTTCTCCACTTTATATCATGTTGAATCTCCTTTCTACATTTTCCTCTCATATATACTTTCATTTTATCACAACTTAACATGATTTCTTTTGGCCTTTCATACCGCCAACCCCAAAGTTATGGGATATAAGGCTTAGTTTTCTGTTGTTGTTGTTGTATACTTTTCTGTTGTTGTTGTTGTATACTTTCATCTTGAATTGTTTTGTTCTGATTGCAGTTTCCAGAGTAGCTACCCTTCGTGGGAACCAGATGCTCAGGGTAAGCAGTTCCTGTCAAATATTAGAGCTTTCAGGGAGCAAAAGTTGCAAGTTCAGGGAGCGAGACATGCATATCCTCCAGGAAGAATGTGGCGAGGTAGCCCACTGAGAGCTTACGGAGATAGAACCGGCCTTTTATCTAGGGAAATGCAGCAGAATATTCCTGGCACTGGTTACAATATGGGTTCTTTATGGCTAATTGATGCTGATCAACAGAATCACCCGTATCTTCTAGATTGGTATTATACCTCTCGACCTCACCATGTGGCCAGTTATAGGAGAGACCTTGCAACGAGGCCATTGGAACCAGCTGATCAGGAGCATGGAGATTATGGGGTACCAACTAACGTAACACATAATGAAGCAAGAGATGAAGAATACTGGCCACACCGTTATGATGATCGGTCACAGTCGCATCTTGAAGCTTCAACTTCAGCTCCTTTCTTCCATGAGAGTGTACTTCAACATCATGATACAAATGAGATGGCGCACCATACACAGAGCCATTGGTGGGCTAGAAATGGTTCACATGGTGCACAGCCCCAAACAAGTTTCCTTGAGCCTCCTGATTTCAACCGCCATTCTCCAGGCCATCATTATGATAACTTCTCTGACAGAAGTGTAGAAGAGCATGATCAATTCCTTGATTGGAGGGATTCTCGGCTATCCCGCATGACTTACATGGATGATCTTGAAGCTGGAGGGGATGTAAGTCTTCATTTTGATGATATTTATAGCAGACCTCCTGAAACTCCCACCTTAAATTTGAGGTCCCTGAGCTTCGATTGATGGAAAAGCACTTTCCTCCAGATGAATGGAATGCAAATGGGTTTCCATTGCCCATTATGGGAGGAAACTCTGTATTCTTTGTTGTATATAGATTCATTATGAGGTTAGTTTCTTGAAGGCCTCAACTCAGATTTAAGAGGTAACAGACTCAAATGAGTCATTGTTAGCCTTCTGATAATGTATAAACAAACAATTACAAGCCATTGATCATTTTAAAATTTCATTCAATTCCATGTATTTCTTTGTACATATTTGTCTTGGTCAAGCATCATTAAAATAGCGTTGACAGATTTTTTTTGGCAAACTAGTTTATGTTCTTCGTAGGCTTATGTTTATGCATTATAGCGAAAGTCGTCTCAAAATTGGGACTCTCTCACTGGAGTCTAATTTTGTGCCAGGTGTCAGCATATTAATTGGTTTCTCAATTTTTTATTTTTTATTTTTTATTTAATCCCTCTAATTAACTCCAATACTCTCTTCCTCTTTTTTTTTAATTTCATCAAATACAAAAACCAAAATTTTAAAATAAAAAGTCGAGAAAAAAGGAAAACTTGATTGGGAAAAAAAACTGTTTTTTCTCATAAAAACTTTATTTTTTGCTAACCTGATGCAAACTTCTAAATTTTATTTTTTTTCTTTATTTAGGAGAGTAATTCACTTTAAATAAAAATGGAAACGAAATTAACCAAAAAATATCTTGGAGGAAAGAGAAAAAATTATTAGTGATTACATTTGGTCAATTTAAATGCTTAATTGAATGACATGTATCTCTCATTATAAGTCGGTTGAATTGAATTAATTATAAAACATAAATGATAAAATTTTCGTTTAATTAGGTTCATGAATATTATTCACTAATATTTTTATTTTTTACTTTAAATTATGTACATCAATTTAACCATTCATAAATTAATTATATGTGAATTTAACAATTTAACAATTTATAATATTAATGAACTCAATCAATAATTGATGAATGTACTTCATGTTTAATGCTTTTTAAATTTAATATTTTGAATTCAGATTCAAATATATTATTGAGTAGTATAAATAACTAAAATCAAACTCAAATTGTATGAATTTAATAATTCATAAACTTGATTATTTATGAATATGTAATATTCATAAACTTAATTAATTGTAAATAAATGTATTTAATAATTAGTATTATTTAAATTTAACAAATTTATTAAATAATATAAATATGTATGAATCAAATCCAAATAGTTATATTTTAATTTGATCTTTTGTGTTTCAATATATTATAAAAATATATATTATTGGTTTTGTACTATTAGAAATTAAGTTTTTAATTTTTAGTTTATATTTCAATAAAATTTCAATTAAATGAATTTATTGATTTGTTCATATGAGACATTATTTTATAAATATTATTTATTTATATTTAATAAAATTGTGACCGGACATTTGTCTAGTTAATAAAATAAAGTTTACTCAAAATAGGTGATGGGATTGTTTGGTGTCACAAATATGAAAATTAAAAAAAGGAAATGACTAGCATAGTTTTAATATTTCTAATCATACCCTAGATGAAACGACAACGTTTCAGTGCTGTTCCCTTTGCTTTGCATTTCCAATTCTGCATTCTCTACCTTGACGCTGTTGCCCTTGCTAATAAAAACTAAACAGAGAAAGACACTTTTAAGGGTTTTTGCAAGGGTTTAACAAAAGCTAAGAAATAAAGCCTAACGCCAAAACTGGCCAAACTCCACTCAAAACTTCTCAATTTCAGCATGAGAAAGGCTTCAGTTTCTCTTCTTTCGAACTTCTGCCGCCAAAGGTTCAGGACAATTGCCCCTGTCTCCAGAAGTTATGTTTCTGATAATTCTCCGTTATCATCGTCTTCTTCTTCTTTTTCTTCTTGTTCACCGCTTCACTCAACTGGCCGTCGCCTCCAATCCTGTGCCAAAACCCATGGCTTAGTCTTCAAAACCCATCAATTCCAAAAAAACCCATCTTGTAATCTCGATACCCTTGTGGAAAAACCAACCCAATTGTCCTCTAGGCAGAGAAAACTGAGAGAAAAATCCGATCTTGAGGAAGCTTTTGAGTCTGCTAAAACCGCTGAAGAAATGCTCAGAGCATTTAAAGATATGGAAGCTTGTTTTGATGAGAGAGAGCTGGGGTTAGCTTCATTGAAAGTTGGACTCAAACTTGACCAAGAAAGTGAAGACCCTGAAAAAGCTCTATCTTTTGCTGACAAAGCATTGAAAGCATTGGATCAAGATGGTAAACCTTCTTTACTTGTAGCCATGGCTTTACAATTGATGGGTTCTGTTAATTATGGTTTAAAAAGGTTTAATGATAGTTTAGGCTATCTTAATAGGTCTAATAGGTTGCTTGGTAGGTTAGAGGAAGAGGGTGTTGCTAGTGTTGAGGATATCAGGCCAGTGCTGCATGCGGTGCAGCTTGAGTTGGGGAATGTGAAGACTGCTATGGGTAGGAGAGAGGAGGCTCTTGAGAATCTTAAGAAGGCTTTGGAAATTAAGGAGATGACTTTGGAGAAGGATAGTAAGGAATTGGGGGTGGCATATAGGGATTTGGCTGAAGCTTATGTCTCTGTTCTAAACTTTAAGGAGGCCCTGCCTTTTGGTTTAAAGGCGTTGGAGATTCATAGGAAGGAACTGGGCCATAATTCAGTGGAGGTTGCACATGATAGGAGGATTCTTGGAGTTATTTATACCGGTATGGAGGAGCATGAGAAGGCATTGGAGCAGAATGAGTTATCACAGAAGGTTTTGAAGAATTGGGGTCTTAGCTCTGAGTTGCTCCGTGCAGAAATTGATGCTGCTAATATGCAGATCGCATTGGGGAAGTATGATGAAGCTATTAATACTTTGAAAGGTATAGTTCCACAGACAGAGAAAGATAGTGAGAATCGAGCTCTGGTGTTTATTTCGATGGGAAAGGCTCTTTGTAATCAGGAAAAATTTGCAGACTCAAAGAGGTGTTTGGAGATTGCTTGTGGAATTCTTGACAAGAAAGAGACAATTTCGCCAATTGAAGTTGCTGAGGCATACTCAGAGATATCAATGCAATATGAGACTATGAATGAGTTTGAGACTGCGATTTCATTGTTAAAGAGAACATTGGCTTTACTTGAGAAGCAACCTCAAGAGCAGCACTCAGAGGGAAGTGTTTCTGCTAGAATAGGGTGGTTACTCCTGTTGAGAGGTGAGGTGCCTCAAGCAATTCCTTACTTGGAGAGTGCAGCAGAGAGATTGAAAGAGAGCTTTGGTTCCAAGCATTTCGGGGTCGGGTATATTTACAACAATTTGGGGGCCGCATATTTGGAATTGGATAGACCTCAGTCAGCAGCACAAATGTTTGCTGTTGCAAAGGACATCATGGATGTCTCTCTTGGTCCTCATCATGCAGATTCAATTGAAGCTTGCCAGAATCTTTCTAAGGCATATAGTGCAATGGGAAGGTAAGATGTTTTCTTGGTTTTTCTTTTATTCTCTATGCATGATGCTTTTTGTAGTTCAGTATATTGGAGTTGCATCTCAAATATGCTTCTGTTAGACTAGTAATGTGGTGACTTCTTTCCTGCTATGTAACTAATTGTGTGCTTATCTGAACTCTGAAGCCTTTATCTTTGGGCAAGTTAAGATGTTTCTGGTGAACAGTCATATTTACCCTAAACATCTTGGATAAAATTGATTGTTAAATGAGAAACAACACCTTTTTATGCATTTTACTGAAAGACTAGATGCTTCCGTTTTGTTTGATACATTGTTTTCTAATGTTTAATAACGTTTTAATTAGTTTTCTATTGTTTTCTAATGGCAAATGTAAATAACTGGAAATTATTGGGAGTCATGTTAAAGTGAGGGTATCTTGGGGCAGTGCTGAAGTGAAATCTGTTCATGGCTATAGAGACAGAGAGAAATTGAATTTCAAAGGAAAACAGATTTCAAGGAGGTCTAAAGGTGAAACGTTCAAGGGTTAATAATGTAATAAAATGACAGGATATGCAATATTCCTGCACATTCATAAAGCAATTCTTAATTCTTATACCAACAAAGAAACTACCGCTCAGTTTTAGAAGAATCTAAATTTTATTGTATGCTATATGAAACTTCCATTTATGTTGAGTATTGCAGAATGATGCAAATTAGCTGTACAAGCATATTCCTTGCCTGCAAGTATACATTCTAATGGTAACACCAACTGAAATGAATCTGTTTTACAATGTATATTGGCTTTTAGGATTAAATTTGGATCTTAAAATTTATTTCTCGGATGTTGCAGCTATACCCTTGCAATCGAATTCCAGCAGCAAGTAATTGATGCCTGGGAAGGCCATGGACCAAGTGCAGAAGATGAGCTCAGAGAAGCCCAACGTACTCTTAAAGAGTTAAAGACGAAGGCCCGTGGTACATCCACTAACCAGCTACCTACAAAGGCCTTGCCTTTGCCACAAAATAGTCTTGCTTCCAGAAATTCGCAAACCAGTGTTCCTGTTAACCAGACAACCAGCTCAATACGGTAGACTTATAGTATTTTATGCTTATGCACTGTAATCACAATGTTCCCCCACTTTTTTATGTTCTTTAATTCGTATTAATACATGTTTAACTGGTCATTTAAAGCAGCTAAATAGATTCTCTTTCTTTTCCCCTTCGTTGAAAACAACTTTGGATTTGCCAATTTGTTGTGTACGGGAAAGCTTAGATAATGCTTGTGTTTCATTTTTTCCTAAGCAGCAAGTTTTCTCTTTAATCGGACATGTTTTTCATCTCTGTCAATGGGGATGTCTGCAGAAAGTATTATTTATGCGATCAAAAATTGGTCAAGTAAAGAAATTGTACTGGTGAAATAATTTTATTTTATTTTACTTTTACGGTATCGAGTTTAATGTGCACGTAAGAAGAAACACTGTAAAGTCTGATTACTGTGTGCCCCTGAATTTGAGTCTCATCACAGGTGGTGATACGTTGCTCTGTCAGCTTCAAGGAAGCTCATGGTAGTGACCGAGTTGAACAATGCGATCGTGATTTGAGCATTTAGCCACACTTCCCCGACTGGTCGCACTCTGAGTATTATTGTCTTTAGCTCAAAATAATGGCATAATTAATCGTGTAAGAAGAAAATTTTGATTAATTAAACTTGAACCAAATCATTCCTTCTGCTCAGCAGCAGCAAAATAATTACTACTACAAGATAAAAGAAGTCGGTGATCATTGCTAAAGGACCTTCATTGCTCTAACTTGTGGAGTTGAAGTTACTCATTGTTGGGGCCTTAACTTTGGCTTCCATTTAATGCCCCTCTTGCCTTTTCTTCTCCTCACTATCTCTCTAAAACTCTAAACAGAAGCGCATGGAAGCAATCATTGTCATTCATGAAGAGAAATAACTCCAAATATAATGAAATCAAATCCTATCCGCACATAGTGCCTTAAGCATGATTTTCACACCCATGCCTGCATTTTCCGTAAGCACCTTTTTTTTTTTTTCATCATATACAATATCAGTGAAAAGTCACTCTACACTCTTCTGAGCTTTCTTTTTCTGTTATACTCATTTGCCTCACACAAATTTCCAACTCCAAACAAATAAACAACCAAAATTAAATTTAAGCAATTTCTAATTATAAATCAAATTCAACAGGAAGTACCACGTTTCTGGGTCTCCGGCAGTGTCCAAATGGAAATAAAGATGTCCGAGCTCTATTACTGCACTCTTCAGTAGCATTAATCTCTCCAGGATGCCTGTTTTGTTGAACAATGGCTTGAACAGATAAGTAAAGCTGTCGGTCCACAGCAGAATCTAATGAGAAAGATCTCCTTATAGGTTGGATCGAGAACTGATCATCTTTCTGTCTAACATCAATGCATTCATCTCCCATAATTGAGAGGTGGTGGCGCTTTCTTGATTTTAAGTTCCCGGGCTTCCGCTCCAGCTTTTTTGGTGATTGACCTCTAGGCTGCGACTGCGTCAATGCTTCTCTTGAATTGTCTCTTTCTCGTTGCCTATGTGGTAGTAGAGCACCTTCATCGTCTCCTCCAACTTCTATCACTACAAAATCCTCGTCTCCACCCATCAGGCTATCAGTGTATGGCTGTGAGTCTTGAGGCGAAGAGCTAGGTGCAATGATTTGATTGATCGGATAGCGCGTAGTGCCTGAAATGCTTGTTCTGCAAAGAGGACAATTGGCGTTGCTTTGGAGCCATATATCAATGCAATCTAAGTGGAATGCATGGCTGCAGTTGGGAAGAACTCTAAGCATGTCATGCTCTTGAAACTCGTTCAGACAAACCACACAACCATAGATACTTCTCTCATCACCTTCTCTTTTGAACTGAAAAGTTGGGATTTCTCGAATGACTGATTCATCAAGCCCGCGATTCCAAATTGTAGGAGAGAAAGCAATGAACGTATCTTCCTCTTGTCTTGCTCGAAACAAAGATATCCGCCTTAGGAGATTAAATCGGTGCCAGTTAGAGCTGCAGCATTTGCTCACAAAGATATAATAACAAACTAGCAAGAAAGCTGTACCCATGATGCTTACCACAGCTATGGCAAATATAGGAAAGGCAGGGTCTGAAGTTGGCAAGGGAGGCTGATAATTAGTTGGATTTTGCTGATCTATGATGGGGGAAAGAGCTTGAAATCCGAGGTTGTAGATATGTCTGTTGTTTGGTGCCATAAGAAGCAAAATACGAGCCAAATAAAGTCACTGACCTACTTGAAAGATGCATAGAAAGCTTGTTCCTGAACTAAATGACTCATAAAAAGTGAATATCACATAAAGAATATCTTGAGAAAGAATTAAAGAGTGAATTGAGAGGGAAAGAGAAACGGGATTTGAAGGAAATTCCAAGTAAGATATTGGAAACATAGGATTGGGGCAATAAAGCTAAAGCCAAAGATTTTGATTACTAAAAAAAAGGAGTACCCAATTCAGTGCAATGCAGGGCAGGCAGGACAGGACAAGACAGGACGGGCACACATGTGCATCTATCAATGTGACATTGTGCATAGGCTGGAAGCCAAGGGTTAGAGAAATAATGATGGCAAATTTAGTTGTGTATGGTGCTGAAAAGAGAAATAAGGGTGCTTAACATTTCAGTGATGATCAGGTCACCCTTTGAGGGGAACTTTGTAGGTCCCAAGATCTCATACTGCCTTGTTTCATCTGGTCACACCGTTCACCATTTCTTCAATGCAATTTTTTTTTTTTTTTTACATTAAACTACTACAGAAATGAGATTGGTGCACCTCTTCCATCTGCCATATTAGTAGCTTAGGTATATTTGGCGATATTCCCGATGGGTCCTTATGAATATAGCCAACTTTCATTCTTTCTCAAAAGTTTGCAACCTTTCATTTATAAACTTGATGTGATCCTCAACTTACCAATAATTTTCCTGGTAACTATTAAATTCTTCAAAAATGAAAGAACCAGGTTCTATTCGCCAAAAACAAGTATTGCCTTAAGTCAAAAAAGTAATTAAAAATATTCAAGTTTTGAGATCTAAAATCAAATATTTCCCATATGCCAGCAACTCTTTCGTAAATAAATAAGAGTGGGTGTTTTTTTAATATGAGGAAACTTGCTTTATCAAAACAAATTTATAATTGAGTAAATAATCAAGTGTAATTTGATCGCAATGTTTAATTTACACAAATAACTAGTGTGATAATGTTCAAATTTGTGGATCATGATTTTCATTCTTCATCATATTTTCATGAATAACATTGAAATTTGATAAATTTTAAGTCTAGAATGTAATTTTATAGATACAAACCAATAAATTAACCATGAAATTTTCATAAATAACTTGAACAAACTAAAGTAAATAAAATCAAAGAGAAGAAAAATATGAATTATATATATCCTTCCCATCAATCAATTATTACTCATCACGAATGAATTCTTTTCTAAATGACAAGAAAAAAAGCCTTTAGAACCTTTAAGTTTTAGATTCAAGTTTTATTACTTGGGGATTATTTGATGCGATATTTTTATATTGAATTTTTTTCAAATTATATGCTAGTTTGTTTGTGCTCTATTAATTATTTAGTTAATGCAATAGTCATTCCTATAAATTTTAAGCGTTATTTTACGGTAATTGTAATTTTTGTACATGTAACTTCATAAAAACAGTAGTTCTTGCTTGATTAGTTACATAATTAAAAAATTATAGAAATTTTTATTTAATAATTTGTTAAGACACAACATCAAATAATTATTGAAATATTATATGATTTAGATTCTCATTTTTTAACCATTAATATTAGATCTGTTCATGAATCTAATATTAAATTTTCATCCAAATACGTAAATTTTTTATTTTTTTATTTTGTCTATTTAAAATTATTTGAAAATTTCTTTATAAATAATGTTATTTTCTTTGCACTGTTTCTGAAAGTGGTGAGAAAATTGGATTGAGTAGCTTTTCCTTTGCTGATTTACCATGTCATTATCTTCATTTTCGTTTTCCAGCCAATGGTCCATTCACCCATGTTGTTGTTCATCATGTAGTGGATGGCAATACGTGATTGTCGGAAATTCTATATTAACAACTCAAGTGTTTCCGTAACATTAGTTAGATTTAGCCTAAAAAACAATCCTTTTTCTATTCCGCGAAGGAAGCAAAGCTTGAAATTTTCTAATCTTTCAATACCAAAAATAAACCAGAGTCTTTCGTGTTGACCTTAGGGCTGCTACTCTTGCAATTTGAATGAAAACTACCAACATAACAGCTCATTTTGACAATTGCTTTTCAGCACTCTTTTATTTGTGTTACATCTCAATTACTATTAAACATTGATTCCAGCAAGCACTGATGTTAAATGGTACATTTGTTGTTGCAGCATAGATGACAGAGTGTTGACAGACAATTGCAGAAGAAGTGACAGTGCAGAAGAAGTGACAGTAGCAACCATTTTCTCTGGTTTTTGTCAACCAAGGGGCTCAAAATCTAGTTTAATTCTGCACGTTAGACTATTTCCAACTTTTTTTTTTCCTAACTTTTTAGTACTATCATTTTAGATTTAAACTTCATTTATTTAGTAGAAAATGCTTTTTTAAAAAATATTTATATTTTTTGAATTGAAAGAGATTTTATTTAAATAAATTAATAAAAAATTTATTATTTTCAAATAATATTAATATAATTATTAAAATATATTGAAATTATTTATTATTGAAATTGTTAACAATCAAAAATAATTATACTTTAATAATAATATTTAATACTAAAATATTATGTTAATATAAAAATACATAAAATAAACTTATTTCTTATTATTTATATTATCTATTAATATAATATTATTTATAAGTAAAATTATGTTTAAAAGTATTAATAAATAATTTTACTCTTAGACAGTTTTTTTTTAAATGTTTTCCATTTTCAAATTCGTAAGAAAATTTTCAAAAAACTAACATAATTTTTTATTGATCAATTAATTATTTTTCGTTAACCAGTCAATTTTTTATCAAATAAATACTAAAAAATATGAAAATTATTTTTTAAAAATTATTTTTCATGAAACAAACGGTACCTTACTATGTTTCCTTACTCCCCTTCTAATGAAAAATGATGTCTTAACCATGCATCATATGCAATCAACAAACAATCTTTTATCAAATATACAAAATTTTCATTATTCAAACTTTCATGATTTAGAGAAAATATTGGATGCTGCCATGGAGGACTCTAAGATGCCAATCCCCATGACTCCAAAAATATGTATTTTTTTACATAAAATATTTTGTATTTTTAGAAGAATTATACATTTCCGACCACAAATTAAATAATAATTCATACATCATCACCGTGGTATAAAGAAAGGTGGAAAAACAATTTGAACTAATTAAATTCATTTAAATCTCTCAGAAAAATAATGCCAACTTGCAAATTCAATATCATTATCGTTATCATAGCTGTATAATTAGAAATTTTGATAATATGCAGGTGCATATGGCTGATTATAAAAGTCTAGCTTGCGAAAGGCTGTTATTTGTTTATTTATTGGTCAAACTTTCTAGTAAGGATTTTATTGCCCTTTACTTCCTGTAGCTTGGCCTAAAGGCTTATACAACATTCAATAAAAACTGTATCTTCCAGTTTCAAACGTTGGTGTTGAAGTTGAGATCATGGAACTGCTTTCAAGCTGGTGTTATGATGGATCCTTACCAGAAAGTTATGTGATGCCACCTGAGAAAAGACCCGGAAATCTCATTGTTCCTTTAGGAGAATCCATTCCAGTGATTGATCTTGAGCGTCATGATCGAAACGATACAATTCAGCAAATTCTAAAAGCTGGTGAAGACTATGGATTCTTCCAGGTTCACCTATGGCATTTTTCTCTGCTCTTAATATTGGTTTCTTAAATTTTCAAGAACCGAATCATCTCTACTAATAATGGACCATACATATTTCAAAAACTGCAGGTAATCAACCACGGAGTTTCAGAGGATTTAATGGATAAAACCATGAATGTTGCAGAGGAATTCCATTCAATGCCCGGTTTGGAGAAGGAAAGGGAAAGCTCCAAGGACCCAAACGGAAGCTGCAAGCTGTACACAAGCAGCTATGTTTATCCCAGGGAGGATTTTCACTATTGGAGGGATGCAGTGACGCACCCTTGCCGTCCTTTAGAGGAATGCATTCAATTTTGGCCCGAAAAGCCAACTAGATACAGGTAAACTATCAACTCATATAAACTTGATATGATATCTGAAAAACTTTTAATTTTCAGCTTTTTGCATGAATATCCAAGCATTTTATGTGTTGCTTTGACAGTTTGACCCTTTTTCTTTCTGTTCATTTATTCAGAAAAGTGGTTGGGGAGTATTCGGTTGAATTATGGAAGTTGAGTTGTAGGATTATGGAGTTGATCTGTGAAGGATTAGGACTTAGCACTGGATATTTCAGGAACGACCTCACTCAAGTTCCAAAAATCATGATTAATCACTACCCTCCATGCCCTGAACCGAGTTTGACACTGGGATTATCTAAACATCGCGACCCTTCTATCATCACCATTCTTCTTCAAGGCCGCATACATGGTCTTCAAGTCTTCAAAGATGGCCAATGGATTGGCGTCCAACCTCTTCCTCATGCCTTTGTGGTTAATATAGGCTACCTGTTACAGGTATCCGATCAAATAATTTGTCATTGTCATTTTAGAACCATGACAAAAGAAATTATTTTTCGATTTCTCATACTTTTTTTTTTTATGGCGCGACTTCATTACTTGTTTAACATATGGTAAAATTTAGATTATCAGCAACGGGAAACTCAAAGGAGCAGAACATCGAGTCGTGACGAATTCAAGAGATGCTAGGACAACTATTTCCTTCTTCGTTTATCCTTGTGATCAGAGTCTCATAGAACCGGCAAAAGCTTTGGTCAATGCATGCAATCCTGCAATTTACAAGGCCTTCAAATTTGTTGACTTCGTTACTGCCTTCATCCTCAAGCCTGAAAATAATGGTGAAGCTGTAAAGGAGCTTATAACCGCGCCCCACACCCTTAATTGCTAGTCAACTACATTTCGTGAATATGTTTTTCTTTGTTTTCCCATTCCAACGAAGCATCTTTGTCCGAAGTCAAGTGAAGCTCATTCTAGTTCTCAGGACACTTCAAAACGTTAGACCTTAAAAGATTTTATTTTTCAGGTTTTAAATTCGAATCTTGAAATAAACAAAATGAGATTTATGAGATGGGAAAGGATTACCTCTTATTTTGTAATCCAATTTATGAGATTTATGAGCTAAAAAATTTGAAAAAGTCTTCAACCTCATAAGCATTAATGAGCAACAAAAACAAATTGTAACAAGGCTAGTGCAAACTAGCAAAGAGGTTTGCTTGGACAAATATTTCAGTAGTTTTGGGCAGTTTGATTTCATTTTCTTCTTAAATTTGATGGACCACTATATATATATATATATATGCTCTGAGGTCAACCAGTTAAAGAAATACTGTATCATATACATGGATTAGAGCTATAAAATTTGATAAATCATGCAAATGGATTTTTCCTATTTCCATGAATTAGAATAAATATAATTAAATTAATATTGAATTTAATTACCATGAAAATTTAAATAAACAAACTCAAAGTTAATCCTAAACAACAACTAAATATTTTTAAGAAAAATGCTACTTGCCTTTCTGCTTATTTATATATGACAATAATTTATTGGTCTAATTCCAACATTTACTATGAATTTGTATATCAAAGATATTGGTTGACCTCGCTTTTTTATTTTTTCACTAATTTTTTTATGTTCATTATTACAAAAGTCAATACCAATACAATAATTGAGATAAAAGAAGTAAAGCAAGCAAATTTAAAGTACGTAATTATAATAATAAATTATATTTAATAATTCATATATTTATATAATATTTATATTATATTAAATATATATAATAAAAAATATTATAGATGATAAATTTTTTTATTATTTTCGTTTCACGTTACTATGTCTTTAAGCCGAGAACAACTCATATCTGTACATTTGAAGAAAGTCGTAGAAGGGGGGTGATTGAGAAACTGGGCATGCTGGCCAGAAAGAGAAGATGGGCCAAAGACTGCCAGTCAGTCTTCTACAAAGGCCCATACACATTGCAGTAGGCCCGTAATTAACTCTAATTACCTTTAACAAAACGAAGACAGGTCGTTGGTCTGGTCGTTTGACGAGGATCATCTCAACCGTTCAAACTTGGGACCCCACCTCGTTCGTTACAGCAAGATTTCTCTGTCTCCCACCAAAAAAAAAAAGAGGAAATTTGTGACTTTCAAGTGTTTAGGTCTTTCTTTAACTCTTCCATTCCAAAACCTTCAAGCAAGTCAAAGAAACAGTAAGAGGCAAATTTGGGTTTCTTGAAACCGATCCGGCATCCAAAGGTAACTATCTAACTCTACTGGTTTGGTTGCTTCAAAAATGAATCAAGAATGAGAAGGAATTTCTGAAATCTGAATCTAATATTTTTGCTTCTTTTTGGTCTTGACTTTAACTATGCCGGTGATACTTCTTTTTATTTGATTTGATTGAGAAAAAGAAAAGCTTTTTTTCATAATCAATGCTGGACTTCCTAGTTTGGGTTTGGGGGTGATCAGAATTGGCAAGTTTTTAAATGGATTCTGTGAAGTAGTGGTTCTCTAATTACCAAAAATCGAAGAAGTCTGGATTTTGATGCTTAATTAGTCATTGGGTAATTGTTCTCGTGCTATTTTCAGGTTTTTTTTTTTACAGGTTGGAAACTTTTCTTTCTTGTTCAAACTAAAGAATATGCATGTAGCTCCTTGTATTCCTTTTGTGTATTTTGGGCCTTTGTGCATCTTTTTTTTTTTTTTTAACGCACGGTATTGTTTGCAACTTAGTCAAAAAAAATTTCCATGCCTATTCTTCTTCCTGTATTGGAATCAATACAATTCTATACCTGCTCGGTACTTGCTTTCAATAACAAATTCTCTATGCATTTGGATATTTCCCTGAGGCAACGTAACGAATTATTAATTTTGGACTTGAACAACACCCTCAGCTCTAATGCAAGGAGTTTAAACGTTAGCTTAAATTTTGCCAACTATCCTCAGAACATTATGTGACGTTTTTAATGTCTAAACTCTTCAGCCATGTTATAAAATGTTCAAAAAGCTAAAATATTATTTAATAGTCACATCATATCTGATTGATTAGATTGTCAAATTTTTCCATACATATATTATGTCATGAAATTCTTTTTCTCCTCCATTTTGACAGGTCTTACAGATTTCAAATCTGTATAAGGTTTTGATATGGAGAAAATTAGTACGAGAGTGGTCCAGATATATGGCAACTTAGTTAGTTTCTTGCGGAAATGCATTTTTTACATTCTTTCTGTTGGTCCCATACCTAATCATATCGCATTCATCATGGATGGGAATCGGAGATACGCAAGGAGGTGGAATTTGATGGAAGGAGCTGGCCATAAAGTTGGATTTTCAGCTCTCATGTCTATGCTCAGGTACTGCTATGAATTTGGTGTGAGATACGTAACAATATATGCCTTCAGCATTGAGAATTTCAAGCGAAGTCCTGAGGAAGTTCAATCTTTGATGGACTTGATGCTAGAAAAGATTGAAGAGTTACTCAAGGAAGAGAGCATTGTCAATCGTTATGGTGTTAGAGTTTATTTTTCTGGGAACCTGAAACTCTTGAGTGAACCAGTTAGGTTGGCAGCTGAGAGAGCTATGCTTGCCACTGCTAAGAATTCCAAAGCAGTGTTGTCTATTTGTGTTGCCTACACTTCCACCAATGAGATTGTTCATGCCATTCAAGAATCTTGTGAAGAAAAATGGGATGAAATTACTGTACTGAATTCAAGTGGAGCAGGTTGTGGTTTAATCAGACTTGGAAGGGATGAACAGGATGAAGGGGATCACCTTATAAAAGTTACTGATATTGAGAAGCATATGTATATGGCAGTTGCAGCTGATCCTGATATCATAATACGTACTTCTGGTGAGACACGCTTAAGCAATTTTCTTTTATGGCAGAGTGCAAACTGTTATTTGTATTCTCCTTCAGTGCTTTGGCCAGAAATTGGTTTTCGTCAATTTCTGTGGGCCATACTGAATTTTCAGCGGATTCATTTTTACTTGGACAAGAAAAAGAAGCAGTTATAAAATATTTCCGGATGATGATTTGATCTGATTATGGGAAGTCTTTTATCTTCTTTAGTAATGGTAACAGATTCCAACATAAGCTTGGACTTGTTTTTGGCGTCCTTGCTGTTATATACCTGAGTATACAATAAACCAGTTGATTACATTTGGAGGAACTCCTTACATGCTAAGATGTATGTTAGCAAGCAAAGCGCTTCTGGGTTATATATGGACAGTATACTCAATATGCTAAGGGGATGGTGATAGATGGGAGAGCAGAGAACTTTATTATAGTTTAGTTGGAGGTGTATGATCAGATCTGTAACCCATGCAAACTATCTGTTTACATCTAGAACTGATGATTGTGCTATTTCTTTCTCCCGTTTTTTCTCATTTTTTCCTGTTATTGTTAAAGATGAGATATTAATGTGCTTGGTAGGCCTAACATGGTTGGAGCTTTTATGTAAAACTGCATTGATACCTGGTTCAACTTGGAACTAATAAGGTATTGCTCTGTTACTTGAACTGTTTTTGATCTTATATTTAACAATTTCCACGAAACTCAAAGCTGCCCTTTCACTTTCATATGTTTTGCAGAAATAAGTATGCTGCTTCAAATTTACAGAAATTAGTAGAATGTAATAATCTGGCTGGATAATATCTTGGGTTGAAATTTGCCTATTAGACATTGTTTTAACATGCTGTTTTACTGCTAACTATGTTACTTTGACTCGGAGGGGAGTTTCGGATACAGTTATGAGTCTAACTGAAACGGGTATGTGTCTAACCATATGTACGGTAAGAATTTTTTAAAATTTTCCATATATTTGGAGGATCAGACCTTTATATCCGTGTCTGTCGGAAGTGTCGGATGCATGTATTTCAAGAAAAATGAAGAGTCACAACAATATAGACTACTAAAATTGGCTTTCTTGTTTTAAAAACATACAACTCAATTTCTTCCCAGCCATCGAAGTTTTCCGTTATATTGATGGCTTAAGTTACGTCATTTGCAGAACCTTCTGATGTCTCATGCAGAGCAGGTTGGTTCTCCCTATTTTTACCCTTCAGAAGATTGTTCTTCCCGCTAATATCTTAACAACCTTTTTTTTTTTTAATTTTATCCTTAAATTTTCAGTTGTGGAAGTCTTTAATCCTTTTTTGGTATCATTTCATCAAATTCTGTATGCATTATATCTCAATAAATGCAACGGAAAGGAAACTGGGCTTGTTAAAGGTGCTAGAAAAAGAGCTATGATGAGTTAGCTACTAAGACTCCCATGTCATGTCTTGTTTAGAGTTTAGATCATCCTAAATTTGGAGCTTTTGTAATTATGTTGATTAAAATCTCAGTGCAGTCGGTTATTACTATGGGTAGTTGCACGTATCATTTGGCTTTTTTTTTTTTCCGAGGAAGATATGGTTTGTACTTGCATGTGATTTCCAGGGAAATTCCAGCTCTTTTAGTACTGTAGTCGGATGATAATATTTTATTACGGTTTCAGATTCAATGTAGAGGTAGAAATCACTTTAAAATATTTCCAGTTCTTAGGGAATACTGTCTCAAAGAAAGGGGGAGAGGAGAAGTTGCTGCAAAATCTTGAGGAAACTGAACCTCAAAAATGATACCAATTATTTGTTTAGCGTCGGCCATATGGAGCCCATGTTGGCAAGGCATTATTTCTCAACCATTTGCTCTGTTTTTCTTTGCCCACCACCCCCCCCCCAACCAAGTTGCTCTATTCCAGGTTTCTTTTTGTAATTCTCAGCTGTCAATAATGTGGAAGAGCAGCCAGGTGCATTGTACTTGGAACATGGAATAGCCTTCATGGTAAAAAGATAGTATATAAAATTTATGGTGCATGCATGTTAATGATAACAATCTCCTTAGAATTCCTTGTCTTTCCCTTTCTACTAGATGTTATCAGGAGCTTTCGCCTATCAATTATCAATATTCTTTTTTATTTCCATTTCCACATTTTCAATAGAAGAAACGTTTTTCCCGCTGTTCATAATGGTCCCCCCATTCCTCTCCCTAGCAGCCCAACTTCTATTTCTGATTTTGATTTCTAGAACAGTTGTTGCTGATTGCAGTTGGTTTCTTCTGCTTCTGCTTTTCGTTATTCTGATGGTACTTTAAAATTATCAGAAATATAGTGAACAAATGCTAAGTTCTCATTCATTATCTGTATTTACTGTTGTTCGGCTTAATGCCTCATCCGATAATTTGAGGGCAAGGGCATGTGCCAATTTACATGGGAGTTTTGTCGATTTGGTCCATGAAACGAAACTGAAATATAGAGGGGATTTGGGTTAATAATTCAAAGCCCGAGATCGGGTGAATTATTGGTACGGGGCAACTCCATTACAGCCTAATACCTAGCTATTCTTAAAGGAATTAATCAAAAGGCCAAGATTACATAATTTTAAGAGCAAAAGCGAATAAAAGGAAGGACCACCATCATGATGTTTTCATTCAAATATTGTATAAGCCAGAAGTTTATGGTAGTGGATTCCAGCAAATAATACCAATGCCTAGAGTTTTTAAAGCAAATCAGAGCCTTCACCTAGCAAAAGTAGTCTCAACTTTCAACTACATCTCCACATGTGTTTCTTTCTTGAAGAGATCAAATCTCCCTAAATTCGTAGCTTTTTGCTTTCTCGTCGTGGCTGCCTTTGTATCCATTGATAAAAGGGACAAGATACCCAACTTAAAATTTGGAGGAGAAAAGTTTGACCTACTCAAGCCTAGTAGCCTAGCTACGCAGGCTTCCTTGTAGGTCCTGTCTTGTCTTGTCAGCTTTGAATCACAGTTCAAACTAGGGGAGCCATTCGGAGATGTTCTATCTTACGTTCCTGCTGGCAAATATGTCTGGCATAATCCAATTCGATCAACGATGCAGTCAAGTCAAGTACTCTTTTTCCCCATCTCGTGGGCTTTAATGGTTTCTAAGAAAACCTGAAAACTGAAACCTAAGTGTCCACGTGTTAAGCGACTGAATTCACCTTATTTTTAATTAAATTTAAATATCAATTTTAATCACATTTATTTAATATAAATTTTTTATTAATTTTTTTTTAATTACAGTTTCAATAATTTTTTTAATCAAATTATAATAATTTTATTATTATTTTTAATCTCATTAAAATTATCTTTACCTTCCATTTAAATGGAATGGTTTTTTTTTTTTTTATCAATGGCTCTTCTCCTTGCATGAGACTTTTGAAACCAAATGGAACAATTAACCAGGACGAATGTTTATTATGAGCCTCCATTCCTCTCTTCCAACTAGAATCTCTTTTCTGAATCATCTAAAGCAGTATGGACCATACTTACTTAAACATGATAATAGTATTTGTCTGCCCCATTCATTCTTTTTTTTTTAAATCCCACGAATTCAAACTAACAAAAACTTTCTTGTTTACTGCAAATTAAACTCTAATCAATCAATTACAGGATCCTTTGCCTCCAATATCTATAATCACACCATTAACTATAATTTTGGTTCTTTCTAAATCCTACTACTTTCATTTTTCTTTTGTCTTCATTACTGTTTGTTTGAGAACTTTGATTCCATTGTTACGCTTCAATTATCCTCATCGAGTGACATCAGGAATCAATGGCATAATACCATGGTGACCAAACATGCTGACGCAATCAAAATAATCTCACCTCCCTACGCGAAAGCGTGATAATTATATTTATATATCAGACGAATCAAATTCTGATGTCACCCCGGAAATAGACTTGGAGAGTAGTTGCATTAAGAAATCAATCGTCCCGAGGACCAGATCCTACCTCGTTAGATACTTAGATCTATGTTTAATCTTATTACTGTTTCCAGATTTAACTACTGAAGCCTTAACTAAGAATAATGATGTTTTGAAGCTGACGATGAATTAAGAAACGTAATGGACTGACCTCACCGCTAGCCTCACTCATGCTACGGAATTAAGAGAAAATGCCCTACGAATAAAAGATACTTTCAATAGAAATATTTGTTTTATCCTAAACATTGTTGTTATGATTCTATTGAGGAATAATTAATTGAAATTATTAGCGCGTCCCTTGTGACATCACCACTAACTTCAACCTGTTTGAATCAACAGGGAAAAAATAATGAATTGAAAAAGAACGATAAAACTAAACATTTGCACACAATTTGTTTAAATATACAGAAAAAATGAACTCATCTTTCGTCAGTGCATGAATCATCCATATTCGTTGCACTAAAATATATGTCTGTGTCTGAAAGATCTTTGGGCTTTGGCAAGTTGAAAAGTTTTGGCATTAGTTAATTGGATGGGTTATGACAATCTTCCATTTGTTTAATGGCCCAATTGTGTGCGTTTGCCACCTAGTATAAATGCCCAATTGAAGCTATTCGCTACTGCTCGTTTTCAAGCTCAAACAACGCCATGGAAGAAGACAACAAGAAAAAAGCGGGACAGGGAGAGTCCGGCGTTCGCTATAGAGGCGTTAGAAGGCGGCCTTGGGGAAAATACGCGGCTGAGATTCGGGACTCGACGAGGCAAGGAGCTCGCTTGTGGCTGGGGACTTTTGAGACAGCAGAAGAGGCAGCTCGAGCTTATGACAGAGCTGCTTTTTCAATGAGGGGTCCCTTGGCTATTCTAAACTTCCCAGATGAACATATGGTTTCACCCACGGCTGTTAATTCTCCTCCTCCTCCTCCTCCTCCTTCTTCTTCTTTTTCTTCTTGTTCATCTTCTTCATCGTCAATGGCAGCTTCTTCTTCTTCTTCTTCTTCTTCATTCGTAGAAAATGTGGAAAATAAGAAAGACCATGACAAAGAAGTTCTGGAGTTGGAGTATTTGGATGACAAATTGTTAGAGGAACTTCTTGATTTTGAGAATAATGAAACCAAGAAAGAATGAAACAATTTTTAGTATTCTCAAAAGGGGTTGCAGACTTCCTTCTTTCCAAACAGGATTAGTTGAATCTTCTTCTGCAAAACAACAATACCATTCTATTCCTGTCGTTTAGCTAGAACTTGCTTCAATCCTAAAGTACCGGTTCAATTCACAGTTGAATGCAAGCCCTGGAGATAATAAGATTTCTTTGTCAATTTCTGTACTCTTATCTTTACTTTAAAATAGTAGTTAGAGAACTACATATCAGGGCCCTATATTCATATATATATGGAGACCCCAGTTGACGTTTGCATGATTTGGCTGAGTTTTAGTCTGTGTGCTTTATTATTGTTCTTTTTGTCAAACAAAAATACGTATCAATTGCCTTATGTTGAATCGCTGATGGCCCACTTGCATTGCATCATTCATCAAATCAGGAATTTGTTGCTTAAGTTGTCCTTTCACACAAGCATACGATTTTGACCTTGACAGCCGCCACGCGCTACTCTGGGAGTTTCCATCGGGTCTCCGTTTTATGTTGAAGAATAAAGAAGACAAGACTATTTTCCCTCCCACTTTTCAATAAAAATGAAGTTTCCATTAAAGATTTTAAAAAAATGAAAAATCAGAAACGAGTAAATGAAATTTCCCTTGCTTACAGTGGAAGAACACAGAAATTATTATTTCCATGGTTAATTAACCCATGATAAGAAAGCTAAAAGTTACATTTGTTCTATAAGCGTTGCCTGTCTTCTTGCTTTTCGAGGAGATCCTCTAACAACTTGTTATCCAGGCACTCAAATTCTATAACTTCACTTCCTCCTCCTTTAGGGGGATTTCCTCTAGCAACTGAATAAGAAGATGAAGAAGCTGAAGACGGTGGAAAGGTTGGATTCTGATATTGGTACTCGTTTGGGAAGTTGAGAATAGCTGAGTGACCCCGGAAAGCGAAAGCAGCCCTGTCATACGCCCTTGCAGCCTCTTCAGCCGTCTCGAAAGTTCCTAGCCACAACCGTGCTCCATTCCTCGTTGGGTCACGTATCTCAGCAGCGAACTTGCCCCATGGCCTTCGGCGAATTCCCCTGTATCGAACCTCTCCGTTTCCCTTCCCACTGTTCCTTGTGTTCTTCCCTCCTTGAGATGCTTCCATTTGTTAGGTGTTTCAAGTGTATAAATGAATCGAAGAATTGAGACTTTTCGATTTTGAAACTAATTTGTTGGCAAGAAATGTATGGAATGTTGGGAAAAATGGAAATGGATAGCCTTTATATATGACATGGATTAGGGTCATTCAAAAGGGGTCAATTAATGGCCCCATATACGCCATGACCAAAAAGCTGGGTCATACCTGACGGTTGGAATATGTGCTTGCTATGAAACTTCCTCGGATGAGGAACAAAAGTTCGATTTGTTCCACGTATTCAAGCCGGTAACCAAAACTACATCCGAAAACCATTGTATTAATAAAGTAATTAGCAATGTTTTCTTTTTTTTTTTCTTAACGATTAGTGGGGGGATCCAAAATATGTCAGGGTGCATGCATGGTGCTATTTTCCTTTGGCGGCTCTTACTTACTCCGTTGGTTTGCAAATAATGATGCTACTCCATTGTTACAAACTATAAAATCATACCATCTAATGATTATCGTTGTTAGCCGTCAAAGTGAAATATAATGATTTACGTGTACATATATATATATATACACACACATATAAGACTTGAAAGCATTGATTTAACAAGTTCATGTTATTTTATTTTCAGATTTAAAAATTTATGTCGGAAATTTACTTACTTGAAACTTGGATCTGCGCTAAATCTGGCATTATCAATCAAAGAAAGGATAAAAAGTGAAAAAAAAAAAAAAAAACAAAAAACTGGGCCAGTTGCCTCAGGCCGAAAAAAATGAGCATGAGCCCAGTCCGTTAACCCTCCATTTGGGATCATCAAATATTTATTTATATCTATTAAAATAAAGCTTTCTATAGTAATTTAAAAAAAAAAAAAAAAAAAAAGGCGCATTGTTGAGGATTGGCCAAGCTCCAAGTACTGGACCAAGCCTCTTGACCAAAAATTTGGGTTCTAATCTGACTACATCCGTCTGGTTTTGCATTCTGAGCTAAGCTTTCCCATCGGCTTAGGGACCCAAATTCATTCAAAATGCCCTATCAAGCTTCAACAAATAAAAGGTTGAAAGTGAGCTCAAGAAAACAGGCCCAAACGATACTTGAGAACTACTATTGACAATTCCTTTTCAATCTCCTCTTTTATAACATCAAACAAAGATGTCGAAATTCAAAAGGCTCATATTTAACAAAAAGCCAAATCAAATTCGAAAATATTTATAATAATGCAAAATCTTATAACAATCACAACAATAAAATGTCTGAAATTCAAGCCCAACCAATTTGAAAGGAAAACCACAACCGACGGCTGAGACATTTCTAGGTTTCAACAAATACAAATATAGTATATGCCAAAATTTTATTCTCAGTTTTTTTTCATTTATCTTTTTGAAAAAAAAAATTGTAACAAAAAATATACAGTCAAACGGTTGATTGGATGTGTAATCAATTCAGCATTACCGAATTTATGCCTGATGATGGTAGGAAGAGAACATAAGAGCATTTTTGCCACTTCTTTGGCCTTTTTGTTTTAACGATATAAGTCGTCAATATTATTTACTTTAATATATGCAATTCACTATAAGATTTTTTTTTCTTTTTGGTAAATTTATATATTACATGGTATTTTCATTTGGGTATTTTATAAAATATTAATTTTTTTAGCTTTGAATTTCAATTATTATATGTCACAACACGTAAAAACAATAAGTATGACAATATTATTTTTACCAAAAACAAAATATATAGTTGAACAAATTATTATAAGTAGTTTGAATATTAGAATTAAGTCATTAATTAACAAAAGTAATTCAATGATAAAATTAGTGGATGTTATTTTCTATCCAATAAATTAACATTTTAAGATAAATGATATGAATAAAATGAAATTTTTACATAGAAATCAAGATATTCCCATTTAAAATTTAATAAATAAATGATATGGATAAGCTATTTTCCAGAAAAAGCATGGAAAAATTATTCTAAACATACATTCTTGAAGAGTATAGTTATAAATGAATCCCTTACTATTGAAATTAATTATGATGACGATTAATTTACCAAAGAAGAGAAAAGGCAGAATGATCTTTCCTATTTCTTTGTTTCTTTTCCCCTTTTTCTTTTTATGAAATATCATATCCTTTCATTCCATTACATTTCTTCTCCTTAATGCAAACAAAACCACAAAGGGGCAAACGCCTAATGTGTCCCTTATCTGTAGGCCAAATAAAGCTATAAAAATAACCATATCTACATAATTATGTTCTCTTTTCCGTCATTGGACAAGGAAAAGAAAGTTTCTCTCTTTTTGTCTACCTCATCATCATCATATGTTTTGATTTCAAACATAGTTCCTTTTGCTCTCTGATTTGATGTTGTTATTGCATGATACGAGGTATCTCTCTCCAACAACTTCCTAGAACAAGCACATATTTTTGCCTTTCCTTCAGGCCTTGGGGCGCAAGAAAAAGAAAATGATAGTAAAGCATTGGAAAACGTCAAGGTAATCCTCACTTTTCATTCAAAAATGATCAAATAATTATTTGTTTCCATCTACTCCTATTATTTATTGCTTAAGGAATTGATTAATAATTAATTAAATTTTATACAGTTTAATTATCTGCTCAAAGCAGTTGTGTAACGCATTTGGCTTCGTATTCCATTATGGGTGACATAGCTCTGGGACCCCGATCTAGATTCTGTTTTCCCTACCGCAATCCAATGCCCTCAAAAGTTATCATTAAAATTAAATTTCGTGAATTTCATTTTATGTTGAATTGATTTTATTATGTTTTATTGCATTGATTAATTTATTTATTTGATTATTTAGTGATGTAATATAATTTTATAAAAAAATTTAAGTCAAAACTTAAACAAAATAATGCAGCTTAATTTCTTAATCCATGCTTTTCAATTAATTATATATTTTTTTATAAAATTACAAGTACAAAAAAAAATTTTCGATTATAATAAATATTATATTCATATATAAATCAACCAAAAAATGATAAATAAATTTAATATAAAATTGAATTAAACTTACATTCAATGAAACTTAAATTTTAAATTTTAAAATATCTTCTTTATCAGTAAGTCGAAAAGTCAAAACCTCGTTAATCAATTAATTATCATAATTTTTTAAGCAGATGGTAGTCGTTTTAGACCTTTGACGAACAAGTTAAGACTTTCAAACTTCTGACGAAGTTTCTTGGGAAATTAAAAACTGCATAGTACTTCATTCAATTAATTATTTTGGCCTGTCATTTTCGCATAAATTATCAAAATAATCAAAACGTTACAAGTTCATAATCAAGTCTGGAGATTAAGAAGTGATTTTCGATAGTCTAAATATCAATAGGATATTTCATTGAAAATCTAGGTAATCCTCACTTTTCATTCCAAAATGATCAAATAATTATTCGTTTCCATCTACTCCTATTATTTATTGCTTAGTGATTGATTAATTAAATTTTATATGGTTTAATTACCTGCTCAAAGCAGTTGTGCAATGCATTTAGCGCCATATTCCTTTCCGAGTGACATAGCTCTGGAACCCCGATCTAGATTCTGTCATCCCCACCACAACCCAATGCTTTTTAAATTTCCATTAAAATTAAGTTTTATGGGTTTAGTTTAAATTTATGTTGAATTAATTTTATTATGTCTTAATTTATTGATTAGTTTATTTGTTTGATTATTCAATGATATACTATTTAATTATGATTGTAAATTGTAGTAGTAATTTTATAAAAAAATTAAGAATCAAAACTTAAACAAAATAATGTAGCTTAATTTCTTATTCCATACTTGTTTCCAATTAATTATATATATTTATGAAATTACAAATACATAAAAAATTATAATTATAATCAAATATTATATCTATATATAATAAATTACTAAATAATTATCAACAAATTAAATATATCTAGACAAATTAAACATAAAATTGAATTAAACTCACATAATGAGACTTGAATTTAGAACTTTAAAATTTTAGAACTTTCTCGTTATCACTAAATTAATATCCCATTAGTCAATTAATTATTATAATTTTTCTCATATGATATTCTGTTTAAACCTTTGACGAGGAATTAGTCAAGACTTTCAAACCTCTGACGAATTTTGTTAGGAAATTAAAAAATGCAAACCACTTCATTTTAATGGATTATTCAATTAATTATTTTGGTGTGTCACTTTAACATAAATTATCAAAATAATAAAAAAACGTTACAATTCTATAATCAAGTTTGGAGATTAACAAGTGATTTTTTATAGTCTAAATATCAATATGATATTTCATTGAAAATCTATGGACCATTCTTGCTATTTTCCTGCTTCAATTATAAAGTACTTATCTATTATGGCTCCAATGGTGTGTATTAATCTTGTTTTAACACTATGTAATAAAAATGTTTAGTACTTGATCGGTCTCAAATTAATTAGTCATGTAAAAATATAAAAAAAAATTATTAAATTTGATAATTAAATAATGAAAAGAGATTAACTTACATACAAAAATTTTATATTTTTTAACTCTTAATTTTAATAAGATAATTTTTTTTAACTTTAACATTTCGGACCTTCGGACCTTTTAATATATATATATATATATATATGTATATTTTAAAATTTTTCAAGGGGATATTATAGCAAGCATATAGCAAGGCTCTTTAAAGTTTTATATAGTGCAAGGACGAGGGGCTGTCCAATTTGTGAAAATTTAAAATCTAAAATCTTAAATGTCAAATTAAAGTTACCCAAAGTGCATAACTAAAGACAAAGTTGAAAAAAGTTGTAACATTATTAATATGTGTTGAATTATGAAGCAACATGCATGATGAACAAACTATATATCTCTCTTTTTTTCTACTTCTCTAGAAAATGGATATAGCGAAAGGATGATGATGAATAGATTCATGCACTTGCTGACCTGATTTTAGGTCAGGTGCGACGCATTGAAGTATAATTGTTTGGCCAAAAGGAATATGCCACCAACTAGCTATGAAAAATATGTGAATTAATTAGAAAAAGAAAAACCAAGGCAACAAAATAGCAACCTTGTTCAGTTCAGGCACCTGAATTTTAACCCACCAACCTGATCAACCCAAACGCCCGCAGAAATTAGAATCTTCTTCAAGGCACTGGGTTCATTTATCTATTTCGGTGTTTGAAAAGTTCAACTTTTTGAAACAAAGAAAAAAAAGAATATTTGAAGAACTGACATGATGGAATACCGAATATGTACATTTTAATGATTATAATCTCAGGCTCTCAGCATTTTAATTAAAATATTCACCCTTTTTTTAATTTACCCTGGTCTGATTACTAATTGTTTTACATGTATAAATCAAATCAGTATTATATATTAATTAGGATTAAAAATGTTAACATGGTCATGAAACGATCGTGCTCAATAGCACATAACATCGCCACGATCATCAGACAAATCATTAAATAATTACCGTCAGAATCTAGCTCGTTTAATTATACGTCTGCAAAATCTTTTTGTTTGAATGGATTGATTAGCTAAGCTCCCAGCATATCTCCTTTGTTCAACTAAGCTACGTACAGTGGTTCATGCACCTTGCCACAAAGAAATGAAAGAAAAAATTTCCGTTGGCCGGCCCCATCCCCAATTACTTAGCTATTACATCAACAACAAGTTGCCATACATATCTGCGTTCACCGCTGAATTTTGATTGGCCCATGAAACCGAAAGTGCTTAGCACTCATTTCACTACTTTGTTTCATGTAATTTCCTCTTAGTTCAGTTCCATTTGAGAGTCTGATTGCATTATTTTCACTTAATTAAAAGATATATTTTAGGATTGAATATCAAGGAAGCGTTATTAAATTGATTTTCTTAAAAGAATAAGATTAATCTCAATTAAGTTGTCTCTCTCTTTTTGTAATGGTTATTAAATTTAAGCACCATGCATTTTACTCTATTTTTAATTTGTTGACAGCAAAGCAATGAAATCACCATCTATAATCCCCCTAATTAGGAAGGCTGGCATCTTTCCATTAATATAGGGGTATTAGATTAAATTAAAAACTAACAAAAATTACTTTACAAATTTTTTAGTTAACAAGCAATTAGTCAAGCTAATCATCATAGATTACCTTTGACTAATTTATTTATACAGAAAGCGATTCCTTTAAGCTCCGATAGCTACTATAGTTGGTCCCCGGAAACGGCGATGGCGGCCCCGGACGGAAAAATAAAGGCCTATTTTAAGGCCATATGGGAGCCAGTCATGATTGAGGGCTTAATAAAAAAATATAATGTGATCTAGGAAGTGACCACATACAACGAATCCTGGAGTTGTCTGGCCTAAAATTATTGCTTTTGGATTAAGAAAAAAGTAGTCAAATCACAAATGACTGAGTCCGGGTATGGTGGGCACCACTATTCATCTTGACCTTGCGACCACCCTCTTGTCACGTGACAGGAGTTTCTCACTAAGCAGGAATTAGAGGTGAGAAAAAAAATATATTTTTTAAAAATTGATTTCAAATACCAAGGTTTGATTTAATTTGTATAAATTTTTTAAATTTGATTTAGATTAAATTTAGATATTAAGTATATGTATTAAATTTGAATAGACTTTTGGATTAAAAAGTGAAAAATAAAAAAAATTGAATAGAAATATATATTTTTATTTATTTTTATTTTTTTTTAAATTTTTATAAAATAAAATAATTATTTATACTTCTATCTATTTAAATATATTAAAAATTATATTAAATTAATATATAAAAAATTAAAAAAATAATTTTAAAAATAATAAATAGAATCGAATCAATAAAATTTAATTAAAATCATATTAAATTATATGAAAATTTAGTTCAAATTTAAATCTAATTTTAAAATTCATAATTTTATACATTATAAAAAATAAATAAAATATAATATAATTTGATTTAAATCATTATCATATTTATTAAAAACCAAACCAAAAAAGTTTTTTTTTTGTTTTGTTTTTTATAAATAGGAAGGGAAGGTTTGGATTTAAAACTATGCTCAAGAAGAAATTTGTGGCTTGTATAAAGTTATTGTTTGCTTTGATATATTTTTAATACACTTATTTATGTATTGGTTCTTTCATTTTATTTAAAAGAAAAGATTGTATGAAATAATTATTTTATATTAATATATATATTTTTAATTCATTAAAAAATTAATTATTAATTTATATTATATGTGATAATTAAATAATAAAGATTTATTTTAACATATTTATATATATATGATATGTAATAAATAATTAATTTTTTATTACTATAATTACATAATAATTAAATAAAAAAATATAAACCGACACAAAGTAACTATTTTATATAATCTTTTCTCTTTATTCAATTACTACAAAAATCTTACCATTTTTTCGAGTAAAACGAAAATGGGTTTTTATGTGTATTTATGATTTTTAAAGCCCAATCGGTATACAAGCAAGTGTGAAAATTGCTCCCAAAAGATTTTGCAAATTGTCTCTCTATATATATTTAGTCAAGAATTTTGGTACTATCATTATTTTAATGTGTGTCTAGGGGCCCATTTTGTCCCCATTAGAATCATACTTGAAGAAAATTTGAGGGGCAGAAAGAAAAGCACAAGTTGACATCTAACAATTAGCATCAAATGGTGAAATTGTTTACTTTGCAATTCTCAAAATAAGAAAAATTTTCCGAAGTATGTTCCAACACTCCTTTTTAATCAACTTTTTTTTTTCAATTTCTCTCTTTTTTAAAAGCTCCCAACACTTTTTTTACAAAAAAATTGTAATATAAAAATAAACAAAATTATTCTTGCTAAGATTTAAAATTTAAATTTATTAAATATTAGTTCTTTAAAATAATTATATAAATTAATTAAATTATATTTAATTTTTTTCTAAACATCTTTTTTATTCCAAATATTTGTAATTAATTATGAAATGATTTATTAATTGAAGGAAAATAAAGAATAGAGAGAGGTCTCAATCAACCTACACCATATAATAATCTTTTTCCCTTCTGAGAGGACTTAAAATTTTATCCCAAAGTTCTTGAAGACGTTGAATGGTAAAGCAACCTTTCAAGATAGAGGGGGCCTGAATATAGACCCAATTTGGATTAAACAGCGATGGAAAGCACGCCCCCTGTCGCTTTCGCTCTAGTAATTTCTTGCATGCTGATAGACCTTGATCCCTGACTTTTTTTCACATTAATTAATTTCTTAGATGAAGAAAACTATGACTGAAATTCATAACGTATGCAGATGCTCATGGGCACATCGTTTTCAATATTGTTGTTTTGATCGATCTTGATGTTTGTGTTGTTGACAGAAATGTGGTGGAGCATTGCCTAAGCTTTGCCCAATGGATTTAAACACCCTGATCAGGGTCCCCTTTCATTTCACATGTATTCTCGTCATTATCGACTAGATTGAATATAATATATAAACTATAATTATTATAATGTAATTAATTAATTATAAATTAATATTATATAATATTTTTTTAAAAAAATTATATAAAATTCATATTTTTAAGTAATAAATTTTTTATTATAATTGTTTACTTGCAGAATTATAATAAAGAAGATTCTAAGTAAAATCTCCCAAATTATACAATAGATTTTTTTGCAACAAGTGCCACTGAAATCATGATATTATGCAAAACAAGTAAATTGATATCAACAATTATATGATTAGTTGATATAATGTTAAACTTTTAAATTCAATTACCGTTAATTTCAAATATAATAAATAAATAAATAAATAAATGATTGTAATTTGGAATGGTTGAATTATACAGTTCTTATTAACTAATTTTTAGATGGATACACTTTGTCATTCTCACCACTAAAATTTGACTGCAAATATCAGAATATGGTTTATGTAAGATCATTTCTTGAAATTTCATTTTTTCTGCTTAAAAGAGGGCAACATCTCATTATATAAAAAGAAAAAAAATTTTAATTCGAATATAAATTTTAATATTTTTTTAAAAATTTCTTGGCATTATGCCAAGAACCAGAAGACATTTCTTGAAATTTCTATACTTCAGAAATTGGCAATTTACAAATTAGCTACATTTGCTTTGCTTGATAAGAAAATGGAAAAAAAAAAGATAAAGACGAAAAACTTTTTCCTAATATTTTTTACCAAGCAAAACTTAATCTTTATTGTGCTTGTGAAAAAGAAAGCGGATTGAATTTTGGCTGGATATGATAAATGCTTTTCAGTTGGATGTGGCAAAAAATTAGCCATAAAAATCGTTGATTTACAGCTTGATGTGACAAAGTTTTATCCATTGATATGCCATAAAACCGCCTTTGTATGTGTTGTTTATTTTACCTTTTTTGTTTTGGGAAACGATGAAACTTTAATTAAATAAATGTGAAAAAAGGGCGGTTTACATGGAAAAATGTCAAATCAAAACTCAACAATCAATTCTTGTTGATATCTATTTCAGTTAGAAGTATTTACGACTCAGATTAAATTTGATTAATTTTTTTTAAAAAAATTTTACTCAACTCGAGCAAAATAATTTTAATTTACCATTCATAAATATTAAAGTCTTAAAAAAATTATCAATATTTATATATTTTAAAAATACATTTTTTTTATCAAACAATAGTTCAGACTGATACAAGCTTAAAATCCTTGTCTAAAGTTCATCTCAAATCAAGTAGATAAGCTAATGGGTGTTGAATTCGAATTTTAATTATAATTTAAAAAGATAAAAAAAATCTTTAAAATAAATTATAATACTATATATTTGGTAGAATTTTCTGGTTGGAAAATTGTCTGACCGGAAACAATGGTATGAGAATGCAATTCAAAATTTGTTTTGTTTAAAACCCCTTTCTTGATATTTCCTCTAAAATAGAGTAATTTGATCAAAAATTCGTGTTGCTCTTGAATCAATTTGGAAATAGGACTCTCATTTCTCAAGACTTGGGTCTTGGATAAAAAAGAAAGGACTTTCATTAACAAATTACAGTCAGTTAAACGACACCGATCATTTGATGTAAATTTTCATTTATTTTTTTAGTATGGAGAGAAAAGTCGAAAGAATTTGAATTCCAAGTTTTGACAACAAACGAAAAGCAGAAGGCCGAAGTATGCTGACAAGGAAATATACGTCATATCTTATGCAATTTTTGGTCCAATCCCGCCGCCGTACGTCATTTGACTCACGTGCGTAATTCCTCTTTGGATTTTTATTTTTAAATCTTTTTTCATTATTTTAATCTGTGTTTTTTTTAATAATTTTTTGTTCAAATCTGCTCTTTAATTCTGGTATATAGAGAGGGTTTGGTACTTCAAATGTTAGACCAAAGCCTAGTTTGTTAGTTGTCACTGAGAGAACAAAGAGAACAACTTGGGCAAAATCTAAAGCGTACAGCTAGGCGAATAATCTTGCAAGAATTTCACCCAGATATGGAGGAGTCTTCTTTCTTTCAGTGCTCAATTACTCCAGATTTCTCCCCTGCATCATCGTTTGGGTCGCCAGAGCCTTTTTCTAGTTGCTGGGATGAGCTTCTTCCTTTCAACTTCAATGATTCTGAAGAAACGCTTTGGATGGATTTGTTGGCTGAAGGGCCTAAAGAATCCTCAGAGTCTAACTCCACCGATGGTGTAAAGGAGGAAGAGGTTACCTCGGACGCTAAACATGAAGAACCCAAGAAAGAAAAAAATTACAGAGGGGTCAGGAAGAGGCCATGGGGAAAATATGCAGCTGAGATTAGGGATTCAACGAGAAATGGTGTCAGGGTCTGGCTAGGAACCTTTGACAGCGCTGAAGCCGCTGCTCTAGCTTATGATCAAGCAGCATTTTCAATGAGAGGGTCATTGGCTACTCTCAATTTCCCAATAGAAGTTGTCAGGGAATCGCTTCAGGACATCAAGTATCGATGCGAAGAGGGTTGCTCCCCTGTTGTGGCTCTGAAGAAGAGACACTCCTTAAGGAAAAGATCAAAGAACAAGAAAAGCAAACAAAACGAGACGGCAAGGCAACAACAAAACTTGGTGGTATTGGAGGATTTAGGAGCTGATTTCTTGGAACAACTGCTAAGTTCATGTGAAACTGCCGCTCCCCGGTAAAAACTCTTGCCATTAGCGCTGGGGTTTTAATTAGTTTTTACCTCCGAATTTTTTTATTCCATTTCATTTTTGTTTTTTTTCTTGATCTCATTGAATCTTGTAACTGTCCGACTTTTCTTGGGGTGTTGATTTGAGGTCTGTTAAATCTTGTTCCATACTTCATCTTATCCGATCTTGGTTTCTTGTATAGTTGAAACTTGAAAATGATAGGAAAGTAAAAAATTTCACCTTTTATGTTGTCTTGCCTCAATTATTGCATTCTAAACTATATGTAAATGGGGGCAAGATTTTAAGTGCTTTCCCATTTATGGCCGACTTTATATTGTTTACGAAAACCCAAAAGAATTCTAGTTGGGGATTCAGATAAAACAACAAAAAGACCATTGAGTCATATTATGTGGATTAGAAAGCTTGAATAAGCTACTGGATTTCGTTGAAATCTAACTTTGACATTCGGATTTTACTATATTTAAGTAAATAACGGTTAAAATATGCTAATTATATTTTAAATTGTGAAATCCAGTGTCAGTGTGACATTATTCCACTTATCGTCTAGTTTATACAACCCATTAACTAGGTATATATTAAAATTAAAAAAAGATGAATTTAAAATTTAATTCAATCAATTTATATAATTATTTAAAAAAAATATTTAAATAAATTTAAAGTTTAAATTTTAACATTTATTATCTTTCTTCTAAAGAGAAATCCTTTCACAGATTTAAAAGGAAAGTGTTCGTTCAAAATATGGAAAAGCAATTTTCAAAACAAAGGATGAAAAAGGAAAAGAAAGAAAAGCACAATAGGCATTATTTCCATTGATGTCTACTGTTTTAGATAGACACAACACAACAGAACTACTTGTCAATGGAATTTATTTCTATATAATGAAAGATATCGACAAACAATTTGATACAGATGCCGCAACATTATATAAAATAATGGTTGCTTTAATCTTCCACTTTCAATTTATTTGTTTCTAAGAAACCAAAAAATATTGAGACTATGATAAAGAAAATTATTATTAAATGTAAAGGAAGAATCTAAGCATCTTTTTTTTCTTTCTTTTCTATCCCCGAAACCCTCATCCCCCATTAGTATGTACTATTTGTTTATTTCTGATCAGATAAAGACAAAATTCATTTAAGAGAATTCAGATGTTCAGTTTAGAAAGAAAACGACCACGACATATTAGCTGTCGTCATTATAATATGAGGCATGTGTTTCTCTTCCTCATTAAAATAAATTGTGAGCAAATTAGTGTTTTTACCCTTCAAATAGATTTTGATTTAATGATAAAAAAATTTTAAAATTTTGAAATCTCAAATTTAAATTTTATCATGTGAATTTGATTTAATTTTTATTAAATATAATCAGTTGTGTTAAAGTATTGATTAATTAATTAATTAATTTAATAACTTTTTATATAATTATAATATTTTTAATTTAAAAAATAGATTTAAAACTTTTTTAATCCAAATTTACCTTGGCATGCAAACTAAATTCAAGCGAGATATGTTGTGGAGTCAAATTTAGGAGTTAACTGATAAAATCTTCACGAGCTTAAAAATGTTCTTTCCCATAATGTACAATGTTAAAATTTTGCAATTATGGATACATATTTTACTTTTTATAACTTTTTTTTTTTTTATAATTTGTTTTAGACATACGTTGGCGTTACTCTTGAAAGTAATTTTTATATTCAAAAGCAATTTTTACTAAATCTCAATATTTTTTAATCAAAAAATAAATTCAATTTCAATGCTAAATAATATAAATTATTTTTTAATTTAAAATTTTAATTTTACAATCCAAATAAAAAAACTACTCAACATGTACTTTTATAATAATAAATAATTTTAAAAAATTTATTATATTATCTTATATTTTTAATATTTTAATATTTTAATATTTTATGTATATTTTTTGAACATATCAATTACGTAAACTATTTTTTTAAATCAACACTAAATACTTAAAATTTTTAACTTCACTTCTTAAATGCACTTTATTTTAATTCAAAAAATTTTCTAACAGCCACACTAGCGCCAAACAAGAATTTCTCACGTACGTTTTGAAATGTGAAGAGATAGAGACAAAAAAGGGGTCATTGAATCCAGCCTAACCTGCCTAACCTAGGAGTCTACAAGATATTGTTAGCTGTAATTCTAAGCTTGTTTTGTCTTTCGATGAAACCAATAACGCTAAAAATGTCTGTTTTGTATAGATGATATAGGACAAGTAATTGAGGCCAACTCACAAACCTTACTTGTAGTGGACGAATCTTGGATTGACCGAACGGCTGTCAAAACTCAAGTCTAATCAGATAAAGAATTTTTTCTTTTTCTTTTTTTTCCCTTCTATACCGTTCAAGGTCCAAGTTAACGCGCATGTTTCCTGAATAGTGTTCGATCAAACGAGGATAAAAAAAAAAGAAAAGAAAAGAAAAAAACCGGAACTCATGATTTAAAATGAATTATATAAGTATCAAATAGTACGTAGAAAAGCTCCTGATCTTCCCAAATAAAAATTAGTAGATTAGCAGCCTAATATTATAAGCTAGTTAGTATCTTTTTGATGAAAAAGATTTTACAATTTTATTTACAAAATCACGATTCATAAATATAACTTCAAGTGTACACATATATTCTGAGTAGAAGTAGAGATGATAAACTCATTCCTAATCCATAAATTTTGATATGATTTGATTATTTAAGATAAAATTTTTTTAATTGAATTTTAGATTGAGTAATAAAAAAATTTAAGGTTGAATTTTAAGTAATTTTATCTTGATATATTTATAAAAAAATATTTGTAATTATTTATATAATTTTATATTAATATTAAAAATAATATATTATATTTTAAAAATAATATTTTATTAATTTTAAATCAAATCAAATATAATTTTATATAATATCAAATCAAATTTTAATAAAAAATAACAAAAAAATCATATTAAATCAAATTCAAATATTATTAATATAAAATTAAATTAAATTTAAAACGAATAAAAATTTATCTTAATCCTACCTATTACTATCCTTAAATAGAATAACTAGCAGCGTTCCCAACAATTTTTAAAACTTTAATCGTAATTCAAGTCGAATTTTTACGAGCTTTATCACCCAATAGAGCTTATTTCGCGTGGAGAGAGAATCGTCGGACCAAAAGCAGTGCCTGACTAGAGCTTAGGGCCATGGCTCCAAAAAATTTTTAAAAATCTTTTATACGTATATTCTTAATAATTTTAAAATTACTTTACAAAAATCTTAGCTAGCCCCCTCAAATTTAAATTTAGTGTGTATATATATATTATTTTATATATTTATTAATATATAACAATAAAAATTATTTATATTTAAACATTACAATTTTTAAACTTATTTACTTATTAATAAATAATTTTACATTTTAAATCAATAACTTTGTCACAATTATATTTTCATAAATATGTATATTTAAGTTTAACGCGTGCACATATATATATATATATAAGAATTATAATAAATAAAATTAATTTAACAAATATTCAAATGTGATTTTTTAATCAAAATTTTTATCTTATTATATTTTACATACTTTTTTTATTAAATTGTTATATGCCAAAATTATTAACATAATTTTATATTTATAAAGATGTTGCTAGTAATTTATAATATAAAGAGAAATCATAACACCAATTGTTTAATATATTTACATACTTATAATTATAAATTTAATTATTAAATGTTACATATAAAATTTTTTTCTTTTTTATTATTAACAAATTTTATATATTAAAAAATTATTATCATAAAATATTACTTCGATTCTTCAAAATTAAAAATCAAAGACCCGTTACTGTATCGAAAAGTGTTGTATCTCTTTGTGTGGATTAATAAATTAAACAACTTGTCGTTTCCATTTTCACCTTATCCTGGCTTTTGTTTTTTGTTTAATTTTCTATATTGATTGTGCATAAATCAGTAAACAATTTTGCAGTGCTGCTGCCAGATAATATATAATATCCAACGAATAAAGAACCAACTACCATATATCATACAAGGAAAGGAAGAATCTTTTGCCCTTTATTTTTCTTTCCCATTTAGTAACAGACAAGTACTGTACGAATTTCAAAGAACAATTTGTATGAGCAAAACTACTGCATCAGAAGCAACACCCAAGATTACCCCTCTATTAACGATCGTCTAATGATCAAGGACTCTATTGGATTTTCCCTAGAATTCAGTTTCTTTCGAGCTAACTACGTCATGCTGTGTAATTGGATAGCATTCGTGGTACAATTACTTCTATTACTCTC
The DNA here is from genome assembly GCF_002303985.1 of Durio zibethinus. The sequence goes on from NW_019167893.1 coordinate 7,293,718, forward strand.
TATTTTATGATTGGAGGAGTTGGAATTTAGTGAATAATTGTATCTTCAGCCAGTTAATTGTTTTATTATAAAAAAAAAATCTCATAGTCACTTTATATTTGTGTCTAAAAATATATTTTTGTAATGAATTTTAATTTTATCATTATATTATTTAATTAATTTATTTTTTATTAATATTTTTAATTTTATCAAAATCAATTTCAAAATAAAATAGAAGAGCATTATGAATATTTGGAAATCTTTTTCTTAAAATTTCAACATTAAATGCGCAACAACCAAAGATATATTTTTATTTCCTAAGAATTTCCTTATTCTTACTTTATCAAACTATTTACTTTTATGTTATGCACTCTATTTCCGTAGCATATATATAATAGTTTCTAACCATTATACTAGCCGCATATAATTTTTATAAGTTACGGAACATTAATATATGAATTATTATTTTATATATCATTGATCAAAATTTTAAACTTCATAAATGAAGTTAGAATATTAATACAAAATTTTATTTATTATATTAATTTATTAATTATTCATGTGACAACCTTCTAACTTTATCAATTACACCCACATTTTTTAAAAAAAAAGTTTTAAATTTGAATTTCCCAACTCCTTATATACTATCTATAATATTGAACGAATGTTTATCTCAAAGCGCGAAGCATCTTGGTTTTTTTCTCTAACACAAATTATTGTAAAATCTCATATTATTTTTTTTCTTAAATTGTTGATTGGCTTGGCTTAGGCTTTTTTTTTTTTTTTCAAATTTACAATTACAAATTCTAATAATAATTAAGCATTACATTAATATATATCAAATCGTAAAATAATAACTAAATAAACTAAAACATACTAAATAAATTAATATAAAATTGAATTAAACCCACGTATAATAGAACTTAAATCTAATACCTATGGGTTCCAAAGCTTTCTCGTTATCATTAAGCCAATGCCTTATTGGTATGTTGGCTTGGCTTAGTTAATGAAGAGAATGAGTGTGGTCTTGATTTAGTGACAAAAAGAAAATATTGAAATTTTAAGTTCTTAGTTTTAAGTTTCATAAAAAATCAGTGTGATCTAATTTTATATTAAATTTGTTGAATTATATGTTCATTTATTGATTAATTTATTTATTATAATTACAACTTGGTAAAATAATATTAATAAGATGGTGCACATGCACAAGCAACTTGGATTATAATAATGCTAAATTAATAAAAAAAAACTCTACAATTTACCATTTTATTTAAATAAATATTTATATTTTTATTACATCTAATAAACTTTTAACTTTCATTTTACACTCAAATAAACTCTTAAAATTTAATTTATATCTAAATAAGATTTTAACTTTTAATTTATATAGAAATAAATTTTTAATTTGTATTAAATAAATCTTTAATATATATTAATATTTTGTTTAAAATAAAATTTTATTTAAATACAATAAAAAAATAAAAATTTATCCGATAAAAATTTGTCAAATCAATACATATTCAGCTAAAAACTAAAGCAACTTAATTATAAAGCGATCGCATAAAAAACTTCAGCTTATTATCCATCGAAAACATGGATTCTTCCTTCTTTCAAAGCCAAAATTCAGACTCCTTGCTAGAATTTCCACAAGGTTTGCTTGAGTCTTTCTCATCCAATATTAATCATGAGCCTTTCCTCGACCAAGATTTCCTCTCATTTGACATAATAGACTCCCAAGATCAGTTGTCTCCTCAAGATACTTCACTTTCTCATCATAGGTCAAGAGAATCATCAGGCTCTTCCAGTTGTGGGTTAATTGATGAAGAAACACATGTAGTAGTTTCCACTTCCAGTGCCAACAAACAAGAAGAAGAACAGCAATCCAAGAAGGAAAAATCATACAGAGGGGTAAGGAAGCGACCGTGGGGAAAATACGCGGCGGAGATAAGGGATTCGACAAGGCATGGCATTCGGGTTTGGCTTGGAACGTTTGACAGCGCCGAGGCAGCTGCTTTAGCTTATGATCAAGCAGCCTTATCGACACAAGGGCCCAGAGCTGTGCTCAATTTTCCCATTGAAAGAGTCCGGGAATCGCTTCGAAACATGAATTACTACTGCCAGGATGGTTCCTCACCAGCCGTAGAACTAAAAGAGAGGAATTATTTACAAAGAAAAATGACCACCAGGACAAACAAAAAGAAGCAGTCATCACAAGCAAAGAATAATGTGGTGGTGTTAGAAGATTTAGGATCCCATTACTTAGAGAAACTTTTGAGCTCATCAGAAAGTACCAGCTCTCGGTAAAAACAAAATTAGCTTATCATTTTGCAACTATGTCTGGTATCATAGACGCCTGTCTTGCCACCATTTTTTTTTTCTCTTCTTTTCTCCTTAATTCTTATCCAATAATTGCCAAGGTAGTTGTAATTGCCTTTTTTTCCATATTGTCCTGGGTTATTTAGCCAATCTTGATTTGGACTGTAATTGGAAATGAAAAAGTGTCACACTTGGACATGGAGTTAGAATTATTTACTATATATTTTCTTATTGGATAAGGAATTATAAGTAATGTTGTGGTATATATTAACTATCATAATTCAAGCCTTAATTAGTTCTGGATTTGGGACTTTGGTCATATTTCAGAATTTATACTCATTAATAAAACACAGCCCACAACTCAAAGTTCAAACGTGGCACCTCAGAACTGTCAAGATTGCCGGTAGTCAAGGTAGTCAGGCTCACCTTATCGTTTTCTAAAATATCAACCTCTTGTTAAGTGCAGAAAAAGGAGAAAAAACAAAGATGAGGATCACTGCTGACAAGTCAAGTGTTAATGCTACCACCATATGCATATATTCAAACATGGACATTTTTCGATGAATGACGATGATTTCGGCTTTCAATTTTTGTTGTATTCCTTTCGTTTTCAATAAAATTTTCTCCCTTTGTTGATCCGCACAATCATCAAATCTCAAGGGGATGGCGTAATGGAGAGCACTTTCAACGTGTCAGAAAAGCAGAAACGGTTGAGAGGCAAAACAAAAAATGGAAGAGTTTCGTTTGACTATGAATAATAATACACGTAAATAATTCCAAATCCCACCCTCCAATATTCTAATTTGATTACGATACCCATAGTTTCCAAACAGATTTATTGATCACGACCGTTTTGTATTTAACTATTGTTTATGAATTGTTTTTTTTTTTTGTTGAATTTAATTTAAACCTTATCACTAAAACTAAAATTCAAACATTCTACGAACATAAAATACGGTTGTTGGCTAAATTTATATGGTTGTTGAATGATTGAAACCACTTTTCAGCTGGTTTTTTTTTGGATAAATGAGTTAATTTTTTTATAAAAGTGAGCAATAAGTTGTTCTATAAATAATCAATTACAAAGAACTAATAAAAAAAAAACAATTAATCAAATACTATGCTTATCAAGATCGGTTCAAACGGAAAAACTGATTGACTGTATTGACAGTAAATTGTGTAGCTTGAGAAACATTTCAATTTATGGAATTTGAAGGAAAAGAAAATGGAAGAAAAGCGAAGGAATATCTGCATCTCTGTTAATCGTAGCAAGACACTTCGCTTGTGAATAAAAAATGTCTCTGTATCAGTTACCATCACTGATTCATTTCTTCCCTTGTGCCTTTGTGTGCTTGACTAAGTTGCATATTGAGCAGTAATTTTTATATATTCCAGCTGGGGGCTTTCTAAATTAAATTATGATATCCGAAAAGAAATCAGAGGTGGAGGTTGTGTATGCAAATTGAGAAGCTAGTCTGGAAATGAACACGTCGTCTCTCGTTACTGTAATAGTACAGAGAATGGAGATAGCTAAAACCTGTGAATCTGAATTTTTCTCCTTCTCAATACTGTGGATTTTGATTGAAATCACATTAAGTATAGTTTTTTTTTAATTTTTTATGTGGAACTATATGTATAGACTTTGATTGGAATGAAATTTTGCTACAAAGACTTATTCAATAGTATAACATTTGTGAATGAATGATAATTGTAAGGTTTGAACTCAGTCAACATTCCATCCTTGTTTCTTATTACAATCTCAATACGAGCTTTCTTATTTTTATCACAGAAAGCCCCAATCACAGTTCATTTTTGCCCAACCCTCCTCAGGCTTTTTCCAGGAGACAACTTGGTTTTTACACATTGAACTCCTACTTGTTTTCTAGCTCAATACACTAAAGCTTCTCTTTCACTGCTCCATATTTATCATCTGAAATGTCTGTACATGCAGGGTCTCTTGTTCTGCATCATAGCTGCAAATTTTTCCTTCCAAATAATCCAGCATGCATGCATAAACAACAGTTACCAACATAGTACACTGACCAGTAGCAACTGCATTTTTACATAGCCATAGGAATTGAAAATGAAAATAGTCTTGTTTCCAACATAGGACTAACCGAGAATTGGGATTAACCTGAACTAGAGCAGCACTGAGTGTCGTTGTCCCTGCCAGGAGTCGCATCAAGAATCAAATTAAAGAAGCCATTCATGTAGAATTCATCTCTGTCATCATCCATGAAGGAGTATTATTTACCCAACAAAAATAAAACCCAAATGCAATAACAATCTGCCATGAATTTCATGAAGACGACATTTTGGCACTTTCTATATTAACCTTTCATGATATTTCTTCTTTTTTCGTCAATATACTCTTAGCTAAAAGTCCAATGGTTTCTCAGCCCATGTAAATTTCATGTTTGACCCAAAGTCAAAGTGGACTGCCTTGAAAATCCAGGCCTTCACTCTAACTATACGGAAGTCTATATGGTCCATTTACAATCTGGCTTGTTTTATCCACACCCGGAAACTTTTTCCTTTTGGGTGTAGTTATAAGAGAAATTGGATCATTTAAGAAGACGAAAAAACTCTTATTTGTCAAAGGCAATCAGCAACAATGTTAGACATTGATTTCAAATTAATTGCGGTTATGCACCTATGTCTGCTCAGTTCTCAACAGCAATCAAATTGGCGTGGTTAAGTGCTCAATTAAAAATTTAACATTTGTGTTTTCTCTCAATTAAGGATTTCGATTTTAATTTAGTTTAATGTAAGATATAATCTTTTTGAATTTGTTCAAATAAAGATTAATTTATGGCTGTGACTTAAAACACATCAAACACATCGTTGAGTCTACTTTCTATTAATATTTGCGGTTAAAATCATTAACTCTAATGAAAAAATAACAATTGAGCACAATAGCAATTGATAATCAATATGGAGGTAGGGAGCAAAATCTAGCACAACAATTAATCTCAAATAATCAAGTAAGGGAGGTCGCATAATAGCAATTCACAATCAAAGGCCATTGAAAAGTAAGAAATTTGGCAAAGTTTTTGAATCTTTGAAGTGGCAAAAAAATGCACAGTAAAACAATTATTTTGAAAAAAATGCATCATTACTCATAATAGTTTTAGAATCCCATTATCATATAATATTTCTTTTTTCCTCATTTTTATTATTATTCCTCTCACTTTTTTTTAATAAATTAGTAAATTTTTACTTTTTTTATTTTATAACAAGAAAATTTTTTTTTTATTATATTAAAATTTTTTTATAAATACTCCAATACACTATTAGTATTAAAAAAATTTTTCTCACTTAGAGATTTCATAGGTATCACTACTCGGGTACCTATGAATCTCATCGTTGGATAAAAATTTCATTTTCTTACATTTTTATTTAATTTATACTATTATTAGAAAGTTTATTTTTATTATTTTTATTATTTTAGTTTATTTTAAAATTAAAAAAATTATTAAAAAAATTTAACTACATATTTCATCATTTAATCTAATAAATATAAATATTTTAATATGCATAAATATTAATAAAATGATATATTAAAAATTCAAAAATTCAAAAAAAATTTTTTAACTGAACCAGATAGGTCAATGGTTCGGTCAATACGGGTCCAGTCAGTTCGACAGTTTAGTATCGATTTGGTTCAGTCTCGACCAGTTCAGTTGGACCGATTAATGGTCAAAGGGTGAGTCAGGTCATCGGGTCGGTTGTATGAACCCCAAGTTGGGTTGACAGGTTGGTGGGTTGACGAGCGGATCCTGAACTTAAAACAACGTCGTTTTGGTGTTTAAATGAAACGACATCGTTTTAGTGTTAGAGTCCTATATAAAAGTTAAAAAAAAAAAAATAGCATTTCTTCCCTTTTCCCTAAAAAAAAACTCTCTCCCATTTTCTTCAGACAAGTTAGGGGTCGATGGCCGTTCGTCATGACAACGGCCATGGTCCTTGCCTGCGACGAGCTCCGACCGCCATCGTTGGTCTTGAAAAATTTTAAAAAACACCAAAATACTCTCATCGACTTTCTGAACTCAAATCTAGGCTCTGTTTTATCAAAATGAGACCCGAATGACCTAGATATGTTCTTGAACTTTTAGCCAAAACCCTTTTTCTCTTTTTTTTTTATTTTGACTTTTTTTTGTTGCAACTAATGTTGATTGATTTTTTTTTTTGTGTTTTTGGCGCTGGGTTACCCATTCCAGGGGACTGTATTTTTTTATTTTGGTGTTTTGATTCTTTTTTTTTTTTAACTTGGTAGTGCCTTTTTTATTTTTAGATCTCTCTTTCTTTTTTTGCCAGTTTCTTCCGTTAGTGTTTTTGTAGCTATATTTATAGAGCAAAAGGAAGATTAAAATCTCAAAAAATCTGAGATTTTGATAACATACTAAGATTTTGATCGCCTACGATTAGGGTGACCATCAACTGTCAGAACAGCTGTCGGTGGCTATCAGAGCCATTGGCAGCTATAGGCGGCTGTCAGAGCTGCTGGCAATGCGATTGCTAGCGACTGATAGAAAAGCTGCTAGAAGAAAGAAAAGAAAAGAAAAAGAAAAAAAGAAAGAAAAAAAATTAATTAATTAATAAAATGATGTTTACAATTATCATTCTCATTGTATGCATATTTTTACAAAAAATAAATCCAAGCCTTTAAAAATAGGATTTGAAGGTATTCTAAGAAGTAATGCTTAAGAAATCTCTATGTGAGAAATAATTCTTCTAATATTACTAATATACTAGAATATTTTAAGAATTATTTCAATAAAATGGTTTTAATTTATTTATTTTTAAAAAAAAAGAATAACGATAATAATAATAATAATAAAAAAAACTAAAATTTCAATAAAACAAAAAAAGTAAAGAAAATTATTTTTCAAATATCAAAACTAAAGCTATTTTTGTCAAAATCACCGGATAATATGTATTTAATTAATATCATTTTAAACGAGTGTTGTGAGAGTGCTAATTATTTTTTATGCGTAACTTACTCCTAGACCAACCTGTTTTCCAAATCCTAAAAGTATTTTTTAATAAATTTAATTTAATTTTAAAATTTTATTAGAATGATATGTTTGAATAGATAATCAATCACATTTAATATAAAAAATTATGAACGACTTCATTTTTTATTTTCTTATTTCGTTTCTAAATTGGTCGAACAACTCCAAAAAATGCTTAAAGATATAAATGAAAAAATCTAAGGCAGATGGAGGTCTTTATCGAGGAGCAAGTCTTTCCTTTCATTGATGATTCATTATCCACACAAGAAAAAAGGATAGATTCTTATCTTCAAAAACCAAAAGTTCCCTTATTGGAAGCGAAACAACACACTCATTTCTTCCATGGGTGAATGATTTGGTACAGTACATCATTATACAATCATGGGGACTGCACATTCAAGGGAAAAACACAAAATTGGTTATCACGATATTGTTGGACATGTTCTTTTCCAAAGAAAAGAACCCTTCCATTCAACATGACTAACGTCTATTGTAATTTGTAAAGAGGATGAATAATTTGAATTGTTAAAATGCTCTCCTTTATCCAATTATCTCTCTAAAAAGTTAAGAATTATTTTTTATTATTTTATCTAAAAGAGAATAATAATGCACTTTCAACTAAATTTATAATTCAAATTTAATATTTTAAATTAAATATAAAATAAATAAAAATGAATTAAAAAGCAATATTGACTTGAACAAATATTAATCGGTTTAGAATGCATTATTTATTTTTTGATAAATTAATATTTTGCGTTTTGATTTATGGTTTACCAAGGTTTTTAGCTGCTAGTAATCATTTAGCAAGCTTAATCACAAGAATCATCACTGTTAAAACTCGGTGCGTTTTAATATGTCTTATCAAATGACAACATAAGCCAACCTATACAGAAGCACAGACAAAGAACAATAGAGCAAAATCCATTGTACCATTTCATATTTTCCCAAGTGCTTCTTCCTCATGGAATTTTCTGGGAAACCCAACCAGGCCATTTCCAAGTGCTTCTTTGTCCTTCTGGCTGGCTGTCCAAAATGGAAATTAGAAAAGGTGAAGCAGATAGTGAGGTACTACAGTTATGGTCCTTAAATGACTTAGTTGCATTGCTTTTTCATCATGTTCCCCACTAACCTTTAGGACAACGCATGAAATACAACAACAGTAGTCAATTCCAAAGAAACAAATCAAACGCAGATTTTTTTTAAAGATAAAACTTGTGGGGAAAGGAAAAAAAAAAAAAAACTTTTCATTGTTGGGTTATTGATTTCAAGATGAAGAAATGAACGATAAGAAATATCAAGGAAGTTCTCTTTAAACCATGGCCCTCAACAATGACTCTGAAACCCAATGAGACCAAAGTTTTTAATTTCAATGCACATGGCCGCAAAGCCAACAGCATTTAGTGGGGGTGGGGGAAAGTTGCTCAAGTTTTTGCAGTTTATTGGTTCTTTGAAATTTAAAATTAGGCCACCTTTCATGGCACTAATGCTCAACCTATTGATTTATTTTTCTCCCTACTTTTCTCTATTTTAAAACATCGTCTCCTCCCTCTCTCCCGAAAAACTATTCTTTCCATACAACTTAAAAATTTGAAGTTATTGGTGTTACATTTTTTTAGGCTTAAATTAACAAATTAAAATTGCTAATGATGACATTTTAATTAATGGCGACCGTTGGTTGGCATTGTGCTGGGATTTCAACGCTAAACAACCAGTTTTCTGCCTCACATTGAGAACTAATTCATGGTATTAATTTGTTTATTATCATGAACAAGACATTGTACCGCTTGTTTTCATACAATGATGATTAATTTTTTTTTTTTTATTTATCATTTGGTTTTGATTGGCTATATATATTGTTGATCGTATTTTAAAATTACAGCCAGTTTGATACTATGCTTCCAAATTTTCAATGACAGCACCTGTTTTCATATTGTAGATTGAGATTTTAAATTTGAACTCTTAGTTCAAATAATTTTTTTTATGGGATTAGATCAAATATAATGAGATGGGAAAATGTTATACCCCATTATAGCCTTCAAATTGATTGAAAAAATTTATTGCCAGCTAGCGAATTCTTCAAATTAATATATACATACATGTATATATATATATATATATTATAGCCTTCAAATTGATTAAAAAAAATTATTGCCAGCTAGCGAATTCTTCAAATTAATATACATACATACATATATATGTATATATATCAATAATTTGTCGTATAAGGAATTAAAAAGAGTTTGGGCGGCATGGAAATTAATGATGCATGATGTAGATTAGTTTGAGGGGTAGGAGAACATGTGCAGATTTTGGCAGATCAGTTAAGAATTTGGATAATCTTAATGAAGTACTGATCATAAAATCACCGCCTGTTCTGCCTTCATTTCATAGTTTTTCATTCATATGCTCTTCTCTACAGCATCTGCCTTAATTAATTACATAAAACACAATTTTTTTCTGCTGTGAATATATATATATATATATAGTTATTGTTAGGTTAAAATGTCTCAATTCAATTAAATCAGTAGAAGCATAATTAATCAGTCAATTAATCACATAAAAAATAATAATTTAATATATTTCAATTCAATCGATTTACGTTCATGAATGAAAAATAAAATTCATTAATTGTTGATAATTACAAACATACAAATTATATCAGCTTCATTCAATAATTAATACTCATAGATCATTTCAATCTCTTTTAGTTTTACGAAGTTTTTCAACTCAAACAAATACATATCCTTGTGAACCATGCATCATATCTATATAGACCCTCTCAATCTCTTATAGTTCACTTAAATGCATCATATCTATGTAAATTTTTTCAATCTCTTTTAATCCACTCAAACATACATATCCATAAGAACGTTAAATCTTCAGTAATCTTATAAAATGTCTATCCCATAAAATTTTATAACTCTCTTACATATTTTTTCAAATCTAATTATAAAGAAGGATACTAACTTACCTATAAAAAATTTATTTTCTTTTAAAAATTTTTTTTTACAAATTAAACTTACCAATTAAAATTTTTTTCTTTTAAAATTCTTCTTCTATAAATTTTTTTATTCATCAAATAATATTTAACTAATTTTAAATAAATCTTTAATGTAATTTATTTTCAATAATTATAACCAAATATTAAGTTACAAAGCAGCAGCTCCGTGGCTTGTGACTTCACCCAGTCAAATGGGGCGCGTGGAAATTACAAAATTAGTATCACATTTCAATAACCATTTTCTCAAATAAAACAAATGACTAAGTTCAAAAAAAAAAAAAAAAAACTCTTCCGTCGTCACCATCCCAATCATAACAAATAAGACGTCAATTGGGAAACAGCAGGCTGGAGACTAGATTTTAAATAAACCCAAATTACGAGTCAAAAATTGTGTATAAAAGAATATTTCAAGGTCAGTACAAATCATAATATCACCTATGTAGATATATATTTTTTTATTTAGACAACTTTTACTGTTCCTTTGTTCAACAGAATCAACACGAAAATATTTTTTTTATGTTCACCATTATTGTAGAGTTTCGTTATATTATACAAAAATATCATTTCATCCGTTAATAAAATATTAAAATTTTAATTTTTAATACTTGAAAAAAAGTTTTATTATTAAAATAGGACACTCACCTCAAGGCAAGGTCCCTAACTGATTTGAGGAGGCCAGTCAATGAACAACGTCATGGACTCCATCTTTTGTGTTCAACAATTAACATCGGCATCCCTAACCTTACATAATCCATCATTTTTGAACAGTCAAAATGAAGACATTAATTTCGTAAGCTTCCCAACTTGACATCGACATGGGAACCAAAAAAAAAGAAAAAGAAAAATTAAGTTCATTTTGAGCCTAATTTAAATGTGTTTAACATGAATGCTAAGTGCTGCAACCACACGTTGGAGGAGGAGCCCACATGTTTTGAAGAAAGTGGAGTTCCCAAAATCTATTATGAAGAAAGTAAAGGCAAATTACGAAACCTTTTTCTTTACATTACAAGTATGAAGGAAAAAAAATTATATGGGGTGTAATAATTAATAATGAAAACTTGAATTGTTTATTTGATATTGTTTGATTAATTTGACTCGTTAAAGTTATCGTTTATCACATTTTTAACATAACAATATATGTATTTGCTAATCTGTCACAAGTGAATTTTAATTTGAAGACAAATTATAGTAGAAAATTGAAATAATTGGCCTAAACGTGATTTGATGAGCATTTGTATGTATTTTGGACCTAGTAATATGTGTGCGTTGTTTTGCTATTAAAGCGGGAGAAGAGAAACAGTACAAAAGAAAATTAATCGAGTATTTGGCAAGAACAAAATTCATGCTATGATAATGGCCAAAAAAATTTTGTATATGCTATGATAAGCTTTTAAGATTGGGATTTTATTTCATCTAACATACTATTAAAAAAATATGTGTTATCCTATTAATTTTAATTGTAAAATTTAACGATTTTATCCCATCTGTGAAGTTTAACAAATTTTTCAAATGAAAATAACTTTTCTTCATCAATTGTATATATAAAACCAATTTTTATTCAAAGTCGCAAAAAAACTTCAGCTCATAAACCCATTTGCCTAAAATTAAATATTATTTGTTCAAATTATTAATTCTTAAAATTTGGTGAAACAGAAAAACCGATTTAAGGAAAGTGTTGTAGTAAAATTCCACCCTAACTATTTAATAAAAAGTATATTTTTATAATTAATCAAAATTTAAAATTTAATTCAATTATTTTATATAATTATTATTAAAAAATGATATTCAATGAATTTAAATTTTAAATCTTAGTATTTATAATTTTTTTTCCTAAACTATAACTTTTTAATAAAAAATAGAGATGTAAAACGTAAATTTTCTTTTATTGTTTTTTTACACGCAGATCATGGAATAGAGCCTCACCAGTCACCACCTGAGTAGGCACATGATCATTGATCCAAGGCTCTTCATCAAATAGGTATATATGAAGTTGATTGATGTAAAATAAATCTGAATTTCTTCAATCAATTTTAGTTTACAAGATGCAGCCTTTTCATTGATTTTAAAATCAATAGATTTTTTGATTAATTAGAAGGAAAGTAATGTTTAAAGTAGTGTAGAAAAGACCAAATTTTAATTTATCAATGAAACCGCGTCAGCTGATGCATCAAATCACCCAACCCACGGCTTTCACACTTAAGTTTGACTTGGGACTCTTTGCCTTTCAGGAAAACGAAGGTTTAAGGAAACATGGACAGCACTTGGACCCAGGCGTCGATATCTAATTCTAATCGAATTAATAGCCAATCATTTTCATTAGGACTAAGTTTCATCTTTTCCTTTTACTTTCGTTTTTGGGCTAAAAACACGAACAAAACAAGGGTAATAGTGGGTTAATGAACCAAATAAAAGGTCAAAATAACAACGGGAGCGGCGTCGTAAGAGGATGGGGTTCAAACATATATCAGAAAAAAGTGGAGGAATATGCCGGTGGGCATTCGGAATATATTGGGATTGTTGGTCAGACCTCTCTTCTATAAATGCTCTTGCGTTGCATGACCTTTCACTTCATTGTATACCATCTTCTATTTTATCCCAAATCTTTCTGTTTCTCTACTTTTTAAGATATTATTTTTATTTTTATTTCTATTTCACTCTCTTTCACTTTATTTTCTTCGAGAAACAGACGCGACGTTTTAAGAAAACAGGTCAGCTTCAGAAACTTCCGCTTACAGGCTTTACTCTCTCTCTCTCTCTCTTCATGATTCTATAGATGTTGTTTTCGTTCTTTTGTCTCATATTCTTTTAGCCATATTATTGTTTCTTTCAGGTTTTCTTAAAATGGGTATAATAAAATTTCTTAATGCATGCAAATGGGATTGCTTTTTTGTTAATGACGACAATGAACACCTTTTTATACATCTGGGTTTTCCCTTTTTGTTTTTTTTTTGGCTTAGAATATCTATATAATTTCGTTCTTTTTTTTTTTTCTGATTCTATTTGTCAAACTTGAGATACCCTCGTTTATTATCAGGGTCTTGATTTATTTTTCACTGTTATTCATCCTCCAGAGCTCCAAAGCTCTGGGATTGTGTAAATCATGCAAACAGAATGCTACTAGAGACGACTGTTCTTGAAAGTTGAAACTGATCGTCCTGGTTGGTTCTGATGCAACTTGCTACAGAAATAAATTCCCTGACTAACGAAGGAAAATCAAATCATCAATGATCGCTTTGATTTGTTTATGGATAAGTTCAAATTACTATAAAGTATTCAAATATTGTCCTTGATTCGTGAATCTGTCTGCAACTCTCCACATAGTATCATGTTGCTTTTAAAATGTATTTATATGTTCTTGGATTTTCCTTTTCAATTTAATTATAATAAAAGTTTCACGTTGACCGTAAAAAAGAAAAGGCTTTTCAGTATATTTATCTTTGTGTACTATCAAGGTATTATGATCCTAGTTGGAAACTGATGGATTGTTCTGTTTCCATATGACATTTTCAATTATGGTATATACGTCAATAGTGAAGCAATTCTATATCTTGCCAATTTTAGACTTCGTAAGAATGAAAATAAAAGGTACTGAGTATGTTTTCGCTTCTCTGCTTTTGGTGAAGAGTCAGACTTTGAAGGGTTAAAAATAGAAATTAGTTACTGTCAGTCTGCCACTCTCTCCTTTTGCTCACCAGAATTTTTCTTAATTCAAAGATCTGTACCCTCTTCATAGGAACCGTTTTAACAGTCTGTTTAGAATAGTATTCCACGAATATTCACCATAATTTTTATGCTCACTTCGTCTTTTTTCTTACTTTAACCAACTTTCCATGCATTTTAACATATATAGGAGGAAACATTTACTTCCATTTAATCTTCTTGGGAAAGAGGTGTGGTCTCTCTTGTTAATTTTGGTGGGGGCCGGGGAGGGTTATCAGTATGGATATGGCTAAGGCGGTGACGTGGATTGTTTCTGCAGTTTGGACTTTCTGGACTGCTCCTTTGTCCTTTTCACTGCTTAATTTCTTCCCCCCCCCTCCCCTTTTATAGTTTTGGTTGACTTTCTAGAGCCGTATTCTTAAATCACAATTCCCATTAAACAGATATCCATCACCATCTGTTTGATTAATTTGCATTTGGTTTATGTATAGGGTGATTAACCTTTGGAGTTTGTAAAAGCTGGTTAGACAAGGAGGAGCCGTTGGACTAATTATCGTTTTTCTTGACTTGAAGAAACTTGTTCACAGTTCACCAACTGTAGAGAAAAACAGCAACCATTCGATCATCTAACATAATCGAATAAGTGGATTACAAGTTTTCCGGAACATAGTCGTGAATCATGAATGTTATATTTGTCTTCTTCATCGTCATGCATGGTCCTAATTAAATTAGTTAAGAAAACAATTTTGCTGCCTCTGCACGAAACAAAGGTGCTCTCTTGTTATATTATTTTTGTCTATGTTTTAGTGACCCCAATTAGTTTGGTCGTCAAACTATGAAGCTAATATGGTACAGTAATTGTAACCAATTATTGCTTGCATTACCATAATCCACTTGGCTAAGAAAGGTCAAAAAAGAGCTTTGAAGTCGGAGAAGGAACTGATATTGATTCTTATTTATAGGTATGCTCTTTGATTTGTTTGGCCCGTGTCTATCTTTGCAGAGGAAGAGAGAGCAGATAAAAAAGCTTGCAAGTGAGCTAGGTAGCTATGGCAGGAGGACAATTAGAGGTGCTTAACGCGCTTGATTTAGCCAAAACACAATGGTATCATTTCACAGCAATCATCATCGCTGGGATGGGCTTCTTCACTGATGCATATGATCTCTTCTGCATATCTCTTGTTACCAAATTGCTTGGTCGCATATACTATCATGTTGATGGTGCAGAGAAGCCTGGAACTTTGCCTCCCAATGTATCAGCTGCAGTTAATGGTGTAGCGTTCTGTGGAACACTTGCAGGCCAGCTCTTCTTTGGTTGGCTTGGTGATAAGCTAGGCCGAAAGAAGGTATATGGTATGACTTTAATGCTCATGGTCATATGCTCTATTGCATCAGGTCTCTCTTTTGGCCATTCCCCTAAATCTATCATGGCGACCCTTTGCTTCTTCCGCTTTTGGCTTGGTTTTGGCATTGGTGGTGATTATCCACTTTCTGCCACCATCATGTCTGAATATGCCAACAAGAAGACTCGCGGAGCGTTCATTGCTGCAGTGTTTGCAATGCAAGGTTTTGGAATTTTAGCAGGTGGTATTTTTGCAATTATTCTATCCTCAGCATTCAAGGCCAGGTTTGATGCTCCACCTTATGAGGTTGATGCACTTGGCTCCACGGTTCCACAAGCAGACTATGTTTGGCGTATTATTTTGATGGTTGGAGCACTCCCAGCCGCTCTTACCTACTACTGGAGGATGAAGATGCCTGAAACTGCTCGTTACACTGCCCTTGTTGCTAAGAATGCAAAGCAGGCTGCATCTGATATGTCAAAGGTCCTGCAGATGGACATTGAGGCAGAGCCACAAAAGATTGAGCAATTAGAACAGGAGAAATCCAAATTTGGTTTGTTCTCCAAGGAGTTTGCTAAACGTCATGGACTTCACTTGCTAGGAACAACAACCACTTGGTTCTTGCTTGACATTGCATTCTACAGCCAAAATTTGTTCCAAAAGGATATCTTTAGCGCGGTGGGCTGGATTCCTCCTGCAAAGACCATGAATGCCCTCGAGGAAGTTTTCAGAATTGCAAGAGCACAAACACTAATTGCTCTTTGCAGCACTGTTCCAGGCTACTGGTTCACAGTGGCTTTGATTGATAAGATGGGAAGATTTGCCATCCAATTAATGGGCTTCTTTTTCATGACAGTGTTCATGTTTGCGCTGGCTATCCCTTACGACCACTGGACACATAAGGACAACCGAATTGGCTTTGTTATTATGTACTCATTAACTTTCTTCTTTGCAAATTTTGGACCTAACGCCACCACATTTGTCGTACCAGCTGAGATTTTCCCAGCAAGGTTGAGGTCCACTTGCCATGGTATATCAGCTGCATCAGGAAAGCTTGGTGCCATAGTTGGTGCATTTGGGTTCTTGTATTTGGCTCAGAATAAGGATAAGGCCAAGGCAGATGCAGGGTACCCTGCAGGTATTGGGGTGAAGAATTCACTTCTTGTGTTAGGTGCAGTCAATGCCTTGGGCTTCATGTTCACTTTCTTGGTGCCAGAATCAAAAGGAAAATCTTTAGAAGAGATGTCAGGTGAGAACGAAGATAATGGAGCAGAGGGAGAGGCCTACTAACTACAGGACAGTTCCACTTGCATAAGTTGGACTAATAAACCAGTTCCTGAGCACCAAGTAGAACCGTTGTAAAACTCTCAATAGGCAATAGAAGTTTCTGATGTCAGATTTCAATTTCACTGTTGTTCTTTGAGTTTTACCTTATTCCAATATCCTCAGTTCTGTTCTGTACCTTAAAATTGAAGGGTATAATAGAGAATTCAGTGGTTGCCTTGTTCCATTTATCAACAAATTTCCTGTGGCTTGTGAACAGCCAGCCATCTAAATTGAACCGAGAAGTCAGGTTCAGATTAATCTTGGCTCTTTTGCGTATTCGTTTACTTAACAGTTATTGCTTGTGGCGCTTTTTCAAAGTCATTTATAGTGCGTAGTGGAGGTGGAGGATAAAGTGTTGTCAAACTCAATAAGTCGTATTTGAATGCCGGTTTCTGCATTTTCTACAGCCAGATTTGTAAAATAATGGTTGGGTGCTCAGTTACATCCACAAGTCGTTTCCAAAACTTTGACTTCTATCTTAAAATCTTGTCAAGGACGAGTACTGAGGGGGCACTTAGCTTTCCTAGGCTCACTTTCAAGACTTTACAGTGTACGACTCGATTATTGCTTCCTTTGTTTCAAAGTTGATTGCTCAATTTAGCGCCATGCTTTGATTCTTGGTGCACTCGGCTTTGGACTTTAACACCATGCTTGATTCTTGGACTTGGTTTGCTTTGACACTTTTCATTCAATTTGCGCAATGCTACGTCATTACAGCTAAAGAAATTGATTGAGACAAACGATAGGCGCAATTTACACAACGCAGCACGTCAGATCGAAGCACGTGTTATCATCTTCCTGGAATGGGTTGCCTTGATGTACTCAAGATCAAGAGATTTTTACTTGAAACATGTTCCTTAATCATTTTTGAACTATGAAAAAATACCTCTTCAATATTTTAATATTTCAAAATCAAAAGTTTTCACTATTCTATTTAAAGGCGGTAAATAATGCATTTTTAATTAAATCTATGATTAATATTTATTTTAATTTTTTTATATTTTAATTAATTTTATTTATTTTTATATTTAATTTAAAATCATTAAATTTTAAACATAAATATTCACCTTAGCATAGGATCGAACTTCCACCGATTTTGATTTTGAAGTAATGGAGATCTTTTCCCGCAAATGGGACCCTACATTTTCTCTCTAATTTCAAATACCGGAACAGAAAATGCATTGGACAGGGAAACAAAGAGAATAATTCTTAAACATACCAATATATGTGAAAATTGTTTGACAGTTTCCAAATACCGGTGACAGACTTCCTTTGTTGAGCGGAAAAAAAAACAGTAAAGAACCAGATTTAACAGCAACCAGATAATTTTAGCCCAGAGCTTCATATCACCTTCATCAGATACTGGTTATTCAAGAATTACACATACTAATTTTTGTCAGAAATTGATTCTGAACGTAGCTTTAGGAAGCAAGGACTAATCCAGAGTTGGCAAAGCGGAGAAGGTAACTCCTCAAATGAAACAGTTAAATTACAGAACGTTCAGTGAGCACGATCCCTCAACACTTCAAGATCCATCTCTGTAGGGTCAGTAGCCTGAATCTCATAGTGGATGCCATCCAGTTCTCTTCTAAGCCTGTCTTTAGAAGTGGCATAGAGCATCTTCGCACGGATTCGAGAGGATGAAGGGGACCTGATCAATAAAACCAAATTGTTAATTAAGAAGATTTGATGAGCAACTTCTTTAACCTGATAAATGCCAGGCTAGTGCCATTGCTACATGAGAACAATATTAATGATGTCCATTTTTTATCCCTAGTGAATCCCAAGTTTCGAAAGAGTAACCTTCTTGCCTATAAAGTAAAAAACTAAGACTGCAAAATAAGATGTCCAGTTATGGTTGCGTAAGTCTATCAAGCAAAACACGGAGCAAATACTGGTATTTTATCTCCCGCAGCTGCATTCCTTCATTAATGCTGCCATGGAAAGCATACAGGCAGCCCCTATTGTTCCTTTATTTCCTTTCTAGCTGCAGGGCAATTAAATCCATATAAAACTTTAATTGTTCTTTAATTTGCATAAACGACCAAAAAGGGTACCATACTGACAAATGCACACTCAAAAACAATGTATCCAAATACTCTGAAGCGTAACCTGCATGAAGGTAATAAATAATACAGCAATACACCCAAGAGCATTTAAAAAGGAATGCTAACAAATATGGTTATAATTTTCTCTCAATTTAAGTTACTAATGTACCAAACAACTAATAGGTGTACTACATCTTCAAGGAGGTCCAAAGCCAACATATTATATTGATGTTAATATGACATAAACAATTGAAATTTGTCGCTTGAGATGTATAGCTAGATAAGATATCAAGTTAAGGACCTGTCCAATAACAAGTAATCGCTCCTATCAAATATGTTAAATTGCAATATAAAGACAGTTAAAGGCAAAAAAAATAACCATGCAATGAAGAAAATCTGGCTCTTTTGACAATTTTCAGAAGTAACAAAATCAAAGTCATATACAGCATATCAGCAATCGTTCTCAGGCAGAGATGCAGTGAAGTCATCATAGCTCTCAGCAGGGCCACCAGTTTTTTCAACCACAACCTCCTTTTTCTTCTCATCGATCCTAAATATCACATAGCGGTAAACTTTCTTCCTTTTCAGTTCCAAAAAATTATCCTTGGTATGATCAGCAACGCCCATGCCAGATGTAGCATTTGGCTGGAAACAGAAGCAGATTGTCATACATTTATTTGATTGATAACGTTTAATTTTCATATTGTTCAAAAGGATGATAACAAATGGATTGAAATGCTCATTAGTTTCAGAGATTAAATATCTTGAATAAGCAATCATGTGCTAAACTCATAAGCCGCGAGGCTGAAAAATGTGACATAATCGAGAATTTTGAGGAAACCTAAGAACATATAGAACATGCAATGGAAGAAACTCAAGTTGAAAGATGCAATAACAACCTCTTTGGCCCCTAAGAATATCTAAGATACCAATCCAAAGTCATATATCAATTACTTAAACAGTCAAGCTGATTCTTCAAAAGGGAAAAAAAGGCCTTTTCCTGAGCTATTTTTTTCCTCCACATCAAATCATTTCTAACACCAAGACCAAAGGGTAATGTTTTCTTATGAACAAGAAGTTAAAATGAAAGCCTTTTAGTTAGCAGTTCACATTATTGTTTAGAACAGAAATGAGCCTAAGAACTAGCAAAGTAAACATTTTAGAAGAAATTTAACAATAAAAAGATGAACCCATGCATGAAACTCAAAGAAAGGAAAACAGGAGAAAGAGAGATACCCGACTGATTCCTCTAAACGACATGGCAGCAGAAAGTAGTTTAGAATAAAAAAAAATGAGAAAAATGGAAGTGAAGAGCAGCCCTGGTTATGAAAGAAAAATAGAAAAGAAAAGTGGGGCGGTGCCTAGGGTTAACGCTTGCAATTTGCACGACGAAACCGACACCCAAGCAGGGAATATCCAAAAAAGTCGCCTCTTTTAATCTCAAGCTTTCCATTTTTGACCTTCAGCAAATCTCAGCCGTCCATGGGGCCCCCCTTTGATCGTCATCATCAATTCAAGTTCTTCTTCTTCTTCTGGTAGCCGCGTATCCATTTTTTTATTAAAAAAACTATTTCCAAAGCCAACCGGACCCAATAACCTAACTCAGTCCAGTCCGGCCCAAATATGTTTGGAATATGGGTCCACCCTAGAGCCTACAAATGGCGCAATTCTGTTGGCTAGAAGATCTAGTCGTACTGACAAACTAATGTAGACAATTCGGACCTTTTGAAAACGAGGGCTTTTTCTTTAACTTTCAAATTTCAGAAACCAAAGGGATCCGATCCGAATCCGACAAAACCTTTCATAATCAAGATTTGGGAGTATCTCTACTTAGGTTTTAGGGTTCTAAATTATCTCAAATTTTTCGCGCGAAAATATGGATCACGATGGTAGCCATTACGATCACATTTTTTTTCAATCGATTTGGAATTTCTATTGCCTTTTTTTTTTTATTTATTAAAGATGAATTGATATCTTTGCTTTTAGGTCAAAGAGGATCATCAACCCCGTCAGCGATGCTTGCTTCTTTACTTAGTAGAAGAGCCAAGCTTCAAGAAGAGCTTCGAAACATCGAAAGACAGGTAGTTTCATCCTTTTTCTCTCTTTTCCTCCCAATTTTATTCAAATCAGGTTATATTTTACATTCCTATTTCTGGTTTTGAATATTAGTGGAAAGTTAAATGCAGGTGTATGATATGGAGACAAGTTATTTACAGGATCCAAGCCAATGCGGCAACGTTTTGAAAGGTTTTGAGGGATTCCTCTCTTCATCTAAGAACACTGCCCTGTATGGATGCCTGTTTTAACATTTTCCCTTCATTTTTATTCTTTATTCATCTGCCTATGTGATGTTAAAGTTTTCATTATCTTTGTTTAGGATTTATTAAGCCAAAAAAACATTATCTGAGACTATAGAGTCTGTTAGATGTATAGCTTCAGGGCTCTGCGGCTTTGCTAAGTCTTAATTTTTTTTTTTAAGTTCTATTCCCCAAGTCATAGTGTGACATTCCTTAAGAACGATTCAATTCGATTCAATTCAATGCAATGCAAACTTGTCTTAGGGGCTTGTATATTATATATGACCCATTATTGAACTTGAGTTGCAGCTTGAAGCGGTCCAGGAAGTTCCAGCCTGAGGATAGGCTATTCTCATTATCTTCGGTCACTTCTCCTGCAGTTTGTATTCTTCTTAATTAAGTTGCCCTCTGTTTTCCTCTTCTTCTTTTCTTCTTTGCTCGCATATCGATTTCTTGTCCATGTCAAATGAAGTATGAGATTGGTTTCTCCAAATGCTGGCACAGAACCAAATTTGCTTCAAGATGTGTCTTGCTACAACCAAAGCTTAGGGCTATAGGCAATGCCGAATTTGCATTCTTTATTTAGAGTTGCATGTGAATTATAAGCACATGTGACCATTAATAGGATGAAGATGTTAGATTATGAATGAGATGGCATTTGCTTCTTATCTATCACATTTTTTCTAATTGTATACTTTGGTTGGGAGGAGGGTTGTTTGTGTTTCTTTTTTTGTCCTCATTTCACTATATCATTTTGCATTCAATTGCATACTCAGAGACACATTGAGTGACAACCATTCTATTATCCACAGAGAAGCTCATGAACTGAATGCAACTTTATGCAAGCAGCATGTTGCTATTGCTGGAAATAAAAGCACCAAAATTGCATGTCCTTGCAGGCCAAAGTCTTTCTCACACTCCTCAATTATACACATTGCAATTAATGTATTGCTGCCCATTCTACAGAAAATCCTGCTAAATGTTTCCAAACTGGATGGTTGATTTAAAACCATCATCAACATAAAGATCCTGTTGCACTTCCAAACATGGCGTCATTTTATTTAAAGAGTGCTGGATATTCTAATTACTATGACTACCTATATTTGGGAATAACTCTTCCTGGATTTCATGAAAGATGATATTTTCAGTAAAATAGTTGTTTTGTGTTTTGTGTTTTGTGTTTACTGCAGCTAATTTTTATTAACTTTAAAATAGTTGGATGGAGAAAAAAGAATGGAGTCTACAACTTGTTTTCTCTCAGAATTTTGTTCACTAGGAGGTTTCTCCAACTGATTTTTCTTCTGCTATTGTTTATTTTGTCAGGCTGAAGAGATTGCTACTGGTAGAGATGGTGAGCCTATAATATGAAGGTGCATCAACAAATTTCCTTTCTTGATGCTTATTGTTTGTGATTCCTTTGTGTTTAGCAGATGGGAAATCAGATTATGGTCCTGGTCGGTCTAAGGGAGGAGGTTACTTTGCCAATGGGCAGTAAGTGCGTTAATTTTGTATTCGTTCGGAATATTAATTTGTGAAAATTCACCTTGGTCTGATGCTTGAAAACAATAACTGAGCATGATATAGTCTTGCAAATGCTTTAAAACTCTAAACTCCAACTATATATAACTTATATGTCTGTATTCTTTGCAGAGGAAAACCAAAGAAGGGAAGAGCTAGAGAAGCGAAGAGAATGAGACACTCTAGTGAGCCAGACTATGATGATGATCCTGATGTGACATTATGAAACCACTTTGATCTGATGAAATATTTGGCTTTTCCTTAGAGCTTTAATGTCCAATCTTATATTGTTTATGTCTAAAAACAACCGGTGATGGCAGAGGTTATTTACTACATGATTTTCAAGTGTATATAGGAAAAAAAAACACTTTTTTATTTTTCATGGTGCTCAAAATTGAATCAAGGGTACATATGGCCACTGTGTTGAATGGCAGCGTAAATGAACCTGTACAGTCTAAAATTTCTGGGCTTAGTTTCTTAAATCACAATTTCTCAGCTTGACCATAATCCCTGATGGGCTCGCAAATCCACTTTGCTTGTCGTAACCCACAGCTAGTTAGCCATGAGGGTCAAAGCAACGGCTGACCCTTAGCCGAGCTGGGAAACGCAAGACAATTAAACGACGACGTTCCCACAAATTATAAAAAAATGAACTCTTCGTGGAAACGGTAAAAGCTCCCTCTTTGGATTTCTCCGTCCTTACTTTCTCCGATTCCAACGTCGTGAGTGTCTTATCCTCCCACCGCTCTACGAAATCGAATTCTCGTTTCGCTCCAAATGAACTTGCTGGTATCATTTCAAACTTATCTTCTCCAAGAATTAATATGAAATTTCTTTTCTTTGCTTTTCTTTTGGCTTTTGGTTTTGAAAAACGAATAAAACAGGAGAAGCTGAAGATGCCAAGGAAGGAACCGGGTAAAGAGAAAGCACCCAAAGTCGAAGTTCCGGTTTGCTGGCTCGAAACATCTGATTCCGTCACTCGCCGTTACGAATTTGTACACGACGGCTACCTCTCCGTGAGTATATCTTAAACTTAAATTTGCCATTCAGAAAATTTTACATATAGTTTGGTCGGCGAATTTAAGCTGTTTTTGCTTTTTCAAAGTGTAATGGTATGGTGTTACTTGCAAATACTTCTTTTGGGTATTTCATGAATTTCCTTTCCTTTCTTTTGGTGTAGGTGAAGGTGGTTAATGATTCAAGACCGGTCTACCATAGGGTAGTTGAACCTTTCCTGAACAAGTTCTTTCCCTCGGGATATCCATATAGGTACAATTCTTTATTTCTACTTGTTTACTTGTTGAATTTATGAGATTGGAACTAGCCTGAGAGTTTGTAATTATTACTTGTTGGTGTTTCATGTGAACAGTGTGAATGAGGGTTACCTTAGATGCACACAATTTCGGGCATTGCAACACTTGTCCAGTGCAGCATTATCCGTTTTATCAAGTCAGGTCCCTTCTCATACCTAGAAGGATTCTCCAAATCCTAGTAACAGTAGCATATAGATGTTGCCTAAAATTTATTTTACAAAAAAAAAAATGAGGTAGGGGAAAAGGGGCTGTCTATTTTCAAATGTGAAAATATTTAGTTGATCTTTTGGAATATGACTATCAGCGTAAATATGAGGTCATTGTCATTTCCATACATTCTCACTCCTTTGCAGTCACTTTTATTTGCTGCAGGCTTGCGACCTACCCCTGCACAGGCAACTGCAGTTGGTTGGGTAAGCTTTTATTTTAGTTGAAGAATTCATACTGAATATGTGATCCAAACCGCACTTTTTGGTAAGAAACTTTCCGTTTGTTTTGTTGATGAGCAGATATTGAAGGATGGAATGCAGCATATGGGAAAGCTCATATGTAGTAATTTGGGTGCAAGAATGAACTCAGAACCAAAACGTCGGAGAATTTTGGGTTTGTATTCTTATTGCAGTTTTTGCTGAATGTCAACTACTCTTCACTTGATACTACCTATGTCATGTTGAGTGTTTTCAATGAAGAAGCCTTTAATATTGCAGCTGATGTGCTCTATGATCTGGTTACGGGTTTGGAAGTTCTTTCACCTTTATGTCCTCACCTTTTTCTTGAAGTAGCAGGGCTCGGTAATTTTGCAAAGGCATAACTTTTGTGATTAATTTGCTTTCCCGAAGACCCACATCCATTACTTTCACTTCAAAAATTTGCCTTTTTGGTTTAGTTTAAGAACATTTTAGAGTTGCATGCTAAATACTACTCTTTCGCCAATTGGTACTTCTTTGTTGAATTTTACTTCTCTATTTGAAAGGAATGGCAGTGGTTGCTGCAAGGGCGACTAGATTACCAATATGTTCTTCAGTTGCCAAAGAAGGGAATCTTAGTGACCTATTTGCAAAAGGAGAGGCTATATCAACACTTTGCAATGTTGTTGGTATAGGAGTTGGGATGCAGTTTGCATCTACTCTTTGTTCATCAATGCAAGGGAAGGTATTAAGATTGTGATGACTCTCTGATTTTAGTCATTTATTATAGTTATGCTATTGATGCAAGAGAAGGCACAGCAATGTTAGGACTTGCATGCTAATCCTTTCTGCTCTTTATCATCTCAAGCTTTTTACTTTACATGTGTGTGTCATTTCCTGGCAATTTGGATTGCTGATAATGAATAAGAAATTGCAGTTGGTTGTTGGGCCTTTTCTTTCCTTCATACGTGTGTATAGTGTCGATGAAGAAATGCGAGCTGCACCAGTCAATACATTGAATCCTCAGAGAACTGCCATGATTGTGACTGATTTTCTAAAGGTTTGTTTTGAATGGTTTGAACCCAGTACTTTACATGCCTGCCAAGGTTTTTCATCTGTTTGATTTTTCAATTGTACTCGACTCAAGACAGGAAAGGTATCTAGTCCTGCAGATCTCAGATACCGAGAAGATCTGCTATTTCCTGGACGACTAATTGAAGATGCTGGGAATGTGAAAATAGGAAGGGCTTTGCACAAGGTTGTCAAGCCTTCAAAACTTCAGGAATGGAAAGAAATATTCCCTGAAGAGAAGTTTGTTTTGAGTCATGGAAATAAATGGACTGACATGTTGTTAGAGCATAATGCTACAGGAGAAGATGCACTAAGAGGTTGGCTATTTGCTGCATATGCTGCAAGCATGGAGAATTCCTTCCATGAGCCAAGTGTTAGTGTCATGGACTTAAGGAAGAGTTTTGAATCTCATATCAGATATAAAGGAAGGTCACTGGGGTACATAAGGGTTCACATCACCTTTGTTTTATGAGGTGTCTTTTGTGGGACAAAACCGTGAGATCAGAGCGGCCAGAGCGGACAATACCTCACAAGGGTGTGAACTATGACAAGTAAATTGATTTGAGACGTCGGATGAGTGGATATCCAGGTCATGGAGCGCGCGGGTCTTGAGCTTTAAGTTTCGGTCCATGACAAGTAGTATCAGAGACAACTCTAAACCGTTCGATCCATACCAAGCGCCTCGAGAGAAGTAGGAAGGATGGCTAGCCTTCGTGATGAGGGCGTCACGAGGCTGGGTGAGGAAAAATGTCACGGACTTAAGGAGAAGTTTTGAATCTCATATCAGATATAAAAAGAAGCTCATTGGGATATATAAGGGTTCACACCACCTTTGTCTTATGAGACGTCTTTTGTGAGACAAACTTGTGAGGTCAAAGGGGTTAAAGTGGATAATATCTCACAAGGGTGTGAACCGTGACAAGTAGGTTGATTTGGGACATCGGATGAGTGGATGCTTGGATCCTAGAGTTGCGCAGGTCTGAAACTTGAGTCTCGGCTAGGTTGATTTGGGACATCGGATGAGTGGATGCTTGGATCCTAGAGTTGCGCAGGTTTGAAACTTGAGTCTCGGCCCATGACATTAGTGTCTTGCAAGATGCTTACAACAAGATGAACAGTATGTTCACTCCATTTCTGTGTGAGCTGCAGGCCAAAGGTTGGCATACTGATCGTTTTCTTGATGGAACGGGAAGCCGTTTTGTATTTTGATATTTCATAGTTCACTCGATATTCTACTCCTAGACAACAGATATTCATTGTTGAAACTGAGCTGTAAAAGAGATTGTATTTGTTTTTAGAGGTAGTGATGTGCCCGTAATTTGAATATAGGCTGTACTTGCACTAACTTGCATTTGAATTTTTGGAATGAAAAACATCAGTAAAATCATCAATGTTTGTTGTTTCTGAGGATTGATAATAAATATTTTACTTTTTAATAATAATTTGCATGCAGTGCAAATATTTTAATAATAAAGATTATCATTTTAAATATTTAATGTATTTTTAAGTATCTTAATATTAAATATTATTATTAAAATATTACTATTTTAAAACATTTATATTAAAATTTTAAATTTTTTAATATTTCAATAATTTAATAATGAATATTTTAATATTTAATAATTATGCCAATATTATTATTTTAAAAAAATAACAGCAAAATGATATAAATATTTTTCATTGAATCATTTAAACAATAAAAAATTTCTTCTTTTTTAAAATGTCAATATCTTTTAGAATTCAATTTGCATAAAATAAAGGGGGCCTAAATTTCATACTGCTAATTAGATTTTTTTTTCTAATTTTATTTTGTAACTGAAATTTCGAGGAATTGAATTTAATCATTATAACTCCGGACGTTTCTTCATTACCATCGTATTCAAATCTCATTCTGTCAAATAAAGTGAACTTTTTAAGTTGCAAAGTTTACTACAACTTGATTTCTCACCCGGTTAATTTTAGAGTTACTTTTCCTGCTGAGTTTGGGTGCAAAGTCAGATCATGCATGCATTGGAGCAGCAGCAGCCTCTAATTCCCCTGACTAATAAAACCTCAAAAATGGATTTTGTTTAGCAAACAGCATTCAAAAATCAACCAATCCTTTTCGTAAGAGTAGGATTCCATTTCATGTTTTTCACGTAGCCAACCCAACCCAGTAATCCACAATTTTTCTTTGTTTGTTTTCCTGCCCATCAATCTTTCTTCAAATGCAAGATAAGCAGCAGGTTTCAGGATTTAGAAGAACAATCTGCCATTCAAAATTTTTGATGGGATAGAAAAGCTTTGTCCAATGAACAAAAATTAAATCGCCACAAATACTTCTGTCCTTGGTTTTTTTTTTTTTTCTCCTTAATCTGCGAGACTGTGACCAGAAAAACTCAGCGCTGCACAAAGCCTGTGCAACTTAATGTCTTTGCTGGAGGGTGTTGAACTGAGAATGTGACGCTTTCGTGGCTTGTTAGCTAGCTGTCAATATGCAAAGCAATAGAAGAGGAACTTAAATTGGATAATCTAATCTACATATGTAATTAACGACATAAAAAATGTTGAAGGTTTGGCCCTAATTCATTCAGACCAAACCATAAGGAAGGACACACAACAGTTTGTCTTTTTTTTTTTTTAATAAAAGAGACCGTGATCTGAGAGTAATAAAAAAAATTATATGTGCTGAGATTTGCTTCAATTTATTAAATATAATCTTTTAAATATAATCGAAAGCTAAAGCCACAACAAATATTGGAAAGCCCCAAATTATTGGATTTGGGTAAACCTGATTAATACGTGAGCGATCGAGATACAGCTGAGGGCCTGAGTGCTGAAGCAGTGGGAAAATGAGAGAGTACCGAATCTCTTTCATGTCTGCCCGCCTGCAAAAAGTCACGTTTAACTTTAATATCTCAAGTTTAGTTCAATTTATTTTAGAGTTTATATTTCCTGTTTCTGCTGTGTCAATGTCACTACTCCAAGTGCTTGTAACAACCACGGAATTCATGAGCACAAAAGTCGCAGTCTTACACCTTTACCTTTGACTACAATCCTGTCCTCCTCTCCGCTTCAATGTCTACCACAAACGTACGTATTAAACTTAACAGGATTTCAACTATGCCGGTTGCTGAGAAGTAGTCATAAACAACTCATTTCTCAACATCTTCTCTCGGTTCACACACTTTTTTGAACAATTAAATAATTGAAAAAAATTATTTATTTATTTCTGATTTTACGCTTTAATGCAAGCATACCGACCATGACTATAATTTCTGGTAATAATGAAAACGATGGGATAATCGGAAAATTCGCGATTCCATTTTAGGCAAAGGCCAAAAGGTGTTTTTGCTCGTCTATGATGATATATACCGAATTTTCAAAGGGAGACACGTTAGACAAAAAAGATGTGACCCAAAGGAAGCCTAAATCTACGCCTTCAAGTCCACTTAACATTGCCTGGTGCTAACCACGACCATTGCCACTGGACACTTCAAATTTTTCATCCAACCTAAATGATGTTGCAGCCATCCCCACAATTAGCAGCAAGGCTGCACATATACCCTCACCCTTTTTATTTTTTATTTTTAATTTTTGCATTCTTTTGTTTTTACATATTTTTAAAGTGCAAATTGCAAAATAAAACCATTAAGACTTTAATTTTATTTATAATTAAAACAATAAACTTGTCATGATAGTTATCATAATTATTTTGAGACCGTTAGACATAAAAAAGTTTTAAAATCGAGAAAAATAAAAGGAAAGAGTCGCCATCAATCTTTGTTAGGGTATGATTGGCTACCCAAAAGTGTATCATTTTAATAAAACTATAAAAACGGGTTTAAAGTTTATCAGATTGGATCCGGGAGTCGATTACGTGTGGAGAAGATTATTACCCTCACAACACCCATAAATTAGTACCATTTAATTACGCGCTATTTTCAATGTTGGATAAAAATGATTTTAATTTGAAATTTAACACTAATTCCCTTCATTTGAAAAAATAAAATTTTGATGAAATTTTTATTTAAAAATATTGAGAAAATTTTTAAGTTAAAGAATTATCTTAAAATTCTCCAACATATAGGCAAAATTTAAAATAACTCTTTTCACTTAAGATTTAACACAACAATCCTTAAAATGAAATAACATTCTTTATAAAAAATTGTTGGTAACTCTCCAACATCTAGGCAGAGTACCAATAATTATTTTCTTCGGAATGTTTTTTTTTATTTTGTAATATCACACATTTTTTAAAAAAAGTATTATTCTTTTTTTTATTATAAAATATTTTATCACCAAGTATTAAATAAAAATTAAAGACAGAATAGTACAAATAATTACTGATAATAACATGCTAATGTATATATGCCAATGAATGTTATGTAGGATGAAATGCAATTTAAAAATTGAATTCTTAAGTATAATGAGACCACCCCGACTCTCCAACATTTAAGCAAAGCTTAGGTGTGACTATTTATATTTAAGATCCCAATTTACTATTATACTTTTTATTTATTAATCTTATTATTAATGCGAATTAAGAAATCGTGAGAAAAGATTTAACGAAGTAAAATTTTCTAAATACCCCATCATCTAGGCGGCATTCGGGAACAAATTACTTCAAATGAAATTTTCATACGTATCCTTAGAATTTTTAGGATGTTTTGAGTAAGGACTTGAGTAAAGGTTTTAAAGATTAAGGTTTCAAGATTTTGAATATTCGAATTTTAAAGGTTTGGATTTAAGTTTTGAGGGTTTTAGGGTTCGGTTTTAAGGTATGAAAGGTTTAAGATTTTGATTTTAGAGTTTGAGGATTTTGGGGTTTTGATTTTAAAATTTGAGGTTTGAGGTTTTGATTTAAGTGTTTGAATTTTAGGGGTTTGGATTTAAGAGTTTAAAGGTTTGAAATTTTGGATTTTATGGGGTTTAGGATTTTTAGGGGTTTTAGAAACTTAAGATTTTGAAAATTAAAAATTAGTGTTTAAGGTTTCGTTTTTAAGAAAATACGAACATCTCTAAAAATCTTCCAACATCTAGGCGGATTTTCGAAGTAAGTTTGATTTTAATGATTTTTGAAAATTAATTAAAATTTTTTTATTTTTTTTATGAAAATTTATTAATAATAATTCTTCAACATTTAAGCTGAATTATTTCTTTAAAAAAATATTTTTTATTCTCTCCAACATCTAGGCAGAGAAAATAATAATAATAATTATTATTATTATTTTTGAGCATTTTTAATATATATTTTTAATTATTACTTATTTTTAATTTTATTATTATTAAAATAATTAAATATTTATTCTAACAAATCTAGAAATTTATCATGCATAAATATATAAAAATACTTAAAATAACAAAAATAATAATATATATAAAAAAATTAGAAAATAAAAAAAAAATTTTACCTAAATCGGACCGGTCAACGACGGTTCAGTTGGACTGAAAAGGGGTCGGTTCGACGCGGTTCGATTGAGTGGTCTACAGTTCGGTCCGGTTCAAACCAGTTCAATTGGACCGATTAGTAGCTGTTGGAAGAGCGGATCCACGGGTCAGATTGCGCGGATCCCAGGTCAGATTCGGGTCAACACTCGGATCCTCTTTGACCGAAACCACGTCGTTTTGCTCCTTAATCTTTTATATATAATTGAAAAAAAAATTTTGTTCATTCTTTTTGTTTTTCAAAAAAAAAAAAGGGGGGAGAAAGCTTTGGGGAAAGCTCGTCCTCTGGTCATCGGACCACCGCAACGGCCACCACCTAGGTCACCGCCGACAGGGTTGTCGGTGGTCGCAGGTGGTCGAAAAATTTCAATAATACTCCAAGAAGCGCTCTTCAACGCGCTTTTCCTGGATCTGAAGTCCGTTTTACCAAAAACAACCTCGATCAGCGTAGATCAGGACTCAAAGTTTCTGTTTTTTTCTTTTTTTTTTGTTGAAGCAAGACTTACGTGATTTTTTTGCTTTTGTAGGTAGCTTTGGCGTTGGGTTCTTCCCTACAGGGAAGACTGTTTGTCTCTTTTTTCTTATTTCTGTTTTTGTGTTTCTATTTTCTTGGTTGGTGTGGGTTAAAGGGTTTTTTTTTTTTTGTGTCTGGGTGTTCGAGAGGGTGTTGTGGGCAGTGTGTCTAGAAGTGAAGAACTGTCTGAAGGTTTTCGAGAGGGGATCTTTGAGAGAGCTTTCGAAAATGGGGGTTCGAGAGAGCTAAGGGGAAGAAGTTTGGGGTTTTTAAGGAGCTTCAAATAGGAGAATAGATGGTAGTCGTAGGCGTGGTAGGGTGGCTGTTTAGACAGGGGGTTGGTCAGAGGACTGTAGGGTGGCTGATCCAGGGCGGCAGCAGCGCCAACCACCTTACTTTCTGTTATTCTCTTTTTTTATTTTTTTATTTTTTTTGTTTTTTATATAATTAATAATTATTTTTTAAAATTATTATTATTATTATTATTAAAATCATTAATATTATACTGAAATGAAAACAGTAGACCCAAACAAAACCGGTGTCTACAATAATTATATTAACTTTACCTTGATCATCCTTATCTTTTTCATCATGGTAATTAGAAATCTTTTTATATTATATACATTGAAAATATTATACCCAAAAAAAAAAAAAGAGCTGTAGCAATAGCTGCTAATTCAACCTTATTCAGCTTTGGCCAAAAAAAAAGAAAGAAAAACACTTTATTCAGCCGACCTGAAATATTT
Organism: Durio zibethinus; assembly: GCF_002303985.1. The sequence goes on from NW_019167893.1 coordinate 7,325,699, forward strand.
AAAGGGCAACTGGCATTATTTCATGAAAGTGTATTAATTAAACTTAAGATGTGTAATGATTCTCTTTGATAATTAAAAATGAAGGTTTTCTATATAAATCTTAAGATGCAAATTCCATGACATGCATTGAGAGACAATTTTTTGGGGAAATTGGGACTTCAGGCTTTTATTATAGAAGCAAGGGCTCCTTATAAACCGAAAGTTTTGAACTTAAATTTATAAAAAGTGCTAAATTATATTAAAGAAGTTTATGGATCGAATTGGATCTAATCAAACTTGATTGGTCTTTCAAAGCCCCGTTCAAGGCCGGGCTCCACAAAAAATTTTTGTTGTTTTGATTAAGGATGAAAAATATAATTATAATTATAATTGGTTTATGATATTGGTGAGGCTAGGGTAGCATGCTTGTCTTTTGGGTTGGAGATAAATTAACATTAAGCCATTGTGTATTGAGAAAGAAAGTTGTATTGAGTACCTCTTCTTCTTAAAAAAAATAGTTGTATTGAGTACCAAACTCATTTTCTAATAAGGGACTAGGGAGCACCCCAAAGCACCTCACCCTAGGTATCACCCCATTAATGATTTTAAGAGCTTTTGCTCTCCATTTTCTTTCTTTATTTGATGTTTTTGTTGTGACTTGTCTGTTGTCATCAAATTAATTTTTCATCTTTTTCCATGTCAACCAAACATCGAAAGGTAAAATCCATGGATTTCATTTTCTTTTCTTTCAAAATTTCCTTCAACCAAACATAATCTCAGTGGATCAAATAAGAAAAGTCCGTAACAAATATCAAATCCTAATTAATTTATGTTTTGAAATATTGTATGTCATCTAAATGCATTCAACCAAAGTAAACTAGTAGTATTAAGCCCTCCTTTTGTTTTAACTGGCTTGAAATTTCATTTCTCAGTAATTACATTAATGCAGCTTAATTAATTTTTACCATTTTTTGGGTAAGCTTCTAATTAATAAATTCAAGCTTTTAGCCTTTTGTATCCTCCATTCTGCCCATGGCCATTAACTTGGAAACGGTTATGGCTTGATTTGGATGCTCCTCCCACTATGTTGCAGTTTGTGTTTTACGATTGGACCCTGTATCAGTTATCATGTTTTTCTGTCTTTTTTATGTTTGCTTTACTAATTCCTAAATTTTATTGTATTTTATTCATTTATCCAAAAAATTATTATTTTATTTATTAATTTGTTGGTATTAAAATATACCCAAAAAGAAGAGGTGGCGAAAGGGGTTTAAAGCACATGTCATCTTGGAATTATTGGGAAGGCTATATATGTTTCATCCACGTGCATATATATTATTTATAAATACCTTTCTCCTCAAATCTCAAATCTAAAAAAAAAAAAAAACATTGCACGCTTGTGTTTATAAAAGTGATAAACTTTGCATTTTGAGATAAAATTTAAAAAAAAAAAAAAAAGACACGAGGGCATATACATGTTGGAAGCATGTCAAGATATTCAAAGAAACATTGAGCATCTAGCCAGTGTCGGTAACCTCAAATGTTACGGATTGACTTAAAAAAGTGACCAATTAAGTTAGGAATTTATAATGCTCCCTCCCCTTCAAAAGCTTTGACATAAGAAATGGAAGCATGCTTTAACTATTACCCCACAGGACCACAGTAAAGAAGCTGATCATGAATTGATGATCAATTAAGTCAACATTTTGATTATGGTGGGCTCAACAAAATCACCCATTTTCAAGTCTTAATACATTTAACCGGGAAAGGTTACCAAAACAAAATACTCCTCCCATCTCCCATTTAATCAAGATCTTTGGCCACTCATCTATCAATTATTTCCCTTGAGAGTCACGTAAAAGTTTCCTTTTATGACCAGTCTGCCTTTGTTTTACTGTAATTTATTCTCTCCCAAGAAAAGTTAGGAAAAAGTTTTCAATGGTAGAGAAGCTTATCTGTCTCTTGTTTATTGAGTTCTAGTTAATTTGTGCAACCTCATACATAGAAAATTAATATATTACTGAATTTTTGTATTTCAACACTATCCACGTTACTTGCAATCCTTGAAGTTTTACTCAATTCAAAGTCTGCATTTGAATTGTCTAAAAATATATATTTGATTTTTTATTCCATGATTTTCAAAGCATTTTAGTTTATATAATAATTATCAACATAAATAAATACGTTAAATTGAATATAGGATTTACTCAAATGATTCATTCACTTTTAAATTCTTGTAAAATTATAATTCGACCCTCAACCTTTATAATTCTCTTTTTCTTATCTCTTACTTACAATTTTTTTTTATATAAAATAAAATGATTATTACAAATTTTAACATTAACTATGTTTATGCTTTAATTTATATTGCTGAAAATTTGAGTTCAAGCATTCAACAATACGTACCATATTGCTTATGTAATTTCATGGAAAAAAGAAAATAATGTATTTCTTTTCCTCTTAAATTATCAATTAAATATTAAAATGTTGTGCAAAAAGGAAGCTAGTGTAAATTCTATGTATTTGAACGTTGAAACTTTGTCAATTAGCTTTACGTATTTTCCAACATGACAATTTGTGAGACAAAAATAAGCGACTTTTTACCTAATTAATTTGTGACATCATTGTAGAAAATATGAACTTAAATAAAAGTCATGATGGTTTTAATAATCTTCTTTTTATAATAATAATTTAAATAGACTAACCTATATATAAATTATGATTTTCTCATTGACAGAAAATTAAGTACTTCTCAATAGCAGACATTTTTTACTCAAACATAACTGCTGAAATCATAGTTGAGAGTTTAGGTAATTGTCAAGTATGCTTGTGTCAACCGAAAATATATTGTCATATAAAACAAATATTAGTCTATATTAAAAAGTTGGAAAAGTCTCCAACTATTTTTGAAATCTGCAAACGATCATGTCATGACCAGACTGAGTTATGTAGAATTGTATAAAATTGTAGAAGCCAAAGCTGCTTTCTCATTGTATTTTCTATCCAACTTGTATATGACTTTATTGGCTAGCCATGATACACTAAATTCCATATATCCATGATGTTGCATTCGTTTTAAAAAATCAATTTATGATCTTTTAGCAACAAGTTTTTTGAAGCAAAGTTTATAATATTGCAAAACTTTTATTTCTCATAGCATTAATTAATTATACATATATACACAAACACACACACACACACACACACACACAAATATTTAATAAGTTGCAACTATATGTGATGGTAAAAAAAAAAAAAAAAGTTCCAACTATATATTACAATTCACATTTCATAAAAAAAATTAATAAACATAAAAATCGTTAAAAATACTTTTTGGAATACTTCTAATTGCAACATTTTGTAATAATTTGTATATTATGACAAAAATAATTTTTGCATCATAAAAGATCGATGCTACAATTGGTGTTACAAAGTATATTTAATTTACAGCAAAAGTGTGTATTACTTTACTTGTAACATTACATAAAATTCAGTTATTAAATGTCACATTGTTACATTTAATTGTTGTAGGTTAAGAGTAGACTATTAGTCAACTGCTAAACTTGATCATATGGCCCCAAGTCCTCTGTTTTTTTACTTATTTTTATTATCTCACATGATTTCAAAAAAAAAAAAAATTAATTTGCTGTGAATATATATTTATTTATTTAATAGTGGAAGCAAATATTTTTAGTAATATTTAAAGCCTGAACATGTTTGCCGAGTTTTTTTTTCCATATTAGGTTATTTTATAATCTTATTTCCAAAATTAAGTACTTTCAATTTTTATTCCTAAAATCAAGTAGTTTTATACAATTGCACTGCTTGTTGGCATGATAATTACTCGTCACTCTCTTTCCTCCAATTCTTCCCTCTTTCTCCTCTGTGTATGAGTAAGCTTGAAATAAAAAGAGTACTCACTTGCCAAACTCCTTGAATCATTCTCCTTCACAAAACTTGTGGGAGTGAAAATATGAAATCACAAAATCCGTTGTCCATTAACCCTCCGACAAAAACGTGATCTTTCGATTTTTTTCTATAATATTTTTCTTTTTCCGAATTTTTTAATTCCTTTCTCATTAAACTTCCTCCCAACAAAATTTTATTTTGGTTCTAAATTTAAACTTTCTTCTTTTTCTTTCTCCTTAATTTACAGTAATATAGGTTTTTTACATTGAATGTTAGGATATCCATCTCGCTCTTCCCCTAATCTATCCTTCAATCCTCTCCATTCTTAATAACCAAAAGGATTTTTAGGTTAGATAAATTTTAAAAAATTCAAATTTGAGTATTTCTCAAGATAAATGAAGGCTTATCTATTCAAGTTTTATTTTCTGTAAATACTTATTTGATGAACTTTGTTCAGAGAATGAGATTGGAGGAAAAAATTATGAAAAAGATAACAATATGTTGCAACTTGCACGAAAAAAGATGAAAAGAATTGATGAAAGAAGATGCTCATTTGGATAGAATGCTGATGTGGACGTCAATCGAGTCAAAATATCTTTATTGTGGAAAAAAAATTTAGAAGTACTCCAGTTTGAGAATTAAAATTAAATAGTACCTTCACTTGGGAAAAAACCTCCATGTTTGTCCCACGCATGAGCACAAAGCACAAGCTGCTTTTCTTGACCCTTTCAAGTTTCAACACCATTAACATGCCAATTTCAAAACAATGCCAATTTTTATCTTCTTTTTTTCTGTCTAAATATATAGCATATGGTACCAAATTCATCAAAGAGAAAATGCAACTCCATATGTTCTAATTAAAGATGCCCCAAAAAATTCTCATATAATTTTGTCTGCCTTTAATATTATTTGAGAAGAAAAAATAAAGTTCAATCAATTTCTTAGCATTGGTTTATGATAACAACAATAGGTCAATGAGTACTTAATTTGATAAATTCATATGACATGTATTAAATGATTGATTTTTTTTAATAATATAATTATATGATATTATTTGAATAAAAGAAACATATATTGAGATGAAGTAATCGTTTTATATAATGTTTTTTCTTATTAGATATAATATATTTAATAACCATATTAATAAGATATAATCAAGTTTTAATTAGGTGGAGCTATAGCCCAAAAGAAAATTTAGATGGAGCTGGTATGAAAAAGAGTTACTTTTCCATCGTGTGAAACCTGAAAAAAAAATTTATTTTCTAATTTAAAAAATTAAAACTATGACAGTTCACAATTGCAGCACCTTTGAAAAGAAAGGTTTACCCTTCTTCTACTCTAATGAGCCTTTATGTGTAATGAAAAACATAATACTAATTAAACAGCTATCCTTACATTAATTACGTACATCTAAACATATCGTAGATAACTATGTTTCTTGATTTTTTATTCTCCTAATTAAAATTATTCATAATACCACAGCAAAATAAAAGATAACTTCACTTAAAGAATAGATTATACCCAGAGGAATGGAAAAAGATTGTTGCTAATATATATTGTTAATATGATATTATCTCATATTTAATAAATATCTAATATTTTATAAGTGGAAGATCAACTTGAATATAAAACTATAAAATACTGGATATTTATTAGATATTAAATAGTACTACTTCAACATTTTTTTTTTTAATTTTAAATTTAAGAAGAAGAAAATTCGACTCTGCTCTTTGACAAGGAAAACGACGTGTCAATTAATTAATGCTTCATTGGGATGGCTAATAGAGCAGGATTCATCATGTTGTTTTATTATCCTGAATTTTTTTTTTACCAGTCATCCAAATAAAATTTAAGTCAAATGCTCAAATGCATGCTTTCACTTGATAAATATTGTTGTTGAGAAGTACTATACTGAACTGGGTTTGAGTGGTCAGTTTTGACCAAGTTAAACTCTAAAATATAGGTGTTGTGTTCCAATGAGCTTTTGAAGTCACAAAGTAAGCCAGTTGTTACCAAAATATTTAGCCACTCAACACCAGTTGAAATATATACTTGGAGTAAAGCTGAATGAACTGCCTGAAAAGTTCATGCACTTGTGCACATAAATCATTCTATTCAAATCAATAACTCCATATGATATGATATATCCCCACGTTTTAATTGACCACTCAACCGATCCCATCACCACACTACACCTTGATGATATACATGAATAAAGGAGATTTCCTAGAAATTGTGGGCGTAGATATGCCTTTTGAAAAATATGAAAAAAAAATATAACAATAATGTAATATTACACTTTGGACTTTTTTGTGCAGCCCAACTTTTGGTTTTGCATTTTTCTTGACTCTTATGATGCACTGCTATTATAAAACCCCTATAAATACTGTTATTTTGAGCTTATAATCAGTTCTTGGCATCTCAAAACAGAGCTAACAAGACAGCAGCCAGACTTTGTTCAGCTTTGAAAGGGAGAGAGAGGACAATGGTGAGAGCTCCATGCTGTGAGAAAATGGGATTGAAGAAAGGTCCTTGGACCGCTGAAGAAGATCAGATTCTCATCGATTACATTAAACTCTACGGCCATGGCAACTGGCGAGCACTCCCGAAACAAGCTGGTAATTTACTTGTTGAAAAAAAATGCATCAAAATTTTCATAATCTTGATTTGTTATTGCGTGTAATTTAGTTGTATTGGTTTTGACCATCATTTGCTCTTCTCTTTTTCTTGTTGTTTTTACAGGTTTATTGAGGTGTGGCAAGAGTTGCAGGCTACGTTGGACAAACTATTTGAGGCCAGACATTAAACGAGGAAATTTCACCAGGGAAGAAGAGGATACCATAATTAACTTACATGAAATGCTTGGTAATAGGTGCGTATTTTGATTGAATTCCTCTAATCCCACAAACTTAAAGTTCCATTTCACTAGCTTAAAACAAAACATAATTAAACTAAAACCAAATTCCATACTAGAATTTAAGTTCATCCATTTTGAAACATGAAGATCTATTAAGGTTTTGAGCAGGAAATTAAATTTATTGGTCCAATCCTCAAAAAAAAAAAAAAAAACTGATTGATCCTCTTGGGTAATTTCTAGTTTCATTTATTAGTTTGAACTTTGAGGATATTGGAATATGCTGTTTATTAATAGAGCACATGGGTTTGATAACCATTTTTAGTTTCAATTTGGTTATAAATACTATATATCACAAAAACATGTTGGACTGAGAAGATTCCTTGCTGTGATTTGTGTTTATTATAAACATGTTTCAAAGTTCAAACAATTAAAAATACTAACACCAAACAAGATTACCGATTAGGAAAGTGCACTAAACTTAATTTTCTCCATCTGACACTAAAAACAAGTTTTTTCATCATTTATTTCATTTAAAAAATTACTGCCAAAGGCAAGAACACCACATTGTTTACTGCATAGCCTCAGCAGATTCTCTGATTCTCCAATGGCTTTTCTTCTCCTTTTTCAGATGGGCTGCAATCGCAGCGAGATTACCAGGACGAACAGACAATGAAATTAAAAATGTATGGCACACCCACTTGAAGAAGAGGCTGAAACAGAACCATGGCTCCAATGACAACAAGCGACAAGCCAATTTTGATTCATCCAAAAACATCAAAAAAGAGCAAGAACCCGTGAATTTTCTAGGCCCTGTAACTGCAGATAGCCCCGGATACAGGCCAGTCTCCCCACCAGAATCAAGCAGCGAAATTTCCACAGTAACGACAAGCGAAAACAATAGTAACATATGCATGATGAAGATTGAAACGCGTGAAGATTTCTCTGAAATCGATGAGAACTTCTGGTCAGAAGTATTATCGGCTGACAATTCAAGCATGGCCAGCGATTTTCAAGTGGTTGGTTCTGACCCACAAACTTATCGTCAGTACTTTCCAAGCTTCCCATTAGCAACGCTGGAACCTGTCAATGACTATGGTTCAAATCTATATGATAATGATACTAACATGGATTTTTGGTATAATCTTTTCACGAGAGCTGGGGATTTACCAGAAGTACCAGAAATTTGAGTTGTAGTTAGTAATTAACTTCTCGATCACGTTAGATGTAACGTTTTTTTTTTCAATTTTAACCCCATGATTATTCAGATTGGAAATGAAGATAAAAAAAATAATAATCATTCAGCTTGTTGATCAGCATAAAATGAAAAGTATGTTAAACAATCTTGAAATTGTCAAAACGTGCAAATTAATCTTGTATACTCCAAAATCGAATAATTTGGCAATAACCAACTTGCAGTAGTGCTTTGCTTGTCAAACAGAACTACAGTTAATGTGTATACTTGTCTAGACTGGCATATTGTTATAATCTTTTTCATACTTTCAAACCAAAAAAGTGGTGCTAGATCAACTGTGAAGTCAGCTACTTGATTTCATTAATTACAATGCTTACATTCATCATGATCCAAGAAAATGATTAACTTCAAGACAGATATAAATTGAAGGGAAATGCTAATCAGTACGTATCAGTAGATATGCATATCCGAAATTAAATTCTACTTGATTACATTGATTAAATTATGAGTGATAATTGCAGAACTAAATATTTTCTCTTAAAAACAAAAAATAAAAAAAAATCATTATTTGTGCTCAAGATTGATTTTCTTGCTGAAATCCGTAGGATTTAATTATATTAGGTGCATACTTGCACGTTGTCACTAGTGAAAATTTTTTTTGTTTTGTTTTTTTATTTATTAATTTTTTATCAAATTTATTTAATTAAAAAAAAAGAAAAAGTAAAAATAAATAAATAGGATAGCATGTGAATACTTAAATTCACATATTATTCTCACAAAATATAAAAAAATTTTAAATAAAAAAAATCTCAAAAAGTAAATAAGAAAAAAAATTAAAAAAATTAAGCTCATAAAAGGTGTCACTTGGACACTCCGTTGAGTTCAAAATATTAATTTTTTAAATTAAAATATTAAATAATAATTTATTAATATTATACATATATATATATAAATATAAGATTAAATTAATAATGAAATATTTATACTTTTATATATATTCTAAAATAAATCAAACAAAACATATTAAACACATTTTTACACCAATCTCATATCTTATTAAAAAAAAAAAAAAAGTGACCAATCCCAACTCGAACCCAATTTTTAAAAAATTGCTCACTATCATATTGAAATGAACCAAAACCTATTGGATACAGATTATTTTTGCATTTCTATCAATTGTCACCTTTGTTGCAAATTTATTTAATTAAAAAATACAAAAAAAAGAAAAAAACCAAATAAGGTATTACATGGACATCTCCGTTGGCTTATATTTTAACAAAATTAATTTAATAAAAAAAATATAAAACAAAGGAAAAGGAATTCATTGGTATACTATGTGGATAATCCAATTAAGTTTAAAATATTATTTTTTAATTGAGTTATTAAATGATAATTTTATTATTTAAAAATTCAAAAAAAAAATAAGCAAAAGGAAAAGAAAAATAAACAAAAAAAGAAGAAGGAAATCATTGAAATAATGACTTTATTAATATAATATATAAATAAAAAATTAAATATATAATAAAATATATACTATTACATATAGTATAGGGTGGCTTAGGGATAAAGCACCTTAAATTTGCTTTTTGACCAATCTTTATTTTCCCTAAAAAAATCAATCTGACTTAATTCGATACTGAAAATACTCATATCCAATCCAGACAAATAAATACCTATAGAATACCGATAATTTTGTCATCTTTATTGATCAACTCATTTTATTGTAAAATTTATTTAATTAAAAAAAAAAAATAAATGATGTGCTATGTGGACATCTTTATTGATATTATTTTCTTACAAATTTTATCTAATAAAAAATAAAAAAAATCACAAACTATCAGATTGAGTCGGATTAAAACCCATCATATACGAATTTTTTGCCATCACTACTTATTGGATCAATTTATTGCAAACTTTATGTAATTAAAAACCAAAAACAAAAGAAAAAGTAAATTCGAGTGCTGCGTGGACATTTTCATTTGTTTTTTTAACAAATTTGTCTAAATTAAAAACAAAAATAGTTGAAAAAAACAAAAAAAAAGTAAAAAAAAAAAAAAGAAATCACGTTGACACCTTAAATGGAAATCAAACGAAAGTCAAAATTAATAAAATTTATATAATGAATGGATTAAATCTTAATTATATATAAATATAACATTTTTATTAAATTAAAATATTAAATTAATATAATAATATATAACTATAAAATAAAATAATTAATTAAAAATATAATTCACATATATACTTGAGGTAAGATGAAAGACCTTAAACCCTCTTTTAACTTAACCTTGATTTAAAACAAGAAAAATCTTGATCTGATCCTTAATTTTTTTATAAAAAAAGTTCAAAAAAATCAAGTTTAGATGCGACATCGAGACATCTACTAATATTTTTTTCTTTAAAAATTATCAAATTAGAAAACATATATATTTTTAATAATAATATCAAATGCACCCATATTAAAAATTTTAAAATATTTAAAAATTTATTAAATAAAAAAAGAAAAATGTAAATAAAAAAATTAAATAAATGAATCAAATAACTTGATACGTAACAAACCCTTGATATAAAGTAGATTTGAAAAAAATTAAAATCTAAAAAATTATTTATTAAATAAAAAAAGGAAAAAAAAACACATAATATATCTTTGGTAGCAAGTGAGTCCCATAAAAAAACTTTAAAATCTTAAATATATTTATTTATATTTTAAAATAAAAGTTAAAAGTTAAAAAAATAAAAATATTTGGTATAAGTAGATCTTACACACTAAAAATAATTTTTTATAAAAAAATAAAATCTTTAAAAAAAACTATATTTTTATAATTTAAAACATATTTGTGAACCATAAAAAAAAAAAAAAACAAAAGAAAAAACAAACAAAGGACATGTGAACATCCCCTTATATACGTAAGATGTAAGATTTGAAAAAAATAAAAAATAATAGAAAAAAGCTGAAATGTCATTGGACACATATAATAAAAACAATAAAATAAAAATGAGGTCCACACGATGATGCCAGCTTGTTTTATCTCCTTATCTCCATTGTTTTATATTTTTTTCATCAAAATTTCATCACATCCAATCATTTATTTTTCTATTTTTTAAGTGATATATTAAAAACAAAATAAAAAAAGCATTGGCACCTGGGTGCTTTATGAGTGATCAAACTTTAATGTTGACATGAGTAATTTATTGAATGGATGGATCTCCAAGCATTTTCCGCTGAAAACAAAAAGAGCTACAGGCATTTTAAAATGGCCACTAGACATCAACTTGACAATGGCTAGTATATTTCTTATCTCTCACACACACAAAAAATGCTTTTTTTGTTTTTTGTTTTTTAATCTACAGTCTCCACCAAATCATTCATTATTAGGCGAGGGATTTCGTGTCGGATTTGGAGTTATCAAAAGAATATATTTTTAAACCCATCATAAAAGAAAACTTGATTTTCTCAACTAATCGTTGCATACTTGTTTTCCTACAAAGAGATTATTTACTCAAAACAATCAATTGGGATGGGGGAGAGAGAAAGAGAGAGCAACATGAAATTAATAGATTAGACACCAATGTTTTGAATTTTATAATGGTGATCGTAGAGTTAAGAGTTGGAGTAGATTTCAGAAAATATTCAATTGACGTATGAGCCATGCATCTATTTGATCTTTTAGAGTTGTAGTAGACACAATTCAAGCACCCGGAAAAGGTTGTGATCAGAAATAAACATTTTAATTCAATAGCAGGCGGATATAAGCCTTTATTCTAATATATAAATAAGCTAATCAATCTTCAGAATTTATCACGAGGAGAAAGAAATCTTTTATTTGGATAAGAGAATTCAAACCCAACTCTTTGAGCGTGATATGCATGTATCACACGGCCATTATTCTCTTTTCATAAAATAGATTTATTGAGATGTGCACCACCAATGATTATATGCCTAATGATCGTCTATTTTTATTTGATGTATGATTATTAATACATTTTACTTATTCTCTTTTAAGTGCTTGGTATGATATTCTCACATTCTCCCACCAGTCACATATAACACTTATAATTTATTAAGATGTGTGGCATCAATGTTTATATGTCCAACGATCTTTTTTTTTTTATCTGATGTAAGATTAATGTACTCTATTTACTCTCTTTGAGTGATAGATGTGATATTCTCTCTCATTTAATCACATGACGTTCCCGTCACAATTATCACGATGCTTGCTTTTTTTTAGAGTGTTTGACGTGATCAAATTTTATCATCATGCTTTATTCCGACATCTTATTAAATAATCAGACTTATCCACCTTGTTTACCTCTACTTAAGCCTTTGACGATGAGTCAAATAAGCTCAGAGTTGACCTTGATATCATTTATTATGTGACCATTACTCTATTTTCACAAAACCAACTTATTGAGATGTGCAATGCAAATATATTTATATATTTAATGACTTTTTTTTTATCCTATGTGAAATTAATATACCTTATCTGTTCAAATCTATTCTTTGAACGCTTATCATGATATATCACCTACCACTAAACCAAATACTCGGGTGCAAAATCAAAAGTTTTTTTGTCAAACACAAACACAATACTTTCATAATTAAGTAATTAACCCTGACTTTTTATTTTTTGTTTTAAATGAAGATTAGTCCAATTGAAATATAAACATTACTGGGCTTTGCTTAGCTTAGATGCTCAAGGAATTGGATATATAATTGAAAATTTTTAAGCTTTATTGATGGTAGTAACATTTTTCTCGTGTATAAAATATTAGCAAATAGAAACCCATAAGCAGACACACCAGTTCGTGTGATACATGTGAGCAGCCCATGCTATTTTCACAAGATATTTTGGTTTTTAGGAACACATCCTTTTCCAAAGGGATGAAGAGGAGAAGTCTAATGAGGTTGAAATTAAATCAGACACTGCATCTATCACAGAAAGTGAAACAAATTCACGACATAAATCATCAAATGAATGGGACTTCAAAGCAATGTGTGGCAATTATGGGGCAAAGATTCGATCATATCAAATTGAAAAGGGAATTCAGAGAAAAAGAAATGATCAATTCAACTCTCTGGGCGGTTTCATCAATATTGTAGCTAAAGGTGGCTAAACTGTTGCTTGTCATCCGTAAATCTTGAGAGTTGAGATAACCATTGATCACATGATAAATTTGGTTTCAAAAACTTTTGCGTATTTTCTTGTGAAAAGTTCAAAGAATCCGAATCTCATGGGCCCAACTGTTTTCTAATCGTTTGAGCATGATACATGTGAAAATCACCACTGTAATCAATCACATAGCTGATGAAAATGAGACAATCCCTACGTTTTGTCAGCTTATCGTTCATAATGGAGAAATATTGATAAAAAGCGAAATGCTTTAATCAGCTTGCTAAATTGTGAACGCTCACGATCCGTTTGGATTAAACATTGGTGAAAAACACTGGATTTTGGTGATATAAGTACTGTAAAAAATCATTGGATTTTGCCTTATTCATCCGAAATCTCTGAAAAAAAAATCATTTAGATTTTGTTCCTATTGAATTGTATTCGACCTTAGCTAAGGAAATGGGATTTCCAAGGGGAAAAGGAAAATCAACAACGTATGTTATCAGCTATAATACGTGTGGAGAAAGAGAAAGTTTGTAATTAATCTGTAGAGCACCACCATCGGCACAGGTTGTTCAAAATAATGGAAGCATTAGCAGCTTAAACACGTACATTCCTTTCAATTTTTAGTACAAGAATAAGTTACCATTCTCTGAATCAGACGCTGACTTGTGGGCTCCTAGGAAGCAGATCATGAAGCGATCTGATCGGTTGACATGGTTCGATCCTCCTCTTAGAATTTATATAAGGTTTATTTAAGTCAAGTTTGAATTTTTTTTTTTTATTAAAACGAACTAAATCTAAAAAACCATACTTAAATCTTGTTCTTTTTCCTTTAATAATTCCATGCTGGTTTTACAAAGGATTCTTAGTTGTTACCGCAAGTGTAAGTGATTATTCCTCCTCTTAATTTCTCAAAGCCATTGAAATCATTCCTCTTACAATCGATTGAATATTACAGACAACGGAAAAAAGTGGAAAATAATGGAAAATAACTAACCCTATATATACGCTACAAATTACGTGCTATAATTTCCTGACGCTCCATTTCTGCTCGGAAACTTGCAATAAATTCTTCTGCTCTTGCATCTATTCCGTGCAGCATAGGCGACGCCAATCCTATCGATTCCCACATATCATCTCCCACACTAGATTTTTCATCCACCATCTTTTCTCCTCCCCTGCTCGTTCCTGCCTCTTCAGCAGCAGCTTGATCAATGATCTGCTTCTCATTCTTTTCCCTTTGAACATCACTCTTCTCTGATGTTTGCTGATCAGGAATAAACCCCGCCAGTTCGGTGACAGGCGCCTCTTTAAAGAGCTTATCTATGTAAACAGGCGCAGCAGCTTTATTTTTGGAGACGTAGTGGCGTTGGTAGCCAAAAGGAAGAGCACGACGTCGCCTGTTCCGCTGAATTAGGCGTTGCCCCAGGAAAAGTGAAGGCCTGGTAGTTTTTGAAGCAGCTGTTTGCAGCCGATTATTCTTGGGTTTTTTGATAGCTTTGGATTTGTGAAGTTTATGCAGCCTGGTTTGAAGTTTTGAAGTAAAGCTCTTCCATGCCTTCTTGGCTGGAGGAAGCCTTATGCTCAAACAAGACATGAACAGAGTGTGAGAGATAAGAAGTAGATATGCAAATGCAAATAAAATTTGCTTCTTTATAAAACAGAGAGCTTAGAATCTTTGTTGTTGCCATTTGTTATATGATTCGTGTTCTCTATCATTCAACTTTATGGGACTCGCTTAGGTCTTACGCTAACAACTTGTCACAAGAAATATTAGTCAGATATGGGAAAACTGGTAGCTGGAAAGTAACTGTGTTTATTAATTAATAGTATTAAACCAGCTTAGATCCTAAGCTAATTCAACCGACAAGTTGGAATCACATTTATCCTTCATCTAACCATTTGCAATTGGATACTTATTTACATATTCTCCTTATTTTTATATCGGCATAAATTGAATTTCTATAATTAAAATTAAAAATTCACACACAACTTTTATTTTTCAATTAGTGAAGTATAAAAAGATGAAGCTCTAATGAAATTGATCCAATATACAAGATTTATAATAATTATGAGATTATCAACCTACATAAGAAAAGAGAGAATAGAGAAGAGTAAATTAAAATATATACTAAAAACAAAGTTTTCTTGAAGAGGAAAGTTGAGAATTTGGACTATGGATTAATGCTAATAATAGAACTATGGGGGTGACATGGAGAACAAGTAAATCAAAGCCTTAAACCTAATTGGCCCTAACCCCTAAAAATTTCGTGCACTGAATCTGGATGGTTCTACTCTTTTTGTTTAATTACTTTTCCTTTTTGAAGTCATCTTTATAATTAGATCATTAAGGAGATTTCATACTTGGTTCTCTTCTAGGCCTTTTTCACACGTATATCTATTCCTTTATGCAAAAAGGACCTTCTTTATGCAACCCATGATATTAGTTCCCATGGTACCTCAAAGGTGATAAGGTGGAGATCTATGGATGCCCTTTTCTCATTTTTGTTGTTTCTTGATCCTCCCATCTTGTGTTAAATCATTTTCGTGAGAACAATCCATCCAAATTCTTGCCTTAATTTCCATTTTCCCAAGTTTTCAAATATGCTTTGGTTTGGTTGGTTGGTTGGGTTATAAGTTGAAAGTAACAAAAGCAAATGATCATTACTCATTGGTGGTAAATATTGAAAGGCGGCATATTTTCTTTATGCCTAACCATACATCTAACTTCATAAGACCAAGACGTAAACATATTTAGCTGATTGAATTTCCTTTTACGGCCATATCAATATCTTAAAGTTAAGCTAAGCATTTGAAAGTCATACCCAACAATATATCTATCAAGTCAAAGAGAAAAGGCTAACAATTTGCATCGGTTCTTCAAGGCATGTTTAAGTTGCATTTCCTTGAAAAAGCAAGGATTAATCTAGAATGCAGATATATATATATATATACGCATGTATGAAGCTTGAGAAATAATTTGCCTTGCGTAAAGGTTATAGTAAAAATATTTCTTTTTTTTTTTTAAAAGGCGTAACATAACCAACTCAGGACAGTCGTGGGCTATGTAAGCTCATCAAAGTTGCCCAATCCAGCTATGAATATTACAGAAGAATCAGGACCAAACTAGAGACTAGAGAACTGGGCCTATAGTTAGGCTATGCTGATCCTTCAGAGGCCCAGAAAATTTGTCCCTTCGGCCCTTGGGCAGAAATTAATGTTAAATGGAAGTATCTAACAATCAAAGAAGCCTCGACAAATGGGGGTTAAGCACTGAAGGATAAACTTCCACTTCTTCACCACGCATTAAATGCCCTTAGCATTGCAAAAGTTTAACCCACTGCAACTTTGCAAGGTGGTTTGCGTTAGTTAACATCACGGCATTCTCCACATGCAAAAACAACTAGCCTTCATTGCCTCCGACCCAACACTTTTTAACTACAATCCAATTTCTCCACACTATAAAACGGACCTCAAAGGCCCAAACCTTCTCATCTCCCCTCCTTCCAATTTCCTTAACATGGTTACTACTGCCAAGCTAGCTCTTGCAATTTTCCTCTCTTTGCTTGCTTATGCTGCTGTTGGGAAGCGATACTTGCAGTCTCAGCGAGCACAGAAATGTCTGCTGCAGCAGATTACTAGGAGCCAGCCCTCTCAACGAATTGAATCCAAGAGGGGTATGGCTGAATCCTGGAACGAAAATGAAAAGCAGTTCCAATGTGCTGGAGTAGCTGCACTGAAAACCACCATCCAACCCAAGTCTCTCTCTTTTGCCTAACTTCCAGCCATTTCCTCAATTGCGCTATGTCCTGAAAGGTTCAGAAACTTGACAATAAACGTTTATGTAAATGGTAAAATCTGGAAATTTTATCAAGAGAATCTAACATGACTGCAATAAATTCTACAAGTAGTGACTTGCTTGGAGCGACTTTCCCAGGGTGTCTAGAGACTTATAAGTCAGAACAAAAATCCTCCAGAAGCCGAGAAAGCGGATGGAGAGAGCATGAAGCCAGCAGAAGAATATGGACCAGCACTAAAAGATGCGTCGGATTAGCCAAGAAGACATTCTTGCCATCCCAGCTGGTGCAGCCCGTTGGTGCCACAATGATGGTTAAGAAGAGCTAGTCGCGGTTTCTGTCTTTGATCTCAACAATCAAGCTAACCAGCTGGACCAGAACTTCAGGATAACCATTTTTTTACTGTATTTGGCGTTGCAAGCCTGTCATCTTACATTTAGAAAGTATCCCTGAATCCATTTATGTATCTTTGATATTGCACAGTATTTCGGTCTGGCTGGAGGACAAGCAAGTAGTAGAGGACAGAGGGGTAAAAGGAGTCAAGAGACTTTCCGAGGCTTATTGAGTGGATTCGATCAGCAATTACTGGCAGAGGCTTTCGATGTTCCAGTTAAGGTTGTGAGAAAAATGCAGAAGGAAACTAATCAAGTGAGTCTTGGTCAAGTGTAACGAAACGATGAGTTTTGTTCCCCAGGAAGAGGAAGAAAAAAGAATGCAGTACGAAATGAAGCAAAATGGAATAGAAGAGATCATATGCACCATGAGAATTAAGCAAAACATGAAGATTGAAGCTGATTTTGTGTCAAGGCAAGCCGGAAGAATCAGCATCGTAGACCAGCAAAAGCTCCCAATCCTTCAATACCTTGACTTGAGCGCCGAAAGAGGTTATCTCAAGCCGAGAAAGTTTGGTATGATTCTAGATATTATAAAAGATCAAATGGTTTTCCAGAATCACTTCATTAATTAATAGTATAAACTTTTCAAAATTGTTATAGATGGTGAAGCCCAATGGTTCTAGACATTATAAAAGCGAAACTGGTCAATGACCGACCACAGGGTGGTTTACGTGACCAATAGTGAAGCCCAAGAACAAATCGTGGATAATACTGGAGGAGCCGTAATGGATGAGAGTATACAGAAAGGCGACATGTCCTTCAAAATAATCCCTCAATTCTTCGCAGTAATAACAAGAGCCGGAAGCAATGGCTTTCGAATACGTGTCCTTCAAAATATCTAGCCAGCCAATGAAGAGCCCCTTGGCTGATCGCCTCTCAGTAATAACAGGTATCCCCATGCAAGTCCTCACTAACTCTTGCAATATTTCTCCAGGAGAAGCACAACAAGTGAAGCGGTCCAAGGAGAAGGCTATGCTGATTCCTCCTAGCCAAACCTCATGTTAGATAAAGTTCTCGGTCTTTTTCCCCTTTATTTATTTATTTTTTTTGTTGTCTTGACCACCCCGGAACCATGGCCTCAAAGCACAACCTTTCTTACAGAGATAGAGATATAGGTTTCAACTTTTCAATGCAGAAATCGAGTGTTAATTAGGTAAGTGCAAATACATGCAAGAGTATAGCTTTTGAATTATCATCAATAAAAAGTGTATTGGATTCTGACAAATCTTCCAAGCTTTTGATCGTAAAGACCTACAGTTCAGAGATATTTTCTGCATGTTGTGTTCCCTACAACTTGGATTGATTTTCGGAAACAGATTTCTACCTAAACCATAAAATCTCTAAACATCCATAGAAAATCTACAAATCGAGATTATCCTATTCATTATTGCACCATGAAGTAAAATGGTTCCTAGGGGGGAAAACAATGCGCACGATGCATTCCCAAACCTGGAATCCAACTCTCGAAGCAAACCCACAAAAAAGAAGAACAGACAAACCAAAAAATTCTGAGGATATGGAGCAGTTAAGACTCTAGCATTAACTAGAAAACATTTTTTAGAAATCTATAAAACCAAGTTAACAGATAAAACGCTAAAACTTTAGCTTGTAAGGCATGGGGACAGTAAAGCCTTTAAAATAAGCAATGAGCACTATAACTCTTCAAATTCACAATTTCGATAACCATCAGATAGACAAAAGAATCATGAACCATGAATAAAGAATGCTATAAAGAAACATTATTTGATGCCTCTTGGAATCTGGATAGATTTCTTGGAAAGTTATAACAGTTCATGTTAATCCATCTGATGGCAGCATGCTAGGAATTCCTACCCTATTGAATGCACAGAAAAGTCAAGTGCCATCATACATTGAACCGCATTCAAGAATCTCAGGCAAACCTGTAAAAATTCCTTTATTTGCTAAAAAATAATTGAAAAAATTATTTATCAGCTAAAATTCTCCCTGGCAGAGAAACTAACAAAACCCAGAGAGAATCAGCAGACAAAAAAATATCAAAGCAGGTGGCATCAAATCATACAACACCAGCATTAATAGGAGAGGACATTGACCATAAAATGAACTAGATGAGGGCTTGTACACCAATTTGTTGCATTTCTCTAAGCTTCCATATTGGATAGAGAGCACCCTCTCCAAGTTCTTCTACATCAACTTGTTGCATGGCCCAAGCATAATACACAGTGTGAATCGTATCCTAGGAAAAAGACAAATTTTAGAAGATCTAAATCAACACATTCTTAATGTTTAGAACACACAAGATGGTAAATCAAAGATCAAAATCTTTTAAAGCAAAGGTATGAACACAACACTGACATATCTCCCACTGATTTATAGAATACCTAAGTTTCAAATTGTTGTAGTTAATTTTATACACAATTTTAACTGGTAGCCTTTATACAGAAACAATATATGATCATATATTCATGAAATAAAATACAGGCAAAACGGAAAAATAGTTTTTCATTTACCTTCCCACCTTCCGTTATTTTGCCCTCTCTATCACGTACACAGTAGATCTGCTGCGTTTGAAACTGTCAATATAGAGGGCAAAGGCCGCCAGCATCAGCTTCAAAAACCTTAAGAAGCCTAAAATCAAGAAAGAAACTGAAGAAGCAGAAGAAACTCATACTGCCACAATGATAATGGGGGAAGTCCCCATCATTTTGGTTTCTCTAACTTCTACGTCAGATACATGAAGAATCTGTGGCGGAAGTAGGCCCAAATTAGAAACATCACTTCATAGTCCATATCAAGAATATAATTCACCAATACATTTAGAACCAAATCATCCTAAAAACAATCTGCTACTTGACTTTTACCAAGGCCATGATAATTTATAACAACATTTTGTTATATCAGGTCACCATTTTCGTGCTCATTTTTTTTACAACAAACTCCAGAAAACTTTATATGGTTGTGGTTAAAGATAACCATCTTACCAAGATCCATATCATACGGCATTTAACAAAATTGTACCTTGTTTTCGAAAAATATACCATGGCTCCGATAAGCAATATGCTCTGCTTTGCACCTTTCAATGACCTCAGGACTACAATACTTCTTCAAATTTTCAACATCTCCCTACATGTATAAATTTTTTTGCTAATTATATTAGAGAAAGCCACCATCTGCAACATACTTTTTATTGGAAATGATAAAACACTAGAATATGAGCCAGCAGAACCCCATACTCACTTTTATATAAGCATTTAGGACTGGCCTGATTGCTTCCTGAATTTCTGCCACAAACTCTGGCAAAGAGAATGACCTAATCCATGCACCAAGAATTCCATAGCAGATGTCAAGAAATGGAACATAAATACTGAAGCAATACTGACGCAAAAATGAAGGAGAGGAGACCATACGGATCTCGTCGACGTATTTCTTTGTATGATGCTGCAGCATCTGTTTCTTGAAAGATACTTTCGTTTATACTGCCAAAAGGAGAACTATGAAATCAGCACCCAAAACATCACATGAATAACTCCAAATATCATGTTGAAAGATTACTAAAATAGTAGCAGGAAAAGTATAAAAACACAACAAGAATGAGTAGCATACTCCTGAATTTTGTGAACAATGGGGTTATCACTGGTCTCCCATCTTTCACGCATATCCTCTGCAATCTGCCAATTCAGTTATATAATAATTTCAACCAGTTCAATGAAAAGTATGTGTATATT
This sequence comes from Durio zibethinus, assembly GCF_002303985.1. The sequence continues at coordinate 7,346,646 of NW_019167893.1, forward strand.
TTATTTTTCTTGATTTAACAAACTGAGACACTCCAGTGTAAGCAATAGATAGAGCATGAATCTTAACCAGAATAAATAGTAAGCAAAAGAACTGGAAGGACGGTGAGGAAGAAAAGGCAACAGGCTGGAAACTTACCTCTTGGCCCTTTGTCACAACAGGTTCACTATAACCGCTAACATGCTTGAATAAAGGATGACCTTGCACCTATGCACGAGAGAAAAAAGACCATTCACATAAGCAGAGATATATAAGTAATATGGGAAACTTTTTAGTGATATTTTAGTAAAACTCACTAACGATGGTAAACTTACCTTCTCCTTTAATGCCTCCCACCTTTTACTCCAACGGGACTGCTTAGATGGCAAAACAACAATATCAGTTCTCATACTTCTTTCACCTGCTGATGAAGGAGGGGGAGTATACTCCAGGTGCTTTCTCTTACTTGGGTTACCCCTTAACTCATCCTTAACAATGTCATATCCCTTCTTTGCTAAATCAATGACCTTTGCTTCCTTTAACCTTTGGAAAGCCAAAGAAACCTTTGGAGAAGAAATGCCTGACTTCAATTTTCCAAATATAGTTTCTGCAGTATCACCAGACCCAGACTGCTCATGTTTCTGTTCCCCGGATGACACCTTTTCTCCATCCTTCACTTCAGTTCCATGCTGAGCCGAGGTACTGGTTGACTGTGAAGACTCTTCCTTTCCAATCCCAAAAGTTTCCTTAACCTAAATCAAAAGAATATGGAATAACTTATTAACAAATGGTCATGGACATAATTAGTAGGCCAACCATCTGAATAGAAAGCAAACCTCCGCTTTTGCAGCTGAAATCTTCTCTTTCACGTTGGCAGAAACCTACAAACAACATAATAGCCAATCAAATATGATTTAGGTATCCCCATCATAGAGAACAGCTCGTTGAAAGATTCACATTCAAAACAGACAAAAACCTTCTTCACATCTCACAGCCAAGAGCTAAACAACAATGAAACACGCGCCTATTTCTAGTAGCGACAAGAATACTACAGCTGATTCAATTCATATTATTCCACATAGCAAAGAATATAGAATGTATATTGCCTGAACTGTGGCAGCATCTAAGAGAGGCAACTAAGGGCATCATCGTAAGGTAAAACATTGCATACAAGCAACATAGATACATATGTACATATGTGCATGCGTATATGTATTAACAGAACTGTGCAACGTGAAATCAATGGAAGGTTGGTTTTCAGTAATCATCCTTCGATTTTGATCCAATCAAGCCAACGTCTGAGCTATGGTCGAATTCTAAAGTTAAGCTTGTCGATTAAGCTGGATTACCTATTAATTCCACAAAATCTATTTATACAAAATGCACAAGGAAAGCTACAAATGGTTTTTGGGTATTATGTAACATCCATAAATATGCATTACAAGGAAAAGTAATTCGGAGAAAACACATAATAGATACATAATATAGTGTCAGCATAACTACTCTGAGTAAATAATAATACAGGCAAATCCCTGAAAGAACTATAGGAAGAGAAGAAAAATTTGAACCTAACCTTCTTAGCTGTAGCTTCAGCCTCTGTCCACGTACCATCGACCTGCTTGTAGAGCTGCTCAGTTGTCTGCTTCGTTCTGCATTCGCCATTTCACCATCTCAGGCACTCCCTTGACATACAAGGGTATGTCTCAGCCTATTACCCTAATAAGGCTATATCATGCTATAATACAAGAAAAATTACCTGACGTTCAACTCTTCTGCTTTCCCCTTCAGTTCCTCAACGGATTGCTGAAATTCCGAATTTCTACAAAAATTACACCCAAAGAAGATGAAGAAACTTATTTTTTTAGTTTTTACCTTCGCAAAATATCATTAGCTGCAAAATACCTGTTAACTTCGCCTTTAATTTTGTTGGAGAACTCATTGAAGACACTAAACCATCGATTACTCAAATACCCATTTCCAGATAACAATCTTAGTCTCACATTCGAACCCTAAAACATCAAATTCCCAGACCAAAAAAATTACTTAGAAAAAAAAAAAACAAAATTTTATAATCTTCCCAACCAGCGTTATAGATTAGAAAAAAAAAAAGAAAACCAAAACAAAATTTTAAAATCTTCCCGAACCAGCGTTATACCTGTTGAGACGAAAGGTGACGAAAAAAGGGTGGTCTTGCAATCAAAAAATCTCGAACCAGCTTGCTAGCAGCCATCAACCAATTTTTTTATAAAACTTTTCTAGGTTTTTTTTAAAAGAAAGCTGATTTTTCCACATATATATAGTAGAGTGGGGTAAAAAATTGGATATTTTCCTTTTTTAAAGAAAAAGAAATAAGGAAAAAATAAAACTAAAAAAAGGAGACTTATAATTAACTTTTTGTTATGAGAAATAAACAGAAAATCAATGGGTTGTCAATTTGATTAACTAAAACTTTTTTCTAGAATTACTTGAAAAAAACGTTGGAATTACGGCCACTCAGCAGTTTCCATTACATTTTTGTTACCTAGTAAATTAGGGTTTTCATTTTTCATGAAATTACATGAAAGACCTTTGACTTATGGAAAACATGTTGGAATTACGGTGCCGGTTACAACAACGTCCGCCACATTTGGTTATCTAGGAGACTGGGGTTTTCATTTTTCATTTTCCTGAAATTACATTAAGTGTCTTTAACTCAATTAGATTTATTAGACTTAAAAAGGGTTTAAAAAAATAATTTATTTTGATTTTATAATTTTAATTTAATTATTAATTTTTTTAATTTTTTAATATTAAAAATACTAATGTAATTGTTGACTTAATGACTCCTTTAATTTTTTTTATCGTTAAAAATGCTAACATAATAATTGACTTGATGACTTAGACATTTATTTTATTAATGTAATATTGACTCTATTGATATAAGATTAATTTGTTGATATAATAATTGAGATGAATAAAATTAGTTATTAAATTATATAAACGATCTCTATATTTATATAAATTTTGAAATTTAGTCTTTTTACTTATACAAAATTTAAAATTTAGTCTCTCTAATATAAAAAATATTTTGAATTTTTAAAAAAATGTTTTATTTTTGAAAAATTGCAACAATATTCTATCTTAATATTCCATCACAATATTGAAAATTTTATAATAATTTTCATATATTATTACTAAATCTGTCACAATTTTTTATCACTTATATAAAATACCATAGTTGTTAATTTAGTTTTGATACATTTCAATAATACCAAAACATGGTACATCTAAAAATAAATTTTTATACAAAATTTGACATCAGGTAATATTGATTGTTTTCATCGGTTTCAACTGATTTCAATTAATTTTAGTAAATTGATTTATTTTGGTTGATACATGACTAAGTAAATGTGAAACATGTTTTGTAATTTTTAATTTTTTTTTGTTGTTTACCTATTTTTAACCTAATAAAAATAAAATTAATTAACAAAATAACTCTTAAAAGTTTGGTTTCTTTATTTTTTTTTGTTGGAACTTGTTTTCTTTTGTACTTTATTTTTCAAACAAAGTTCACAAGTGTTTCAATTTTTTTCAAGAAAATAATTGTGCTCATTTTCTAAAATTTAACAATCATGAAACCAAATTTAATTTTTTTTTATCTTTTTGTTTTTATCTAAATATTTGCATAAAAAATATTTATTTAAATATTATATAATAAGATTGAATGTTTAAAAATATCATGAAAATTTTATGATATTATTTATTATACTTTTAAACTTATTTATTTGACTTTTGAAGTTATTGCTTATTTATTTTGTAAATTATTACCAGGATTATAATATACAAGTTCATATATATTTATAAATATATTTATACTAAACTAAAAAATCCAAAATAATATGTCGAAATAACTGGTACCAACATATACCACATTTTTAAAGAAAATTGAAATGTTATTCGATATGTATTAACAACCTTGTAAAATACCTGTCATAATGATTTTTCGTCCAGAGATTTAATCGTTAGACGTGAAAATTAAAGAGTCGTCATCAATATTTTTTGTTGAAGTGCGATTGGCCACTAATCTTATTTTTTGTCTACGAATTTGAGATTGAGTTTGGAAGTATAGTTACGTGTGGGGAAGATTATAACACCCCTACAACGCCCGTCTGAAAATGGTTACCAATTAATTTTATATGATCCTAGAATGGTCTTGTTTGAATAGTCTTTTGATTATTTTTATTTTTTATTTTTATTATAAAAAATTTTCTATGTTATTTTTTATACTTTCAATATAATTTAAAATTTTTTCCTTCAAGAGTATTCAAAGAAATCACTTATTTCCTTGAAGAAACTCCATCGTTTGATTTATTTTAATATATATATTTTTAAGTAAATCATAATTTTCTTATACCAACACTTTTGGTATGATCTTAAAAAAAAAAAAAATCACCACTTGTAATTCTCTCTTGATTTTATTATCGATGGAAATTTTGATTTACTTTGGAATGTTTATTTATTGTTTATTACATTATTGAAGTAAAATTTATTGGTTGAATTCTCAAAATATTTCGGATTCTTTCGGACTATTTTGATAAAATCTTTTATTTAAGAAATTTTGATAAAGTCACCACTCATGACTTTTATTCTCATAAAATTTTATTTATTTCGACAATTAAACATTTTATATTTTTTTATTGAAAATATTTTCAAATAATTTTTTCAACACTTTCGAAAAAAATTTGAAAAGAATAATTTAAGAATCACCACTTATTATCTTATTATTATTAATGATAATTTTTGTTTGGAAAATTCAAAAATATTTCTAATTATTTTAGGAAAAAAAATTTTGTGTGAATTTTTTTTAATAAAATCACCACTTGTGACTTTATTGTTATTAGTATTTTTGTTTGAAAAATCTAAAAATTTTCTAACATTTTTTAAAACATTTCAAAAAATTCCTTTGTATAAATTTTTTTATTAGATCACCACATGTGATTTTATTTTTTTTAGTTAATAATATTTTTTGATGTTTTAAAATTTTTTCTAGAATATTTTGAACATTTTTAGAATAATTTAAAAAATTCTTTTGTATAAATATTTTTAACAAAATCACCACTTGTGATTTTAATTTTAATTTTTATCATATTTTATTTATTATTAGTATTTTTATCATTATTGTACTTATTTATACATATCTTAAATTATAAAGTAAAATACAAAAAAAATAAAATAGAATAAATGGAATAAATAATAAAAGTTAGAAAAAAATCAATTTTTTAGTCAGTCAACAGTGAGTCAACATTAGTAATGACGAGTCAATGCCGACGGTCCAATCCCGGCCTAGAGCGATTCACCCGTATCGATCAACAGGGTAGAAGGTCGATTTGTAGGTCTGGTGCATGGACCCGATTCGAATCCGAGTTGACACATAGATCCTTTTCCCACGAAACAACATCGTTTTAAAAGCCTATTTAAAGGCCAAATTAGATTTTTTTTTTTCTTCTTCTTTCTTTTCTTTCCCTCTCAGATGCTCTCACTTTCTCTAAAAAACCCAGAACTCGATAACTACCGCTCCCAGAATTCAATGTTGATATATCAAGTCATCCGTATGTCGTCGTCGTCGTTCACCGTCTGTTGGTCATAAAAAAATGCAAAGTCACCAAAAATCTTTCCCTCAACCCCCCAAATACAAATCTGAACCTAGTTTTGCAAGAAATGGCCTCGAGCTATGTAGATTGAGGCCCAAAGTTTCAGGAAAAAATATTTTTTTGGTTTGGCGCTATGGTTCCCCATAACTAAGGGCTATTTTTTTTTGTGTTTTTTATTTTTGTTGTTTTGGCATTTTTGCTTTTTTTTTTATAGAAAGGTTTTTTTTTATCTGATAAAATTTTTTTAATCTGATTTTTTTCATTTTTGTAAGGTTTTGTTTTCTTTTCTAGATGGTTTTTTGTGGGTTTTTCCCTTTTGTGGCTCTATTTATAAAGCCATATTAGAATCAAAATCTCAAATTTTTTAGAATTGTGCTAAACTTTGGTTGCCTAGGGTTGAGGTGGCCGTCAGAGTGACGGTTGATGATTGTCAGGGTCGCTTGCAATACAGCTATCGACGGCTGATAGAAAAGGTGATAGAAAAGGAACAAAGAAAAAAAATAAATATAAAATAGGTGTCTATAGCTACCTCTCTTTGCCTATTTTTTAGAATAAGGAATAAGGCAAAGACCAAAAAATTACCATTTTGTTTAGGCAAAACATTAAACACAAAGTTTTTCTTTTTTTTTAAAAAAATTTTGAAAAGTTCTTCTAAACAGAGGCTCAATAAAAATAAATTTAAAAGACTTCTCTAAACAGAAGCTCAATAAAAATAAATTGAACTATCAAAAAATAACTTCAAATATCATCATCAAAAGAAACTTGGATGATCTCGAATATCCCCATCGAAAATATATGAATAACTTTGAATACCGCTATCAAAGAAAACTTGAATATCACCATCGAAAAAATATAATTCAACATTTAACACTCGAATATCACCGTCGAAAAAATGTAATTCTAGTTTTAACACTTAGATATCACTGCCGAGAATATACAAATGACTTTTAATACTCGATATCATCACTGAAAAAATGTAAATGATTTTTAACACTTAGATATCACCACTAAAGGATAAATGATTTTTATCACTTGGATATCACCACCAAGAGAATGTAAATGACTTTAGTTATTGCCACCAAAGAAAACTCAAATATCACCATTAAAAAAATACAAATGTAAATAAAGAATGTAAATTCAAACTTTAAACTTGGATATCACCACCAAGTGATTTTGAAAATGTCTTGGATATCACCATCAATAAAATGAAATTCATACTTTAATACTTGGTTATCACTATCGAAAAAATGTAATTACATACTTTAATACTCGAATATCATCATCTAATACTTTGAAAATAATTTATCATAATAGTTTTCTTGATTTGCTTAGGGCGTCAGCCACTATGTTCGCCCACCCTGGCTTATACTCCAAACTGTAATCAAATTTTGTAAAAAAATCATGCCAATAAGCCTACTTAAGGGATAGCTTCTTCTACATCTAGAAGTAGCTAGTTGCCATATTGTTTGTTCTGACCACAAACCTCGACCCCCAATAGGTTATGCCATCAAATGCGCAAACAATACGCCACTGTTATCATTTTTTCTCTTAGATTATGTACTTGCACTCAATTTTATTAAGCTTTTAGCTCTCAAATATGATCGAATGGTTCTCTTACATCAGCACTTCCCTCTATCGTAAAGTCTGATGCGTCCATATGTACCTCATATGGTTTGATATGGCCAGTATTAATCAGCTCCTCTAACTGCTTCCCTAACTCTTCAAACTCTAGTGGAGACATTCGATAATAAGTCTTGGCTAGTAGCTTGGCCTCGAGCACTAGCTCAATTTTGTGGTCCACCTCTTTTTTTTAATGGTAACCTGTTAGGTAGCTATACGGCATTACATCGCTAAAGGCTTCTAACACCTCTAGCACCTTCAAAGAGGTGTCGATTATTGTTTCCCTAGGCTCATCATACTTCAAGGTAACCAAGAAGGTGTCTTCATTTCTATTCACTACCTTGACAAATTGAATAGCCGATAGCACCTTGGTTCCAATCTTAGACCCTCACTTCAATGGTATAAGTGATTGGCACCGTTCATCCAAAATACAAATATAATTGGTAAAAAGCATAATAAGGGCATTAATCTGAATAAAAAAATCTAAACTAATCACAAACTCATAGTCATCCAAGGGTATTACCATAATGATTTTCTTGCTCTTTCAATCTTCGAGTTGTAGCTTTACCTCTTGAGCTACTTCAATCACCCTATTAAAATTTATTATCTTGATGGTACCAATCTTTTTTTGCACCTTGAGTCTGAGCTTCTGGGCTTCATCACTCGAGATAAACAAGTGTGATGCTTTTGTGTCCACTAGAGCATTCATCTTCTGTCCCGTAACCAACAGATCTACATGCATCAAGCTCTTTGGCTTACGACTCCCCTTGCCTTAAATAATATTAAGCACTATCGACCCAAGCTTTACTATCCACTTTTCTAGCTCCTCATCGAGTTTTTGTCTATGGCAGCTAGCTTTTTTTTCTGTGGATAGTTTCGTGCTATATGGCCTTCTTCATATAGGTAGCATAAGATTGACTCCTAATCCCTCTTAGCTTTTTACTTCCCTGTTGATGGCTTCTTCTAGCCATCCTTCTCTGAATGGTCTTGATCTTCATTCTTGGACTGTCTATCATGATTTTTTCCTTGAACTATCTATCTCAATCCTTTCTGTCCTTACCCTTTTACTGGGCTTGGTAGACTCTGACTTGTTTTATTGCTTAAACTCTATCAAAGATTCAGCTGTAGTCATGGCCTTGGTAAGATCACGAACTCTTCGTCTTTGTAGCTCGTGCTTCACCCATGGCTTGAGCCTATCAATGAAGACAAACAGACCATTGACCTCACTTAGATTTAAAATCTAAAGTATCAATTCATAAAACTTTTAGACATACTCCCTTATGTTTCCTTATTGAATAAGTCAGTGTAGCTTTACCTGCATCTCATTAATGGCATATTTCGGGTAAAATTGCTCTCTAAACTCTTTTTAGAATACATCTCAAATTTTAATCATGGCACCTCCATACCTCACATTATCACACCTGCACACCACCATAATAAGGCAACATTAGTAAGATAAATGGAAGCAATGTTTACCTTAGTGGCATTGTTTTACATGCCTATAGTTCAGAAGTATTACTCTATCCCTCATAAAAAGTTATCCATTTTTTTTGTAGCCTTAGTCCCTTTGAACTCCTTAGGCTTGGGGATCTCCATACAAGACTTTGGCACACTAGCAATCACGTCATTCTCAATGGCTATCTTGTAAGTAGTGAGCTCCCCTTTGAGCTCTTCAAACTCTTTGCACATTAAATACAAATGTCTTTTCCAAAATACCAATGCATACATTCCTATCAACAATGGACAAGCTAATGATGCAAATGCAAAGTCAAAATATTAAAATTCTCAAAAAAAATTTAAGAAAACTAAGTCAACATATACAACTGCCCCAAATCTCCTTTTTTTAAATTTTCAAAGTTTTTTTTCTTTCAATCCAAAATTTTTCATCTCATTTCAATTCTAAATTCTTTCTTTGCTACTTAATTTTGAATCAATTTTTGCTTTTTTTTTTCACAATTTGGATTTCTTGACTTTTATTTCCATTTTTTCATCTTCAAATCAAACATGCATATGATAAACTCGAACTTAATGAATGGGAATTGAAGAAAATAAGCCATCAAACTATGGTGAAACTCAAATGATTAAACATACTTTTGTATTAAAAATTATTTTCCATAGTGCCACTTATTTTTCTCAAATTTTTTTTTTAATTTTATTTTCTTTCCCTAAAAACATTTTTTTAATGACAAAATTCTCACAAAAAATTATCTTAGTCAACCTTTATGAAACAATGTGACTCTTAAGTCTTTAAAAAAATGGTGATCATTATTATGCATATGTCTAAATAGAATAGCAATTCCATTTTTTCAAATGGCTTAGATGATTAATTGTCAAATTGAGGTCTGCATTATTAAAACAGACCTCACAACTTGATATGGAAAATTGAATTTTTATCCAAGCTTAACAACAAATTCTTTTGGAAGGTTATTTTGTGGTTAAATCATATTTGATACCCTTTTTAGTATCATAATGTAGTATTTTAATAAATGTCAAGACCAGCTGTGGTAAATTCAAGATCATATTTGGAAAGGTCAAGATTTCTATGATAACCCTTGCACACATCTCAATCATTAGTTACAATGAGTTTTCATGTTGCAATCTCATTCTCACTCTAGACTACCCATTTTCATATTTTCACCCTTAAGCTTAATTTTTCCATTTTTTGTTCCTTTTTTTTTATGATTTCATCATGTATTCAAGTACTTTTGTGAAAGAGAATTTTACAAAAAAAAATAGACAAAAGCAAAGTTGGTAATGAAGATTCTACAAGGAAGAAATTCTTCAATTCAAGTATCCATGTTTAACCAAAATGGACTTTTTAGGGTATGTAATATAGGCTAAAGTTCGAGGTTATGAAGGAATGGATAAATAAGCTTAAAACATGTATTAGAAGGTGATCATATCAAGGATTATTTCACATCATGTGAAGGATTCATTAGGCTTAAAGGGGTAGCAAATGGATAAATTTTTATTTGTGAAAAGATAAGAAAAAGATAGTTATTTATCATCTCAAACATGATCACTTGTGCTAAAAAGTGATTCCTTGAAAATTTAAAATTTTGTTTTATCACCTTTTTTTTTATCATTTTTTGTTTTGTTTTATTTTTTTCTCTTTTTGGGATCATTTGAATATCTAGAGTCCATGATGTAATCATCGACATTTTTTTATTTTTTTTCTTTTCTTCTTGTTTCATAACTCATATAATAACCAATCTTTGTTTTATCTTAATGAGTCAACAAGGTTTATGTGACAATGAAAATCATGTTTAAAGGCTTTATTTAGGTCCCGATTGCACATATCATCATAAATTTAGATAGTGACATAAACTAGGTAATCTTAAGGTAATTGAAAATCATACTCTTCTATCAATATGCCTCCAGACGAAAAAATGATGCATTTGTGTATTCATGGTTGTCTAAATGACTTTTTGTTTGAAGCATAGCCTTGAAACCTATTAAATCACCAACATTAAATAAAAAAATCATAAACTCAGAAGTTTTTTTTTTCAAATTGATCATTTCAGTGTTTATTGCCTTGACAAAAGACGTCACAAAGTTCAAACTTGTATCTTTCAGAGCATTAAGGTTTTTCAAGTGATTTTGGAATGTGAAAAAGAAACGAGAATATTTTATTCAGATAGATTCATAATAACGACCACCAATATTTTTAAGAATTTTTATTATAAAAAAAAAATTCTTTATATATATATTTAAAAAAACTTAAGACAAAAAGAAAAAAAAACTCTCTCAATTGACATTCAGATTCAAACTTTCACACAAGTCATGAAGTTCGTATGCATATCTAATATAGAAGTGAAAAATAAAATAAAAGGGTCACATGAATCAATTCATCTCTTTGTAACATTGAACGAAGTATCCATCAGTTACCCATAAAAGTCACAAAACCATTCTCTAATTTTTCATCTGTCCATTGTATCAAAATTATTCATATCAATGCTTTAACACCCTTGGTTCACCTTTTTTCTAAAGTAAAGAGCTTTCAGCAACACGATGATCCCTCTTAGTTCCAAATTATATTTTTTTAGCTTTAATAAGAGCTCTAACCTTATATTTTAGTGTGAAACAATTCTCTGTCGAGTGGCCCTAATTTTCATTATGGTAATCACATTCTGTATTAGGATCATACTATTTTAGGTAAGGAGGTTAAAAGGGTTCTAGATACTTAAACTCTAAAAATTAATTCTAGATAAACTGAGGTAACAATTCTGTGTAAGATATAGGAATAAAGTTGACATGATTTTTTCTTTTGTTACTTTGCTGTCCCTTTTTGTTATTCCCAAAAAGATTTGATTGATTGACTGGTTGGGGTATAGCTATAGGTGTTTGAAGGCAAAAGCTTGGTTAAACCCCTAATTGGTTCGGGTAAAAATTTGGTGAGACATTATTTATGACAGGTAGTAAGGGTGGTAAACTAAATGCAAATAATATAGTGCAAAACCACTGTCTCATTGCTCTTTATGAGTTACAGTTTGCACATTGTCTTTTTTCTTAGATGCCTCATATTTCTTCATATCTCTGCCATTAAGTTTTTTACTTTTGATCGCATTATCAATTATCCCCCAAAATTACCATGTTCGTAAAAGTTTTTATGGCATTCCCAATCATCTTCTCATAATAAAGTGTTTGAAGATTGTTAGCAAAAAAAGCTACGATTTTTTTTCTATGAGTGATGGTTGAACTTGAATGATCGTATCTTTTCATCTTTGTCCATACTCTTTAAAGCTCTCAATAGGTTTTTTTTCCATATTTTGTAATGACAAACAATCCAGGGCCAAATCTACAATATGTTTATATTGGGTTACAAATGCCTTAACCAATTTATTCCATGAAATAATGCGAGTTATGTCTAACTGAACATACCATCAACAGCAAACCTTGTAAGATTATTTTAGAATACATGGATCAAAAGCTTATCATCATGAACATGAGCAACTATTTTTCTACAATACATGGTGATATGGGTCATTTGGCATTTAATCCTATCATACTTCTTGAATTTTAGGATCTTGAATTTGGAAGGAACAATCACATTTGGTACCAAACAAAACTCTGATGGATTCATAAATCCATAAAAATCTATTCTCTCAATAACTCGAAGCCTCTTCTCTATGAGATCTATCTTCTTTTGGGTACTTGAATTTTTTATTACTTCAAATGAACTTTTTTTCCATTTTTTTAGCTTTTTAGGATCATTAGAGATTTGAATTGGATCAAATTTATCTTCAAAAATAGTGTATCCTTGAGATTGTCGTTGTGTAGCTACTAAAGGTATTTCAAGATAAGAATGTGCCTTAAAAAATAAGTCTTGTTGTGATTGTGTTCCTTGGGATACTTGGATTTAATGTGAAGCAAACCCAGTAGGATTTGGGGAATTTTTGATTTTTTGAATGTAGGTTTTTTTTGTTTTTCCATACAAAATTTTCAACATTCCCTTTATCTGGGCTAGGTATCCTCTCATTTCATCATAAGCTTTCTTAAATTACTCAATTCGGTTATTTTGTTTTTGCTCTATAGGTATTAGATAAGAGGCAACCAGATTTCTTTGAAACTATTAACGATCAAGCCCTTGAACTATTATTACCATAATTAAAAATTATGTTGATGGGTAGCTACAAATTTATGCAAACAAACAAAATTTATATGAATGGATAGATGCAAGCGTTGAATGCCATTAAATAAAAGCTTTTTTTTTTTAAATTGAAAATCATTATGATAACGAGAATCTCCAAATAACATTCCTAAATAATCCTAAAATCTATTGCCTGGTCTTATATTTCAACTTCAAGATCATGGTACTACTATTGATAGGTTTTTTTTATTTATATAATTAGGCAATGAACTTTCAGCAATCTTGAGCTTCATTTCATTCTCAAAACTTAACCAGCCATTTTTTATTAAACCCTGTACTTTGCATTTAAAAGTAAGGCAATTTTTTATTGAATGGCTTGTTTTCTCATAATGATAATCGTATCGAGTATCGACATCATATCATTTAGGATAAAGAGGTTTTAGTAGCTCTAGAGAAAATGGTACAATCAAATGGTATTTAAAGAGTTGTAAGAATAGCTAAGTATAAGTCATAAGGATTAGATCAATGATGGTTCTCTCTTTCTTTTTACTTAATGATTTTTTGGGTTAAGTAGTTATTTGTCTCATCATTGTGGGCCATGAAATAGAATTAAGTGTATTTGCTAGATGGTTTATTGAAAAACTTGATTGCTGGATAGATTGATAAGCACCAGACTTTTAGGATGCACTGCTCATAACTGAGAAATAATATGAGTTTGGGCTGATTTGTGGGGGTTACATGGGAGCAAGTTTTGTTTGGGCTGCCAAAAAGAATTATTGAAGGATAATTGGATAGGGATATAGATTTGGGTTTAAACCAATTTGTGGAGTCTGGATGAAGTTAGAAGATCTTTTTTCTTCTGCTTCTTTCCTGACTTGATCTTTTTTTGAGCTATCAGATGCATTTGTAACACCAATTTTATAAAAAGCTTTTGATCTTGACCTATGTTTGTTTGATACATGAACAAATTAGATGTGATAAAGCTTCTTGAAAATGGACTACTTCAAGCTTTTCCACTAACTTGGTAAGTTGTATTTTTATTTCTCGTAGGTCATGACCAAATTCTTCATGGTTGAGTTTTAAGGCCCATATCCGTGTTTCCAATTGATTTTCGATATCTTCTGAATTACTAACCTAGATAAAGCCAAAGATTTCTATATTATGCAATGACATGATGAATGAATAATGATAATCTACAAATGAATGACATGCATGAAATGAATGAAAATAGACGAACAAATAAACAAATAAATAAATGCAACCTATTGATGTTGACATGACTTATGCAAAAAATGAGTAGCAAACAAGAATAGAGTTAGCATACAATATGAATAACGAAATAGACAAAACAAGTTAGTGCACAACTTATTTAAAATAATAGGTATGTGACCTAAATTTAGATTATTTCTACAAAAAAGGAAAAACATGACTTTATCCTAAAGTTAGACCCCTAAGGTTCACTATATGCAAGGTTTAAGGTTTGACACAAGCTAAAAGGTTTCTAAATTGTTCCTTACTATTGTCGATGCTGAACTAGTAAGGCATTTCAATTTTCACCCATAATAGGCTTCAAATAAAAAGGATTCAATTTAAGTAAGAGTATCTCGCTAGCCATTGCGGAGATTAACACCTCACGAGAGCATAGGTGCTCTACCCCCTCTTAAAAAGGATAGAGTCCCGGTCTAAAACTCATATTATGATATGCACGTAGAGTGTGTGAAGGAATAGATTTTTGAACACATATCAAATAAATAAACAAATAAAAAAATAATCAAGCAGATAAAATAATAAAAATAAAAAAATTAGATTATCCAACCAAGACTTAAGGATCATATAATTTTTTGGCTCGACTCTCTTACGTCCCCAACAGAGTTGTCAAGTTGTCTTAACGAATTTTTATCCGAAGACTCGATTGCTAGATGTGAAAATCAAGGAGTCGCCACCAATCTTTTTTGTTGAGATATGATTGGCCACTAATCCTATTTTTGGTTTATGAATTTGAGGTTGGATTCAAGAATACAGTTATGTTTGGATAAGGTTACAACACCCCCACAACGTCCGTCTGAAGAGGGTACCAATTAATTTTATATGATCCTAGAATGGTCTTGTTTCAATAGTTTTTTGCTTTTTTATTTTTTTTTATTTTTATTATAAAAAATTCTTTAAGTTATTTTCGATACTTCCAGTATAACTTAAAATTTTTTCCCTCAAGAGTATTTAAAAAAATTACTTATTTCCTTGAAGAGACTCAATCGTTAGATTTATTTTAATATATATTTTTAAGTAAATCATAATTTTCTTATACCAACACTTTTAGTATGAACTTTAAAAAATGGAAAAAAATCACCACTTGTAATTCCCTCTTAATTTTATTATCGATGAGAATTTTGATTTACTTTGAAATGTTTATTTCTTGTTTATTACATTATTGAAGTAAAATTTATTGGTTGAACTTTCAAAATATTTCTGACACTTTCGGACTATTTTGAGAAAATCTTTTATTTAAGAAATTTTGATAAAGTCACCACTTGTGACTTTTATTCTTGTAAAATTTTCTTTATTTCGACAATTTAAATATTTTATATTTTATTATTTTTTATTGAAAAGATGTTCAAATAATTTTATCAACACTTTTGGCAAAATTTTGAAAAGAATAATTTAAGAATCACCACTTGTGATCTTATTATTATTAATGATAATTTTTTTTTTGAAAATTTCAAAAATATTGCTAATTATTTTAGAAAATTTATTTGTGTGAATATTTTTTAATAAAATCAACACTTGTGACTTTATTGTTGTTAGTATTTTTGTTTGAAAATCTACAAATTTTCTAACATTTTTTAGAACATTTTAGAAAATTCCTTTGTATAAAATTTTTTATTAAATCACCATTGTGATTTTATTTTTTTAGTTAATAATATTTTTTTATGTTTTAAATTTTTTTCTAAAATATTTCTAACATTTTAAGAATATTTTTAAAAAAATCTTGTGTAAATATTTTTAACAAAATCACCATTTTTTATTTTAATTTTAATTTTAATTTTTATCATATTTTATTTATTATTAGTATTTTTTTAATCATTATTTTACTTATTTCTACATACCTTAAATTATAAATTAAGATACAAAAATAACATAAAAATAGAATAAATGGAATAAATAATAAAAACTAAAAAAACAAAAACCAATTATTTTCACTAGTCAACGTAGGTCAACGACGAGTCAACGTCGACGGTCCAATCCTAGTCTGAAGCGATTTCGTAATTCAAGAAATCGGTTCAGCTATTCAAGCAACCAATTCAGTTGGACCAATCAGCAAGGGATAAGGTCGGGTTGCGTGTCGGGTGCGTGGACCTTAGATGCGCAAACCCCAGGTCGGACTCAAGTTAATTCGCGGATCTTTTTCCTGCAAAATAACGTCATTTGAAAGGCCTATTTAAAGGCCAAATTATATTTTTTTCTTCTTTCTTATTCTCTCTTTTCCCTCCCACTCTCATTCTTTCTTTAGAAAACCCAGAACCCGACAACTTTTGTTCCTAAAATCTAGCATCGATACATCGTATCATTCACCTATCACTGTTGTCGTCCGTTGTCTATCAGTTGCCAAAAAATATAAAATCACCAAAAATCTTTCTTTTAACCCTCTAAACACAGATCTAAGCCTAATTTTACAAGAAATTACCCTAAATTACGTAGAATGAGGCCCAAAGTTTTGGGAAGAAAAAAATTTTTTTAGGTTTAGCGCTATGGTTCCCCATTACCAAAGGCTATGTTTTTTTTTTTTATTTGTGTTTTTATTTTTGTTGTTTTGGTATACTTGGGTTTCTTTTACAGAAAGGTTTTTTTTTTAACTAGCAATTTTTTAATCTAATTTTTCATTTTTGTAAGGTTTTCCTTTCTAGATGGTTTCTTGTGGGTTTTTTTGGTCCCCTTTGTGGCTTTATTTATAAAGAGCCAAATTAGAATCAAAATCTCAAATTTTTTTAGATTTTACTAAACTTTGGCTGCCTAGGGTTAAGGCGATCGTCAAAGTGATAACCGATGACTATCAGTGCTGCTAACAGTACGACTACCGACGATTGGCAAAAAAGGTGTCAGAAAAGGAAAAAAGATAAAAATAAATAATAATAAATAAAAATGAGTGTCTACAATACTGTTACCAATTTCATCACTATTTCTTGTTACATTTCATTGTAAATATAAAATTTGTTACTAATTTTGACATAATTTCTGTCACAATTATAATATAATATTGTGATCATACGAAAAAAAATTACACAAATTTAGTAAAAATCTATCACAAATCTATCAATATATGATACAAATATGTTACTGTTTAATTTTAATAAAACTATTTTTTTATTAATTTATTAAATGAATTAGAATTATATGAGTAAATTTATTCATCAAACAATATTTATATTCCCTTAAATTAAACCATATTTAAAATATTTTTTATAATCAAATTTAGGTTCAAGATTTTACATACATTAAAGCAATTTACTAAACTCAATGTTTACTGGTTTTAGAATTAATCTTAGTAATTAATTTAATATAATTATTTAGATAAGTTCTATTTGCAAAAACCTCAAAAAATTAAAACTTTTCATTATGATATGTGATATTGATGTTTTAGTTTATCAAATAAATTATTTTTTTCTTTCATTTTGTTAGGATTCAAAGTTAATCTTTCAAATGAATAGAAGCTCGCCCCTCGTAAGAATTTAAGTTTGAATCTCTTATTTTGTTTAGTTGAAAAGAATGGTCATTTCATTCATGGTCTATTTCGGATTCATTACAAATACAACTCTATTCAATAATTTGATTCATTATAAAATTTAAAGTAAAATACATTCAGATCCTTGAGTTTTAAATATAATTCAACTCAAGTCCATTAGTTTAAAAAATGAATATCTCACCCTAAAACTTTTCAAGGTTTTTTATCAGTTAACTCCATTAAAAGATCATTTTACCTCTTTATAATATAATTTTTTTCTTAAAATATATTAATAATATATAAAAAAGATTTTTAGGTGTAATATATTAAAACAAAAATTAACTAACTTTCAACTCTTCTACTTTCCATTTTAGTTTCTCAATCAATTGCTGAAATTCTAGATTTATACAATATTCATAATATCTCAAAATAAAAATTACCCCACTAAAAAAAGGTTAAGGAACTTATTTTTTTAGTTTTTACCCTTCGCAAGTGAAAAATATCGTTAGCTTCAAAATATTTGTTAGCTTTGTCTTTAATTTTATTGGAAAACTCATTGAAGACACTGAACCATTGATTATTCAAGTACCCATTTTCACTTTTCAAATATCAATTTTAATGTCACATTCAAACCCTAAACCACCAAACACACACCCACCTTAAAAAATTAATTAGAAAAAAGAACAAAATTTTACAATTTTCCCAAACCAAGCTATTAGTGTTATACCTATTAAGATGTAAGGTGAAGAAAAAAGGTTGTCTTACAACAAAAAAAATTTGAACTAGCTTCCTACTAGCCATCAACCAATTTTTTCAATAAAATTTTCTAGGTTTTTTTTTTAAATTCTTTTTTCTTCATATATATATAGTATAGTGTGGTAAAAAAAAGTATATTTTTCCTTTCTTTTAAGAGAAAAAGAGATAAAGGGAAAATTAGGCTAAGTGCAGATAGATCAAGTCCCAACAAACTCAAAATGGTGAAACTTTTAAAAAGATTTGGAGACTGATTAAGTTGAGATTGTTCTTGGAAAATGTGAGCTCTTCAATATAATTTTGGACTTTATAATAATTATTGTATTAAATCAATTCTAGTCATTAATTAATGGTCATTGTATTAAGTAAATCTTGACCATTGATTCATGGGGATCATATTGTTATCTTGAATTCTATAATAACTATTGTATTAAGTCAATCCTGACCATTGATTCATGTTTATTGTATTTAGCCAATCCTAACCATTGATTTATGGGGATTTTGTTGTAATCTTGAACTCTATAATAACTATTGTATTAAGTCAATCCTAATCATTGATTTATGGGGATCTTGTTGTAATCTTGGACTCTATAATAACTATTGTATTAAGTCAATCCTAACCTTTGATTCATGAAAATTTTAATTATAAATAAATGGTCTCTATTGTTGTAATCTTGGACTCTATAATAACTATTGTATTAAGTCAATACTAATATTTAATTCATGAGAACTTTAACTATAAATAAATGGTTTCTACAACCTATGTATAGAAACACTTTAAAAAGAACAAATTTTTTATAGAACTTTCTAGGGTTTTTATTTTGTTAAAAAAAAGCTAATTTTTTCACACATATATAGTAAAGTATGGTAAAAAATTGGATTTTTTTCTTCTTCAAAGAAAAGGAAATAAGGAGAAAATAAAACTAAAAAAGGAAACTTCTAATTAATTTTTTGTTATGAGAAATAAATAGAAAATCAATAGGTTGTCAATAGGATTAACTAAAACTTTCTTTAGGAATTACTTGGAAAACACGTTGGAAGTATGGCGATCGTTAACAACATCCGTTACATTTGTGTTACCTAGTAGACTAGGGTTTTCATTATTTATGTTCATGAAATTACATAAAAGACCGTTAATTCTTGGAAAACAGGTTGGAATTACAATGCTTGTTACCACACCATCCGTTACATTTAATTACCTAGTTGACTAAGTTTTCATTCTTTATTTTCAAAATTACATGAATGATTTTTTACTCATTTAGATTTATTAAACCTAAAAAAAGTTTGAAAAAATTAATTTATTTTGATTTGATAATTTTAGTCTAACCACTAACTCCTTCAATTTTTAACCATTAAAAATACTAACATGGTCGTTAACTTGATGATCTCCTTCAATTTTTTATCGTTAAAAATACTAACATGGTTGTTGACTTGATGACTTGGGCTATTTCGGGTTCATTACAAAAAAACCTCTATTTAATAATTTGATTCATTATAAATTTTAGAGTAAAATACATTTAGGTCCTTGAGTTTTAAGTATAATTAAAAGACTTATTTTTTTAATTTTTACCCTATCATAAGTGAAAAGTATCATTAGCTTCAAAATACCTATTAGCTTCGCCTTTAATTTTCTTGTAGAACTCATTAAAGATACTAAACCGTCAATTATTCTAGTACCCATTTCCACTTTTCATATAGCAATTTTAGTCCCAGATTTGAATCCTAAAACACCAAACACTCACCTGCTTAAAAAAATTAATTAGAAAAAAAGGCAAAATTTTATAATCTTCCCGAACCAAGCTATTAACGTTTTACTTGTTGAAACGTAAAGTGAAGAAAAAGGGTTGTCTTGTAATGAAAATATCTTGAACCAGCTTCCTACTAGCCATCAACCAATTTTTTCACTAAAATTTTCTAAGGTTTTTTTTTTAAATCTTTTTTCTTCATATATATATATATGGTACAGTGTGGTAAAAAAAAAAGAATTTTTTTCTTCTTTCAAAGACAAAAGAAGAAAAAGGCAAAGTTAGGCCCAAGTACAAACAGATTAAGCTCCAACAAACTCAAAGTGGTGAAACTTTTAGAAAGATTTGAAGATTGATCAAGTTAAGATTGTTCTTACAAAATTTGAGCTCTTTAATATAATTTTGGACTCTATAATAATTATTATATTAAATCAATCCTAGTCATTAATTAATGGACGTTATATTTAGTAAATCCTGATCATTGATTCATGGGATTGTATTATTATCTTGAATTCTGCAATAACTATTGTATTAAGTCAATCCTAACCATTGATTCATGCTCATTGTATTGAGTCAATCCTGACCATTAATTCGTGGGGATCTTGTTATAATCTTGGACTCTGTAATAATTATTGTATTAAGTCAATCTTCGTCCTTGAGTCATGAGAACTTCAACTATATATAGAGGGTCTCTCCAACTTATGTATAAAAACACTTTAAGCAATACAAGTTACAATATTTTCAGTATCTCTCTTTTATAATCCATATATATAGTTATAGTATTTTCAGTATCTCTCTTTTCTAAATCATATTTGTAGTTATTATCTTCTTCTTTTTTAACCTAAAACCTTAAGGTTTTAGGGCCTTCACCTTAACATTAAGAAAAGATCTTATTTGTCATATATAATTATTACTGAAATTTCAAATTATATCACTTTTTTTTATTGTGTTTGTGTTCTATTATTATCATATTTTAAATTATCAAGTTTAAAGTAAATATGAGACTTTTAATTAACTTTTTGTCATGAAAAACTAATAATTGAAAATTTATGAGTTGTTTGGTTAATGGAATTAACTAAAACTTTATTTTGAATTTACTTGGAAAACATATTGATATAATAGGCCGTCACCAGTTGAGTAGTCCAATTGAGTACGTTAGGGTTTTTGTTAGTATATTAAGGTTTTTTATTTTTCATGTTTGGTGAAATTAAACGAAAAATCTTTGAGTTTTAACTATTTATTTTAAATTTTGAAAAAAAAATCATATATAAATAATTTACAAATTTATCAATTTATTAAGTATTTTAAAATTACCACTAATATTTCATTTAGTACTATTTCATTATTACATTTTTTATTTGAATAAATTTAATTAAAATGTAATAATTAAAAATTTATTAAAAATTATTTTATAAATAAAAAAATTAAAAGAAAATGAAAATGTTAAGATTAACTAAAAAACATGATATGACATCTTATTTAATTAAAAATATAAAATATTAGATTAAAAAATAAAAAAATTTTGGATTATATATCACTATATTTTAGCAAAAAGGTCAAATCACTGAAATTGTTACCATTATTGAGATGTAATTGCCATGGTAATAATTTTTATTTTCTTAAAAAGATAAAAATATTAATGAAATATGAAGCTTAATTATGAGTTAATTTAAGTGTTTTATTTAAATAAAATATTTTAATTTTGTAATAAAATTTATTTAATATAACATTAAAATTTAGAAAAAAATTAAAATAAACCATAGAAACATTCTTATGTAATTGTTTACATGAAAATTTTTAATGCACATTAAAAAAAGTTAGATAATCAACCTCTTCTGTTCTAATAAACGAATTTAAACACCATTTATAACTAGATGAAAATTCAAAAATGTGAAAAATAAAATACTTATCATATTAAAATTAACATAAAGGATTAATTCCATATTTTCACTAAAGTACGAGAAAATTCACCTCTATGATAAAAAAGATTTTAATTTAACTTCTTGACTTTTTTCTTTGTTATGTCATTTTCAAAATTATTTTGAATTATAAAATAATGTCTAACCAAATATTCTACAAATTTTACTTTAATTGCTCTCAAATTTAAAAATCCAATTATAAAATAATTTCTAACAAATATTCTATTAAATTTACTCTAACTCCTCTCAAATTAAAAATATAAAGTTAATTTTGTTACAAAATGCGATCCTATTATTGAAATAGCTTTTAGAATACCTCTTACAATTTTGATTGCTTAATAACCAATTTGATCCCAAGATAAAGAATAACTTGTTATACTAAAAGATACAGTCAATACAGTCATAATTAAGTTTGTAACCCAAGTCAATTCATGAGATTTTTTAAAACCACCACTAAATTAGATATGAAATATGTGCGAGATCATCATTAAAACACTTACTGACCATTGATGAACTAATCGGATTAATCAACCATCACACGAAATTCGCACATTATATCTTATCATTATTTAACCTATAATTTGCACATGAATTAAAGATATTATAATTACAAAATATAAACATTTTGAAAGAGATGATGCTTATATATATATATATATATATTGAAATTAAAATGATTTACATTTTTTAAAAAATCAATAGATTAATTAAATTAAAAAAAAATAGCATTGAATTATATTTTTATTAACCAATCAAAATTGCCTCTCAAAATACGTAATTGTCTAAAAAATCTAATTTACATACATTATTAGATCTTTTCGAAAACAGTCAAAAAATTCTTATCAAAATAGATCCTTTTGATAACAGTCAAAAAAATTTTATAAAAATAGAACACGCATAGAAAATGTAAAACAAATATTGCGTATTCTAAAAAAATAAGTAAAAAAACATTGCAAAATTGATTTATCAAAAATTTAAATTCATATATTTTAAATAAAAAAATGATATTTTAAACTTTACTACCTCTTTTTATTTTGAATGAAATCAAAAGAATTAAAGAACAATGCTAGCGACACTCTTTCTCACAATCGCTTTTGGATACACGAGCCCTTGTAAAGCCACATCATCTTATAAAAAGGCATGTAAGTGTTTAACTAAGCAGAGAAGTTCAAAGCTGAGTCTTTTTTATCAATAATAATTTTTTTTCTATTTTTAACTTTTCATTATACTTGATTAAATTCATTCGAAAAAAAAAACCCCAATTAATTTGTTATTTTGAATTATATATTTTATCTGGACTTATATAATTTTCTTTTACCCTTTAATTGATGAAATTTATATTGAAAAGTTCAATTAAAAAAATTGTTATTTATCAATTTAAAAAGGTAAAACAGGTGCACCTTGAAACTGAAAAGAACAAGAAGTGAATTTTACCCATGAGTTAGTAAAGAGAATTTTGAAATTAGGAGGACGCCAAGTTTAGAAAGAGAATGGCTTCTATTCTTCTCGGTTTCTTATATATTTTGCTTTTGTTGATTATTTTGCTATTTTACTTTAATCTAGTTTGTTTTATGTGTTGGTTCTCACTTTTGCGGATGGTGACTAGTTGGGACTACAAAATGTTTGTTAAAATGCCCATGAGAAGCTTATTCTTGAAATCTTTTCCAACCTTTGTCTCCTGTTGGTGTTCGACAGTTTTGTCGGTATTTTTTATTATTGAGTCATTTGCATCAAGCTCATGGGCAATTCTGTTGCTAACAGGGGGCATAAAGTTCCCTTTTAGACGGGGTTCACAAGCTCGCTTTATCCTTTTGTTATATCATAATTTTTATTTTGTTGGTTTTTGTATTAATTTTTTCATTAGAGTTTTTTTTAACTTGTACATTTCAGTCATTAATAAAAATTGTTAGAAGAAAAACTAATAAAAAATCACTTTGATAAAAGAAAAAAAAAAAGAAAAAAAGCTCCACTAATACTACACTCTTTTCATGAAAGAAAAATTCACACAACAATAGAGATTATAAAGTATCTGAAAATTGGGACAAAAATATTTACCGATACAGACGGTGACAAATTTTAAATTCAAAAATCGGAATGAAGTAGCTTTATAAGATTTCGAGTGTTGAAAAGCATCTGCTAAGAACATTGTCCGTAGCATTCCTCAAGAATTAAATATCAAATTAACCCATTCCCCATAGATTGTGAATTGATTTCTAGCCAAGAAATTAGCCTTTTTTTTTGTTATTTTTTATTTAAAAAAAGTCCTCTCCATTACTTTTCTTATTATTTTTATTATAATTTTAATAGCCATTCCCAAATATAACTTTTATGAATCTGACTATGTGAATGGTGTTGATAAACACTACTGGATACTAGTACTAATAACAAGCATCATTAGCAACAGAAAATTGTTTGGTTAGGCGGGCTGCAGCATCCTCCGACACCAACCCTTGAATCATCAGTGTCTTCACTTCCCAAGCCGAGTAAGGAAACCCTTTCCGGGCATACGAGTTGAGCAAGGCAGCGCTCGCCTGCTCCAGCAATTCATCGAACACGTTCGAATCTTTATTCATAGCCGTTGATTCCAACAATGTCATATCAGGTCTGTACCGTTCAAACGCTCTCGACCCGAACACGTTCAATACTGTCGATGTCTGTGGGATCATCCTTGGCCACGCCTCTCTCCCGCTGCTCCAGAACCTGCGGATACAAAACTCACCATTACGCATCCCTGAGTCAAGTCGGTGCCATAACTCACCCAGTCTCAATTTGAAAAAAAAAAAAAAAGATTTTTAGAACTGTTTTGGTTCGTTTACAAGGAAGTGATTTCCGGGTATTTGAGAAAAAACTAAAACAGAAAAGCATTATTTGATGGGTTTTTAGAGAGAAAGAGCTTACTGAGGAGTGCATCTCCCCGAACTGGTTCTAGAGTAGAGAAACCCAGGCTGTCGTTTGGTAGTAATCGCAGATGACGGGGCTGCAAAGCAAGGGAGGAAGAGAAGGAGAATGAGTTGACTCAGTAAAATAGAAGTAGCCATCTTCTTAAGCTGTTTGAAGCACTAAACTTCCATTTTGAAAGAGAAACTGCTGTGTTGGGGATCTGAGATTCGCTGTCCGAACGAAACGTTCTGCTAAGCCTGCCACTCACACTTAAGTTGAGACTTTAATTTGAACTTGAAACCTGTTTTGTAATTTAAATATCTAAAAGGTGAAGAAGAGGAAACTTTGAGATTTGCGGTGGCAACGGCCAAGGGTCCTTATAAATGAATTTTCTAAGAGATTTGTGTTTGATTAATAGATAGTTATAGTACAATTGTAGAAGAGATGTACATCATCCTTTGAAGTTAGAGATAAAATTAAAAGTATACTAATTAATTTATTTTTATTTTTTCACATAACCAATATCAATTCTACAAAATAATTATCATTTGAATTATCTTTAAAATAAAATCAAAGATAAAGCCAAGAAAATAATGTATTTATTCTAACTTTGTACCGCTTTAAAAATTAATGAAATTCACGATAAACCTAAGAAAATAATATACTTATCTCAGATTTTACAAATAAAAATAAAATCAAATAGAAGATTGAAGGAAAACTTACAGTCGAAGAGACGAAATTACTGATGTAAAAAAAAAAATAAAACAAAAATTAAAAGAGATGACAAAGTTAAAGAGTAACAAAAAGTAGACATTAATTACTAGCGTAAAAAGTAGTAGATATTACAAGTTACAAACAGAAGCGGTAACTTTCCAGCCACTTACATAATATAGTCTGTCGTATAAGAAGACTATGTATCTTTTATTCATCCTCTAATATAAGCTAAGCTCACCTAATTACTAACTAATTAACAACCAAAAAACACAGGGAAAATACATAAACTCTTTTATTACAGTACATGGCTTCGATTGTCATTTGGATTTAAGCCTCAGCGCTCCTTTTGGAGCTAGAAGAGGTGAAGAAGAAGGTGTCTGTGTTGCTAAATTTCAACCTCTTGGCCTCTTCTTTTGAAATCTGATACGATATTGCAACCACCTCCTTAGGCAGTGCCCGCAAGACAGACACTCGACCAGCAATAGGTGTGTTCATGGCATTGTCATTGGTGTAGAAGCAAACCCATTCGGCCCCTTCACTTCCAGCCCGTTTCATCAAGGCAAAGTTCTGTGGCACCGTCAGAAGCTGTCCTTTCTCAAGGTAGTCGTCGAACACTGCATCACCGTTTTCGTTCACCACCTGGACCCTGGCGCGTCCTTTCAGCATGTAGAATATTCTGTGGGCGTTCATGGACCATTGTGGTATCAAACCAGCTTTCTGCACACAAAATTTTCACCAAAAACAAGAAATTATAATAAATTACAGAGTAATTAATTCACTGTTTTGATCAAATGTGAACTTGTGAATTTTTTTCATCTATATAAAATCACAAATTTTCAAATACATACGTTGTAGAGAACCCCTCTCTCAGTGCTGAGGCCTAGGTGCCTGAGGATTGGGAGGTTATAGCTATTAAGAGTACTTATACGACCAGCCTGAGGATTGAAAATATCGGCACGTTCAGGGTCGGCAATGTTCTCCCTGAGTCTCATGGTGCAGAAAGTTTCCTCTAGTCCATTATCGCTTTGACTTCCTCTTCCACCGTGCTGCTGTTGTCGTCTCTCATGCTGTCTCTCTTCGCGCTCTTCATGCTACATCCGGGGTGGTTTTACAACTTGGAGTCTTTCCTTGACATTAATCATGGTCCCTGTCTTTCCTTGGTCGTCTTGGAGCTTCTTAATGATTTTCATGTCGACGTTGAGAGCTTGAGCAAGTAACTCAGGGTTGAAGCTGCCGAAAATGTTACCGTATGAGCTCTGCTACTATTGGTGGTGGTGAGATTTGCTGTTGTCTTCATCTTCATCTTCTTAGTTCTTCCTCCTCCTCAGATTCTCTCTCGCTACTGCTTCCTTGCTGCTGATTTTGTAGCCTCCTTAATTTCTTCTTTTCCTCTTCTGGGTTACCAGCAAGATGAAATTTCTATAACATAGAGAAGGATGATCAGAAACACAACAATTGAAGAAAAAGTTAAGAAAAATGACCTGGAGATTGATGATTTTACTGCAAGATTGAGTAAAGATGGTTACTCTAGGGTTATTGTCAAGCTGATTAGCGCTGTTGCTAATGTCAAGGAGGTTGACAGTGATAACAGGCTCATCGCCATCGTTGTAGCACCAGTGAATTACTCCAGAAGGCAATGCAAGGACATCGCCCTCACAGAAGCGGCGGACTTTCTGGTGCTTATCTTGGAACCTATGGCTTTGTCCATGTTGATATTGTTGTGAATCCCGGAATGTTTCGGGACATCCAGGCATTACAGTGCCTTAAATACCTCTACCTGAACAAATTTAAAGCATCGCGTACAAAACCGTAAGGTCAAACTTTAACTTAATTCATGCATTTGAAAAAGTGAGCTTAAAAATGGATTATAATCGATACTAAATGTTTTATATACCTTGGACAACGTATACAAGCTGGGGAGCATTGGTGAAATAAGGCAAAAGAAGGCCATCAGGTTCAACAATGTGCCTCATCACTGCCACTTCAGCGCACTTGAGCTGTTTACTATTGGGGTTCCACCACTCAGTCACACCGGCTTTGGACTTAATTCGTGTAACGGGTTCAATGGTGTCAAACCTATTAATTTGACACTCATTTTGGAACTGTTGAGACTGCGAAGACCGGGCCTGGCGGCCATGGAAGAGCAAAAGAAAACTAAGAGAAAGAGAGAGCAGAGAAGGCTTGTTGGCCATGATGTAGTGTGGAAAAGGCTGCTTAATTATTTGGTTGATGTGAAGAGGCGAGTAGAGGAAGCTGGTATTTATAGAAGAGAAATGGAAGGGAAAGAGTGAAACGGAGGTCAGGATTCTTTCGCCATTCTTCTGTTTGTATGGTGACTTAATCCTAACAGCTTACACATCATAAAATCAGATATGGCAGGTGGCTCAAAGGTTCCGAGGATAGTACAAATTACCATACTCGAAAGAGAAGAATCCAAAAGAAGAACATGTCTCCATTTGAGATTTTGGAGGAGAGTGATTTTAATTTTCTAGATGAGTTTGAGGCCACTTAAGCCAGCCAGGTGAATCTCAAGTCTAAACAACCAAAGGGCAAAGGGCTACAGGCTACGAAAGTTCACGTGAAGCCCACGCGAATATATGGAAGGAGCCAGGACACGTTAGGCGTAAGATTGATTTATAGTTGTTGCGACAACTGGGCCGTAGCATGTTAGGCGTCTTGATCTGTTTAAAGCTTCAGCCATATTAACTGGGCTGTAGCATGTTAGGCGTCTTGATTTGTTTAAAGCTTTAGCCATAGTAATGATGATTGCAAAATTGCAAAAATCTTTAAAATTTTAAACCGTTCACGGTGGGACTCGAACCCACAATCTCCCGCTCCGGAGGCGAGCGCCTTATCCATTAGGCCACGCGAACGAAGTTGAAGGAAAACTTATAAAAGATCAATACCATAAGATAAATCTAGCAGCAGCAAAAAGACCTCCTTCCCGACATTTCTTGTTATTTGTGGGGTATGCCATTGATCGGGAAATCTAAAAGCTCAGTTAACAGCGGAACAAACAAATTCTCCAAAGTTTAATGTGTTTTTAAAAAATTAATGATCATATTCACTCTTATTAAAGACATTGGAAAACATTTCTGCAATAGAATAGCAAGCTGAAAAACAACTATTTTCAGCTACATGTTTCAAATGGAAGCATATGCTAGTGACTTAGAGATCAAGTCCTTGAAAGCTGTATGTTAACATGTCTTAATATGAAAGAATATGAGTGATGAGAGATCAGATATAGCTATTAAGTAGTACCCAAGAATATTATTATATACCACCAAAATTGAAAGTACCATGCAACAATATACAAGGGGTATCATTTTTACACATAATTTTTAATCTGGGTCTGTCAACGACAGTAGGCGAAATGAAAGGAAATGACGAAAAGATTACTCCTATTTCTTAAACAAGACATAAATGGGAACAGTGGATTTGGTTTTGTATCTACAGAGAGCCTTCTTCTTCTTCTTGAGCATGAAATTATCAATAGATAAAACAATCTTCCCTGGTTCATTAATATAAAAAGAATTTCTAACACTCTCTTCCCCTTTCTTTTCCTTACGAGCCTTCATCGTCTGGGACGAACTCCTCCTTATACGATACATCCCAGCACCGTTTAATCCCAAACTATTGTCATTCCAGCGTGTTAATTACATATAAAATTAAGCAAGATTAATCCAAGGAGACCCACATTTTCACAAGATTAGCTTTTGTACGTGTAACTCGGGCTGGAATTTGGATGCGCCCCGATGTATTTGCTCTGATCCTAATGTCCTCTGAAAAAAACTCGTTGTCATTCTTTCTTCTGAGACCTCCATATTCAACTGCAAGGTTTTCTGGAGATATTAATCTTGTTTCCGAACAAAGTTGGATTAAAAGATAGAAGCAAATGTGATGACAATGGGAAATCGGATATTGAAAAACTAGAACTAGTAAGTGAATAACGTTTCTAAATTGAGAAGAGCCTCAGTGACGTTCCCTGATCTGGCAAAAACAATCTTGCTATTCGTTCTTTGAGTTTTCAGCCGTGAAGAAAGCGCATGGTATACATAGTACTGCAAGCGAACATTTATGATTATCAGCAATTATTTCATTATCTATGGTATGAACAATATGCGATTTAATTTTCATTTGAAATTATTTAGAACTAAGCAATGGTCAGTTAATCAAAGAACATATATCATTCCTAACTGGCTATGTTTTGCTCTTACATTTCGATGGATGAGCTCAGGATAATGGTCTTGAAGCAACATCCAAGATTTTCGGAAAACGGTACGTAGTTCCTTTGTGGGATGCCCTGGTGAGTTCTTTAAATCCATAATCCGAACTACAGAGTCTGCTCCACCGGGTTCAAAGTTGAGTTCCTTGATACCCTTCTCCATGTCTTGAACTATCTTAAAAACTTTTCGGAATTCTCTTCCGAACCAAGTATTTTACATTGCATTTGCTTGTCTTTCAAAGCACCACATATATTGTAAAACAGAGGGCGACCTTCCTTGTATCAGCTATATCTTTCAAACCACATATCAGTTCCTTCATGGCGTTTGCTTGGCATCAAGGGTACATCCCAAAGTGTAATCTCTTTCAGATGTTCAATTGCCTTTGTGCCTTCTTTTCGGCCAACATGGTTATTATGTTTCCCCAAGAATAGTTCCCAAGAATCGCTTCTTCAACTCTGCTCCTAAATTCAATCAGGGCCTTCTTTTTTATTTGCTTCATTTCCATTGCAACGTTCTTTTCATCTTCTTGAACCGAGGGAGGTTTTTCATAGTTTTCCTCATCGGGTTCTTGGTTGGCAAAGGGTTTTCCATATTCTTTATCATTAGCCTCTTGAACTTGGGGGGCCATCTCGTTTTCAATTTCATTGGCCATCTTTTGATCTTGAATCTTACCACTTTGTTTGACTTTGTTGATCTTTTCTCTTTTCTTCCCCATTTTGCCGTTTAGTTGGGGGCTCTTCCCTTGCAAGAATCCAGAAAATAGAGAGGGGGCAGCCGGAAACTAAAACCCTGATGAGTATCACCTCAAGAGATTCAACGTAGAGGCCCAGAGAGGAAGAGAGAGGAGAACCAAATAAAGAAAGGTATTGTAAGAGCAATTTTCTTGTGGGAAAAAAAATGATTCGAGTATTGACTGATTTTTGTCCAAGATAAAGTACGTGCTTTCTTTGTTTCCCGAACAAACTATCGTTTTTCTTTTGGCCAATTAAGAGTAGTTGCTTGATAGGGTAATGTTATGTAACAAAGAGATGGATTTTTCTATGCCGAAATATAAAGAAATAGTCAAACAACAATGGAACAATAATAAGTAAATAATGATTTGACATTTAAAGATTAAAAAAAAAAAGATAATAAAAATTGCATTTCCGGGGAAAATTGAAACATACCAAATATTTAGTTTAGAAATACACCTAATACCCAAATAATGATTGGCCAAAAAAAAAAACCCAATAATGATTGCTAAGGTCCTCGACCTGGATATAATAATAAAAGAGAAGCAAATATAAACCATTACAAAAAGGAAATGATTTCAGAACAGGCTGTTTTATGTATTCTTGCATTAGACTGAAACAAAAATGAGATGGAAAGAAACTGTTAAGGGGGAGGTTCAGAGAGGTTAGTGTACGTTTTGACTTCATTCTATTTGCAAATTCAAGGACAAAAATATGCAATGTCTTGAGCACATGCAAGAGAGGGAGAGAGAATCCAACTCAGTAGTTAGGACACAGGACGGACCAAACATTTTGTTCAGATACAAAAACCTAGAGATTAATTAGCAATTGGCATTCATTTCCACATTCCTACATCCTACGAAAATCATAGTATATTCAAGTAATATCAAGATTGTGCTAAACTAGGTTACTTACAGAACAAATTATTTACAAGCTACAATCTGCAATTGCGTTCATAACTCCCGGTATTTGGTCAAGTCAAAAGTCAAAGTTCTCGAGCAGCTGTAAAATGAGAAAGTATATTTATGCTGGTGTACTAGACATGTTGCAAATTTCACTGGATTTATGGACAAGGTGTGGTGTCAAGAACTCACCTCCTCTCTGAATCCCGATAAACCCCAACCAAAGCCTCAGCCTTGTCATAAAAGCTATCTTTAAGTGATATCACAATACTTTGGAAACCACTGCCCCCTTCACTGTCCTGACTAGCCCTTGCTCCATCACATGATTTTGAACGGATGAATCCAGCTACCTTTGCAACGTTTAGATTATCCAATGCAGCATCCACTTCATCCAATATGAAAAAGGGTGAAGGCTTGTAGCTGAACCACACATGCATGTAAGAGAACAACATTAGACCATATAAAATGGAAGGGCAACCCTCTCTGATCTGGATAACTTACCCATTTTCCTGAGGAACTTAATCCATCAGATCATCTTATAAATTTTAAAAAGAATGTGCTCACACAACTAACTGGAAAGAATCAACTTGGAAAGGGAAGAACAGTAACAAAATCCAATTTAAATAAAAGAAAATGAAGGGGAAATTTTAGGACCCTGCTAATAGGAAAATAACAGGTCAAACTTAATGAAAGATACATCAAACTAAAATGAGAAGGTACAAAAGTAATAAATTGAACACACTGCATCTCCTGCAACAGATTCAACCTACAGCAATAGGGAAAGAATGAATAATCTAAATCTCAAAAGTGCACCTGTGGATGGAGAAGAGTAGTGCAAGTGCTGCAACTGTTTTTTCTCCACCAGATAGTTGTTCCATATCCCGGAAGCGCTTTGTTGGTGGCATAGCTGTGTACTTGATGCCATGTAGAAAAGGATCATCCTCATTTTCTAAGTTCAAATATGCTGTCCCACCCAATGGATGTGTACCACTCTTAGTTAACTGTTTGTAAATCCTATCGATATTACTAGAAATATGGTTGAAAGCTTCCATGAACAACTCGTATCTGCATAATCATTAAGAAACGAGTCAAGCAGCAAATTTTCAAAATGTTTGAGCAGATATTGCAGGCAGAACAGCTTTCCTTAACCATTACTAGATCCAACTGTCAGTGATAATCCATTGAACCAGTAGCTATCAAGAAATCAGCACAACTAAAGTGCCATCGCATACATTATTAGATTACCTAGACATTAAGTTTCACTAGGTTTCAATGATTTAAAAAACCATTTATCTTTATTTATTTTAATTTCTTTTTGTTACTAAGATCAGAGTTGTTGCAACATTATAATGGTTTAGTACCTCCTCTGCTTTACTGAATTGTAAGCATCAGCTACTTGCTTCTCCTCTTTTCTTGCTCCTTCAAACTCTTCAATTACATCTCTTTCCTTCTCTTGAAGAGTCTTGTATTGATCAAGAGCCTTCAAATTGGGAGCAGTTCTTTCAATTTCTGACACCAGGGTATCAATTTTTTGTTTGAAATCTGCTTCAAGTTTCTCCCGATCAGAAGGTCTTCTATCCTGCAGAAGAGATCTATTTAACTGACTAAAATCAAACTCTTTCCCATTTGAAGATTCAGTTTCCATTGGATCTGCAATGAGAGGAAGCTCAATACACTCTAAGTCACACTTCTCAATAATTTCCCGCTTCCATTCATCCAGTTGATTAATCTGAGTCTCCTGTAAATCAAGGAAAGAGATTTATAGGTCAATTTAATTCAACATTAGACATATTCAAGAATCTGACTGCAAGGGGAAAAAAAAGATCTTTGGACCTTAGAATTTATTTGGCGATTAAGTTTGGATATGCTTGTTGTAGCTGCAGAAGCCTGCTTCTTCCATTCCTGAATTTCCTTCTCACACTCTTCTGACTTGGATTTCCACTCTACCAAAAAGAAATAGAGATAAATAAAAGGACATCAAATTATATACATTGAACAGGAGCAGGGTTGTTTGCACATGTTAAGAGAGACAAGCAGCATAACTGAACCAAAAGAAAGTAGCAATGGAACCTCAAATATTTTCAGAACTTCAAGCGGACAAAAAACCATCATAAGAGTTATTTGCTATGAGTCAGCAACCATATACCATGTTGAATGTTACCAATTTCACTTTACAATTCTAATAAACTCTCAGAAATTATATTAGAAATTTGTGATAAGAAATACTGTTATAAAGAATCAAGTTAGGAAGTCTCAAGAAGTCATACACCACTCTCAATTATTTGTTATTTCGGCATTCACAAACTCAATTGCTGGGTAGAATAATCTATTCACGTGCATCATCCATGTCAGTCTACAGCCATTAAATTGCTGAAACTAAATTTTTCTGTATGTATTTACTGCAGTTGCAATTGCTACCATATAATATGCTAGAGAACTGAGTCACTTGAAAACATGGCACAGCATAATCTACATAAGTAAATTATTAGATCCAACTGTCAAGTTTCTAAAACATGTAAGGGTTAACTGTAAAAGTTTGCGACTATAAAAGTTTATTTCATTAGAAGAATAATTGAAAGGATTAATTTACTGGCAAAATATTGAACTTCACATAGAACGTATGGACAAAACCATACCCTTTACTTCTTCTTTCCACTGATTGATTTCTTCAGAAGCCTTTTCTGTTGTCAACTTGACTTCAGCCTCTTTTTTGTGAACCAGTTTTAAATCATTTTCCAAGGAACTGAGAGAAGATTCCAGCCTTTTAATTCTTGATTCTACATCTCGCTTATGCTCATACTCCAACCTAAAAGTCAGAAGAAGAATAAGTGTCAATCAGCAGTTGCTACTTGCTATGCCATAGAGCAGCAATGCAGGATGATTTTGAAATAAAATTACTTGCTAGAATAAGGTCTAATGACAAGCTACATTTGGGAGATCTACATGTTTCCTGATGTAATCATGTTATACCATAAACAATAAAAGGTTGAGACCTTGTAAAGCAGGAAAAAAACAAAATCCCCACTCTTACTCTTCATCAGTTTCTCGTCAAAGTCTCAAAAACAAATCAAGATGCTATCATAATAATCACAGGCAAACCAGACATCTGCTTAATCCAGCAGTATGCCCACCAAAACCAGATGTCATAATCTGATCTAAAGAACTGCCTAGCAAAAATTCTATTAGTTAGTGAATGCTAACCTTGTAAATTTTTTACCCAAAAGGTTTTACCTTTCTTTAGGTTTTCACTTCTAGCTAATTCAGCATAAATGATATTAGAGTAAAAAATAGCTCATTTCCATCCAATTTTAGGGTCTCTTCACCCTACAAGGCATTACAGGGAGCAATTTTTAGGTGCTTATACATTCACAGTTCATACAAAGCTGGCATAACAAGGTGATTTCAAACATTTGACATAGGCAAAGGATTTGTATGGCAAAAGTGTAATGCAACTACAACCTATTCTTCTGGCCGAAAATCTATCAAAGATGAGCATGTCTCTTCTTAATTTCCTAACATTATTTTCAGTGTATAATTAGTTCTTGGAGGTATGCCGTATTACCACATTCTTGCACAGCATCATAGTAGACGATGACAGAAGCGACGTGCTAACTGAAACTAGAGTTATAAATTACTATGAAGTCTGGACTTCAGTATGCTATTTGACTGTTTACATCAAATAGATATGCTAACTCCTCCAGTAGCCGTTATGTAATGAAGAATGTAAGAAAACTTTTCAGAATTAGAATAGCCAACTGAGAAGGCATCAAAAATATTTTCCAGAATACACTAATGGGTCATCAGGGAGGTTTCAATCAGCAAATAAAGATTTATTACAGCAATGGAGACGCTTATAATAGAAAAATATAGATGGAGAGAGAAAACATACTGATACTTCAACTTAGCGAGTTGATTGCTCAAGCTAAGCCTCTCTTCTGCCATATTCTGGGCAGCCTTGAGCTGATTTTCTTCATACTCACGGATGTTTGCCACCCCTACAGACTGACTAAAATTTTTGAAGAGTCTGTCAACAATTTCATTAATCCTCTTCTCCAGCTTCATGATGTCTTTGCTCCTCTTATCAATCACATCCTTTAACTGCAAGCAATTAGACCACATAAGAGAAGCAACAAAATACCATAGATAGACTAAAAGCATAGTTGCCATCATAAATCACCTTCCGAACCTCAGGAGTAATACATTCAATCCTATCCTTAATATTCTTCTTCTCCTGCTTCAAGTTTTTTAGCTTGTCTTCTATGCTTTTCTGCAACAAAAACATTTTATATTATGTATCTCATGAAGATCAATTGTAAATAAAAGCACTTACCTATCAACACAATGAAGAAAATCACTATAGTATCCATTATGAATAAGATTAAAATACTTTCAGCAGTTTACTTTAAACTGCACATATTACTTTCTCAAAACAGGAAATGAATACAGATTTACCTATGTGATCAACGGAATCAACAAACCATGATGGTATCCATTATGGATAAAAAAAATTTATCTCTGCTCTTAAACTATATACAGAGAAGAATGGCAAATATACAAATGTCAAATACCACCTTTACAGAAAGATGTTTTCCCTTAAAAAAAGCATTCTATTAAAAGGCAGATAGGGAGTCACTCTATATATTAGTTGGTCAAGCTACCTTCTCAATGTCAGCATACTGAATTTTCTTTTCAAGCCCACTGATTCTCCCAGATGTTTCTGACTCCTTTAGCTGCATCTCTCTAATCGATCCAAGCTCTTCCAACTCTGATTCAAATTGTTCCTTTTTTCTTTTCAGACCTGTAAAATAGTAACAGTTAATATTATAATAAAAGGCTTGGATAAATTAAGTATGAAACCAACCTTCAATTTTTTTATCATCCCACTTGTTTGATCTTGCTTCCATTCCGCCACTTGTACCACCAGTCATTGTGCCAGACTTTGTAAGTAGAATCCCATCAACAGTTACAACTAATGCATGAATACAAATTTATAGATTAATATTGAATTCTATACAAAGGTATCAAGAACTACAAAATGAAAAGGAAAATAAAAATTCACCTTTAAACCTCTCTCCAGTCCAGCTAAGAACCTTCGCTTCTTCAAGATCATCACAAACTAGAGTATTCCCAACAGCAAAAAGAACTGCCTTCTCCAAAACAGGATCAAATTTATGAATGTTAAGTATACAAGATGTAGAGGCATATGGATGCTTGTTTTCCTTTTCAGTTTTTCCTTTCAAATTCGTTAATGGAGATATAGTTTTTATTATATATGATAAAAAAGAACAGATTAAGGCAGCATCCAGTTGAGGAAGGAACAAATAAAGACCAAAAACCTCCCATTACATGTCTTCTAAACACAGGTATGCATGGAGATAACATCATACAGTTTCTCAGAATAAATGCTTACCACTATTATGCTCTTTCTTGAGCCAATGTTGGGATACATACACCTTTCCTCATATGTATTCAACTAAAAGAATATAGTAACTTATGAAAAATGCACTCAAATGTAAGCCACCATCATAATTCCAAGAAGCTGAGAGTATCATCAGCCATACCATCCCTTAATGAGACACTTTCTTGCCATCATGTTCATAAGCCAGATGATAAGCATTTCTTACTTTTCCAACCAACTTAAGATTCACAGGCGACCATAGTAGAAGCCCCAGATTCACATGCTCCAAGATTTTACCTAACACCTTCCACACAGTTCTACGGGACAGAAGATATCTTAATGGGACGGTACATTGACACTAAAAACAAGAACATGCCTCTTTTACACACTAAAACAAAGCAAAAAATGCAAATGGACCGAAAAGACAGATAAGATCAAAATCAAATCAAATTCTAAGCTTATAAGAAGCACAACCTGGTATTCCAACAACATAACCAAATCCATTAGTGACGGAATTAAGTGATTAAGGTAAAGTGTGCCTCCATCAGTGGCTTGCCAGAAACAACCAAATGTATCATGACCAAACATCAAGTGCCCAGAGAATCAGTGTGTAACAGAAAATAATTGTTGTTTTAATGAAAGCTACAAAAGTTAAAGCTAGTTATCCAAGGGGAATAAAGCCCCAGTTGTATGGAGTTTTCAGCAACTCTATAAAAGATAAATCCATATGAAGTTCTTCTGTAAATTGTGAAGCAGGATGGCATGTACAAATGTTTCTCCTACAATTATAGAAACAAGTATAACATGAGCTTTGGCAAAGGATATTGGATCACATCAAAGATGAGCTTTGCTGTGCCGCCTAAGGTGCGCAACCTTTCAACGATTGGCTTAACACGCACTGACTGAAGAGGGATGAAAGTCTGAGGAGGAAGCCTTTGCTCTTTCAAATACTGTAAAGAACAATCATGATTAATAATCAAACCACCACTTTGCTTAAACATAAGTGTTAACCAACTCCAATCAAATTAATTAGACACTGAAGGAAAAAAAAACAAGAACAGACTCACATAAGAACAACATTAAATAATGAAAAAAGATCAAAAAAAACTTGCAATTACAAACATACTGTTATATGTTAACCAACTCCAATCAAATTAATTAGACACTGAAGGAAAAAAAACAAGAACAGACTTATATAAGAACAACATTAAATATTGAAAGAAAAAAAAAACCTTGCAATTGCAAACATACTGTTATATGACTATATCACAAACCCAACAATTCTATCGGTTCCATTTTCTCTTCTTTCTTATAATCACAACAAAGGATGACAGTAAAGGAACCAATTTTATACATGCATGAATCGTCAATGTGCAATAGCAATTTTAAATTTCAATTATCCCATTTATTTCTTCCTCTTATTTTCTACTCTTTAAAAATGGGGTTCAGGGAGGAAGTGACAGTATAAATCAGAAGTCAAGATCATGCTCAGACACACAAACTACTAATTACATGCATATTGCATTACAACCATAATATCTGACCAGTATACAAGGACTCAAGATGATGAACAATAACAGTAATGATGAAATATACATTCTTGTTATGTGGGATTCATTCCTCTGCAATGATGGTGCTCCTGTCAATTTTTTACAGATGCCCTCAAGGGAGCTTTTCCCATTTCCTACTATGTAATATATTTCTTTCATTTTTAAAAGAGTGTTGGAAAAAAGAAGTTTTAACAACACAAAGAAAGAAAAGTCAGTCAGTTGAGTGATTTTCACCACATATAAGCACTCACGTATATTATTGCTCAGACATCTTCACACAGTTCAAGAAGGGTCTAAATACTTAGATGCAAGTATTAAATGTTGTTAACAGCAAAATCTAACAAATGAAAAGATTACTTAGAGAACGCAACAAATTAGCAGACCTTAATACATTCCTTTCCGGTATTTTCATCCTCTACCACAACTGCATCCATAAATCTGCCCATAGCAACAGTTACAGCAAGGTTGTATTTCTTCTGAGTTGGCCTACAAAGATCAGTCATTCGACCATGAACTCCTTGAAACAGGCGTTTCAGACTCTCGACAGCTTGAGACAACCTAGCATCCCTCTCATTTTCATATCGATCAGCCTTCAGTTCACGTAACTGATTTTCTATTTCACCAATTTTGGACTTGAGATTCTCATGCTTGGACCTGCATGTCAAAATTCAAAGACGGAGGAAAAGCATCTTAAATAAGCACAAGGCATTTCAAGATTGTAACTACAGAAAATAAACAGGAGGAATGAGACTAATGCAGCCAAATATTATCATCAACTTGAATAACCTGGACTTTTGGTGCCTATCTTGCATTTCTCGTAGTTCCTTTTTCAGATCTGCAAGCTCATCCTTCTGTTTAGCAGAGGTATCAAGAATCTTCTTCAGTCTAGCTCGCATTTGGTCCTCCTGTTCTTCCAGCTCATGCTCTCTATTACTCAGTTGTTGAAGATTTTCATCCAAATTTTTTTGAGCTTCAATATCAATATGTTGTTGCCTATCCAGAACCTCCTTCTCATCTCTTAACTTTGCAGTTTTCATCCCAGCATCCTCCTTACTGAAACGTCAAGATCCACAATATTGCGTCCGTAAATAGAAAGTTTTCAGGATTTGAACTGATTCACTTCTAACTTATGAAGTTTAGTTTACATGCACAAATGAATACTAGACACATGCCCAGATAGATATATCTATATCTATTTCTATATATATATATAGATATATATATGTATATGTATATAATTACACATCACCAACCATTTAATTAGGTCAAATGAAAACAAATTGCAAGGTATGACTACAATGGCACCTTGTACAAAAAAAGTTCAATAATTCAAACAAGGTTAACCAATGAATGATGAATCCTACTTATAAGAGTTTATGGGAAATTTTAAATCATGGAAGAAACAAAAAGATCCTACTACAACCTGCAGAAAACCAGATAAATCATTACCATGACTAACAACAGCAACTTCAAGCAACACTTTGGAAATAAAGAAGAAATTGCGCTTTGATTAGCTACACAAATGTAATATGCACTCCATCCTCACTGATTGCATCTATCAAACAGAAAAGAATAATGCACAACACAATCAACAACAAGCAAACCAAATTTCTGCGAATATCATTGATCCAGTTTCAACTCTAAAATTCACTTGAGGCAATCCAAGAGACAATGTATCTACGAGAACTGCCTGAACTTACTTTTTCAAGACAATACTATATAAAGAACAAAATGCCTCTCCCAAAAATGTGTCACAAACAACCGCCACCAATAAGGAATTGTCATAAAATTGATATCAAAACCAAGTTAACAACCATAAAGCCAATTCTTGATCAACCATAATCAGACAAATAATATGTCATTATAACGAACATAGTAGCTACCAGAAGAATAATCTATAGGAATAAGCAAAACAAGGTCGACTAGGTATTGACACTTGGAATTGATGACATAAAAAGGTAGACAGACTGCTTTCTCTGCACTAAATCAAGATGACTTGTGTGATATCTAAAGCCAAAACGCAATGGCTTTTCTTAAATATTCAAAGAGCCGGTCTTCTCTCCCTTTTTTGTAATATTTGTGAAGAGGAAAGGGGTAATTATCATAAAAATCACCATTCCAAACACACACACACACACACACACACACACACAAAAAGAAAGAAAGAAAGAAAGAAAAAGAACAAAGACTCAACACAATGTTTCTTCTACAAAATTGTTTCAGAAACTGTTCTATTTCACTTAACTAAGGCTCAGATACCGGTTCTAGTCACCCAAAATATATATATATATATATATATATATCTTGAAAGAAAATATTACGCTAACAAATTTTCTTTAATGAAATGTGCTAAAAGAAGGAAGAAAGAAAAACATTAACAATTATCCAGCAAAGTAGATGGCAAATAAAACTGGAAAATTCTATCATAAAAAAGACCCAGGAGTCAAGGACAATAACCACAAATCCTTGGGTTGAATTTGAGAGAAAAATAGGTATTTGATATTTCAGCCACGATAAAATCTATGCAAGCAAAGAAACTGAAGAATTTTGTCTCATAAGGAACCAAAAGAACTTACATTTGGAAATACTCAGTAAGTTGACTGTCAAGCAAAGGGAGTTTTCCAGTACCATCACGACTTTTTTCATTTAAGGCTTCCAGCTTTCCAGTCAGATCTTGTATACCTTTCTGTAGTTCTTTTATATCATTACCATGTTTCCTCCTTTCTTCTTTTTTTCTTTCAAGCTCCTTTCTGCTACTCTTGATTTTTGAATTGATGCGAGACATTTCTTCATTTAATTTCAGAAGCTCGGGTTGCTGCACTCAGGGAAAATTAAAAAAGAAAACAAAAACAAAACTAAGTTATAAGCCTCTATTCAATGCATTAATATTACTGATATATAGACAGATAATTAATGTTTGGAAACTAGCAACACAATAAGTAATGATTAGAAATGTACAAGCAAAAAAATTTATACACAATTAAAAAAACATTTTCAACAAAGATCATGCCATTCAAGCCATTTGTGGCACATGTCTATGTCATATCCATCAGATATTTCCATACTAATACATAAAATATCTATTCTTATATGTGAATAACCATGCTAAACACAATCACTAATACGATACATATTTCAAATGAGGGACTACGCATAAAAGGCAAGCAAGGAAAGGTCATTTGAGAAGTCAAAACCCATTACATAATTAGAATACTAAGAATCTGGAAGACATAACACACAACTTCTAGTATCCATAAACACATAAGATACAAAACATTTACCAAAAATTAAATACACAATAGATAAAAATGACAAGATAATTTCCAACATGTG
Organism: Durio zibethinus; assembly: GCF_002303985.1. Next base: position 7,388,331 of record NW_019167893.1, read on the forward strand.
AGGTCCCATTGAAACTGAAATTTGAAGCCAACATCAGGTGATTGACACAGCCAATAACAAATTTCCCATCATCTTTTGGTATGTGAAAGTGCAACAGGCCTTGCGCAATTTGCGCCAAAGTTAAGTCACCTTATCTGAAGAGATAATCATCAGGGAATCGCTTCCAAAGTTAGGTCACAAAATATTTTTTTTCCCTAGCTTAATTGGCCAAATCAATCTAAATTATGTTTACCACAGAGACAAAAAAGAGAAGCTTAATCCTTCTTTGAACACCCTAATCAACCCAGATTCTCAAATTCTCAATGGAAGCTTACACCATAAATGCCAATAGTTCCAACACCATGTCATTGTCATAAGATTACCAAATACCAACCGTTGATCCATCATCTTCCAACTTGAGACATCTTGCCTTGCAAGAGGATGGTGGCAGGTGGTGCCCTTTAAGTGTTACAATAACAGCTGAGTTGTTTAGCAAATCCTACATTAACTGTCCATGCAAGCACTTAGGCAAATAAATATGTGAGAGATGGCCAAGGAACAGGACTACATTTCGCCTCATGAACGGCACATGCCAAAATAACTTTCAAAGTGCTCAAGTATCTGGACCATAATAACTTGTTAAGCTTAGTCTAGAAATGATCTACTAAAAACTGAGATCAACACATCATTAATTGGAATAGGAGTCCCACCTACATTTGAAAAGAAGCAACATTAGTTACCATAAAATTCAAGGACTAGGCAATAGCCTTGTAGTAGCCATGATCTTATCCCCAAAAAGGTCGCTAGTTTAAAACCCTCTTCCCCAACTTAACACTCTAAAGAAATAGTCCCCAAGGAGCTTAATCAAAACTAATTGACAAACAGGCATTCCAACATAGACCAATAATTCAACTCCAACAGTACAAGTTTGCACTGACTCGCAAGAAAAAAGACTTTCATAGAACTCACACTTTTATCCAGTCTAATGCTTCTCTCAGAGATCTTCTTTTCACAGTGAGCAATCTCTTTTAGGTACTTGGCTTGTTCCTTCTTCTTTTTCGCTGCTTCAGTTTCAAAATGTTCTAGCTCATGCATCACATCTTCACGGTTCCTCTTTTCAGAGTTGAGGTCATCTGTAATCTTGTCAATATCCTTCTCAATGTTAAGCAATTGCCACAAGTAGTGCTCCTTTTTCAAAGATTTCTGCACAATTTTTTAGACCATCAAAAGGACAAATTAACAACCCAGCTTAGTGTCTAAAAAAGTAAAAAGTAAACACAAGCAAATTATACAAATCAAAGATTTTAATTATACCAGCTCATCTTGCAAGCGAAAGTGTTTCTCGGCTTCCTCCTTCTGTTCTTTCTTTTGCTTTCTCTCCATCACTATTGTCCTTTTTCTCTGATAAATAAGAGCTGATTTTTCTTCAGCCCTAGCTTTTTGCTCTTCCAAGTTCTCATAATCTCTCTTGAGTTCTTCAGAACCGGAAATTTGCTCCAGCAGGCCCGTAAGTTCTTTCGGATTTTTTGAAGCAATGGACTCCACATCACCCTAAACCACGAAAATTTTTCTCAAAATTATATCATTATATCTTATAAATTAGCGTTAACTTCCACACCAAAAAAAAAATCCTATTCCAAGAAAAACAAACAAAATTACCTGAAAAACAAGAAAATTCCGCGCCTTAACGAGAATACCAAGGGATCTTAACTTCCCATTGTACTCATCCCAGTTGACAACGCTGCTGTCGATACGGTACTCGCTACCGCCGGCACTGGTGATGGAACGGGTGAAACAGAGCTCGAAGCCACCTGCAAGTTGGTAAACTAATCGCACAAATGCGCGTCGGCCACGTTGTTCTTTTTCGCGGTCGTCGTAAGCGTAGATTAGGTCTTTAAGTTGGGCCCCACGTAGCTGACCAGTTCGGACTCCAAGAACGAAGCTGATTGCGTCCATGAGATTGGACTTGCCCGCGCCATTCGGACCAATAATGGCGGTGAAGTCAGAGAAAGGACCAATAGTTTGGAGGCCTTTGTAGGACTTGAAGTTCTCGAGCTCTAAGCGGAGTATTTTTCCTGGAGAAGTCAGCGACGGCATGGTTTTTGACTTTTCGGTTTGGGGTTTTCACTCTTTTGGATTTGAAGTGTTAGGGTATTGGGGATCTGGATGGAATGATAATTAGGGTTACGGTTTTATTTGAGAGGGTGGAAACGAGGGGGATTTTCCTGGAAAGTTGGTGAAAATGGAAGAATTAGGGATTCGGTGGGAGAGAATAGGCGGGAGGAGAGAATTTGGAAGATTTAGGAAGGCTGGATATTCGAAAGTAGAGTGATTAGAGTTGGGAGAGTGGAAAACTTAGAGGAGACGTTAGTTTTTGGTGGGCGTCGGGGAATCGTTTGCGAACGGAGGTTTCCACGTTTCTTTCATGAACGTATTCGTTTTTTTGTTTTTATCTTTCGTGAGGATATTTGATTTTTATTTATTTATGTTTGTTTATTAAATTTAATAAATAATTTTAAATATCATTTATATATTTATTTATTAAATAAATTAAATATAAATAATTATTTATTTATTTATATTTATAAATAAATTTATTTATGATTCGTTTAAAATTTATTTGTTTATTATTTATTTATTGTTCATTTATAATAATATTAATAAAATTATATTTTTATCTTTTATTTTAATATTTATTTATATTTATTTATATTTGTTCATGTTCGTTTAAGATTTATTTATTTAAATTCATTTGATTATGATTTATTTGTTTTCATAAATGTGTTCATTTATATATATATATATATATATTTGTGAATATATTCGTTAAATATTCATAAACAAGCTCGTTTAATTTAATTTAAACGAACGTGAATTAAATATGAATAACATATTATTTAAACAAATAAACAGAATCATTTTCTTAATAAACTCGAATCAAATACAAACACATTTAAAAATAAATGAATAAACATGAACATACACTTATTCATTTATATTTGATTCATTTATAATCATGCATCTTTCATCAAAATTTAAATATTTAACGTTAACCTTGCTGGTTAAGGGCTTCAAGGCCCATTTTAATTTTACAAAAAATTGTTTAATGTTATCCTTAATTTAGGATTTTCATTTTAATCAACCCTAGATAGATATAATAATCAAGTTAAAATTTCAAACGATCTTAGTTTATAATTATAAAGTTGTTATTTATAGTAATAATATGTTTTTCTCTTTTAACACTTAGGTATATATCTCATTGTAAAAAATTATTAGTATATCTTTAAGAAATAATAATAATAATAATTTTGTTATGATTTTAAAAAATTATATCATTAAATTTTAATTTTAATTCAATTAATTTATATAATTAATAGCTTGTTACTCATGCAATGTATGAATTATTTTTATTTTATTTAAATTTAAATAAAAATATAAATTGATATTATTAAATTATTAACATGTTCAAAATATATTTAAAATATAAATGGAAAAGAAAAAAAAATCCACCTTAAATGGAAGAGCAGTAAAAAAATAATGTTAAAGTGAATATGGAATATTGTTTGGAAAATAAGTTAAATGGAAAAACAGTAAAAAATCAAGCTATATAATTTTATTTAATCTATAAATACATTTAAATAATAATTTTATCTATTTAATTATCTTATATTTAAATTGGTTTTTTATTTAAATTTTGATAAACTTCAATCCATAAATATATTTAAACAATAAATTTATTTATTATATAAATCTATTCAGATAATAATACTTAAATTTTAGTATTTTATACTTTTATCTGTTAAATTTTTTTATGTTTTATATATTGACTCTATTCACAATAGATATTTTGAAAATTTTTTATTGCTAACATTTTTATTGTAAAAGTATGACAAAGTTTAGAATCTAAATAGATTCCTAATAACTAATTTTTCAAATATATCATAGATTTATATCATAAAATATTATTGCAATCGTATGATTAAAAAATGTAAAAATTATATATCAATTTTATTTAGCTGCACATGAAAGGCTTAAGAGACGTTATAAGTGTGGAGGTGTTATTGATACATTTAGTTTTTTTTTTTTATTTAAAATTATGCATTTACCTTTTCACTAAGTTGAATTGGTACACTAATTATTAGACAAATGGTTCCCATTTTGTAACATAAAAAGTAATATCTAGTTTTCATTTATATTAAGGTTTTATATGACCATGTTAAGGCATATATTTATTTATGAAATATATTTATTTATGAAATATATTTAAAAGTTGAAGATAATATAATAAGTATTTATAAAAAAATTAAAGATATTAAATAATATTTTTAAAAGTTATGATAAATTTAAATATCAATATTAACTGTAAATAAATTATAAAAGATAAATTATTTAAAATTTGATTTAAAATTAAGATAAAGTAATGCACAGGATAAAAGAAATTTATTATAATTTAAATTAAATTTGTATTAAATTTAAAAATTTTAGATAATTTACTAATTTTTAAAATATATTTTTTATAAATAAATTAAAATTAATAAATATCTTACGAGTCATTGTAATGAGAAGTTTAAAAATTATCTTACGTGTCGAAAAAATAAATTATCCACATAAACATTAACGTCAGTAATTATTATTTGATAATTATATATGTTGTAATAATATATATATAATAATATAAAATATTCATTTAAACACCCTTAAAAAATTATATCCAACAAACTTAATATTCCAGTTCCAATACCTATAATTTATTTTTTATCTCTAAATTAAAACCTAATTTACAAATAAAAATAAACTATATATTTGTCACGATTTCATTTAATATTTATATGTCAATTTATTAATTATTTTAATTATAATCTAATATATATATATATGCATGATGCTTTAGCTATACGTGAGGTTTTTTAAAAAATATTTATTAAAAATATTATTAAATTAAAAAAATTATAAATAAAATAATAATAATAATAAAATAAATCATGATAATTGTTTTAAAACATTGACTTTTAAATTATAAAATAATAATATTTAATTTATTCAATTATTAATTTTATTTATTTTGTATTCTTATCCGATTTGAAATTTTTAATTCATGCATAAAATTCAAAATTAAATAAACAAAAAGTAAAAAATATTCTCATAATTTAGTATATATTCTTTTATTCTTGGCTGCTAATCAGACACGTCAAGTATGGAGTCTAAGTTTATTTTATTTTAGTGTAATATATAATATTATTTTTTGAAGTTAGCCTACTATATTATTCTTATTTTAAACATTTTGTTTAGAAACAATTCATATAAATTGCCTAAAATTTTATATAGTTGAAAAACTTTTAAAATTTGTTTTTTCTAAGATTATTATTTAAAAATACAAAATTATTTTAACTTGCAAGAAACAATAAAACACAATAAATGATAATCAAAATATCGGTGGTGTAGCTTTTTATATATATATATATAAAATAAGTTTATTATGTAGCATATATGTCCATTAATTTATAGATAGCATTTGTTAATTTTTGCAAGATTATCATGAATCGAAGTGATTTTATTATCAAAATAATATTAATTATCGTGATTTAAAAATCATTTTATTTGATTGACAATAATTAAGCTTTATGAATTAAAAATTATTATGTTTGGTATTACTAAAAATTAGTTATTTTGGTGTTTAAAATTATTAAAATAACAATGCATATTATAATAGTTATACAAATTAATAATTTTAAGATTATTTAAAGATAATAATTTATAAAATATTAGTAATTTTATTTATTTTATAATAAAATATAATTAAATAATTAAATTAATAAATATATTTATTGATAGGTAAATTTATTTTTATAATATAAATGATGTAAAAAATATTTGAATTAAAAAATAAAACCAATCTATTCAATGATAATAAAAAGAAAACCAAAAAATTATATTATATATAAAATATTAAAAAAATATAAAATACACAAACCATTTTTGAGTTTGTTTTAATGAATATTAGTTTGAAAATATAAAATTTTATAATATAAAATAATTATAACTTTAAGAAGAAGCAAGTTTTTACTTTACATATTAAATGAGTAAATTTTACTATTATTAATTTTATATATCAATTTTTTTTGTGATAAAATTTTTTAATCTTTTTTATATAAAAATTACATTACTTTTCAAGATAATTATCTGATCACTCTCAATTATTCAAAATTACCATTACATAATATTATTGAATACTTATCAAATGTAATAATCTAATATTTACATGTAAATCACTATAATTTTTTAAGTGATCGTCACATGCCAAACACTATCATATTATTTTTATCGAGTCAAAACAACAAATATTGATTAGATACATCAAATGAGCCTATTTATTCTTTTTTATTTATTTTCCTTTTTTCCAAAAAAAAATTTTAAAAACAAAACCTTACTAATTTTTTCATATTTTTCTCTCACTAATTGTCTCCACTACCCCATTCTCAAAGCTAATCCCCTCATACTTTCTTGCATACTCCCATTTCTTTTATCCTTATTCTTTTTTTTTTTTAGTGGGTTTTTAAAAAATTCCTAGTTTTCATTTTCTTTTCTTTTTTTTTTTGTCTCTTCCTATTTATTTTCACTTTCATTATTGCCACTTTTGTCGGTCACCATTGGTGGTGTTCTCTTCATTATGTTCATTTAAGAGTTATATTTTTTTTCTCCCATAGTATTTGCTTTAAATAAAAAATAAAGAATTTAAAAAACCTTTTACATCTAAAGGTTTTTTTTTTTTGGGTTTTTAGTTGTATATTTTTTATTGTATTATTGGTGGCTTATTTCTTTTTTTTGAAAATTTTGAAATATAGCAAAATTTGAAAATTTTTCAAATGATGATGGTGGTTAACCATTTTATTTTTAAGTATAAAAAATATGAAAATTTTTCATATTTAAGGTGGATTTTGTCAATTTATTGTATGATTGTTATTTGTGTGTTTGGTTAAAGTGGAGTTTTATATTTTTTATTAAATTTTTGTGTTTTGATTGATTTTTTTAATATTATCATGTAATATAAAATCAATTAAAATAAAATATGAAAAAAATTTCTGATTATTCTCTGTTTGAAGTAAGTGATTTTTATTTTTATTTGTTAGTTTTCGACATCAAAGCACTTTGACCGCCACCTCCATTGCCGATTGTGAAGCATCCGCACCGATTCCACATAAAGCTTCTAGACTGTAAAAAAATTGTTTCTTTTTTTTTTTAAGAAATAATTGGTTGTTATTAATTTAATTGATTTTAATTATGGTTTTTTTTTTTTTCATTTAAAGGGGGCAGAAGCTCAATTATAAGAGAATTTGATTCAAAATCAAAATTTTATGTCTTTTTAATAGTTTTTATAACCACTAAATTAAAAAACTAAAGACAATTTTAATTATGTTGATCAGTCGATGAGGTGGATAATGAAGTAGCTAATTAGCTAACATGATGCGGCAATTATTTGATGACTTTTAAATGAACAGAGAAATTGCTGATTTGGCAAAAATTAAAGTTTAGGGATAAAATTCTTAAATTACCCCTGAAGCTATTTTTATGACGTATCTGATCTGTCTAATGATTCAAAGTTTAGGACAACTTTAATAGATACTAGAAAATTCTCTGGCTTTTTCTATCAAAATTTTTATTTTTTATTTTTTATAAAATATACATTTTTAGAAATTTTAACTTAATATTTATATAAAATTTTAAATTTGAACATTCTAATAAAATAATAATTGATTAGTAAAATATTTAAATTTTCTTAAAATTTTTTAATTATTTGAAATCATAATAATTTTATATAAAATAAAGTATGGTCTAAATATATTTAATAATATGTATATATGATTTTTGTTTATTCTAATTTTTTTTATAATTACTTGAATTTAATTCTCAAATTAAACAAATATATATATTTGCATATATTATTTTCAAAAATTAATCAATTATTATTACATTTAAATTTATTAGTTTATTATAATCTATAATATTTTTATTTATTTATTTATTTATTTTTAGGGCAATCATATAATATAGATTAAAAGTTAGAGAATAAGATTTTTTGGATACAAAACATGATGAAACAAAATATTCATTATACTTAAGCTTTTACTGTAAATAAAATCCTTCGATCTCATTTTACTCTCAATCCATCTCCCATAACAATTCCAAATCATTTCGTTTCCAGCTCATTTCTCATAATAAATAATGACATTTTGACCCTTAAATTATTTGTAACGTCAATACTTACCTGATTTTAAAAGGATATGGGATTACTTTAATAGCTTTTATATATACATATATATATATATATATATATATATTGTTCATGACATATATGATCCGTCTAATAATTCAAAGCTTAGTACAACTTTAATGGTTATTGATTATAGATATAGAAATGAAAAAACGGTTGTATATTAACAAAAGATAGGGACAAAAGGGAAATCATTGTGACTGGACTACATAGTCTTATTCACCAAGTACGATAACCCGACCATAAAGTTAACAGCACAAGAAGTCATGCAACGGAAATTAAACCTAGGAAACCCTCTTAACTCCTCAATTCTCCTTCAATATTTTCTTATCACTGCTGGATTCATTACCATCTGCTTTCTGGGAAGCACTCATCTGGGTTTCATTATGGGTCGAGGGGGAAGCACTCGTCTTGGTTTCATCATGGGTCGAAGGGGAAGCACCTACAATACTTTCGTTATGGGGCTCCGCAGGAGCAGAGGCATTAGGCTGTCTTCCAGACTTTGAACCAGCTTCCAGTTTCTCAAATTTGGAGATGACTTGTTGAAGCTCATCATTCAGATTCAGTGCCTCAAAGAGAATTCCATCATCATCAGTAGTGCCTTCTATGATCATTTGAATAACAGGCTGTGACTGCTTGCACTTCTCCAACATGCTCTCTGTCAGCTCGTCCTGCAATCACACAAGAACGTTTCTTAGTTTTTCAGTTTTCTTTTCCTCATCTTTTTTTCCTTCATTGTATCATTCTAATTTTAAAGGGGGTTGGCATGGAAGAGTGCATTTAATCCATTCCTATGAACCCAGATGATGTTATGCTGGTAATATCACATTTGAAGAACAAAAAGCTTCATGATGCAGCTAATAAAAAGCATTTTGAAAAATAAAATAAAAACTAAAAGGCAGTAGCATTCATTTCCGGATATGCTGAAGAGGTCAAAGAGCAGGTAAAAATTAAATGAATTATGGAAGTTAGCATCTTCAATAGAAGTTACAATAATGAGATAATATCCAATGATATAGTGTCAAGTGATGATAGCTGCACAGAAATGGTCGGATATGCAGCATGGTCTATGAACTACAAATTACTCGGTTACGATTAAATCATGCTTTCATGCTAGAAGCAGAAGAATTACCTTTGTGGGTTTTGGCTCTGTTTCCCTACTCAAAATGCTAGAGAGCACCTCAAGGCTGTTCCTAGTTACTTCAAAAAGTTCCTTCTTTTGTTCAACAGATAGACTCCCATAATTATAGGCAAAATCATTACCATGCAATCCTGTGTTATTGACAGGATAATTATCAGAGGGAGGCAATGGCTCTCCTATGTAAGACTCCAAGGTATGGTGCAAGAGGGGTGAGTTCCCATCACCTACTGACAGGTGTGTACTTCTTCCTTTCAAGCTCTGCTTTACATTAAAACAGGAGAAAAAGTAAGAAAAAAGCTGGAGAATTGCTGTCTTTAAATGCATGATAGCCAGCATGCAATTGGTGTAGGCAAATTTGAAAGGTGCTGGGAACCATCCATAGTAAGTTGAAAACTATAAGTGCATCCGAAAGATGAAAATTTGACAATTCATAACGAGTAGATAATTTAACAAAAATAAAATATCAGCAAAAAACAAAAACACATTTAGTAGGAGCCCTTCTTGTTAAAAGTTCTTCAAGAAACATTTTTACCTTTAAATTGGATTATGAAGTATCAAAACATGGGATAGAAGTGTAAGAGGAAGATAATGAAATGATAATGCAAACAAAGGTGACTTAGAAGCTTAAATAGTTGACTTGAGGACATACAACGTGCAAATTGGCATTTGCAACATTTTAATTCCATTATATTTTGAGAACATGAAGTAAAACCCTGGCTGAACTTAGAACAGGAACAAAACCTTGCAGTTGCTGGTACTCATTCTCCAAATTATTTTAATTCTACGACATGGAAATAGGACTGAGAAAGGCTTTAGTGGCAGGGAAAGGAGGGGAAGAACGAAAAACTGGGTCTATGATTTATGATAGCAAATTGTTATCAGCACTAGAAAAAGTCCAGCTGCCTAAAAGCTGATCAGCCTTTTAACATCGGAGTAAAAATAAGGAAACGTTTGTAATATGATTTAAAATAATAAATATTATGATAAATTTCATGTTGCTAAACATATCATGAAGAAGTCCAGAGATTTTTCCCAGGCATAACTAAAGATCAGCAGATTGACAGCTTTTATTGATATGATGCAATAATGAAACTACAAATGCCATTGCCCAGTGATTGTCATCAAAGTACCAGTAAAACTATGTAGAGCTAAACCAACATACAAGTATACAACACCAACACATGAAAGAACTCGAATCAAGGTGAAAATGGTTTACCATATAAGTTTGGTGAAACACAGGCAGGTAAGCCAGATCGTCAGACTGTCCCCAAGCACGAATCAACTGCAAAGCCCTTTCTCTATTCCCGTGATCCGTGTGCGGATTCTCAACCATCTTAACCATATCTTCCAACACTTTCTCAGAAGCCACCTCAGAAGCTACCTTCTCGCAATTCATGGTACAAGCTTCCAACAAATCAAGACTCAACCTTTGGCTGACAACATTTTTTCCGGATATCTTCTTTTTTATGGCCCTAACAATTTCGGTCCCATTAAACTCTTCACAATTGATCATAGAACATATCCTCAAGTTCATTCCCCAATTGGGTTCTTCTAAGGTCTCTAATGTGGCCTCATCGACCATTTTCGATTCGGGTGTTGGACCTTGTAGAATTTCCTTCATTTTCCCACTAACCATTCTACTCATTTGAGCTCCACCCGTTTTCAACTTCTCACCCCATTGAGCTAGTTTCATTTTATCCATACCCTCCCCGTTTTCTTAACTGGTTAAATCAAATCTCCAAGCTAAATAAAAAAGACCTTAGGTTGAAAAAAAAACAAATTCGTTAATATTACCGCAATAAAGTATGATTTTGTTTACTAGCAAAAATAAAGCAAATGGGTAAATCAAGATCATAACATGTACAGAAACAAAAAGCAGAAGAAACAAAAGAAAATAACTGAAATAAAGAGAAAAACCTAACGAACCTGCACTGAGTTCCGGTAAAAGAGAGACAAATCGGGGCTTTGAGTTAGAACGGGAATTGGTCCTTTTATTTTCCTTTTAGCAGTTCGTTAGAGAAGCGAGAGCAGAGAGAGAGAGAGGAAATAGACAGAGAGATGACAGCTGACGATGAGAACGGTCCAAGTCTAAGATCCGCGTGGCTCGTTTAGCGACCTCGTGGTTCCTGGGCCCCGCTTCAAAGGAGTTGTACCCGGGCGCGTGGTTTTTTTTTCCTGGTTAACGTGCGACTACAAAATATATGTCTTATCTTTTTGGCCAAGCGCGACTAAAAAAATATCTATTGCTTTGTTTTCTATTTTCATAAAAAATAAAATCTATTACTTTCTTTAAAAAAAATTAAGGTGGATGAAACTTTTGGCTTCCAAGCTTCAATAACTTTGTTCCAACCTGAATAGGTTTTTTTTATAATTTTTAATCACAAATATCAAATAAAATTATCCTTTAAGATATGAGGCATGAAAGCTTATATAAATAATCTATTTTTAACACGCGTAAGATAGGTTTGATGAATATAATAGTTTGATAATTATTTTATATTAAATTTAATTTATATTTAATTTAAAGAGATATAATTATATGAAAAATTATTATTTTTTTAATATAAAATGATTCTATTATCTTAAAATAAAAAATTTATTTTTAATTTATGAAATTAAATTTATATAATTTATTATACTCTTAAAATTAAATAAACAATTTAAGTTATATAAAATTTTAAAAAATATAATTTTAATTATTAAATAATTTATTTTATCTTAATTTTTACATATATTAAATATAAAATTAAATAAAATTATTTAATTTAATCATATTTATAATATTATTTTAACTTATTTTATCATAATTTCATATTTTAAACGTGATCATAATGTATAAATCATATATGTAATTTTTGTTTATAATTTTTTTGTTTGTTTGTTTGTTTCCCTTTATTGTAACATTTTACAAAGGAAAATAAAGCATTATTTGAAAAAAAAAAAAGAATTGGTAAAGGAAATATTGGATGTACTTACAAAAGAAAAAGGACAACACTGTCCCTAATTTACAAACTTTACATATAGAAAGTACAAGCGAGAGTAAAAAACATGATTAGCAACAGAAAATAGCATCTTCAATAACTTTTACTAATAATAATACTTTGAACCATAATAATAACTATCTTATTTCATTTCATTATGAGCCATAATAATACTTTGAGATTCAATATATGCATAATAATCTAATATATTGTTATCTTGTGACATATTGAATTATGAAATGAGATTAATAATTACACAATTTTATTGATAGAACGATAGATTTTATGATCAAATGATCTTGTTTAATTTTATATATATCAAATATATATAATTATGAAATGAAATAAGTAAGGCTCAAATTTCTGTTTATTTTTTCTTTTGAATATGAGTGGAAAAAAATAGTTCATATTTTTATGATTTTATTTTAAAAGTTATTATTTGTTTTTTATTTTTATTTTTTCTTATTTGTTTTTTTCTAAAAATATATCTAATGAAATTTTAATTAATTTGATTAATTTTATAGTTAATCATAATTAACCGTGTTTAAGATTATATACTACAAAAAATTTCAAAGATAAAAAAATGAATATTAGAAAAAATTTCTTACAGTGCATTTAGATGGGTAATTTTAAAATTTTGAAAGCTTTTGAAATGAAGACAATTTAAAATATATAAAATTAAAAATCTAGTATTTATAACTGTATTGTTTGAATAAATGTTTTATTAAAAAAAATTGACAATGAAATAAAAAATAATTATATTAGATACAAGAAAATATATAAAAAAATGCAATATAAATATCATTATATTTGTAACAATATATAATTAATATTTTTCTTAAAGAATTGTTTGGTTGTTGTTATTTAGGGATTTGAGAATGGATAGTATTTAATGATAATGGTTCTGTCCTGATTTCTGAATGTCATCTTGTTTTCTTTTGCCTTTTTATTTTCAATGATTTTTAATGAAGTGCTGTGGTGGTATATTGTCAAATTTACATAATAAATTGTTGTGTTTATTGAATTTCTTAGAAAGTATGCTAAACTTCATTGAGTACATTGATAGCAACTCTGTCTATATATATATATGTATTAATATTAATATTAATATTGATATGGCTTGAAACCTGTTTCCTAGATAAAATGTTGAAATCAGTGTTTGAATCTAGGTTTAATCGGGGGCAAAGAGTATAATGCATTCACTTGCATTATAGTCTTGATGCAAGTATTATTTTTGAAGATTATAGGATGAAAAAAAGATGGCGCTCTAAGCCCTCCAATGTGGAGTTTAAAAAAAGGTGGAAGATCATATATTTCACGCTGTAACTAATAGTATACTTTGGGTAGTGGATGGAAAAATAAATCAGATTGTTGGTCCCTAGGAAATATAACTAAGGGCAATCACTTTTGGATTTTCTTTCAAATTGTATCATTTACTGGGAGTAGAATTTTCCATTTTCCATTGCTTATACTTTTGAGTTGAATAAATTAAATGTTGGATACATTTGCTTTATCTTGTGAGTGACATGCTCTAAGATTGGGACATATATTTATTTCTAGAACTATTGTTGGGCGTTTTATTTTAAATAAAAATTACATAAATTGCGTTTAGTACTCGTTACGTATCCCAGTTCTGGTTTTAAGATCTAGAAGTTATGACATCAAATTATTCTTTAAGGCATGTACACCTTTCTTCAAAGGGGCATTGTCGTAAAAAAAAGGAACCCATGTTTAAAACAATCTGACTGGCTTGCTATGATAATTAATGCTTCTTTCACAAGTTTGAAAAATCACTTTGCCCCTTTGAATGATTTTATGTCCTTTTCTGCTGAGTTGCGACGATCTTGCAGCAGATCTACAGCTTTTTAGATTTACTTTTGTTGTCAATTGGAAATGCTGCTATTGAATGATATGAAAATTTTGTGGTATACAAGAAGCCAATAAGTAAAGCTTATGAGTTTCTATTAGAGGTCTTTTTTGTCAACGTCTCATTTCAACATTGGACTGAAATAGAGAAGAGAAGGAACTCAGTTAAAAGGTTTGTTGTTTTTCTTTGCACTTGCTGCCTATTTCATGATATCCAAAAGGGCTTTTGGTGAAGGGTAAACTACAGTTTATGTTCTCATCTTTATGATGAATTGGGATGCGATTTGCTATTCTACAACTATTCTGGTCAATTGGTCACAGAAAATAGATCGTCTTGCAACTTTTGCTTTAAGTTAAGAACTACGCTGATTGCTGGGCTTCTACATTTATGGACAAATGTAAGCAAACCATCATTGTGGCTTTAACCAGATGGCAAAAACTGGAGACTTTATGTACCCGCAGTTTATCAATAATTCAAGAATAAGCTTGCAACTTCAAATTTCATTACATTAAAAAAACCCTGTATTAGTATACATTTTGTCACTTAGATAATTTTTTATATGAATAAAATTTTTTACTCAAAAAAGTTGGAAATTTCAAGAGTATTAGATGAAAATTTAAAAATATAAAAAAATTTCATCTGCTTTATTTGTAAAGTCGCCACGCTTAATTTATGATTTAGAGGTGCTTCGGTTAATAATGTACTTTTAAAATTTTAGATGGCTTCTATGGTTGGTTCATGCTTTCGTCTCTTCTGCTGCACAAATTATACTGATTTAAAAAATGCAAAATTTTTTATTGGTCTTTACTTACTAGCATTCTTTATATTATCCTAACAGGAATCTTGATGTGGAGCAGAGCTATAAGAGAGGACAAATTAGTGACCGGGAACTAAAGCAGAGCTATAAGAGAGGTCAAATCAGTGACCGGGATTTTAACGTGGAGCAGAACTATAAGAAAGGCCAAATCAGTGACCGGGAATTACAAGATGCAGTTTGGAAAAATGTGTTTCAGGGAAAGTTGACTTACTTACACCGGAATAAAGGAGAGGCAATGGACCCAACTATTGGAGAACAAGGGGTACTCTTCTTGTGACCCAACGTAATACATTTTTTTTTTTTAAACGGTTTTTTTTTTTTTTTGGATTTTGTTGGAATGAAAGGTTTTCTTTTTTCAAATTGTGTATTTTCAGAGTTGATATTCTTGGTACCATTTCCTAGAGATTCACTTCTCCTTGAAAATTTAAATGTGCAAGTTCTTACAGCACCTGAAAAATAAACTTATGGTTTTATAACTCTGGTTTGAGTTGGAACACATCAAAAAAGAAAAAACTCTGGTTTGAGTTGATCCTTAGCAAATTGTAATCAATTTACTTCTATAATCAAATTGTCAATGATGTTTTTGACTTAACCTCTGTGAAAGGTTATACCGTTCGATTAATTTGTAATACGCAAATGTAACGAGCTTTTATTTTAAACCTAGCAATCATGTGATCTTAGGCAAAAAATTAGCCTAAATTAATCTCTAAAAAAATTAAGTGGGTGTATACATTAAGAAGTCACTTGGTGAAAGAATACAAAATCTTTTATTGTTAATAAAATATGATTTTATATAATTGTATTTGAGTAGCTTGATGGTTTATAAGATCACTAATTCCCATATATATTTTTAAGAGGAGAGGCACTTTTATTTATGCATGAACCCATAACCTATATGTTCACTAATGAGCCAAATGTATGACTCTTATGCACATCTTAAAAGGTTACAAGGTCTCTAGTCACATACAAGATTGGTGGGTAATACGTTGTCACTAAACAACCAAATGTGTGGCTCTTATGTGCATTCTAGAGGATTTCAAGGTCCCTAACCACATATTAGGTTGGTTAGGCAGTCTCTAGAAGAGGGTTGGTTCCAAGCGCTCTGTGGCAAACTGGGTCCAAAATGTTCTAAGCTCCACAGCCAGAGTGTCCATGCCCAGGGCCTTCCTGAAGCTTCACTGTCTGGGCACTGCAGTATTTTTGCCCATTTGCGGACCTGGCCCTTCCAGAAGGTTCCATACCCGCCCTTTTGGCCCGAGTGGGGCTTATCTAGAGCTTTTCTCGTATCCATTGCCCGCACCACCGTTCTGGGGCTCTCTAGAAGCTTCTGGCGCAAGGTCCTTAGGCTCAGTATCAGGCAACTCTGGCAGTGACTTGTTCTTCCGGCTTGGTGCTTGATCGAGGGTCTGACCTCCTTGCACTGGTGCTCAGGCCTTGGCCTCGATGGAGCTCACGCGGGGTGTGACACATGCACATACAATTGTGTGTGTATGCCTGTATGCACATATGTATGAAGATAATCTTGTTATGATCCTCTTTCTTTACTGCCTTTTCTGTTCAACATATCTTTCATATTTAATCTTCTATTTTTTCTATGATTTCATGGTTTCCTAACTCTATGCATAACTTCTGGGCAGTCGAATTTTTGTTGGAGATGTCGTTGTCTTGAAGGACCCTGACAATTCAGATAACTATCTGGTCAGAAGATTGGCGGCCACTGATGGATGTGAAATGGTGTCTAAGGATGAAAAAGATGTGCCATTTGTTCTTGAAAAAGGACCGGTGCTGGGTGTTGGCTGACAATGAAAATTTGAAGCCTAAGGTATAAAATATTAGTAATACAACTGATAAAAGTTTTAGTTGCTATTCTTATACAAATCGATAGGCATCATTAAGATTTGGGGAAACAGAAAACATTAATCTAGTTCATAATCTTTATTCTAAAGGCTGCTTATTAACTATTACCTGCATATCTCTTTACTATTGTGAGCCGAGTTCTTTAATCCGATTTGTCTGAGTAATGAATAACACAACTGTTTATATGGCTTTGGTAGAACCTGATCCATATTCTCCATTTTTCTTTGTTTTCCTTTTTCTTCTTTTGAGACGGTAGGAAGCTAAGGACAGTCGGTTATTTGGTCCAGTTCCCATGACCGACATAGTTGGCCGAGTTATATATTGTCTGCGAACAGCTGTTGATCATGGTCCTATGCAGAACAGGTAGCTCCATTATAGTAATTTTCTATCTCAAACCATTTGATTTTGTGTCAGATGAAAATTTGTTGATTGCTGAAACTTCGATGTTCCTCTAACAGTCATTACGCCATGCGAAAGGATTCTCCAATGTTGGAAATAGAGCTGGATGTCCATGACATGTTGAAAAATCACAAAAGCCTAAACTGTCCATACTTGATGCTGCTCCTTTACTGTGTATCTACCGTCTTTATTGCCCTTTTTCCTCCGTGGATATCGTATTAGTTTAACATGGAAGCTAAAGAGAGAAAAATTTAAATAAATAAAAAAAAGGGTATTGAGGTTCACGTGTTTGTCCTTAAGAGGCACGGCAATTGGGTAATTTCTTTATATCGTTCCAGCTGAAGAGCTCGAAAGCATCAAAACTGTTGTTTTGCCATTGAACTCAAATGAAGCAGTAGAAAGTATGTCCTATCCAAAAATGCAAATATAACTTTAGATAGGGTAAATGGACTGAATACAAAGTGAAAAGTTTAAAAGTAATGTCGTCAGTTGACGTTTGACGGGACGTCAAGGATTTAATTTTGAGTTAAGCTGCCCTTCTCTTTTTACTTGTACAATAATTTTATCCTAATGATGTAACAAAAAAAAGTTAAAAAGTAATAACTATCGATTTGTATAAAAGATTTTAAGGTTTTATTAGTATATTTACTAGTCCGAATATTTGTGTTAGATTTTTTTTTTTCTAATTTGAGCCATTGATAAGTCACTAGAAGGCATTTTTAACCATCTCAGTCCTTGATAATGAAAATTCTTTTTCTTTCATTCTCCAATCTAAATGCATGAGAATTGAGCCGTTGTGATGCTTTTTCGAGGCCTGATTCAGCCCAGATTACGGCATGACGGCCTGTTATTGTCTTAATCCACTATTGCCCATAACAAATGAATATTACCGAGGAAGTCCCTTATCAATGGCCTTTTATATTTTTAGCAAACAGAGAAAAACCTCTCGGTTAAAAACTCAGAAACCCTGCGAAGAGAAAGCAAAACCGCCTGAACGCTCTGCACCAGAACTACCTAACTCATGTCGCATGCACTTCAACTTGTTTCCAATAACATCCTTGGTAAATCTCTCTTACTTGTTTTTTCTTGAGGGGGGGGGGGGGTTCATTTCAATCTCCTTTTCTTTCTCTTTTGTTGCCAAGAAACCGTGAGAAATTAAATGAAAGGAAGTGTTTGCTCTGTTCGAGGTTGAGGGCTGTAATGGGTTTTTTTATACATAACCCATTTTTATTAAAGGATTATTTTTTCTTTAACTTATCCCAAGTGAAGAATAAATTGGTTAATATTTATTAAATTTATTTAAATTTATTCGTGGACTATTTTGACCATTCATGCTGGCTTCTCTGAAATTCTCATGTTAAATTTGTTTAGGTCTGTATTCTTGTGGTTTGGGAGGTTGCTTAACTGTGTTACGCTTTTTTTTTCCTCTATTTTTTTTAATTGCATTTTTGGAAGAGAAAAAAACTATTGAATTTTGCATTTGATTGTAGCATCTCCAATAAGTAATTTCAATTTATGATGAGCCAGAGGAGGACGGAGTCATGTCTTGACGTGTTGGTTTCAGCATTCCTCTGTTGACATGGGGGTAAATGATCTTTGAGTTTGTCCCAGTGCTGGTTCACACGGTGGTTTTATTGTGGCTAAGTTTGTAATGGTCGATTGGCGGTTTTCGTTGGTTTCTTTCAATGCACAACAAAAGATAATGCATTGAGGTTTCATTATCAGCATTAGTTAATAAGGTATAAAGCATAGAGGAAAGTTGAGGACGTTTTAACTTACACAACCTCTAGAAAATGCAAGGGCAGTTGGAAACTAAGCTTTATTAGCGAATGTTGAAGTTTTCCTTTTATATTGTCTAGATAACTAGAACTCTGTTATATTTGTGAGCATCTGCTGACAAAAGAGTTGGTTACTTTTGGTTCTTTTTATGTTCTTTGCTTATCTTAGGAATTCTCTGACAAGATTAGTTTAATAGGCATGCTTAGATTTGTTTTGAGTGAAATTTCAAATTTATTTTTTTTCTTGTTTAAAGTGATTGCAACTTTGTGAAGATTGATGTTGATTGTGGGATTTGCCTAAGGTAGATTATCTGTTTGTGCTATTTATTGGTTGTTTTTGGTTATTGGATTTTTGGGCAAGTCCATCATGGGTGAAGAAATAGGCCCCAAAAAAATCTTGCTACTTAAATGGTTATTTTCTTCATGGGTTTTGCTAACGAGTGCACTAAGTGCATTCTTTAAGGTTACCTATATTAGGTAAGTTACAGTTTTCAATGCATTATAATTCATCAAATTAACTATTAACTACTGCATTTAATATAAATATAATTATAAATAGTAACTTAACTAACCTTAACAAGTGCCCTAAGGGCATTCATCAGCAAAATCCTTTCTTAATTTTTTATCAATGGATACTGATTTTGTTGTAGGTTATGGACCAACAGATTGCAGATATCTCTCCTGTTCAGGTATTTCTGGAGGAGCAGTGACTGTGTCTCGTTGCTTTTCACATAGTGACCACAGAATTTGTTCACATGTGAAGATTAGATCTTTGAAATGTGGTTCCAGGGGAATATCTTTTGTGTGCAGAGCAGGTTCTGGTGATCACTGGAGAAAACCTGACAGCTCGAGGCAAAGGCATGGGTTTCGAGGGAGGAATAGGCAAAATGAAGAAAGAGAGAATTTTGAAACTCTAGATGAATCTGAATTGTTATCTTCAAAAAATGGGCAATTACTCTCCCTCTCTGGTTCCACAAAATTTCAAGCCACTGCAGCCCCAGGTCCCAGAGAGAAGGAGATTGTGCAGCTTTTCAGGAAGGTCCAATCTAAACTTCGAGAAAGAGCTGGTGCTAAAGAAGACAAGAAAACTGGAGCTTTACAGGGAAAAGGTAAAGAGAGTGAAACAGTTGATTGTCTCCTTAAGCTGTTGAGGAAACACTCAGTTGAACAAGGTAAGAAAAACAACAACATTGGCAGCAGCAGCAGAGACCTGAATTTGGATCATCCAGAAGTGAATGGCTCTGCCAATGAAGATAAAAGCTCCAGCTTCTTTGAATCAAATGATAGAGCGAGGAATGAGGCCAAAGAAACTTATGCCCCTACTTTAAGCAGACCAGCATCAAATTTCCAACGGAAGTCGCCTGTTCCACAAATGAAATATCAGCCAATTTATTCTAGCGAGGAGACCATCAATTCTGTGACACATGTCCATTCAGATAGGAAGAGAAATTTGAGTTTGGCTGAGTCACCTCCTGCACCCGATCTTGTGCCTGAATTTGAGGAGGAACTAGAATCTGAAACTGAGCCGGAGCTTGAGCCCGAGTTAATCTATCAAGATCCTGATGTGTTGGATGAGTTGTCTGAGGATGAATCTTCTGCTGTTAATGAGGAGGTGGGGGAACAGCAGATCGGACATGAAGATTTGAATGCATTGAAGCTACCAGAACTCAGGCTACTTGCAAAGTCTCGTGGTTTGAAGGGATTCTCCAAAATGAAGAAGAGCGATTTGGTGTTGTTGCTGAGTAGTAGCTCAGGCTAATTAGTGATGAAGCTAAAACGAAAGCTCACTTTCATTTTGATAGTTCTAAGCTACCCCTTTTTGTGCCAATTTCATAGTACTTATCTTCTATTACTATTTAAACGTATAACTGAGGTGCCAAAAAATTCCTTCCAAGAGGCTTGGAAGCCATGGATGTTTAGATATATTTCTGTCAAGTTAGCCCTTTGCAATTTTTTGAATGTCATTGATAAATCAATCTTCTTTTGTTCTGAACTCAACATGCTTCAGCAGTCATTTGTGATTAAATTTAGTTCTAAATTCTACTTGTCTCTCGGGGTCTTCTTCATTCGCTTTGCTAACTGATGTGTTCTGCGCCCGGTGATTATTGGTAATTGTAAAACTTACATTGATATTAGTACATTCCGTAGTTGGCTGCCACTTCCACGCATGACATAACAAAAGCACAAGAACAACTACATTTGTTCCTTGGAATTGCATGTGTCTATTAAGAAATGTTTGCCAATGTGTAGGCGAAAGGGTTTGAAATCCCAAACTCGAAAACAAAAAGCCTCACTTACGTGGCTCTTTTGGTGTGGGCGTTCTCACCATATCACCACCCGTTTATCTGACAAAAATCTTCCCTCAACCCTTTCTCATTGTCCTCAAATTAAAAGACGCAAATTTTTTGACGACTAGAAGTTTCCTCTCAGAAATCGTTCACTACCCACTTTTGTTTCCTCCAAAGCTGTGGATTTGATAGCTTCTCATCCAACAACAACATAAAAAGGAAATCAGATTGATAGCTCGTTGTTTTCCTCTACGGAGTTAATTAGTTAAACATAGATGATAGATCTAAAATTCCATGCCTTCCTGTAATTCTCTTTTTTGATTGATAAAAAAAATTGGGTTATCTTCATTTTGGTAAAGGCTTGTTGATGGGTCAGAAACTTGATACGATGGTCCAACATCAATCGAAAGATGAGTTGCTTTATCAGGCCGCAAATGCTGGAAACGTCGATGGCATTAAAGCTCTTTGCAGAGAAGGTGCTGGCCTTGAGGTGCATAAACGTAACTATTGATTTCCCTTATTTTGCATATAGTAGTTTCATATAGCTTTCTAAGGTAAATTTGAGGAAAGTTAATAAAGAGCTGGCCTTTAGGGAAAGTTGGTTTTGGCCTTCAGCTCGTGTTAATTGGATATGTTGGAGTCTGGGTGTCTTTTGTAGTTTACAGAAAAACAACAAAGAAGGGAAAGAAGGAATTTGATCATTTATGGTTGATACTTCTTATATGCGTCTTTTGTACAATGAAGGTTGTCATCTGAGTTGTTTTTCTGACGCAGTGGATTGACAGAGATGGAAAAACTCCCCTTGTTGTGACATGCATGAATCCTGAATTAATCGATGTGGCCAAAACTCTAATTGAATTGGGTGCCAATGTCAATGCTTACCGCCCCGGTGGGTTTTTGTAGGCTGTATAGTTTGAATTTTGCCTCAAGTGATTCTTTTTTATAATAAATTGTAAATCTTTGAACAAGTTATATATTTTGTTGCGTGGTTTAGGTAGTATCACTTCAGGCTTAAAACATTTAAACTGGGTACATAATCAGCAATAATTTTGATTTTTTTTCTGTGCGATAAATAGTGTCTTGTGTTAACTCCGCCTCCTTAATTAACCTGCAAATTTTGGTAGGACGAAATGCAGGGACTCCATTACATCATGCTGCAAAGAGAGGCCTGGAGCAGACTGTTAAACTGCTTCTTTCTCATGGCGGTATGTCTTCCTATTTGGTTCTGTATAAGGTGCTATTTGCATTACTCTGGGAAAAGGGGAGAGGATGGGGTGGCGGGTGGTGGTTGGTGGTGGGAACTATGATCTGGTTTGGTATTTACTAAATGTATAATGAGCTCTTGTTTGGCATTAATGTTTTCAGCGAATGCTTTATTGAGGAATGATGATTGTCATACTCCACTTGAGGTTGCTAGAATTAAGGGGTTTACAAATGTTGTCCGTGCAATTGAGGTATGCTTGAGAGATATAAGAGTGTAATTTATTAAAAATACTTCCTTGGTATAGTAGATTGTCTTTCAAATCTTCTTGCATTTGTTCTTCCATCCAGAATCATATTTGCTATTTCTCTGGCTGGTTGCGGGAGTTTCGCGGTCCAGGCTTTCTTGGTGGATTTGCTCCTCAGTTGTTATCAAGAAAAATGTCTGTACAATGTGGATTTACTGCCTTTATATCTCATTTTTTCTTGATAGATTTTCCACACAATCAAATTGTCAATTGGCTAGAACTTAAATGATGCATATTACAAATATATATATACATATATATATATAATTAATTAATTGTTCTAATCCTTGTAGTGCATTTACTTCTTAGCTGATCAGTGTGCATTCTTGCAGCTGGGCTGTCATTGTACCCTGCGGTTCTGGTAATTCCATGAAGCCTTCCAGGTTTGAGCTTGCCATATATTCCACTTTGCAGGTAAGGTACTCAATTGACCTTCACCCTAGACCCCTGGGAAAATTATTGTCTGGCCTTGAGTATTATTCGATAAATAATTTGTGAGAGGTTACCGTAACCATTTAACCGGATAAACCTCTTTTGGTTTTCCTTTTAAGTTTTTTTTTTGTGCATAGGTATAATTTTTTCTGTAACTTTGCCAGTGTTTCCTAAGTTGTTTTCATATCTACATCTTTTTGTTAGTCTTTCAAAGTGATTCTTGATATGAGCAGGATGCACAGCCTCAGACAGTGATTGCTCTTTGGAAGGCCAAAATTGAAGAACCCAAATTTCATAAATCAGATCCATCACTTGCCATATTTGATCAGTCAACCAGTAACTTCCTATAGCTGAACCTATTTCCATTTATTATTTTTACTTGTAACTGCCATTTTTGTAGATAAGTATTTGACTGTGATTAAGAATACTTTTAGTCATGTTATGGTTCTTCTTGTTCTTTACTGCCCTTAGGCACTGGATTGGGGGGTTCTTATTAATTGAATGAGTTACTCCTTTTGGGTTTTGCATGTGACCTTTATACATCTGTAAAGTTCCTTCATCATGCTTGCCTCATTATTTTAGTGTTCTGATCAACTTTGGAATTTGTTGATTTCAATATAAATCATTAATGAAATAGATGATTAAAGGTCTAAGTTCAGATTTATGATTTTTGCTTTTGTTTTCTTTTATCATGCCATTGTTTTGTGCTAGATATCAACAAATCTTTGCATGGCAGATGATAAAAAATTGTTTAGCTATGAAGGCAGTGGTAAATCTAACCATGAAATGGAATAGACATTGACTTTGTCATTTTCGCACTATATTAACCAACAATCTTTTCTTATATAGAATCTCTGGTTGTTTGAACCTTTGTAATCATTTCATTTTTATCTATTAGAAACTCGATACAAGCTTGCATCTGGAAATGAGGGGGACAAACAGCAGCTTCAATGGTTATATAGTGCATGCAAAGGAATTCTTCAGGTACATGGTCTGGGACCTGTAGGTTTAGCTGATTCCAAATGTCATCTTGCTGAAATTCACAGGTCTTAATTTTTGTGCAAAAGCTAAAAGAGAAACTAAATACATGCATGATCAAAGTTCAGAAAGGTGATAATGGATGCTGCCTTCAGAGATTTAATTTGTTATGAAAAGCAAAAATCTCATCTGAGCAGATGCAATGGAGATGGGTGTATAATGTATATATCACCTTTCCAATTAGACATCAGATTCTTTATCTTTTATGGGGAGCATATTGCTGTTACTTCAAATAAGTGTATTTGAAAACTATCCTAGGTATTGAAGATTTCAGGTAAATTTCATCATGAGACATTCTTGTGAAACTAGAATCATTGCTCATTGTAATTGTATGGCGCTCTTATTTGTCTGATTATCTAAACTAGAGTGGGAAAAACTTCTGCTTGTGTTCAAATATGAACAGCCATGAACTGGGAAACATGAGTTCATTATTTTTCTGGGCAGCATTTTGGTATAAATTGTTTTGAATGCTGCCCTCCAAATTATGGAGGCCATATAATTGAAGTATTAATAGAAGACATGTTCATGCCCTGTCATTTGGTTCTGTTAAAGAGGATTGCTTTAAAGTTCTGGTTTCTGATTTAGCATCTTGATTTGTTCACTGACCAAGTTTGTCAAACAAGTGCACTGTCTTCTTGAATTTTCTGTGATTTGTCAGTAGGGACACTGATTATTTTGGATAACAACTTGTTAGTTATGTTGGATTACTTTTGGAAAGTTGGTCTTTATGTTTCACAAACAGTATTATTTTTCTTCACGCATTATATAACATGCAGTAAGCATCTTGCATACTAACATGAGCTTCGATGTTCTAGGTTATCCCTTCCCCAATGGTTCTTGATACCCAAACTTCAAGTGCAGCAACTGCTGCTGAATCTGCAGAACTTAATAATAACCATAGCTCTGGGGCAGTTGATGCAAATGGTTGGGAGAATCCTGCTAATGTTGAAAGTTATAATGGATGGGGTCCTGCTACTGGACAGGCACATTCAGAGTCAAGTAACACTGGATGGATGGATGGACCAACAAGAAAAGACTACAATGGATGGGGTGTCCCTGGTTTTAGGTCAACTGGCAACCAAAGTCATCATGTCCAAACCCTTGGGGATCACAGTGGATGGATGGATACTCCAACAAAAAAAGACAATGACTGGGCTGTGCCTGATTCTAGGCCAACCGGTAAACAAAGTCATCATGTCGAAAACCTCATGGATCCTCCCCCTCTTGTCCAAACAAGTGGATTCAATGCTTCCATGTCTTCAGCTCCATCTGCTCCACCAATTCCCGAGGATGTTTTAGGTGAAGAGCCAATTCATTATCCTTCAATTGATCTGAATCCAGTGGATATACCAGCTCCAACGACAACAGGTTATGGAGCCTTCCCAACAAATGATGCTAAAGATGGTGGTTCTTCCTCATGTATAATATGTTGGGAAGCTCCAATTGAAGGTGCATGCATCCCCTGTGGTCATATGGCTGGTTGCATGTCTTGTTTAAATGAGATAAAGGCCAAAAACGGTTTTTGCCCTGTTTGCCGAGGCAAAATAGATCAAGTTATAAGGCTCTATAGTGTGTGATGGGTGGAAATCCCGTAATGGATCTGGGATTGGTTTATCCATGGCAGATTAAACTTCTTGAAATTTTTAGTTTGTGTTACATTATCATGCTCACTGTAAATGAAATTAGACTGTCATTTTGATTTTACAGAACTGGAATGATCATATATACCTGCCTATATAATGTTTCTGCCCAAGTACTAAGAATAGCATTATTTAGTAAAATATACAATGCGTGGCTTTCCGGGAAACTTCATATGATTTGAGTGATCTAGCTTGAAGCCGAAGCAAGCGACCTGCAATTCCCTGACAGGTTCCTCTTTGTACGTATGTTTCCCTTTATTAGAATTGCACCCTTCCAAGAACAGAGAAATAAAAAGAACATTTGATTAATGATCATTTCTTGCACAAATAGAATGACCAGAGGCCATATATACGTTAATTTAAAGCTAGAATGTTTTATGCTTAGATTTGTTCTGAATGGATGTTCCAGCTGATAAATGTATGTTCTGGAAAATTGACAAATCAAGAGATACGAGTAGGATACTTGTTGCCTGGTTGGGCTCTCTAGCTCCAGAAGAAGCTAGCCAGAATGTACTCGAAGCTTTTAATGATGTCCTGGCCGGTAAAGTTTTCATCTGAGTCTTAAAGATGAAGCACTAAGGGGGCCCCTACCATCCAACATCAATACCCTTTACATCATTTTTTTTTTCTGAACCTGATGGTATAACCTGCACATGGCTTGCCCACTGCTCCTGGTCCTTGCTACGGTATAACTTTATTGGAGTTTCACTCTGCTGGATTGATAGAAACATCACATTATTTTAAATCGTTTAGTTTTCACTATCAATGGAAAACTTATCATTTTTTTTGATAAAATATAAGGTAATTAAATTCTCAGTCTCCTATAAACTTATGAATTTCTAGTTGTTTACTACTGGATCGACTGTGTGACCGACACTTGAAGATATTGGAAGACTAGGATTAGGATAAGTGAGTTTTGAAAGTAAAGCTATCATTGTTTGTTTCAATAGAGAAATGTCTTATTAAATGAAAGCCTTGAAATCGTGAAGGGTGTTGGTATGGGGCATCTGATTAGACTAGAGTTCTTCAAAGTCTCAACTTTTTCTCCATCCCCATATGGGGAATCAATTGCTGAAAACTCTGTCCTCTGAAAACTGGCAACATGGCGTGTACGGCAAATATGGTTGCAATTTTTTTTTATTTAAATTGTATGATCAAGGAAGAAAGTAATGTAATCTGATATGATGTTATTTGACTTCGGCCATATATATGTAAGAGATAAAAGTAGAGTAAAACCTGTTAAAAAAAGTTGGGATTTGCAAGAATGTGTTTTTGAAAAATGAAGTAGAAGTCAAACCAGTGAAAAGAGTCAGTATTTCAGTATTTGGTTCATTAGACAAAACCCTCTTAAACCAAAGCAGTAGCCTAGGGTCATTGCCTTTTTCAGCCATGTTTTCAACACTGCTTACCAAACATTTTAATTTCTTTGAAGCTAAAATCACAGATCTCCATTGAAACTTCGTTTAGTAGATGACTGGTAGGGCAGGTTGTTTCACTTGGTGCCCTACCTACTTTTGGAGGTTTGTAAGCTAATTTCTGCAAATAAAAAAAAAAAAAAAAGGGCAGTTAATGATGCAATGCATGGTTTTTTGTTGTATTATCTCCTTTAGCTTTGATAGTTGAAATTGGGGAGAGACATGATTCAACTTATGCCACTGAAGGATGGGATTGGAGTCTTTGTTCATGTTCAGGAAATATGCTCATAGCTGGCAACAGGAGAAAAATGGGGCAGGCTGTTATAATTAAGGCAGCTAAGGACAAGAAAAGTAGTCTTTTGTACAATATCAATGTGTAATGAATGGAAACAATGAGGCTTATGCTTTTGCCAATTCAATTGGCTGCACTGCACTCTCTTCTTCTTTATCCTCCTTTTATCAACAAGAAGAAATTTCTCCTCAAATTTTTTTGAAATTTTCTTTTCCTGTAAAACTGGTATTGTTTCATCTTTCTTGATATCTTTTTCTTTTGGGATTAAAAAAAGAAAGAATCATGTAGTTGACCCCTTTTAATTTTTTCATTCACATAACAAAGTTTAAAAAAAAAAAAAAAAAGCCCAATAGCTGACAAGAGTTTTTTTTACCTGAGTTCTTTTTTTTTTTTTTTCATGTGACTTGCAACTATACCTGTATCTGCTATTCACAACGAAAAATCAGAGTTGAACAAGACAGAAGATGGATATTTCTTCCATTGGATGGAAACGTGAAAGTAGAGTCTCATCAGCTATCATGTATCTACCATAAGATGCCAAATTTTTTTAGCACTATAATGTTAACAATTTATGAGATATTCTTCTTCAGAAATGAAATCAGTGTCCATACAATGGTCATGCAAATACAGATTCCAGATCCTCCAAATTTTATCCTTTCATATAATCATCTGATGAATTATTTTTTTTTACTTCGTACAAATAATTTCATAAATTTTTTGCAATCATTTTATTAAATATTATAATTATTTGAGGAAATCAACAAGAATTGCTATCATCACCCGAAGTTGGAATTTTAATTCCTTATTTTTTAATTAATTTTTAGTCAGCTAGCCTATGAAATAAGTGATCAACTGATGGTAAACATTGCAATTCAATAAAAAAGGGCTTAAAAAAGAAAAAGGGCAAAAAAAGCCGACACATGCAATTGCGAAAGGTGGGAAACGACAAGGGTATATGAGTCATTTGATGAGTTATTACACGTAAGACCAATCCTAGACTCCTAGTACACTGTACATTTTCCTTCTAATCTTGTATGATTTCATTCTATTGTATTAAAATTGACTAATAATAAAAAAAGTTTTGTTAACTAGTGTTTAAAAATTTTGTTTTTTAAAATTAATCTTAAATTTTAAATTATTATTTTTAATACATTAAAATTTATGAAATTAATTATTATTATTTTTAATACATTAAAATTTATGAAATTAATTATTATATTTAATATAAAATATTATTAAAAAAATTTAACTAGTTAATAAAATCCTAATTAAAAAAAAAACCTAAGCCCTTCAATTCTTTTTCTCTGTTTCAACTAAGCATGATTAAAAATTAATTAACCTTAATTAATTCCAAGTCTTCCCCACTGTTAATTAATTTTTTTCTCATAACCCAACAAATCTTCAACTAAATAGGGCCCCACCCAGTCTACCCTTTTGCTTCCTTTTCCGGTATTTTCCCTTCGTTTTTCCACTTTTCTTTCTTTAGTTTCTTGCATCTCTCTTTCTCTCTTGCAGCTTTGCTGATGAAAAAAAGCTGAGCTTGAAATTATTATGTTTGATGCTTAAAGGTTTAATATTTGGTTATTTCCATTGAAGTGTTTTTCATTGCTTAAATGTCCATCAAGATCTGTGCTTTCTTTGTTTCACCAGCTTAAACCCACTTCAAGAAAGAGGTATGCTAGAAACGTGCTTCCTTTAAATATTGATTTGTAAATTTTTTAAAATTTTTTTCTGCAATATTTTGGTGGGTTTTGATTATATAAAGTGGTGTTGTTGTTTTGAATCGGATTTTATGTGAATTTTCCTTTTGGGTTTTCTTAGTTGTGAACTGTGGGGTAGTATTTCAATTATGTTTCTAATCGAAGAGAAGAAAAAAAAAACCTTTTCTTTTTTTTGGTTCAGTGAATTTACATAGTACCTTTTTTTTTGGTTGCTGATAACTAAGAGGAAGAAAATGGAACTTTGGATCTTACGGTAGCTCTATTAAACTTAGCTTTTGATGTTGTTGGACTTCAAACTCTTATCAAGCTTTCTTCAGCTACTAACTGAAGGGTGAAAAGATTTTCATCATTGAAGTTTAAGAAATCTCTATCCCTGTCTCTTTCACTCTCTCAAGAAACAATGGAGATGTGAGTATTAGACATTTAGAATTTACACTTTTATCAAGCATCTTCACCACCAAATAAACTATGAAAACATTTTCATATAAAACTTTAGTAGCTTTTTTTTCTTCTTTGTTGCCTTCCGAGATCCCAATGGTTATTTGTGTTTTTTTTTCTCATAAAGGCTATTAGTCAAAAGCCTCTTTCACTTACCAAGCTACTATTAATTTGTGGAGATCTTATCTTTTATTTTATTTCATAGTATTATTTTTTGTTGGAAAGCTAGTCTAATGTTTCCTTAGACTATAAAGGGAAAGTCAACATGGAAAATGCCTTGAATGTGTAAGTAATATGTTTTTCCTGTCACAATGGATGTGTGTTCTTCCCACAGGCATTAATCAAAAGCCTTTTTTTTGACTTGACGACCTGAGGTTATAGGGATTGAACCTTGCCTATTGAAGTTAAAAGTCCAATATTCTACAAACATATCACACAAATGTTGGCTAGTCAAAAGCCTTTTCTTCATACTGAATCTTATAAAATCTGATATTTTATTTTTTTATTAAATTGGAAATTTAGTCAAGTGGATTTCCTTAGATTGTGGATAAAAGATCAATTTCCATGGCAACGGTGAATAAATAATTCAGGAGCAGTGTATGTGTTTGTTTGTGTTCCTCACATAGACATCAATCACAACTCTTTCTCTTGTTATAAAAAAATTATAAAAATTGATCTTTTATATTTTTGTTCGACATCTAGATGAGTGGGCTTCCTTAGATTATGGGAAAAAGTCAATACAGACAAAGATGCAAACTTAAGTTTTTTCAAGGGCACTCTTGTACCTATGAACAGATCATGCCTGAGCAGTTTTTATATTGCTTCCAATTATAAGTATTTTCTTTTTTTAAATTTTCATATGCTCCATTAAATACAGGTCAGATGGACACAACCTCCGTGAGATGTCTTATCAACAGTATCTCTCGATTCATTCATCTCGTATCATGCCATACAATAAAAGTTGTTCCCATTGAAGAGGATTACAGCAATATGGTTGTTGTGTTAAAACTTTTAAAACCACTGCTTGATGATGTTGTTGATTGCGAGATACCTTCAGATGAAATTCTATATAAAGAGTGTGAAGAGCTAGACATTCTTGTTAACGAGGCTCGAGAATTGATGGAGAACTGGTGTCCTAAGATGAGCAAAATCCACAGGGTGAGTTTAATTTTAATCTTTACTGAATATATTTTCCCTCGGTAGAATGACACCTAAAAGAAAAAAAAAATGCTGCTGGAAACAAGGATTCCGTTTCCAGTTGATTTGTCTATGTTTTTTGGTTCTTAATTTAGTGGCATTGTGTCAAAACTCTGTTGTAACATCAGTTTTCTATGAGCATATTCTATTTTCTACTCATGATTTTTTTTTAATTAATGTTCAAAAAAACAGTTTCCATCAATTCAGTCCAATTTAGGTGCTGTTCAGAC
Source organism: Durio zibethinus (assembly GCF_002303985.1). Next base: position 7,419,618 of record NW_019167893.1, read on the forward strand.
AGGACAGAGGAGCCAAATAGTACCCACCATCAATTTGAGATACTTACTAAACCATTGATAAGATGGATGCCCAGCCGCTTTAATACTAGGCATAATGAGTATAAGCATATAAAATTTGCCTTCTTTGAAATTCTGTGAAGTTTCAGTTAATTTGTAGGATATTATAGTTTATAGAAGAAACCTTGAATGACTCCAAATGTAACCTGGTTTGTTATAGACTACGAGAAAATCTTTTCTCGCAAATGTAACACAGTCAAATTTAAAGGTATTAATGATGGTGCCAAATAGGTATTACAATGTAATACTTTGTAGAAGAACACTTGAGTCATAAAATGGCAAAGCTAATCCAGTTTATTATAGATTGCGATAAAGTGCATTTATGTCCTCATGTTTTTCCTGCAATCAAATGTAGCATTTAGTAAAACGAACAAGGAAGGTGCTCGTTATCCTAATTCGTAAAGTTCTTTGATGGTATATCAAGGATCTGAGATCAAATGATGCCTTCATTATTGGGAGGGGGGAGGGGTTGGGGGGTGGGAGGAAGGGAAAGGGAGGACTTCCCCCTATTATCTGGCACAGTCGCCCAAAAGAAAATAAGCTTGAATATTGGATGTTGAGATGTTTTACGCATACCTTCCCTTCTTGAGTAAAAGAAATAGGATTTTCAGGCTTCTACTACTATTATATTCCAATTATTTATTTATGTTTTAAAAACATGTACAGGTTCTCCAGAGTGTGCCTTTTCTGATAAAAATGCAAAGCTCTTCACTTCACATATGTCACATATTATATAGATTGTTGCAGTCATCGCCATCCACTTCAAGTATAACCAGTGTTCAGGTATGCAAAAATCAAATTTGTTGCGTCATACTATGTTTGGATGATAAAAATGCTATTCATTTTCTTTCTGCAAATTTTATTGTCCTTTTAGAAATTGTTAAAGCAGCTGAATGGAAACTGCCATCAATTTCTCAGTGCTGAGCTCACTTTGAGTAGTGAGACTAATTGATGTTCAACTGTTTCAGCACTGTATGCGGGGAATTAAATGTCTGAAGCAGGAGAGACTATCAGAAAATATAGGGGAGGCGTTGAGAAGTCTAAAAGATGATGCTATTCCTTGCACTGATAATCTGGTAAAAGTTATCAAGTCACTGAACCTGGTATCAAACCAGGAAATGTTAAAAGAGACTGTGGCTGTGGAAAAAGAGAGAATGAATGCGCAAGTCAACAATGAAAAAGGGAAATTGGATCAAATCAATCAGATTGTGGATCTTATCTCCCATATACGTGATTATATGCTTAAAATTGAGCACTTTGAACCCACAAGTGGCATTTTGATTCCTCCACACTTCCTTTGCCCCCTGTCATTGGAACTTATGATGGATCCTGTTATTGTGGCTTCTGGGCAAACTTATGACAGGGCCTCCATCCAAAAGTGGCTTGATAGTGGACTGACCATTTGCCCAAAGACCCGTCAATCACTCACGCATACAAATCTCATTCCAAATTACATGGTCAAAGCTATGGTAGCAAGTTGGTGTGAGGAAAACAACTTACAACTTTCCAATAAAACTGGGCATGCAAAACTTGTCTCAATCTCTTCTCCTTCAAATCATATATCTCCTCAAGATTTAACACGTACTGATAGTTTCCATTGCTTTGCAAACAGTAGTAGTTCCACATCAAGATCATCTCTTGAAGTTGGAAATGGTTTAGAGAAGCAGAAGATTGACATCTCATCAAGATTTAGTGGAGAATGCAATAGATGCCAAAGCAGGGAGATTGACAAGTGTGACCACCAATCCCCTGAGCAATCATATATTCACAGCAGGACTGAATCAGCCTTAAGTGAAATTTCCAGTATTGATTATGTGCCTCCTGCTTCGAATGACTTGTCAAGGAGGTTGAAGAAATGTGAAATGAGTGAGTTAGATGAAATTTCATCTGAATGCCTTGGCACTTCTCCTTCAACAAAAGAATCTGGATTTTCTTCCTGGAAAACTGGAAAGCAGTTGCAGGTCTCTGGTACAAAAGTAGAAGAGGCTGTCAATGGAAACCATAATTATAATAGAGCAAACTCCATTACATTTTCTGGGTCAGGAGGTGATGATTTGACCACAAGTTCCCATGTGAAGAAATTAGTAGACAACCTTAAAAGCCTATCAAATGAAGTCCAAACTACAGCTGCGGCAGAATTGCGCCTTCTTGCAAAGCACAACATGGACAATCGTATGATTATAGGTCGATGTGGTGCTATTGCACCATTACTTTCTCTGTTATACTCAGAAGTAAAGCTAACCCAAGAGCATGCCGTTACAGCTCTTTTAAATCTCTCAATTAATGAAGATAATAAGGCTATTATTGCAGAATCGGGAGCAATCGAGCCACTAATTCATGTTTTAAAGTCTGGAAATGATGGAGCCAAAGAAAATTCTGCGGCAGCTTTATTCAGTCTTTCTGTACTGGAAGAGTACAAGGCTAGGATTGGACGCTCTGGTGCTGTCAAAGCCTTGGTGAATCTTCTGTGCTCAGGAACATTGAGAGGAAAAAAAGATGCTGCTACTGCTTTGTTTAACTTATCAATCTTTCATGAAAATAAGGCTCGTATAGTTCAAGCAGGTGCGGTAAAATACCTTGTTGAGTTAATGGATCCTGATAGTGGGATGGTTGACAAGGCAGTTGCTCTTCTCTCAAACCTTTCAACAATCGGGGAAGGGCGTGTGGCAATTGTACGAGAAGGTGGTATCCCATTACTAGTTGAAGTTGTTGAATCAGGATCACAGAGGGGTAGGGAAAATGCTGCCTCTGTATTGCTGCAACTATGCCTTAATAATCCCAAGTTCTGTACCCTGGTTTTGCAAGAAGGGGCTGTGCCACCCCTTGTCGGATTGTCTCAGTCTGGCACACCAAGAGCAAAAGAAAAGGTATGCAGCTTAGCTTTTTCCTCTTCTTCTGTTATGGTGCTGCAATTCTTGCATTCTGTGCTCCTTTTTTTGGGATCTTAATGTAATAAGCAATATTGTGATTATATTCCTTACTTTTGGTTTCATTTCACCAGTAAAGTTGAATTGTGATTATATTGCTTATATTTTATGTGATGAACTCTATTGAGGGGTTCTACCACTTGTCCAATTATTTATCAGAAATTGAACCTAGCATCTGTGATTCTTATTGTAACTAATTAGAATGTTTGGAAAATGTGTCATGTTTCCAAAACCTGTTGTGAAAAGTAGGGACATCAGAAAGGCACAAGGTTTTCTTGTAAAGCTCATTAAACCTTAAATTTGGTGATTGCTTATTAATTACATGTTTGATTACTGTTTAATCTAAAGAAAATTGTCTGAATGCACAAGAGAAAATGCATGATATATTATTTATTTACTGTTGCAGGCACAACAGCTTCTCAGTCACTTCCGGAATCAGAGAGAAGGTGCCACGGGGAAGGTCAAGACATGAAAACTGACAAATTTTGTTATATATATATATATATATATATATATATATATAGTTTTTGATATCCTACTCCATGTAAGTTGTTCTTCCTCAATTGGTCCTTTCAGAGCTCTCTTTTCAAACATTCTTAAGCTCTCCAGCTATATGCATTAGCATTGTGAACTATATTCTTTGTTTGTTTTTAACCCCTTTTTAAAGGCGGTTAGGGGGTGGGGAAATAGGGCAAGCGTTCCCTGGAGGTGATGGGTTATTTATAAGTTACTGCGTAATTTTCCTTAGAACTTGGCTTGCCATAGTACCGAGTGTAGGTTTTCATTTAGTTTTAGTTTATGTAGTAACAGATTTGTTCCCTAGTTTTGTAGATATGTTGTACATATGCTATAGACTCTTGTAATCTGTTATGGGATCTTGTTGAAAGATATATTTGCTATTTAGTGGCAAATGTTCCCTTTTCTGTGCTTTTGTTTTTTATCTTGTACCTTTACAGGCACTAGATTTCAAAGTTTTATTAAGGTTAGTTGCTCTTAAATCCCAAATAATTTTTGTTTATATGTGCTTTTACACTTGTTTGACGAAAATGCTTCTTACTTCTACCTGGTACTCAGCAATACTGTCAACTGGAAAAGAATGATCAACCGACTGGTAGATATGCTACTTAACCATCTTGTGGCTCAAAGCATCTGCCGGGGGGTTGAAGTAATTGATTCTCTCCCTCTCTCTCTCCTGAGTCTGTGTCAAACTGGGAAGCACGCCATTAATGGGAATGGGTTGGCAAATGAATAATTCTGAAAACAATATCAGAAGGCAGCTTTGGGAGCTTTCTTCTGATTTTAAGTACAATGGCAAGTGAATCAATACCTGTGTGGTTATCTACTCATCTCTATTGAAAATTATTGTTTCTGCCAACCTTTTCAGGTTAAAGAACTCCAAATTCGTACTCCTGCATTTGTAACAGGAGGGATTGTTCTTTTTAGGCTACTTCTCGTGGTTTACTGCCCCTGCTATGCGCTTTCCCAACCAAGGAAATCAAATTGAATGCCATTCGTTCACTTCAATTTTGAAGGAAAAAGACAAACCAGAAGGTATTTAGTATCTATGGCTAAGGGCCTAAGGCTATCCCATAAAACCACAAGTTATTTCCTCTTGTTTTACATTCTCTGCCCTAATTTCCTGCAAGTTACAACTTAAGCAAAGCCGACATGTTCAATGGTCCAGAAACACCCAAAATCTTCAAGCTATCAAATTGTCGCTCAAAATCTAAGCCACTAGTTGACAAACTAAACGATATTTGCAAAGTTTCATCCTTGTTACTGCAGTACTCATATGATAATACGTGACTTTTCACCTGAAACTTGCAGCATGGTCCACACTCTACTGGTACGTATTACTGTTTTGAAAAGGAAAATACCCAAGGTAGGCCCTGGTCCACTAATCTTATGTATGGGCCCATAATATAGAACAGCTTGCATTTTGGGTACGAAAATACTTCCCACCAACAATCAGACTCTTTAAGTACTTCTTGTTACTGTTCCCTGCATTATAGGTGACCATTCGCCCACTGCGTCACACTGATCTCTGGTGTGATCAATTCTTATTCATGAATCTCTACTTTGATCCTCCATGACCTTTCGACGAGTGTTCTTTTCGTGTCAAAGGATAAAAATCTGAGATTCAAACCGTAGATTTATAAATAATTAGATTAAAAGCATCCACTTGAAATAAGATGTAAATTCATTCATACACTCTGAATTTGAAAAATTAAATCGACATGATGTTTGTATCATGTGAGAGTGATATAAAAAAGGGTTTCTAGATGAGAGAACATTGTGTTCCATTGAATCTGTCAAAAAAATGCAGAAATGCCCACCTCAAGAAGTGTGATACTGCTTTTGTCACAAGTCACCTGTGAAAGAACCCAACTTTAGACCAAAATCATTTGGATTCAGGTCGGGCCCGGCTGAATATGTCCACCTCAAACTTGAAACATCAAGCATGACCAGCTGCTAATACAAACATTAAAATGTTTGAAAAAAGACTAAAATGTTAACTATTAGGGAGTAGCTATCAATTATTAATCACAAAGGGATCAATGGAGATATTGGTGTAAGAAAGGATTGTTGAGAACTTACTTGAAACTCTTCTCCCATGGGAAGTTCGGTAAATTTATAATTGTTGAGAGTCTATTTTAAATTTCACGTAGAAAGTTTAAAAATTATAAGAGATTTTATCTTTATAAATAAGTTATTTTGGTTTTAGTTAATTTATCTCAAATAATTAAACATCAAAAGAATATGAGTGAGTTTTTAAAAGAGTGTAATTAAATTTTGGATTAAGTTTTGAGTAATTTTTTTAGTGATTTTTCTTTTTCCAAAAGTTTCATTGTAAACTTTATTTATTAGTGAATTAGAGTTAAAGGAGGTCACTTTAAATTGGGTCAAATTAAGTATATTTGAATATTCTTATTTTTGTTTTGGATTTATTCTATTATTTATATGTTAGTATGTGCATGTGTGTTGTTCGCAAACAGGGATGCGGTTAGGATTGGGGATTTGAGATGTTCCTTGGGACATTTGCCTGCATGTTGAAGCTTTTATGTATCAGCATATGGATGTGTTGGGGGGCCAAAATTAAAAGGCCAATTTGAAGCAAAGCAAAAATTTGGTCCCTCTCATCAATTATAGATAACTTTCTAACAAGTTCGTGGATTGAATAGTAGAGACCCCTCTTAAAGGAAAGTTATAATTCCATAATTACTTGAAGTACCAAGAAAAAAGTTGATAAATTCATATGACTGAGACTTGAGTTAAAAATTTCACCTTTATAAATAAATTTTTTTTTTTGTTCTCAATAAATAGAAGGTCATTTGCAATTTAATTTAGTTTGCATTAACTTTTCTTTGTTAAAAAATTCTTGGTTTTCAACTCAAATTTTGAAAATTCTTTGATGAAAAATCTAAAGAATATTACTATCTTGGTATTGCTTTTTCTCAAATAAAAAAAAAAAATTATCACTTCAATATAAAAGATTATACATCAATTATTGAATCAAATATTTTTATTTTTTAATAAATATATGATAATTTTTAATTTCAAAATGATTGAATTCATTACTTTCATTTTAGAAAAAAATTCGATAAAAGAAAAGGATGTGGATAAGATTAATATGCTGGCCTCAGTCATCAGTAAATTGGAGACTTTCACTTTCAAATGCTTTTTACTTAACAGAACTGCAGTTAGACAAATACTATGAACTTTGGTCACGTCGTTAACTTATCTTTTATAAATTTGGTTACAGTTTCGCATCAATAATTAATAACTGACCAATATTGTTAGGGCTAAAATTTTATCCTATAGATAGTCCAAAAAAGAAAATTCAAGCCTAGTCTAACAAGCCATCCCCTTTTCCCCAAAATTACCAAAGGAAAAAAAAAAAAGAAAATGAAAAAACCAAAATAAAATGTGGGTTTTGATTTGAATCATTAATGTGAATCTTGCATTAGTTTTCAAGGGTAAGGTTCAAAACAGCTGTGTGGCTTTAGAAACGTGCAAGTTTTCTCAAACAGCTGTATTGATAAATTAATGATAGTGATGTGGGTTTTGTTTTCTTTCTTTCTTTTTTTTTCATACTTAATATAATAATATATATGATTTCTAATTTCAAAGAATTTTTACACAAAAAAGGGTTGCTGCCAGCTTTTATGATCAAAGAATCGGTGTTTATGGATGCATATGGTGTGAATAATCGAGTTTCTTAAGTATTACTATGTTTTACTTTAGAAAATGGAACTTGAGCTGATAATTATTTAAAGAGAAATTATTAAATATATTAATAGTTAAACTTTTTAATTTTATAATCAGGATTAAAATAATAAAATGTTCTTTATATGTTAAAAAAAAAGAGAGATATGTGTTATCATTTTAATTTCACTTATAAAATTAAAAAATTTTACTATTAGCATATCAATTAATTTTTTTATTTAAATATCTAAAAAAATATATAGAGTTATAACTTATAAAGCTTTCGAGATAATTACGCGTATAAATATAATAGTTTTATTTGACTCATGTCAAAAATTTAATCAATGAAATTATTTAAAAATAAAATATAAATATAAAATTAAGGGTATTAATATCTTTTAAATTTTTATATAATATGTTTTTTTAATATCTATCTTTAAAAAAAAAAAAAAAACTACTCACTTCTCCTTAAAAAAATCCATACTTAACTATAACAGTTTCTTGTTTTGTGAGAAAATTATATATATATATATATATATATAAATTGTCATTGTACATGTATGCGTGCATAATATAGTTGGAATTTTAACATGTGAATGAGGTGAATTTAAAAAACATTTAGAGCTATCTCATTGTGTAATTTAAAAAAACAATGGACTAAATTGATTATATAATCTTTTCTTTATTTAACTAAATTATTTATTATTATATTGTTCAAAAATAAATTTTTATTATTTTATAAAAAATTATATTTAATAATATTAAATATTATTTAATTAACATGCCATGTAAAATAATTAATTTGTGTACTAATTACAATAATTAATAATTAATATGATAATTTTAATATATAAATAAAAAACTTTTAAATATACTAATTTTAAAAAGTGCCTTTAAATAATAATAAAAAAAAACCATACTTGTAAGAACTCAAGAGAACCAAAAGAGATAAATGTGGAGTTTATTTCCCATGCAAGTATATTTAAAATTTTTTATTCTTAAACTAGAATATTTTAATTTTATTTCTTAAATAAGGTATTTTCTAAATACAAATGCCATGTCATGACTTGTATGACAAAAATTTGCCACATAGCATTTTTCTTCGTTCTTCTTTTATTCGTTCCATACTTTCATCACTGTTCACCATAATGGCCGGCCGGCCACGAACCACCGTTGGAAGGAGCAAGATAATTTCGATGTACGTCGAACAAGTTCAGGGCAAAGCAACCCCACCCGCTAAAACCTTGAAGCTTTTGGGCATTTGGTCTGCACCTCAATATTCACGTGGCCAAATCAAGTCTCCCACAAACTCACTCCCTCTTCTCTCTACGAAATTTGAATCCTTCCTCAACAAGATTTCATTTTTTAAAAAAATTTTCGCCACCAACATTCCACGCAGATGAAACTCTATTTCTCCCGAGCAAACTTTAAAGTCAACCGTTTTTCTCCGATTCACCAATCAGCATCCACCATGATCGACAACGAAGAAATCACTCAAATCCACATCATTCAATGCTATCCCTCGATTTAGATCGCCTGGAAATGGTTACTGCTCTAGGACAAGAAGCGAAAGGAGTGATGTTAAGTGGTAGTTTTTGCCACATAAGCCATAACATGTAAAACTTTATTATATCGACTCAGAAATGTAAAACTTTGAAATGGATGTGCAAATGGTGTGGCGAAAGCTTTTATGTTGTTGTGGTGTTATTTTAACTAGTTGCAAGTCAGTCTAAATATGTTGCTTCTTTCATTGGTGGTTGGTGGCCAATCATCTTTGGTGAAGCAGTGATGAAAATAGGGAACCAAAAAAATGCAAAAATTGTTAAAGTGGCAAGTTTTTGCCACATAAGCCATGACATGGTACTTATGTTTTAGAAAATACCTTATTTAAAAAGTACTCCAATTTAAAAATAAAGATTTTAAAATATACTTGTTTGGGAAAAGCCGTGGTAAATGTACGTGGTTTTCTACAAGAACAAGGCAAGGGGCACGTGCATGGCACACGCCATTACTAATAAAATAATTTTACCACCAAACATTAATCTGTTGTTTAAAAAATTATGACAAAGATTTTCAGTGACAAAAAACCTAGTGAAAAACTACAGTTCCAACAATTGTCTTGTTTGCTTTTATTGGCTACTACCGCACAATATGTTTCCAAAAGCATTACATATTAGATTTTTGTATTCAACAAATCAGGAAAAAATATTTATTTAATGACTGAATAAAGATTAATTTCTAACAAATTGATTTGCTTAACACAAATATATAAAAACAATATGGGCATCTTAATAATAAAATGTTACTTACTATATATATTTTGCTTTTCTCAAGGAAGGAAAAATGGAAAATGAGGGCAGCTTATGTTTTCACTTTGCCCTCTCTGCCCGGATTTTTATTTTTATTTCTACTTATGATGGTTTAGATATTTGCATTGGCATGGATTTGCCTCTTTTGCATCTTCCATGTTGGTCCTTTTTCATCACAAACAAAAGGGGCCCAAGTACAAATTCACATCTTTGAATAGTTTAGTTCATTTATAAGCTTTTAACAATGGTGATTATGAGTCTCAACTACTTTTTCCTGTTTAACCTGCCCCAGGTTAGGACATTTAAAAAATCTATGGGGACCTTGGAAATGTTCATAAAAAAAGTAGTTCACAAATTTCACAGTACTCCACCTGTTATGTATTGGATACCACTAGGATTATCTATATAACCACAAAGCAATAAACAATTTTCATCTCATTATTTGACATCATAGTCTTTGGTCATGCCTTTATGTGGTATATATATCTTTTTAAATATGATGCAATGTGTCTGGGTCCATTTACTATCATATCCAAACTTGTGATATGTACCCAAATATCAAATTGCCACATGATATGTTTTTTTACCATATTTGGTTCGGCACCCCAGTTATAAAATTTACCAATAAATTAACCCATCACGATTCTCTTTGTCTTACCCCTCCTCCAAAACCATTTACTTGAAGCACTTGCGAAAGTAGATTAATTTGGTAGTAGCATTTTTTTTTTTTCAAAAGAGGTAGCGTTCTAAGGATAACAGAAAAAATTATAAGTATTGAGATTTACATTTTAAAATTATTAAATGCTATCTCTTAAAATATAAGTATATAAATCAATTGAATTAAACTCTGAATTTTTAAAGATACTAGCATCATTAACTATCCTTGGAAATTCATACTAATGGCTGTAGACACCATAATCTCTTTGGAGTTTTACTTGTTAGTATTAATTAAAAAATAATTAATAAAAAATAAAAAAAAAAACCAGTGGTTGAATTTGTATGAAATTATTTGAATTGGATTGTAAAGTTTGAGTTGAATTTAAAGTTAAAATTTAAAGGAAATTAGGATTTTTTGGATCGAAATGCTTTAAATACAGACCCTAATCAAACCTTAAAATACATAAAAACATAGACACAGATCAAAGAAAGTGCACAGAAAGATTAAAGAAAAAACAACACAAAGACAAACAGTCAGAAAGAGAGTATGAAATTTTTAGGGAAAAATCTACAAGTTTTTTAATTTTTATAGAAATTTTTGAAAAAATTTTAGATTCTGATGAAATTTTCAATTTTCTGCGAAACTTAAAGATTTCGACAACTCAATCTAGATTTCGATGTTGTTTTCCAAAATCTGGTGAAGGCTTCAATCGATTTTCTTGAATTTTAGAGAAAAAGAGAGAAAAAAAGAGAAGAAGAAAGGGAGAACAGAGGAAATTTGGAGGAAAAACAAAAACTTGGGCTTTTCTACCTTCTAGAAACAACATCATTTTGGCTTTAAAAAACCTAGGATCAGCGTGTTTTCCTAACGGGTGATTTGATCCGAGTGTCAACCCGTTCTGTGACTCGTGTTCCAACTGAGCCCTTCAACCAAGCCACATCGAGCCACCAAGCTGCGTCTCTAGAGCCACCATTTGTGTCTGTAACAGCCGTTCAGTCGCCAAGCCGATCCGTTTCTGTTTTGGTATTTTATTTATTTTATTTTTAAAGTATTTTTGCATGATAAATTTTAGAAAAAATTAGAACAAATAAAAAAATGTATTAAAATAAAGTATTTTTTAGAATAAATAATAATTATCCAATGATGAAAATTTTAAAAATTTCAAATGATAAATTTTATAAAATTTCTAGGTGAGAAAATTTTTTAAATTTATCTTAAATGGTGGAATAATTTAGAAAAAATTTTAATAAAAATAATTAATATTTATTTTTAAATTTTTAAAAAATAAAAAAAAATATTTGACAATTATCCAATGATTAGATTTTTAAAAATTTCAAATGATAAATTTCTAAGAAGTTTCTATGTGAGAAATTTCTTTAAATTTGTCTTAAATGGTAAAATAATTTAAATGAAACTTCAAAAAATAATTGTCATATTATTTTTTTTAGATAAAAAAATAAAAAAAAAAATAATTTCTAAATAGAACAAAATGGTGAAAAATTTACAAATAAAAAAAAATCTAAATAAGCCCAAATGGTGAAAAATTAGAAATTAAAAAAAAAAATTTTTAATTTGACATAAATTGTGGAATAATTAGATATATTTTCAATAAAAACAAACCAAAAAATGGAAAAATAATTAAAATTTTTTCCGACAACAAAGCTTCTTCAGGAAAACAAATGAAATTCTTGAATACTTTTGAGGTAAGAAAGTATTTTTAAGAATTTTGTCAAATTGATGGAGAAATCTTAAGAATTATTTTTAATATTTAAATATTAAAATTAAAACCATTAGAATCAATACTTTAAGATAATTTAAAATAAAATGGTACTATCCTTTGGATGAGCATATGGGGATACTATAAACTTCTCTATATATAACTAAACTCCCGAACCCTATTATGATTAGTAGACCATAACTTATTCTTTTAGAAATCCTTAGTCAAGCTTAGGAGCATCTTAAAATGATAGGTTTATTAGGTGGCCAATCACACTTAGTTAAAAAAGATTGATGGTGACTCATCTGGTTAACAATGAGTACTGTTTATAGTATCTTTCTAACTAAGCTTAAGTAATGATCTGTTCATATATAGTCTTATGTTTATATCATTGTCATATCATAAGTTAGGGATATTTCATCAATCATATTCATGTATAATAACCTTAATTTTATATATGATAGTACTGTTTCATGTTATTGAAATACATTTTCCATCTCTCTCTATATTTCTAATAATAGCATGACTATAAAAAAGTAACTTAGATTATATCAAATGAATTTTATCTCTGTTTAAGAGAATTCAAGTCAATTCAAATCACCTCTCTTATAACTTTTAAACTTCTTCAAATGTACCTAAAAAAACACCATTTTAGATTTCTGGGTAAAAATGAAAAAACATTATAAGAAATATGATATATAGTGACACTAAAAAAAGCATTGGTAAAACCTCAAAATCCGTCAGTATAACATCATAAACCCTATACCGACGGTTAAAATATATATTTCGACTAATTTTTAACTGTCAGTATATCTCTTGTTGGTATATATTTATACTAACAGTTTTTAAGATGTCATAATAACTTACAGAGATATACCTACGGTTTAAGATCATGAGTAAATATATATCTTTTGGTATAGCATCTATTGTGTGTTAAACTGTTATACCTTTTATTGACGGTTAACACCCATTAGTATAGAGTTATATATTTTAATTTTTCTTGCCTATATCGACGATTAATGTTCATCAGTATAGACTGTTAGTATAACCTAAAATATTTCAATAGTAAAATGCGTTGGTATAAATTTTAAGGCATTGGTAAAAAAAAAATTTGAACTATATTTTCAATTATTAATATTAATTTCTTTATAACCATAATATGATATGATTTCATATAAAGTAAAAATACATAAAAAAAATATTTAATAATATTTGAAATAAAGTAACAACAAAATTATTTTATAATCCACAAATTTAAAATAAGTCAAGAACTAACATCATTGTACCAAATAAAAAAAATATTAATATATATGATTAAATGTCTACAAATCTGGTGCTCGAAGTTTGCATCAAAGAATCCTTCGGTGTTATTACTAATAGTCGAACTTCAAATCCTCTATATATATTTTAAATAATGTTTTGAAAGTTGTTCACATCAGATGCATATTGATCTTCTGTAACTTTTGTTTTAATGTCGGAGCCACACAATTCATTTTCTGATAAGCCAGATTGTTTTTTAAGAAATTTTTGTAAAAGTGAAGTAGGCATTAAAATTTCATAAAGAAGGATTTTTTTCTATGATGTTTTTATCCAAGAGGCCTAAGGAGAAGCTCTTCCCCAGCTACATGTTCCATCGTCATATTTATCAAGAGGCCACCAATCTATAGCAAAATAGATAAAGTTTTCATTTGTGTTTCTTATTGAAGTTGTTTCATTAACAAAAACAATGCCGCTAATAACATTTTTAATCTCTTTTCTACTTTTCGAAATGATAAAGACTGAGTTTAGATTCATCAAATACAGCTAAAAATACAAAAATAATAGGCATGCTTTTATGACATAAAATTGAAGTGTAGAAAATGAAAAATACCTTTGATAAATGATGAGAGTCTTGATGTTTCAACTTTGATTCAACTTTAAAACAAAATGGGTGTCGATGGGTTTAAGCTTATAGAGTCGGTAAGAGGTTGAAAGAGTTGGTGGGAGGTGGAGATTAAGTATGTAGAGTAGGTGGGAGTTAGAGGTAAAGAAAATTATTTAAATTCATAAACCTGTCTTTTTTTTTTTTTGGATTATTCAAGGCGTTTTTTGCTAGAACACCTTGAATAACCCTTTAAAAAAAATTCAATGGGGTTATTCAAGGCATTTTTAGCCAAAAATACCTTGAATAATCTTTTACCAATTTTTTGGATTATTCATAGCGTTTTTTACCAGAAACGCTTTGAATAATCTCCTCATAAAAATTAAATATGATTATTCAAGGCATTTTTTTTATCAAAAATACCTTGAATAATCATTGTATTTTTTGTCAGAAACGCCTTGATTAATTTCTTACAAAAAATTGAATAGGATTATTTAAGGTATTTTTTATTAAAAAATATCTTGAATAATACATTAACAAAAACATTAGAGTAATTTAGTCAATTAGAGCATACGGTTATTAACTATAAGGTCATATGTTCGATCTCTTTTTTTAGTATTTTGAGGGTTTTTCAAGGGATTATTAAAGGTATTTTTAATAAAAAATGCTTTAAATAATCCTATTCAATTTTTTGTAAAAGGATTATGCTAAAAATATCTTCAATAATCCATTGAAAAACCTTCAAAATGCTAAAAGGAATGATCGAACCTATGACCTTATAATTAATAGCAATATGTTCTAACCAACTAAGTTACTTTAATGTTTTTGTTAATAGATTATTTAAGGCATTTTTGACCAAAAATATTTTAAATATTTTCTCATAAAAATTAAAGGGATTATTTGTATTTTTGGTTAAAAACGTCTTGAATAATCCTATTTAATTTTTTGTAAGAGATTATTTAAGGTATTTCTAACTAAAAAATTCTTTAATAATTTTTTGAAAAACCCTCAAAATGCTAGAGAGAGAGATTGAACCTACGACTTTATGGTTAATAGCCATATGCTCTAATCAACTGAGTTACTCCAATGTTTTGTTAACAAATTATTCAAGGTATTTTTTTGTCAAAAACGTCTTGAATAATTTCTTCATAAAAATTGAAGGAAATTATTTAAGACTAAAAAATACCTTAAATAATCTCTTTTAATTTTTTTTAAGGGATTATTCAATGTGCAAATGATTATTCAAGACATTTCTGGCAAAAAATACCTTTAATAATCTCTAAAAAAAATCTCAAAATACTAAAGGAAATGATCGAACTTACGACCTTATAGTTAATAGCCGTACGCTCTAACCGACTAAACTACTTCAGTGTTTTTGTTAATAGATTATTCAAGGCATTTTTCGTCAAAAATACCTTGAATAATCCTATTCAATTTTTTATAAGAGATTATTCAAGGCGTTTCTGGCCAAAAATATATTCAATAGCCCCCTACAAAATTTTTTGTATGGATTGTTGAATGTGTTTTTGGTCAAAAATGGCTTCAATAATTTCTTTCTAAATTTTTTTGAATGAGTTATTGAAGGTGTTTTTGGCCAAAAGTATTTTTAAGAATCTCATTCAATTTTTTGTAAGCCAATAATTTTTTTTTGTTTTTAGCCTATACTAACAGTTACTTTAATAACAGTCAATATATAACATATTTATACTGACGGATAGTCATATACCATAAAAAAAAATTATTTATACTAACAGTTAAATAAAATATTGCTATAAGTATGATACATTCTGATGGTATTAAAAATCTATCAGTAAAAGTCTCTTTTACTGACAAAATTTGACAGTTAGTAAATAATCCATGTAAAATTTTTTTGAATGGATTATTAAAAGTATTTTTAACAAAAAACACTTTCAATAATCCAATTCAATTTTTTATAAGCCAATAGTTTTTTTGTTTTAAGCTTATATTGACGGTTACATTAATAACCGTTAATATATAATATATTTATAATTACAAATAGTCATATATCGTCAGAAAAAATTTATTTACATCGACGGTTAAATAAAATATTGATATAAGTATGGTATATTTTGACGGTATTAAAAATTCATCAATAAAAATCTCTTTTACTAACGAAATTTGACTATCAATATAACTAAACATCAGTATATAAAAAAAAATTTATAGTGAAATAGTAAACACTCATAATTACTCGCTTTATACCAATTTAGTAATTTTCGGTCTCAAATAAACAGTGTTAGAGGAAGTGAACAGTACTTGTAGCAAAAAATTTGAGAAGTAATGCTTAAAGTGCAAGGAAAAAATGAAAAATTACCAAATAAGAGAGGTTGAGAGAAATAGAAAATGCACAGTGATGTATATTATAGTGGTTCGATCCTCTTTGATTTTCGCTCATTACTTTGACAGTGCTTGTTAATAATTTTTCTTAACCAAATTTCACTACCTTTCAGATTCCATTCTTTAAGGCTCTCCTCAATGCAGGGAGGGGGTGGGACAAGGACGATGACTACAATAGTGAAGGAAGGAAAAGATGATTCACTAAATATGGGCGTTCATGGGGTTTGGGACTCGTCTGTAATTGGAGTTGTTGGAAGCATTTGCGTTTTACCTAATAGAAAACAAAGAACAAAATAAGTAGCTTATCAATATTTACAACAGTTTGCAAGTACGTACAATATATAATAGAAAATTCCTCTTTAATTTCCTTTCCTCGAGAGACAAAGCTTTGTTTTCTAGTGTAGTGTTCCATGCAACCTATCTTTATTGCACTTATAAATGTAGCCTCACAACTTATAATATGTATAGCTGTGAATAATGAATGCAATTTATATGAGGCTGCTTCAATGTCCTTTAATTTGAATTTTGTTCATTCTAGTACAAATTTTATTGCACCCTTTCCTTATTTCATATATAAGACCTAACATGCAATTTTAGTCCGTACTAGGTAAGGTTTTTGATTAATTTCTTCTAGGATAAAATTCTTTTTCTTGATAGTAAAAGTATATTTTTACTGCAGCAAAGTCCTCCTGAAGAACAATCAAGAAAAATAGTTGTTAGTGCACACTCATTATGTTATATATATATATATATATATATATATAGAGAGAGAGAGAGAGAGAGAAATTATTTAATATATCGGTGGTAAAATTTTTTAATTTTACAAATAAAATTAAAAAATTGATGTATATCTCATAGTTTTTTAATTAATTTTTTAAAATTTTTTTAATATATGCATTATCTTGCTAACCCTATTATCAATGTATTTAATAATTTTCATGTGTATATTTTCTTGCTGGATGCATCTAAAGTGGTACCTTGGCACTTGCAACACATGGTAATAATCAGCAGTAATCAGAGTTACATGCTGATGTTATGTCCACAATCAAACATTTCCACTAAAGGTTTAACTTTAAACTATGAAAAATTTCTTATTATGGTAATCATTATTATTTTTTAACAACAGATGAGTATACAGGCAGCTACCGCATATGTCCAGTTAAAACATTAGCAAATACGTACAAAAAAAAATATACTTTAAACATTAATCAATTAATATTATAATTCCAAAAGTCTTAAGACTTTCTTTTTTTTTTTGGTGGCCACAATAAGTTATAGAGCATAGGTTTCCCCTTAAGTATACAGGGTTAGGCTTTTTCAATTTTCACTGCGCATCTTAGTTTGAATGTCGGATAAGTGATGATAGTTAAAGGAAAGCTGATTGGCTACTTGCATTGACTTTGTCGTATTCTGCGCCGAGATTGTGATTTGTGACCCAAAGATGAATTAGAAGTGGCTTTTCGAGCTCACACACAACACATTTTAAGGAAAAATAAAGATTTTATAATATCATATATTTTTATTGTCTATATAATTGGATGGGTATTTGACAAGTATATATATTTTTAATCAAAACAAAAGGACATAGGAGTTCACTTACCGCCTCCATTTTTTTTTTTTTTGCTTGTACACTTCTAAATAAGTTCATAAAGAAATAGTTAGCAAACACTCATACTAGTCATGCAGCCTAAGCACTTTGAAGTTCACGGCTATCAGATGTTCAAAATTCAAGCTCTGAAAAATAGGGTTAAAAATATGAAATCACAAGGAAACTACTGTTTTTGTTTGCATAAACTTAATGTTGAATTTTGTGTTAAATAATTAAGGTTCGTTTGGATTGTAACAAAAAAATCATTTGGCAAATTTTTTAAAAATATTTATATAAAAAAATAATAATAAAAAAACTACTACACTGAGTAAGTAAATATCTCACGTAACTATTATCCTTAAATGTGTTCATAATTCAAATTTAATTAAATTAATCGATTTAATTGATTTAATTCGATTAATCGATTAGTTATTAAATTAATTTTGATTGATTATCAAAATTAATTTTTAAAATACTTTGGTTTTGATTAATTCAGTTTAAAAATCAAATTAACCTAAATTTTAATCAAAATATTATCAAATCTGTATATAAAATTAAAAATATATGAATTTGTTCATTTCATTTCAAGTTATTAGAGTTTTTAATTTAATATTTTGGTGTTTGAGTATTTTTATTGGATAATTTTATTTAATTTATTTCTCATATTAAAAATTTAAAATATAATTTAACTTAACATTTTTTATTATTTGATTAACCAAAAAAATTAATTAAACCATTTGAATTAATTTCGGACAGTTAATTTTTTAAGTTAAAAAATTTAGTTCAGTTAATGAAAATAAAATAATATAATTAGATTACTTCGATTTGAAATTAATCGAACTGATTGAATGAATATCTTTAATTATTTTTTTAAAATGTTAAGAGATATAAAAAAATTTAAGTCAATATATGTACCTTGTAAAAGTATATGAATGAGGATTGATTGTTAATAAGAATAGAATATTTTATATATAAAAATTTAATTTAATTTAATTTTTATTATCAACAATTCTTTTTAATCTGCAATTTATAACTTTAGTATAAATTTTAACTGAAACCTACATATACTTTGATACTAAAATTAAATAATCTTTCCTTGTTTAATTTTTTTAATAAAAATGAAAAAAAGCAACTCACTCAACTCTAACTTTTTTGAAAGAAATTAAATAAAAAAAAGAAAGAAAAAGGGTTTTTGTGAAAACTTACATGAATTTTCCAGAGTATTTTTAGGAGATAAATTAGGCACAATTTCAGGTGACAGAAAATAAAAGTTTTATTTTAGAAAAAGAAAAAGAAAATGGGCCAAAGGGTATTATGGTCATTGAAGAAGGAATTGTCATTCCAAACTACAGGGTTAAAGAAACAAAAATACAAAATCATGTCATTGCCTTAAATTTTACCCTTTCAAAACTTTATCCTGTCTCCATCGCAACCTACTACCCTGAGCACTGACCCCTGACCCTTTTTCATTTGCCATTTCCACAACCCTAACCAGAGTTCCCTCTCTCTCTCTCTCTCTCTCTCTTAAGTTAAGAATGCCATTAATAATCATAAAAACCCATTAACAAAGTAATATAGATATCTTTGTTCCACATTTTTTTAGAAAAAAAAAAAAACCCAAAGCACTTAGCAATATATTTCAGAAAAACAAGATTCCCCCACTGCTGCAAAGTTTTCTACTATCGCTCCAAACTAAGAAAAACTCTGCTGTGTGAGAAAGATATTCTCTCTCTCTCTCTCTTCCCATCAATCTAATCAGATCATCCACTACTCTTATCTCTACCAATCCCAAATCATAAAAATTAGTACTTCAACTTCAAAAGTTCCATTCTAGCTCCTCAAAAAAGGAAATGTGTAATATATATCAATCAATAATCTGCAGGGTCTTACTTTCTTTTTATTAAGCACTAGTGCTTTGTTTTAATTTTTTTTTTCTCCTGACTGTGTTGTTTTCATGTCAACAGTGACATCTGCCAGAAAGTAGACTTATGTGATAGCAAGCTGAAGGAGTTATAAGAAACCAAAGTTTTCAGTTCCTTCACTTGTCTTCAACGGTTTCAACTTTGCTTTGCTCTCTTTCTTTGCTTTCTTTCTTTTTTATTTTTTTTCTTTGTTAGGTCTATATTAGGCTGTCTTATGGTCACTGAAAAGAGTTTTTCTCATCACCCAAAAGGAAAGGAAAACCCTAGTTAAGATCGAAAGTAGTTGAAAGAAAGAAGAGAAACATCCCATCAGCACCATCACCGCAAAGACGACCAACACATCTTTTTTATATCCCAATTTAATAAAACCCAATAATAGTTTTATAGTTGTAGAATACCTATTAAAAACCGTCCTCTTTCCAGCGATTCAATTAGAGAAATGGATAGCTCCAAGTCCGAAAACGCCAGCCTCATCAACGTTAGCCATGACGGTGCCACTTCACTTGCATCATCGTCTTCTTCAAGCTCTAGCCGCTACGAGAACCAAAAGCGCCGTGACTGGAACACCTTTGGGCAGTACCTGAAGAATCATAGGCCCCCACTTTCTCTGTCCAGGTGCAGTGGAGCTCACGTCCTGGAATTCCTTCGCTACCTTGACCAATTCGGCAAAACCAAAGTCCACACTCCAATCTGCCCCTTCTATGGCCACCCAAACCCACCAGCCCCTTGCCCATGCCCACTTCGTCAAGCCTGGGGTAGCCTTGATGCTCTCATCGGCCGCCTCCGAGCTGCCTTTGAAGAAAATGGAGGAAAACCTGAAGCAAACCCATTTGGGGCACGAGCTGTGAGGCTTTATCTTCGTGAGGTTCGTGATTCGCAGTCAAAAGCAAGAGGGATTAGCTATGAGAAGAAGAAGCGTAAGCGACCACCAGCTCAACAAATCCCAACTCTGCCACTGCCACCACCGCCAGGTGCAAGTTAAAAATATGCATCAGCAAAATAGCAGTTTACTCTATCTAGCATACGAGTAAATGTTTCTCCTGGTTGCTCCTAATTGCTTGATCTATGTGGGGTAGCTTTCTTTAGTTTTTCCATCAGTTATATGGTATTATTTTAAGATATCAGTATATTTTTAAGGGTAGTTTTACTTTCCTATGCTTTCTGTTTGCCGTTAGAGTGGTAAAAATTGGTAATGCTTTAGAAATTTTGGGGGATTCCTTGAATCTACTTTTGATGCAAACAGTGTTAGTATCCTCGGTAAGGACTAGTAGTAGTACTAAAAAAAGTCATTCTAAGAGTGATTGTACTAGCAGTTTGTTGCCTAAGTGGAACTGAGAGCATCTAATTGCTCATGGGTTTTATTTACTTTGAGTAGTCATGTATGCCAAACCATATTTATTTGCACTTCATCTCTCCGTATCTCTCCTCGTTTTAACCTCATTTGCTTTCCAATTCTTTTAATGAGGGTGTTGGCAAGTCCATTCATTGCTGTTAAGTGCTCGAAAGAACTTTACATGAGGATCATGTGTCAGATTTGTCTAGCACTATAGTTGTTTAATGGCTTTATCGCTTATGGTAGTCAGTTTCACCTCTCTCTGCTTGTCATTTTTTTTTCTGACTTCTCTTTTCTCTCTTTTGTTGTCTTGGCACTTTGAGTTTACTGCTTTACTGTCTGGATTTAATAATTAATATAAGAACAACATCAAACCATTTAAACATTGATATTAGCATTAGTTTCCTCTCTATTTATTCTGTGATATTGAATTTGAAAGTTTGTTAGTGGCCAGAAAATGGTCAATTATAATTATATATTTGCACTGATTCGCCAGCCCTAGTCATTGGTGCTGTCATTTCAATATAGAAAATATGGCAGACAACAATGTTCATTATATATAGTTTAACACTTCTAATTAACAAGCTAGATTTTCATTTACAAATGATCTAACACTTAAATATAATAAATATTCTAGTTGTGGAGTTTCATCTTCCACTTCCCATTGTGAACTATCTGTCAACTATTCCAGAAAGAGGAGATCAGAAAGTATTCAGATAGTAAAACTAATAACAGCCTTTCAGCATTGAAATGTAATATTTAGATACTGAATTAGACTTAGATGAGAAGAAAAGTTGGTTTTTTTAATTCTTCCAAAACATTTTGGTCCAAATTACTTCAAAGGTAACTCAAATCCCCCAACATAAATGATGAGATACATCAAAGAATTAAAAACCAATGTGTATGAAGTTACTTAAGGGAATTTTTTTTTAATCAATCTGGCCGACAGGACATCTATGATTGCCAAAGGGTCTGGTCATTCCTTTTGGATTTGGTGATTAACATTTGGCTTTAAAGAATAATTGAGACATTGTTTTAAGTGGAAAAAAAGTTGCACCTAATGGAATGGGAGTGTTTTAGCCAATAAGGGTATAACTTATACTACTAGCTAGGATAGATGCCAAAGAACTTTCTTGTCCCTTATTTGAGAACCGAGATGATCTATATACGGATGTTCTTAATTGTTGTTTAGATTAACTATATATGTAATTAGTCCTACTATGCTTTAAATTATAGAAATAGGGACCCTTTTGTGACAAAAAGGATATATTATCACAAAGCATTACCTTTCTCATGTCATCATATATACATATCTAGGATTGTGCTGGAAAATTTATCTATTTAATGACGAAAGTTATCATTCAAATGTAAGAAATGCATGCCTCAGATTGATGAGTCAGCCATGGTTAGCCTTTGTTATTTTCCTTGACATTACTTGCTTATAGTCATAACAGGCAATCAAGAGTTTTCGATTTTCAATTGAGAGGTGGATGCTTTCTCTCTCTCTTTTTTTTTTTTTTTATAATTGAGGTTGATGAGGATTGAACTTTCCTCAATAGTACTAAGAGTCTAACACTTCACCAATAGAATAGACATTTGTCCCCTTTTTCTTTTTTTTTTCCCCTCTTCCTCTTTAGTTTCTTTATTAGAATTTGTTAGCCTACTTGTGAAAATGAATTTTCTCAAACATATGGAATCTACTTTTTATTTATTTATTCAGTATCGTTTCAACCAAATTATGCATATATTTTATGCTCTCAAGGTCTACTCCATCATGCTTTGCAATTGCATTAAAATTTTGCACTATAGGTTTTACTTTTCTGACAATTTCCACTTGTAAAATCACCAACTGAAATTTATTTAATGGCCAATATTTCTAAGTGCTAGCTAAAAGTTTTCATGTCTGTTGAAATGGATTTATAAACTTTATTTCTTTATTAGCAAGAATTACAACTTTTTTAATTAATCGTCTCTTCTCCCTCTACAGATCTGATCATACAATTAATCTAATATCTATATAGATTCTACACTATATGATATGGTTTTCCTGTTTGCATTTTCACATTGTGATGCTTCTATCTCTATCTTGTTCTCTGTGTTCAATATATCAATACACATCTTTAAAAAAAAATAAAATTCCATTATGCATGTAATTAATTTCTACAGGCATATTAGTTTTTCTGTACATGTGTATGAGCGCAATGCTACTTTGCTTGAAATTAATGTAAGAAGCTAGTTATATCTCTACTTATGCCAGATGTTGGCAAGAGTTGTGTGCGTAGTGACAAAGAGAGTGAATAAGAAAGATATACAATTTCCATAACCATATTTATTGTAGCTCAGAAGATAATTTGTATCTCCATCTTGTTGGGGCAAATTTTAGTAATAGAATGATCCAATGATTTACCTTGATCATTCACTTGAAATTAGGTAATTTGCATTCTTGAAATAATTGGAAGTTGGAGTTTCGAACATTCTTCTTTTCATCTCTTTTTGCTCAATATTGAGCACAATGGAAATAACAACTCTGTAGCTGGCACCACAATCCTCAACATAGATGCAATTAATTTCTATAGGCATATAATTTTTTTTTTGAAAGGTTGGGTCTTGTTGCACTCCACTAATTTCAATATTATCATAATATAAGATGGATATAACCTTCCCTTTATATCTCCATCAATACATTTTGGGAAAAGTCTGCTGTTGCAAGCAATATGCAGACCTAGCTCCAATTGCAGTGGTGAAGAATTGAAGATGGTAACTTCAAGAATCTTTTTGAACGACTAGAAATAGATCATTAATGATCATAACTTCTATAATCGAAAGAATCTGTTATTTGGTTCACGTTTGAAATCATTACCCTAATATTAGTGAAATCAAGTGCGTGTCCACCTAGCTAAATTAAGTTACATTTGTCCAATAATTAAGCGCTTCATATGGTTCTTGAAACACCGATAGGTAAAAGTGTCGAAATTAAAAGATTGAAGATAAAATTGCTGAAATTAAGAACGATATTGAAAGTCAACTAAAGGGGGGTTATGATGTTCTATATGATCAATTGAGATTGGATTCTAGTTAAATTGTTGTCAATATTAATTTGTTGTATAGTACATAAATATAGCTAAGCTTAGAAGTAAAACTAATTAACAACAACCAATGATGAGATTACAGCTATTTTTTTAGGCTTCCTTTGGAGCATGGTGAGAGCGTGCACATTAAGTTGTATTTTATGATTGGATCCCTTAATTTCCCATAACTAGATCTGTACATTTGATTTTCCCTTTTTTTTATGTTGAACTTTTGGTTTTCGATGAATATCCGGGGAAATAAGCACATTGCAAATGTATGATACTACAAATGATATAGCAGTTTAGAACCATGAAATTGTGTCGTCCCTTCTACAAAACTAAAAGCTACTATTGCAATAATTGTTGAATGTATAATATATATTAATTTCCAACCTCTAGCTAAAATTAATAAAATCACACCATGAAACCAAAAAGATTACATATGAGTTTATCTTCAATGATTAATGCATTTGGTAAGTAGATGAACTTAAGTTTTACTAAACAAGATTAGATTTTTGTTTGACAAAAAATTAGATCCAAACAAAAATTGAAAATAACTGCTTGTATTATCAAGAAGAAAAAACTTGTTGTTTAAAACATGTATTTTATATGAGAGGGTGGATCAAAGTCAAATGCAGCTGCGCACGGTACAATCGACCAAAAAACTTTTCAAAGGAAAAAAAGAACATTGATTTATGAATGTTCCACGATCAAAATGAGACAAATTGACAATCCATACTTCAATAGTTAGTTTTTCCAATATCTATGAGGACGTAAAAATTAGACTCTAAATGCATAACTATAAATTGTAAGTGTTTCCTCCAAAATGGGATTAACGAAAATAAAAATAAAAGAAAAGTGGTGTGTTAACTGCAGCATTTGTATATTTATACTTATGCATAACAGTACAAAAGTGGAGGCAATAGAAGCCAAAGGTTGGCAGTAAGGCAGCCCAAAATTTACCTTCCCCATAAGCCTAAATGTGATTTATACTTATGCATGCTATTTCTCTGAACAAAAGTTTTCCCCCACTGCAAAGGTCGACCACTACCCAGGCCACTGCCCCCTGCCCTCTACAGTCCATTTCCCTTCACGTTCCTACAGTACTTCCAAATGTCACAAACTTTATTATAACTCATATGCATCAATTAAACTCGAACTTTAGAGATCAGAAGGAGAAAATAAAAGAATCACAGCAGGCAAATGTTTTGATCAGAACAAGTGATGAAATTCCTTTTTCTAACTGGGACCCATTCCAATGGGTCCTGCCGTAGTTGCAATAAGCTAGAAGTATGTCAAATCTTTTTCCTTTTTTTCAAACTGGAACATCATCATAATATAAAGTTAAAGAGTTTTACAGGGTACTGGTAGTAGTTTAGATCAGCAACATTTAGAACTAGCCTAGCAAGGCAATAGTTTTTTTGTCAATCCCTTGTAATAATGAAACATCCTAGTACCATGTTGGAAAGGTTTCATCAAAGAGCCTACATTAATCATCAACATCAAGAACATACTGAGGCTGAAGACATGCGTGTTCCATATATTATGAAAGAATGAATGTTTTTAAGTGTTTTTTTAATGAATTTTATGAAAAATAGTTTATAATTTATGCATTATTCGTGTATTATGTATAAGTGTTAAATAATGATGTTTTAAATTTATTAAATAATTTTTAGAATGAAAAATAAGTAAAGGAATTTAGATGTCATTTAAAGAGAATTTGAATGACCAAGTTTAAATGTAATTTATCTAAAAATTTATCTTGGACATCCGAATTTTATGAGATGAAGAGTCAAATGTCTTGTAGGATTTCACATTTTGTATGAAAATTTACTTTTGACATTCAAATGCTCCTACTAAAAATTCAAAAATTTTATTTGTTGAACATGATACTTCATTCCAAAAATGAGGATTCTTCTTTCAAGTGATGCTTTTCATAAAGAGGTGCTTCAAATACATTTTAGGACTTATAAATTCTTTCATTTATGTTTATTTAACACAACTTTTACATATAGTCATTTGAAGAATTAAATCATTTTCTCTTACGCTATTTTTTTATTTTTTATTTTTTATTCAAGTGTTTAAGAGGAGTTTGAAATGTAATCTTATTCTTTTTGGATACATTCTATGCAGAAGATAACATTTTCAAAAATTTATTTGCACTTAAATTAAAAATTACTATGAAAGCTTCTCAATTACACTCTAAAGTTTCTTCTTTTTCTTCAAACTAAATTGCATATGATTGAGATCATAGATATAATATATTTCTAATTCACACTAATGTTCATCACACATGGACATTGTAGCCCTGTCCCTAGTTTATATATCCATTGTGTGTATATGACTAATAAGAAAAATATAAATTCACCCAAAAGAAAAAAAATTGAGTTAAATTTGTTTGGTCAAGTAAGGAAGATGTGTTTTAAACAGTGAAAAGGATTTTTTTTTTCCTAGCATTAATTGACCATACAGTATGGGGAGTGGCCTACAGCCAGACTTTCGTTTCTTTGATAAAAGACCTTTTAGCATGATCAAGGGCAAAAATGACGTCACAATCAATCTCTCTAAAATTTGTGTATCCATACCTCTTCCTCAAACATACGGCGGAAGATACATTTGGGATAAAATTCAGAGAGGTGGAAAGTAAAAAAAATGGAGATACGTACTGTATTTTTATTGAGTACTTACGTATGAATGATGGGTATATTTGGGGTACAAATACAATACTTACATGCAAAATAATTCAAAAGGAGCGGAGAGGCAATCAATTGAAAGGAGCAGAGACGTACGAGAATCCCGCATCCTACGGTCAATGAGATGGGACGTTCGATTTGACCAATAATAAAAGAAAAATGTGAGATTGGACCCACCACCCATGCGAATCCCACGTGCACACCTGGCATCCATGTCGGCTACACTCACTTTTTTTTTTTTTGGTTTTACCCAAAATGAGAATGTAAAATTTAAATAAAACAAAATTCTTAGATTCTCACACCGCCACCTTCACATGCGTTTGGCTACGTGTCTCCATCATGGAATGCCATCCACCGTGCCTCTGTGGGAGTGATCCGTACAGGATAGTTGCCGAGACTACCCATCATGGTGCTTCATCATTTTAATTTCTGACGTTTGATAGTAAAAAAACAACAAAACCAAGTAAGAGGGCCCAGCCAGTCAAGATCCCAGAGGCGGTGGGTATTCGATGCATGGGGTCCTCTTTCGTATGCCCTCCCTCTCCTAGCGGTTCTATTTTGAATTTTTTTACGTACGGACCCCCTCTTTTTATTTATTTTTACATTTCAGGGATGTATTTTAATTTTACTTACCATTAATTTTTTTTTATATTATAAACTCATTTTTATTAATTCGTTCGTAGTAACTTTTTATTCTTTTCCAAGTAAACTGCGTATAAGGGACATGTCATGTCGCTTTTAATATGAAACTGAAGGTTTTTTTTATTGGGTGCACTAACGTACTCAATTTCTTTTGTGATGAATGCTATTTTACATTATGTGTCCTTTTCACCAAAACAGAAATATATAATATTAATTGCATAAATATTCTAATAGTATTAAATAAAAATGATATCTTTAACTAACAACATATGCCGATGATCAAATAAGACTTTTGATTTTAAAAATAATAATTAATGAAATAAGAGAATTATTATACCTATCTTGATACTAATGATATAATTATTTTAGAGCATTTATCTAATACTCTAATGTGTTTTAGGTTATATTTTGATAACTTTAACAGTTCCAAAAGTTTTTAATTTTTGAATTTTGTTGAAAAATCATGTTACAAAACTTATGATTTAATTCAATTAATTTATACAATTATTTTTAAAAAATAATATTTAAATTTAGAATTCAAATTTTAATACTTGTAACACCTTTTTTAATTTTTAAGTTGCAAAGGTTATAAAAATACAAAAACACATACATGCAAAGGCTTATAATGTGACATGAGACAGTAGCACTTGCAATCTCTTCACTTTTTAACTATCTCTAAATTGCAAAAGTGATATAAATTCAAAAAATGCATAAATGCAAAAGCTTCCAATGTGATACGGGATGTCTCAATGATAACAAGTAGACCATACATTTAGATTTCAAATTCAAGTCTCTGAGTTTAATTTAATATTATACTAATTTATTTTATTGATTCTTTTATGAATTTAATGAATTGATCTTTAATTTTTATATATTTTGGTTGGACTTGGACTAGCAACTAGCTGGCTAAAAAAAAAAAAATACTCTTCCTTTCTTTCTTTCTTTTTTTTTTTTCCTCAAGGCAAATACCCTATATGCTTTGTTAGATACATTAATGTTACTGGTAATAAGGATAAGGAATATTATTGAGAGGGAAGGGGGTCGAAGAAACGAATGAATATTGATGCATGGGGGCCTCCATTGGGAGATAGACATTGGGAAGCAGCTGGCGGTATATATATAATTAGTATATGTCTGAAAATTGACATAGATGGGCCGGGGGTCTGCCATTGCTGTTTTTTACCACGTCTGATAGTCGATTTTCCCTGTACTATACAGTGGTGGTGATGGTGATTAAAATTATGGAATCCTTTATTGGGCACCTATCGTGGAAACATGGAATGGGAGCTCTCTAGTCTGAACTCTCTCTCAGTCTCAGTTTCGTCTTCAACGTTCTTTCTTATTTTGGTTTTGGAGCTTTCTTTCGTAGCTATTAGAAGCATGAAATGAGATAAGAGGGTACTCTCTTAGTGTTTACAGCTAATTAAATTAAGGCCTTTTCCCTGTTACGACCCCCTTTTTACTAGGATGATCTTTTCATGGTTAAAACCACCTTCAAAGACAACCACAACAACAAAGAAACGTTTTAATTATTGGTACTTACTAAGTTACTATAACTGCGGTTAAGGTATTCTTCGATTGACAAAAGGAAAAAGGATAGGCAGAAACATGCAGGAAAAATAAAAACTTGCTTACCTTCAATGTTTATTTTGGGTGATTCCTTGTATCTATTTTCTCTGTTTCTGTCACCAAATAATGGCAAGGGGGTTAGAATAAAACAAACTGTTTTTGGAAGTACATAAAATAGAGGATATACTTTCGTAAGGAAAAAACAGAATATACTTTTGCATAGTAACACATTTATCAATTTGTCCGATTTATATTCTAAAGGACTTAAATAATTAACATTTATCACCAATTTACGTTACAAAAACTTGGTAAATTTAATGCAGTTTTTCATATTAGTATATTCGAAGCTTTTTTTTTTTTCAATGAAATCTATTTAATTAGTTCATATAATCAATTTTATAAAGTTGTATCTAATAGGCATAGAGTTTAAATCTTTACATTTGTAACCTATACTCTTATCTTCAAACTATGACTTACATTATAAAAAAAAAAAAAAAAACACATTGTGCATGGGAGAAACAGATTATAACTTATTTAGTTCTTATTAATTTATCTTTTATAAAAAATAGTTGACAAACTATCATGATAGTTGAATTCTACTACATAAAAGGACAGTTTATAGATAATGTAGTAACTACTAAAAAACTATGAAGCCAATAATCATGTAACTTGATCAAGTCTTGTCGTATATATAGTTATGAAAATGTATGAAGTAGCTAGCCGAAGGAGAGTAAAGTTTTGATATTTCTCTAAGAGGAAAACCCTGTCAATAAATTTATAAAACTTCACATACTAAATTAAAAGAATGGTAATGATATAGATGATCACATTAATGTCCACATTTTTTTTTCGCAAAAAACCATGGATAGCAATGTGATTTGACACTAGATTGATAAGATCACGCGCATAATAAAAAAAGTACACTTAACAATTTATATTATAAAATATCATATTTATATTATATTTTGTATAAAAATTATGTATAATAATTAATATCGATATAAAAATAAAAAATATAATTTTTTTATTTTATTAAATTTATTTATAATTTTTTAAAAAATTTAATCATATTATTATTATAATATTGTATCATTATATTATATTTTAAATTATTAAATTTAAAAAATAAAAAGGTATATAATATATTATATGATTGAGTCGTGTAATACTTCAACCATTTATAATGAAAAAGCCATATATATATTAGTACAGTACTAGTAGCGAGCAAGCCCAGCAGCAAATAGATTAAGTTTGAAGTTGCAAGCTCAGCCAAACTTCATATATATCACTGGCAGGTACGTACCTCACATTGTGAAGGCACAGGGGGCTGATCATATATAATTAGCTAGTGCAAGTGGTCCTTACTCTCGGCCTGCTAGCTCACTATTGAATCCCTGCTATCCGCAACAATTTCACCCAAATCCTTCCAAAAAGCATAATAATTATCACCCCCTAAGGCTATAGATCAAAGACCACTCTAGTTGCTATCCGCCTAGCTACGACGTGTCATCTGCCATGCACCCATAGCATTGTAATTATATGCCCTTTCTCGAAGCGTTTTACTGGTGAAACTGCCAAAAATATTTGACTGGGGGTGGAATTTGTTGGTCAGTCTTTTGAAAGGTCTTGGGTCACATCCCCAAAATCCAGACCGACAATGAGCTTTTGGCTTTTCTCAAATCAAAGGTTAAAAACAGAGGGCCTGGCAGTGGGGGCTTCATAGCTAGATCATGTATAGGGCAGTAGACGTAGCAAGTGAATCTAGTGAGGAATGGTTGGAGCTAGCAGAAACAGTTAAATTTGTCTAGTACCGTTATCTTTGGCGTCAGATCAGAGAAAAGATGCCTGAATAAACTAATTATACTTGTAATGACAAAAAAGAACTGAAAATGACTTAATGCAAGTGAAATTAGCTGGATGAATATTGGACCCCTACCAGAGATATTCCAGCTGCTTGACAGTACTTCCTGGTTTTCTGTTTACTGAGAAAAACTTACTCCTGCCTATTGCTATTTACAGCTAATGCTATATGGCTATACCGTTTCCCTTCAAGGTACGTCTCTGCCACGGAGACTAATATAAACTGTGCTAGTATCTTTAACTGTACGTAACCTTGTTTTGGGGAGTTCTCAATTTGGATCTTCATGCGATTCGTCTATTTTTTGTTGGCCGTTATTATTATTATTATTATTTTTTGCTCAGCCAAATAAATAAAATTTATTTGAAAAAAAACATAGGAATGCTCTCAGTACATCTTTAGTTACACAATTTCATGCAATATTTATATGTTTTATGCACGAATATTGAAGAGAAATTTACAGGTTCTGCTTTCAGCTAACGGAAGAAAAACAAACAAATGGAGTCCCAATACAATTACTCCACGCAATAGCATGGTCTAAACAAAAAAAAAAAAAATCAATATCTAAAAGAACATACACATAAAAGAAAAATCCATTACATTTGTCAAACAAACTTCATAAAATTAATATATAAGTCAACTATAAACCTATAAATTACTTAAGAAACAACTATAAACATAAAGCTCTCCATTCACCTGAAAAATTTTTTCCAAGCTCAAATATACATATATTAAAGACAACTTTCATTTTGTGTTAGATTAGACGTTAGATGTTGGATTATGTACTGTTGTATCACATTATATATGTGAGTTTGGTTTTTACCCTTAAAAAAAAAAAAAAACCCATATTAAAGAATCATTGAAGTGGATTTTTGTGATTTGCTGAGCCCAATTCATTGGGCCTGTAAGGGTCATCAGTTAATAATAAAAGAGCCATTGGAGTGTCACGAAAGCCTCTTTGAAACTGAGCTGCAAAGCGGAAATTCCCGAAACCAAGCTACGCCTAATGGGCGTAAAATCCTTATAGCCCCTAGATCTAAGTCTTGCCTAAAAAGCATGAATTCTTTTTCACCAAAGATGTATTTAAAGAAGAGAGATCCACATTACTTAAAATAAAGCGATGTTGATCAGTGATATATATGCTTGGGAATTGGGAATTTGGAAGGAGAGATGAATAAGATATATAAGGTAAAGATAGAATAGATAAAAGTAAAACAAATGAATTTTTTTTTCTTTAGACCTGAAGATAAAAGATGTGTTATTATTAGATCAAAATCCTGTCTCCATTAGTACTAGGACTAAAATTATGTCCACAGTTTAAAAAGAAAATTGACAATAAAAGTTTACAAAACCTAATACAGTTTACTCTTAAATTCTCTCCTTGTAAGTGTGGTAAGTATATTCCTTAATGAGAAATTGGAATCATGAAATCTAATATATATATATATATATATATACACACACACACACGTATATATTATATAACAACATACATAAACAAGTTTGTCATATATACGTTTATTTGGACAATTTTCTTAAATAACATATAGAATAGGTTTTTTTCTAATAAGATAGTTTCTTTTAATTATAAATTAGATAAATGTAATTTTATTCAAATACAAAAATTATTCAAATTATAATTGAAAATCAAATCATTTTAGAGATATATTTTTTAAAATAAAAATATGAAATAATAATTTTTATTTTTTAATAAATATTTTAGATGTTTACTAGATAACCTTATTTAAAGAATTATTTAATTATCAAAATCTTTCAAACATGTTTAAAAATTATAAAGATTAAATTTATCCAAATCTTTCAATAATCTTTTTTATCTTGATTTAAAAAATTACCTTTTTAAAAAATTTAAGTAAGACATTAAAAATTCAAGCAACTTTATGTAAGATTTTGAAATTTCAAAAAAATTTCATCTTAAATTTTTAAATAATAAGATCATGAAAACCATTATATCCATTTAAACTATAATTATCAAATTTATAATTCAAATAAATGTAAAAAATTTAATATTATCTTTATCACTTATTATATCCGTTTTAAATTTAAAAAAATTAATTTAAAAATTATCTATTTAATCCTAATTACTACTAAAGAATTATTTTACAAATTCAAGACTACAAATGTAATGTGTTATACATCAATTTTTTTTAATTTTTTCAATAACTTTTTTTCAAGGTATATTCTATTACTATTATAATTTTTTTTTGCTTATAACTTTTTTTCGAGATATATTTTATTGTTATTACAGTTTTATTCTTATGAAAAATAATATTTTTTTCAATTTATTTTTATTTTTCATATATTTTCTAACATTTTTCATATATTGCATAATAACTTAGTTAATATTACTAAAGTGAAAGTATGTTAATATTTATTTTATTATTTAATTTATCATCTAATAATATAGATTTTTATTTTTTAAGAAAGGTATAATTTATTTTTATTTGATATAATCTTACAAGGATAAAAATATTATTGTAAACAAAAATATCCAAAAGAAATACATAATTTTTTTCTTGCCATTTTCAAAAAATATATTTTTTAATGGCAAGTCAATATATATAAATTTTATATATGCTATAAGTTTTAAAGATTTGAATATAATTTAAAAAGAGACCAATTTGTATATGTATAGTTATATATATATATATATTCATATTAAATAAATAAAATTATTTCATGCATCGCATGGATTATAATCTAATATATGTATATATATTATATAACAACATACATAAATAAGTTTGCTACATGGACACTTATGTGGACAACTTTCTTAAATGACACATAAGATATTTAAAAAAAAAGATAATTTTTTAATTACAAATTAAATAATTTTAAATATATTCAAATATCAAAATTATTCAAATTATAATTGAAAATCAAATCAATTTAGAGATATATTTTCTAAAATTAAAAATATGAAATTTGGATTTTATTTTTTTAAAAATAATTTTAGTTGTTTACCAAATAACCTCATTTAAAATATTATTTAATTATTAAAATCTTTCAAACATGTTTAAAAATTACAAAGATTAAGTTTATCCAAATCTTTCAATAAATCTTTTTATCTTGATTTAAAAAATTATCTTTTTAAAAAATTTAGGTAAGACATTAAAAATTCAAGCAACTTTATATAAGATTTTTTAAAATTCAAAATTTTTTCATTTTAAATATTTGAATAATAAGATCATCAAAACGATTATATCCATTTAAGCTCTAATTATCAAATTTATATTTCAAATAAATGCAAAAAATTTAATACTATCTTTATCACTTATTATATCTTATTTTAAATTTTAAATGATTAATTTTGAAATTATCTATTTAATTCTAATAGCCACTAAAAAATTTTTCTACAAATTTAAAACTACAACTGTAATATATTATACATCAATTTTTTTATTTTTTCAATAACCTTTTTTCAAGATATATTCTATTACTATTGCAATTTTTTTTTTTTTTTGTTTATAACTTTTGTTAAGATATATTTAATTGTTATTATAGTTTCATTCTTATGTAAAATATATTTTTTTCTTATTTCACATATTTTTCTAACATTTTTCATATTTTACATAATAATTTAGTCAAATATACTAAAATGAAAGTATGTTAATACTTTTTTAATTATTTAATTTATCATTCAATAATATATATTTTTATTTTTTTAAGAAAGGCATAATATTTTTATTTGATATAATCTTAGAGGTGTATAAATATTATTATAAACAAATATATCCAAAGGAAAGACATAATTTTTTTCTTATTGTTTACAAAAAATTATTTTTTAATAACAAGTCAATACATATAAATTTTATCTGTGTTATAAGTTTTAAAATTTTGAATATAATTTTTTAAAAAATTAATATATATATATATTCATATTAAATAAATAAAATTATTTCATATATCACACGAGTTATAATCTAATATATATATATATTTTATATTTATATTTTTTTGTTTAGAAGAAAAAAATTAAAGTTATTAATGAGTACTAATGGAAGGGAGGGGAAGCCCAAGCACAAACCCTTTAGTTTGAATTGAATTCATGGAAAGATAAATGTTGATTTGTTTGTATATATTATGGAAATTTTTGATAAATAAATTTTTAATGGGGAGTCAATTAAATGCAAGTGAGCCGTAAACCTGCCATTAGTGTTATATCATGTCCGCATTTGTGTCCAACGCTGTTGCATGTATGGGTAAAGGGCTTAAAATTAACATGCATGGAACATCGAAGCTCTTCCATCTTTCAAATGAGAGTATTATTTTATAATATTTTGGGATTGCATTAGTATTATTGGGTTTGACTCTGATTATTTTAAAAAATATCATCCCTGAATAGTTGTCAATCTCATTTTTTATTCTCAAAATTCTACCCTCAAACATTCATGTGAAAATCTCAGAAGCTGATCATTTGACGAAATTATTTATGACCTGCCGACACGTTCTGTTTTGGAAAGTTACCCTAAACTCGCCCTTTCTTCATCGCGAAAATTTAACGGCCAAATCAACCCCAAATATCCCAGTCTTACCACCCCCACTCTTTTCTCCTTGGATGTAGCCAAATATACAAAGAAACGAAAAGAAAAGAAAAGAAAAATTATTAGATCTGAGACCACCGACAATTGGATCGCTTCCTCCGTCACTAGACATCCCGTCACCACCGTCCAAAAAGCCCCAGGCCCATCACATTTCCGAAAGTACCCTTCTCAACCTCTTCAAATCCCAACAGGACCACCTCAATTACTTCTTTCCAAACCTGGACTTATCCCAAGCATTATCCTTCACCGAAACACTCCTTAATTCTCGGGGCACCATTTTCTTCTCGGGTGTCGGAAAATCCGGATTCGTCGCCAACAAGATCTCCCAAACCCTAGTTTCCCTCGGCATCCGCTCCTCTTTCCTCTCCCCTCTCGACGCCCTCCACGGCGACATCGGCGCACTCTCTTCCGCCGACATCCTCGTCCTCTTTTCCAAATCCGGCTCCACAGAAGAACTCCTCCGCCTCGTCCCCTGCGCCAGAGCCAAGGGGGTCTATCTCATTTCGGTTACCTCCGTTTCCAACAATGCCTTGGCCAACGCTTGCGATATGAACGTGCATTTACCGTTGGAGAGGGAATTGTGTCCGTTCGATTTGGCCCCGGTGACTTCGACGGCGATCCAGATGGTATTTGGGGACACTGTGGCAATTGCGCTTATGGGAGCTAAGAACTTGACTAAGGAGCAATACGCGGCGAATCATCCCGCTGGGAGGATTGGGAAAAGCCTTATCTTTAAGGTTTGTTTTTTATTATTTACTGATTTTGAGATTAGAATTTTGATAAATTTAATTGCTTTTGATGATGGGATTATGGATCATTAGTGGGTTTCTAACATTTTTTATGAAGTTTATTGCTCTCAATTTTTTGAGATCTGGGTTTTAATTGAAAGATTCAAAGACTGTTCTTTTTGTTTGCTAATGAATGCCAAGGTTGATATATATATGTATATATGAGCAGTAGAATGGTGAAAATTGAAAATGTTTGATTTATTACTTATTGCGGTAATTTGATGGATTTATTTGAACTTCTATTTCTAGGATCATGTCATTGTCAATTTAACTGAGATAGATGGACAGTCGAGACTGAAAGTTTTTCTTTTTCCTTTTTTTTTAATTCTTTTTTTTTTCTCTCATGTTTTGCTTTCTGCTTAATTTGTGCATTAGCTTCTTCATTGCTTTTAATTTTCAGAATTGGTAATGTGGAGGAAACTTGAAGGTCACGAAAATATAGACTCTTTCTTTTTATTGAAGTTGTAGAATGATGGATTGGTGCTTTTGTGCTTGTAGGTAAAAGATGTGATGAAAAAGCAAGATGAACTTCCAGTTTGCAAGGAAGGAGATTTGATAATGGATCAGCTGGTGGAGCTGACTAGTAAAGGATGCGGTTGCTTGCTGGTTATAGATGAGGATTATCACTTGCTTGGCACATTTACAGATGGTGATTTGCGGCGTACTCTTAAGGCCAGCGGTGAAGCCATATTCAAGCTCACGGTGGGAGAAATGTGCAACAGGTAAATGCAAATGGCAGTGTTCAAATGAGTTGTAGTAAATTGTGAAGTTGCTTTCTGATTAATGGATTATCTTGTTTTCAATCAAGTCACTCATATCCTTTTGGTTATAACAGGAAACCAAGAACAATTGGTGCAGAAGCGATGGCAGTGGAAGCCATGCAAAAGATGGAATCACCACCTTCTCCTGTACAATTTCTGCCCGTTATCGATCATCAAAATGTCTTGATTGGCATTGTCACATTGCATGGATTAGTTTCAGCTGGCCTCTGAGACAATGAAACGGTCTTTTGTCTGGTTTTGAATGTTAATACCCTGAGAAAATTCTTTCGTGAGTATTAATTAAAATTTTAATTCAACAAGATAATGTCTTGTCATGTATTCTTGACATATTTATTTACCAATTTATTAATTCAATGTGATTTATTTAGGCATTAAAGAAGGTACTTCCGTTGAAGATTGCATAATATATTCCCGTATTTTATCTCAACAGGGAAACAAGCAAGGCTTCATAATCAAGCAACTTTCATAGGAAAAAAAAAAAGAGGCTATAGATATTCAAAATTTCCAATCATATGAGGTATATTAACAAAACTTGTTCAAAAACAATGTCAATAACCTGGCTTTCTTCCCAAAAAGTGTCCATGTCCTACTAAAGACAATTGCAATCTGACCCACACAATATGGTTGAAAAAAATTTCCTCCACTCTACAACAGGAAAAAATTCCAGAGAGCAGTAAGGTAGGCAACACAGCAAGCAAATAACAAAAGGCTAATTGGCTCTATCTCATTCACGACAATTTTGTCTACGTCCTAATGTAGCTGTACAACGTACATTTGATTGGCAGATATACCCGCCTGGATGCTTGACCCTTCTTATCAAGGCCTAAGCTAGTTGTAGCGCCGAGTTCAGATTTACTTCTTTTTTCGTTTCTTAGAAGCTGGATGGCTCAGAGGCAGTCCTTTAGAAGTTGATTTAAAATGTTTTGTTTTACCATGCTTATGGGAAATATCTTTTAGAAGCTCTGATAATGTGACTTCTCTTTCAGGACGATTAGGAGGCCTCGAACTGCATGTTGATGAGATGCGTCCTTCTCCTCCATCATTAAGGTTAAGGTCTGCTGTCTCCTCAGATTCTGAGGAACTTGACATGCTTTTACTTGATGATAAAGCTTTTGACATCATCTCTCTAAGTAACATGGAAGTATCATCTTGACTCACACTTGGAAGGGAAGGAGTTGATACTGTCTTCTCTTCTGATTTTAGTTGATTCAGGTATTGTGATTGCCGTAGACGGGCCTTTATTTCTGCCTTGATGGAAGAAGCAGTAGTCCAACCATTGCTATAACATGTTCCTGCATCTTGGAACGTGTGCTCTTTTTGTCCTTTATCTTTTGTGCATGAATTTTCGTTAGGAATGTAGTAGTGAAGACCCAAATTAAGGTCCTCTCTAGCCCATCTATACACTGCACTGAATTTCCCTTCCAATGCTTCAACAAGAATATTTAACTCGCTGATTTCGTACTGGTATAGGAAAATCTTGTCAGTCCATGTGCAAGAACAAAGCCGCTTTGCATGATTTAAACATGAATATCTATCAGCAGAACATGGACAGTGTGCAGCTGAGAGGTACAAATCAAAGTAACATATGCTACATTCCTTTTTGCCAGTAGCATTAAAGTTTTTGTCCTTCCTCTTCTGAGAGGTGGTACAAAGGTATTCCCTTCTATTACCTTCCTGCTTGACACATGACTGCATGCTCCCATGTGAGAAAGAAAGGGGCAAAACATAAAGCAAGAGAAAAAGCATCAGTAACTATAAGCCTCAATGCTCCACTCAAAGTATAAAAGGGGCAAAATATAAAGCAAGAGGAAAAGCATCAGTAACTATAAGCCTAATTGCTCCACTCAAGTATAAAATTACGATATTATCTAGACTACAAATTCAAAGCTGCAACCAAAATTTAGAAATACACATGCACACACAATGAGTTCAGAACCACACCCCTGATCTCTTTAGAAGAAGGGTTCCTTTTCTCCTCTTTTTGGGGGGAGGATGGAGTATGAAGTGAATAACAAATTTCAGAATTTCTAAATCAAGGAAGTTCTAGTTCACATAGATTACAACCTCGACTACAGAGGATGAGATTCAGAAGTGTACCTTCAGTGTTTCAGTCAAGATCCCATTCTTTCCACAGGCACCTTTCCACCTTAAATTGTCAATGGTGTTCTTCTTTAACAAAGATAGCTCCCACTGCGCCTTCACAGCTTCTCTAGCAGCTTCAATCAACAATTTATTGAAGGAAATTGACGTCTCTCTTCCCAGTGCTTGATAAAGTGCTGCAGCATTCTGCCCATGAGGTAGCCAATCAAGAGGAGCAAAATTAACTGACTCAACAACATTAAACCCACAATCAAATGCTGAATGATAGGCTCCTGGAAAAACCAGAACAAACTCCCTAGGATACTGAATACAACGGTAGACAGGTACGCCCTCAGACTTCAACATGAACGGAGAAAGTCCTGTGGTCTGCATCAAATACTTTTAGCTTTAGGGTATACGTGAACTCCACAAATTTCCTAAGCTTTCTATAACATCCTAGTTTCTAAAACTGAAAACAGAGAAATTGAAATTATGTGACCAATAAAGGGCTCATCCAAGTAATCCAATAGTATCAGGATAAAGATTGCTCTAGAAAATAAAAATATAGTAGTGCCACTGAAATTGTTCATATATAGCAAGCAAAAAATTATACTTACACATGCAAACACTTACCTCGAACTCTTCTTTCTTTTCATAAGGTTACATTCAGAGTATTCTTGTATTAAGAGAACTCCTATAAGTATGAATTCCAGCAAAATACTTGCCAATGAAGTGGATGCACAGACGAGTCATCACAGCGGTATTAAAGCATTCTTTATTAAAAGGTAAGCTAAAAAATAAAGCTTTCGGAAAAAATACTTTTTGCACAATTGGAATAATTCAGGATTCAATGCTTGTATAATTACAAGCTAAAGATACATCAAAGAAAAAATGTTATAGAAAATCACAGCACGAATCTCCACATGCTTATTTTAAGCATGCCATGGAATAACCTCTTAAGGGTCAAACAAAAAGTAAACCTTGCATGCAATTCAATAAGGAATTATTACTCACCACTTCTTGATGCAGCTTAAACTGTTTGGCTATTGAATCTGGAAGGAACTTCTTCATAAAAGCCTCAAACTTGAAGGAATATCTCCCAGGGACACAATGCCAAATTTTTGGAGAACCCACATGCATGTAACATAGTGAGTATAAATGGTGTTCTTCAACTTTCTGCTCATAAAATTGATTAAATAAATTAAAACAAGCATGAAAAGCTGTTTATACAAAACGAAAAATACGTTGATTGTTATTTGCTGTACATAAATAAATGTCTATGATACAAACATCCACCAACATACTCATAAACATTTAGCATCTTGCAATCTAGCAGAAGTAACATGTGATCAACAAAGCCATCCTTACCCAATATTGTGATGAAAAGCACATTCCTATACGTAGCTGAGGCACTAATACACCAGAAGTCTTATCACTTTCAAAAGAAAGAAGAGAACCTGGAAGCTTAGGTACATTATTTAAGTTCCAGCTTGAATGAATGTAACTAGGATAATTATCTACTTCCCAAGAATTTAATGCTGTTGGAAATCCACTGCCAAAAGTTATAGTATCCAAATTGTCGCCATATAGCACCTATGAAGAATCAAGACATAAGTATATTAGATAATTTTAGGAGCAGAAGCAAAAATATAATAAATGGGCACATTACATGATTCTACCATACCTCTAATACTCCAGTGGGATTCTCAACAATCTTTCTATATTCACCCTCAATACTCTCCACTGATGGCTCCCCCTGTTTGCAATTGACATGATGATCCGCATCCTTATGTTTGGAGAAAAAATGGTGCTGCACGAAATCATCTGCATATTTCTTAAATGTTTTTAAGGTAAATTCTGGACCAGGTTTGGACACATTGAGCTCCATATCTAAGCATGCAACATCCTCAGGATTCATGGAGTATTCACTCCTAAACCCTTGCTGAAAACTCATTCCCGAGCTTCTTCTCTTACTTGCACCTGTATAAACTTCAGCTGTTTTGCTCCTCACGGACTGAGCTGGAAACTTGTCAAACTGTTGAATCTGGGTAACAAATGTAGAATTTTCCCATATGCCCTTTTCCTTAATAAGGCATGGTGGTTGCCATGAAGGAGGAGGAACAACACGACAAATTCCATATGGCTCGGCTTTAAGACGTATGCTCTCAATGTACTTTAGTGCGTCATTGAATTCCTGGGATAAGATTCAAACCCCTTAAATATTTAAAACTTTTACCAGCCAAAACAGTTGGCATTAACAAACTTGGAACAAATAAATTGAAGCATAACCAGTGAAACGCATAAATGTCATTTTTTTTTCCAGTGAGACAAAAGGGACCTCTTCAGATGGGTGAAAAACAGGCGCCTCTTCAAGGACATCTCTTCTTGCTTCTCCAGGATACTGCATTACTGTTGCCTGTTTCAAGGCTTCAATAAATGGTCATGAGGTACCAAGTCATGAGAGAAAGAAGCATGTAAAACAGAATCATATAGATCCTAAGACTATAGTCTAGCATATGGACTAAACAAATTATACCGAAAGGCAAGAAAGAAA
Organism: Durio zibethinus; assembly: GCF_002303985.1. The sequence goes on from NW_019167893.1 coordinate 7,461,152, forward strand.
GGGAAGAAAGGCATAAATATGACCTTATAATGTTGCATGGAATGATATTCCCTTGCAATTTGATCGCTCTTGTCATAAAGTATCCACGGTCTATTCCCAACAGATTCCTTTAGCTTTTCAACATCAATCACGTCAGATTTGGCCTCTACCTGCAGTTTCCCTTGTGTGGATGCATCCTTCGAGTCTTTGAAGCCCAAGTTTTCCTCGCGATGTTCAACCTTCTTCAAGAAGAAAGACGAAAGAGATGCAAAACCTGGTGGAGCTGAAAGTCTTGCAGGACTCTCATTTTCAATACGAGTTTTCCAGTGTTCTGCCCCCATATCCAAACTGGAAAACAGAAAAATAGCAATTATATAACCAAGGAGATTTTAACTGATTAATCTCAATGTAACAAGTAGTTAACAACAAAGACCAACGATCAACTGCTTTCTTGAAAACCTTGAATTTAATTTTCAACAGCCAATTAGATAAAAGCCCACAAATATTTTGCAGTTGAAAAACATTGAAAAGAAAAGGAACCTAAAAATTGATTCCAATGCAACTTAACAACATTTTTCAAATACTAAACTTCACAACAATTTACAGTTTATTTTTCTCAGAATTTAGAGACAACTTTGGGTCATCATTCAATTAACGAAAGTCCAAGTGATGTTGGATAAGAACCTACATTAAACCAAGTGAAGTTTCCCACAAATTTCATACACCTAAAATTTACAACCAAACTAATGAAAACCACCAAAAAAAAAAAAAAAATTTTAAAGGCTCTGCACATACCCAGAAGAAAAGGAGACAGGAGACAAAATCCCAGATGTCTAATGCAATTGGAACCGACTGTTTTGAAGAAACCTCGAAGAACTGGGTCAATCCATAAGGGAAAATTCGAAGGGGAAAGGGAAAAAAGACTTAAGTAACCATAATTTGATTGCCCACATTTTGGTCGATGGTTGGTTTCGAGCGGTGTTTGGACTGAGAATGGAACTGCAAGCGGTCTATAATGGAATTCCCACTATGCCCTCTTCCAATTTTGTTTTTTTGTTTATTTATGTTTTTTTTGCCAATTATCTATTTATCTATACTTTATATACAACTTTTGATTAAATTAATATTACGAGTCAGATAAATATATTCGGTGGATTGACAAAAAAACTATAAAATTATATTACAAAAATTTAAAACTAAAGATAGACATCGTTTTTTACTTTAAAAAAAAAAAAGAACTTTTGAAAACGTATTATTATTATTATTATTATTATTATTATTATTATTATTATTTACTCATGGGTATGTCAAATTTTATTATTTTTATTTTTACATTTTTAAATTTATAATATTAGGATAAAATTTTTAAATGGGATTTTTTTTACAAAAGTGATGAAATTTTTATTAAAAACAAATTATTGAAAATCAAAATAATTAAAAACATTAAAAATCAAACTAATTAATGTTATATAACATATATATCTCCAAATATATTCGTACTCCATTCCCTCCACTTAACTTCCAAAAATCAAAATTAGCTCTCAAGAATTTTTTTTCTAAAATAAAAAAAATCCTTAAATTTTATAACTTTACCTAAATAAATTTTTATATTTGTGTTACATTTAAATAAATTTTTATATTTTAATAAATTTTTAATCTTTAATTTATATTTAAATCAACCCTTAAATCTAAATGAGCAAACCTAACATAAACTATTCTTTTATTAGAAATAAAAGTTCATTTGAAAAAAAATCAAAATCAAAATATAAAGATAAAGATTTATTTAAATATAATAAAAATATAAAAAAATTTCTAAAGAAAAATAGAATAATTTAAGAATTTTTTAAAATAATATAATAGAAAGATTTTAGTAAACCAAAAGGCCCAAACTGGAAAGCAGGTAAGAGTAGGATTCGGGAATTTGCAGAAGTTGGTCTTCAGATTTTGGTCCAACTGGCTAACCAGGCCCTGGAACTATGGCATTTACAAGTTGGACTGTTGGATAAGAATTTCTTTTCTTTTTTGCTTCCCTTAAAGAAAAAGGTATCCAGTCTTTTCCATTGCGACACGACATTGACCCTTGTCCCAACTTACATTTTTTTTTCTTTGCACTGATTTTGTTTTATTAAGGTTTTTTTTTAATTTTTTATTGGGGCACACAGAAAATACTACAAAACAGTGGTAATTGCCCAACACCGGACATTCCCGTGTATCGTGCTCTACAAACAAAGCAGCTTCATTCATGATTTTTATTGTTGATCTTCCTTTTTTTTTTAGATATAAAGTGTTGAAATAATTTGTGCTTATTCCACTTATAAAATCTAAACATTCCACTAATGATGTATAACCCAATGTAATTTTCATTTTCAGATTAATTCACTCTTTAAACGATCTAAATCTATTATTGAGGGTGCCGAGATTTGTATAATATTGTTCCAATTCTCTTTCAGCAACAGATTTAATAGTCTGATCACTTAACCTTCTTATTCCCCTAATTATCAAGAACTTGTTTAATTTCGAGTTTTAATAAACAAACTAATTAATTTTCCTTGGGATGGATCAAATTTCAATAGTCTATTCTGATCAATTTTGATTTTCCATTGCAATTAACCACATCGCAATCACCAATACAAAAATTTTGGTCCTTGTTAATATCATCGAACACTTGAAATTTTTTTACTTCTTGACTAATATGATTACATTCATCAATTATTACAATTGTTTTCCTTCTCCATTTTTATCACCTAGACCCTTTCTCTCATTTTCAATCCTCGATGCCTTTGTCCATTTCCAATTGAAAATTTGAGAGAGAATCCAATGCTTTGAAAAATATATACCAAACATTATTATGGCCTGAAATTTCATGGAAGGTTTCTCAGTTCAAAACCAATATAAAGATGCAAAAACAAACTACTGTTTGATGATGTTTTGTTTGTTCCATGATTTGTCATTTCAGTTTGTAGTTAGTGCAGAAATTAATTAATATTGTCACAGATTTCATTGATGGAAAGTAGGAAGAAATTGGCAATATGTTTGTCATTTGGATGTCTTAATTTGGATTAATTAACAAGAGTAATCAAGAACCAAAAATGATAGATTAACTTGGGTCTTTGGCAATTTGCCCGGTTGGCAAATGCAATCTTGCATACTATCACGGTCATGGCTCCTGTCTGATTTGAGAATCCTCTTCGATCCAACCAGGAACCTGCACTTATTCGAATCCCGATGCTTCAAGTAAATGGACCTCATTTCTATTATAGTATACAACATAATTAATATAGAATCAGAACGTTATATTTATGTCACTTCAATATCATATTAAGATATTTTAAGAATTCGTTAAACTTAAAATTAGATTGCAAAAAATCTTATAAAATTATGAAAATTTTAAATTAAAACATATAATATTTTATAGTTTGGATGTAAATTTCTGTAGTATTTTACATCTATTTTGAGGTTGTTTTTTCTCTAAAATTATATAATGAAGGTAGATTCATAGAAATCATTTGAATCACTTCTGTTCACTTTCTTTCAAGGTTTAACTCAAGCAAGTGAAATGTGGTGGTCCAAAAGTAACATTAGCTGGCTTACGTGTTTTGGATTTGTTTGTTGATTAATTTGGAGTTAAGTAAATAAATGTATTTTTGTTGAGAATTGTCAGTGACCTCTGAATATTACTTCATTCATTTGATATTAGTGGTAGTTAGGGACCATCTGCATTATTGAGTGGTTAAAACAAATTTCACGTTTACACAATTGAAGCTTTTCTTTTGGAAAATTTTAAAAATAAATTAATTACTCAAATTTCATCATTTCATCTATCTTTGTCTAACAAAATTTAATAAAAAAGCAAAAAGGGAAAATAAAAAATTAATCAAACAAGCTAATTCGAAGTTTTTTGTTTAACTATATATATTGTATTTGAAACAATGGAGGGTTGAGCTTAATTAAGGCTTTCATCGTCATTGGAAAGAGATATAAGTACCAAATTAAATCATGCAATACGGAAACAAAAAAGCAGAGTTATAATTGCATTATTATTGATAAGACTCATTAATTACTCTTGTATTTACTCAAAATGATTGTACTTTGTAAAGGGGTTAGGTGCTTTTTGGCTTTGTTTCTCCTTCTAGTTGAACAAGATACAGATGTCTCCCTCATCCATCATAAGTGGAAATATAACCACAAAATTTTTTTTTTTTTTTTTTGGTGACAAGTGGGGATAAATGAAACTCTGGAATATATATCCACCAAAAATAATTGTGTACATCAAATAATAGAGATAATAATGTCTTCTTTTATATATATATATATATATTAATGTGAGTTTTACTTGTGAAGTTTACGTGAGAATGTAAGAAATAAAACCAATCATTCTAATATTCTGGAAATTATTGTGGGATGATTGTTGAAGCTCTTCAATGGTTTTTCTAATCTCCAATAAAGATATATAAAAGACAGCATATTTATTCTGTATTTTGTTACCTTTTTACAAAGAGACACGAAGGACAAAAGGAGGGAATATTCTGCTTTAGTGAGGATATATCCTAATCGATTACTGTTATTCCTTCTCAAATAATTACGATGCTAAAGAGAATTTGAGAATAAAGTAGTATATTTTCTTTGAAAGGTAACTACAGTATATTGTTTAATTTTAATTTTTTATGAAAAATTATTTGATGCATTAATAATAAATTTCTTTTATTTTATAAACGAAGTTAGAAGATGACACATCTTATTTCTTTTTTAAATTATTATTTTTTAAACATATAAAAAATATGTGTCTCATTTTAATTCTATTTATGGAGTGAAAAAATTTTATTATCAATGTATTTGATAATTTTTACCCTCGACTTTATAAAATGTTTTAGATTTAAGTGATAAGAAAATATCAAAATTGGCTTTTTATCACTTTTAAAGTTTAAGGGAAATGAGAGGATTCCAACTTTAAATTTTGAACATTGAAAGAAAGATAACAATCACTTAAGTTAAGCTTGGGTATAATTATAATTGATGTTACATAAAAAAAAAAAAAAACTCACTTTTTAAATTATTTGTAATTTTTAAAATTTATAATGTTATTGATAATATCACATGATATTTTACAAATAATGTGATATTGTCATGTAAGCATATTGTTAAAAATTAATAATTGACTAACCAAAAAAGATAATATCATAAACATTGTTAATTAAATTATAATTTTTCATAGTTGAATGATCAAAATAAGAAATCACCTAAAATTAAGTAACTAAAGGTGTGATTTACCTTTTATTATTTTTATAATTTTTTCTTTGGTAAAATCGAGTCTAAGTAGCCCTAAAAACATTTAAAAACTTTATCAATGAAGCTAGCTATCAACAACTTAAAGACTAAAAATCCATAAAAAAGTGTTGGGATTGGCCACCCATATTTTATATCTTATCCTTGGAGCTTACAATAAAAGATATAAGTCGAATTTAACCACCCAAATGTACGCAATTTTAGGCTTTGGATGAGGATATGACTAGCTGAAAAAGTAAGGCATATATGTTGTACATAAAGTGATACACACTAGCAAAAGTTCTTTTGCCTATTAGCTAGATTCCCCAATAAAAATCATGTCATGCATTAAAATTAATGACTCAAAGTTTAGGGATTGAAGTTAATTAATTGGAAAACTAAATTAAGTGTAGCTAGTTAGTAATTTTAATGCAATAAAGATATTCATATTTTTTATATAAAAGAGACCGTAGCCGAGATGGAAAAAGATTGGAGGTAAATTAGAGCCACCAATTATCAATTTTAAAATTTATTAATGAGTATACTTTATCAATTACACTAGGTATCAAATTTTGTTCATTGCATCCATGACTACAAAATCTTGTGTTTAATTAGTTAAATATAAAAGGCAAGAGCACAATGCCACAAAGGCACGAACCTAAAATCTAACTCAACCAAAAACTTACACCAAGAAAAGGATTCCATATAAGCTTCATAATCTGTTTTTCATACTTCATGAGAGTTTAAACCCTATAATATTGAGATTTCCATGCCTGCACTGTCATATAGGTCTCATTTTTTATAATAAATAAATATATATAACTCTTTTAATGTAAAAAAAAATAAATAAGTTGGCAAACAAGCAATACTTATTGTATGATGATTTTTTTTATCATTATTATTGCATTTTCATTGATAAAAAATTACCTTTCAATTAATAAAGTTTTTGCTGAAAATGCAATTAACAATGAGTAATTAATTGTAAATTTAAAAAATTATTTTGTTTATATTTTGCATAGTAATGATTTTAATTATAATACATATATATATATATATATATATTTTTTATGAAATAAGTATAAAAAAAAAACTAAAATTATAATCAAATATTACATTCGTACTCTTATAACAAATTACTAAATTAAACCATATATAGCTGATTAAATCTAATATAAAGTTGGATCAAAGTACACATGGTATAACTGATTCCTTTTAATAGCTAATAGTCTAATCTGAATATTTATAAAAAATATATATATAATAATTAGGTGGTTACAACACAGTCTTAGGATTTTTGTTCAATGTTCACTGCATTGCTAATGGAGTACAAAATTTCATAAGCGAATTTTTACTTTTTTTTTATAAAAGTCCATTAATTATGGATAAAATATTAATTTTTAATAACAAGTTAACATATTTGATTAAATGTAAAAAAAAAAAAATGGGTTTGTCAAATTTTCACATTCTATTAACTATGTATTGAATAATAATATATAATCTTAATTACAAAATGTTTATAAACTTTGAATTTAAAAAAGACCAGTAAAGAATAAAGATGCTTTATATATATATATATATATATAATTTTTACAATGCACAATGTATACAAAAAAAAAAAAAAAAAACCCTAAACTGAAAATACACACAATCTTCTAACATCCAATGTAAAATGAGTTGTATAGTCAAAGGCAAACACCACACCAACATCGCAAATCAACAAATGGTAGTTTTCTTTATTTTTTTTATTCAATATTTTTCATAGGATAACCATACTGTTATCAATCTCAAATCTCATGTCCTCCAAGTTGGAAGAGACCCCGTGAACATGATGATCTCCCAAGCTGTTTTCTTCCATGTTTATGGCCCACAAGAACTCGTAGTCATCATCAACTTTGGAGCTAGCCTCATTGCTGCAGGGATGATTGTTGTTATTGTTCTTTTCCTGATGAGGATTATACTGAAGCAGGTTTAGGAAGCTTTGGCCGTGGCTTTGATGGGTAGCTGTGGTGGATAAAGAGCTGATTTGTTGACACCCACAAGCCATGGTTGTTTGGTCTGTTAAAGATGGGGCATGAGTTGAGGTCTCGAACATCATTGGGGAGCTGATAAGTTTGGTGCTATTCTCTCCTTTGCTCTTGTGAAAAACTCTACATAAAACCCAGTCTTCCTGTCACAAGACAAAACTTCAACTTGATCAGCTATACATAATATATAGATGCTCCTTATATATATATATATATATATATATACACACACACACAAAAGTGGCCGGCCATGCTCATATATACATATGAATAGTTCCCATCCAATTTGCCTTGGTGATAAGCCTCAAACATCCCTCTCTTTGCTCTCTCCCTCGGCAATAATACTATCATTGCATAAGTACTTGATTATGAGAACACATGGAAATTGAACAAATGGTAAGTGGACAACTTGCATATGCCCACTACTTTTTGTTAAGTTTCGTTTGAGAAAACACGATATTTATTTCACATACATATGGCAGTTGCAATTGCCAACCACCTCTCTTTTCTCTAAATTTCTATCTCTCTCTCAGTCATTTTCAAGCAGCATATATAAACAGAAATTGATGAACATAGTTGAAAAGAGCAGCGAAGGAAAATGACCTTAGGGGGCATGTGTGGGGTCTCGAGGCGAAATTCATGCATGATCCAACCCGTTTTGATTCCATTGGGAGCTCGGTTCCTGTAAAACACCAAAGTCTTTCTCATCCCTACCACCTCTTGTGTTCCTGGGTCGACCACCGTTCGATCCTTCCCTGTTGCTTTCCAGTACCCGGAAATCGTCGCCCGATTCGTTCGGAATCCTGTGGCATACTTTCGGTCACGAAAGCTGAAGAAGTACCACTCGTTTGCGTTCAGCTTTGCCACCTCTTTAATTTCATTTTAAGTCCCCATGCATACACAAAATATATAGTTCATTTGTTGATTGTAATTTGTTTAATTTCACTCCTAGTAAGTATAAATACGGATAATTAAAATATAATTAATTACTGTTCATAAACAATAAATAATTTATCTAGGAGACAGAAAACTGGATGAGTTACATCAAGCTTTGCTATGGAATTTTCTTTTGCTTTCAATCGACATAATTAAAAAAAAAATTCACTAACTTTTTCTTCTTACTTGAATTACTGAGAGTGTTGGTAAGTCTTTGTCACCTTATGAGTTATGTCTAAGAAAGCTAAGGATTTGTCTGGCATTACATGCCAGGGAAAACAACCTTTTTCTCTAACAACTAACTGTAGTTTCTTTGTTTGCCTTGGACGATTGTCTTAAAAACTTAAAAGTGATGTTTTTGGAGAATTTTGGGGAAGCAAACTCTCTGTTGGTAATTGCTATGTAACAGCTAAATGAGATAAAATTGTCTTATACTTAATATCTTAGATACAAACTTTAAAACAATATAATAATTAATAATTACGTACAGACTTCTTTAGGCTGTTCAATTTATATTTAGAAAATTTTATCTTATATGCCTTTTATTTTAAATCAAAATCTTAAATTCATAGCAAAATCGAATGGTACAAGAATCCTTAAAAAAACAATAAGTGCTAGATCTTACAAAAATAAAACACAAGCAAGCAACACTTAGTAATGAAAATCACTCTTATAAGCTCTTAAAGATTCATTTTTCTCGCTCAACCAAAAAGAGACTACCACGCATCAATAAATTAAGTGCGAAAAAAACAAAAGGTGACAAAGAGAGTGGCTTCTATTTCTAGGTCACATGTTAGTCTAAGACCACACTCAACATTTAGCCATTATGTCTTGTGTAACTTTCTCTATTATAGCAATGACCAAGTAATTTAATTACCCTCGCATGAGATCATTGCGATGATCTTTTTTTTCATAATTGTTAGGACTTGCCAAGTTTGTCTATGGACAAAAATTATTCTTAATGAACACGACTACATAAATTGGAAAGTGCACGAGATAGCATAGATACAGAGACAGAGAGAGAAAGAAAGATGATATATGGGCAAAGGTATTGTCTATTGCGTATGAGTACCATATACATCTACAGTTTCTACTTTGAAAAGGAAAAACTCGTACTGACTAAAAACCAGGTAAACATGCAAATGCTAGCTGTTTTCTTTTTTTTTTTTTTTTCTGTCTAAGAGTTGGCATATATAAATGAATTATTGAAGATATATAGGCATCGTCTATAGCTTGATGATTTGATGCATTTATTAAGGGGGCTTCAATTTAGCAGAGCAAATATATTTTTAATTATTTGTTCATATAATTTTTACATCAAAAACTAGTTCAACTCCATCCCTTGAATAAAAAAAATCTAGGAGTTCTTTTTATTTTAACAAAGAAAATTATACTAAAACATCTAAACCAGTAAGTTTGATGGTTGTGATTTCAGACAAAGGGAAAATATCTCAAATTATGGAAAGATGAAATCTCCCACTTTTTGCTTTTGAAGGAAAAGATATCCCATGATTTTAGGCTATAGTTAGTAAAATGTATATATATAACTGGAATCAAATCAAATGATGGAGAATTTATTTATTTATTTATTATTTTAGTTCTTGCAATGTGCCAAAACAAAAAACATAAACATATGAGAGAAAAAACAAACAAACCTTACTTACATGACTCAAGAAGTAGGTGAAGGCATACAAAAAAGAAAACACTATTGGTGGATTCATATCCAAAGAAAAATTATTAGTACTTATTTGGGAGTTATCACTAAAGAAGTTGGCATTCTATATTTCTATATATTAAAGGAATGAAGATGAATAAACTTACATATTCACCACATGCATAAATATATATATATATATATATATATACATACTTATATACATGCATATATTTTATGGGTTTCTATATATGTGTGTGTGTGTGAGTGTATACACTCTAAGAAAACTCATGTGCTTCCTTTCCCATCTCTCTTTCTCTTTCATTCTCTCTATTAGAGGACGTGTTTATTGGTCTGCTGTTTCTAATAGATAACATGGCAGACGGCACCGCATGTTTGCCTGCGCCTTGTACTAGAGATCAGAACAATTCAATAATTGTCCTCCTTTCTGTTTGTCTTTCAAACATGCTAAAACACACCGACAACCGCAGCTAAGAGACCATCCTTGCTAGTTTGCTTAAACTTTAACATATATATATCAACCAATGATTATTATTGTTTTCTTTAGCTTTAATGGAACATTAATAATTTTAGCGAACAGCCCATATTCAGGGAAGATAGAAAGTGATCAAAGAATAAGATTCCAAAAGCAACCTTAAAGGGAAACCGTAGAAGGAATTTCGTATAATTGATAAAAAGGATGAGAGACCTACCAGGAAGCTGCCATGGCTCACATGTATGCAAATCAATTTCCACCAAAGTACCTTTCAAGACTTCTTCATTGGCAATCTTTTTGTAGAGATAATGGCAGACCAACTCCTCATCGCTTGGATAAAACCTAAACCCAGGAGGCAGTGTAGCTCCAATGTCCCTTAGCCCCATATTTATGTTGCTAAGAAGGAAAAGGGGAGGGTGGTGGGTGGGAAAAGAAATAAGAAATATATAAGAAACTTATTTTTGTTTCTTTGAGATCTTTGGCATGACGGGGGAGAGGGGCAAAATTTAATGAAAGAATAAATTTAAGGTAGGAGATGGAATGTAAATGAACTAAAAGAAGGTACGGTATGATTTTCTTCGTTTAGGACTTGAAAATATTATATGGAAGAGGAAGGTTTGTATTGTGTGTGTATATATATATAGCTAGGTTTGTACGTGACGAAAAATAATAATAATAATAATAGTTGGTCGACGGACACTTCCATCAAAGGGGGACCATATTATCATCTTGATCAATAGAAAGGGCTGAAAAAACCTAATGTCCCCGACCACGTGATCCATTTCATTGGTCTGAGCAAGAACAGAGACAACTCAAAACAAAAAAAAAAAACACACACACACACACAAAAAGGAGGAAAATATAATAAATAATCAAAATTAATAGATGGAATAATAAGAAGAAGAAGAAGAAGAAGAAGAAGAAAATGTTAATAATTAATAATTATCAATTTAAGAGAGAGAGAGAGAATCCCATCCCATCTGTTCAAATTTTGGTCACATAAGATAAAATTTGGATGGATGCTAAGCAAAAACCAGTGGGCTGATGCTTGTCTAACTGGGGTCCACTAATGATGAAGGACATCAGACCCGTCATATATATATATATATATATATATATAACTAAAAAAAAGTGAACTGTTTAAACATTAATAATATTATTTAATTATCTACATTAATTAGTTGAGATGAAAAAAAAAATGAATTTTTCTTTATCATTCGATTTTGTTAAAAAAAAACATTTCGGTAATAAAATATCTCAAGATGATATTGTGAAAAAAAATGCACATATAAAACCCTTAAGATTGCTCTTAAAAAAAAAATCCGAAAATATCCTTATTTTATAAAAAAAATACCATTTCTTTTTAATTTTCAGTGAGTAATGTTAGAAGGACAATGATAATAATTAATTAAATAATAATAGAAAATACAGACAAAAGGATATTTGTCATAAGACGTGTCATGATCTGATGATAATAATAATTAGGGGATAGTATATAGCTGATGATGACAGGATTGGGGTCACAACTCTATTCAATTAGATTGAAACTAGACTTATCAATGTTCATTATGTGGGTGAAATAGATAATATTTTAATTATTTAAAAAACATTAAAATAATAAAAAGATTTGATACTATCATATAATTTAAGATAAAACAAAGTAAAATAACTTTGAGACGGAGATAAAATAATTAGAAGTGGTTTTTAAATTCTGGATTCCCACTCAATTTTTAAGGAAAATAAAATTATTATCATAATCTTATTAGTATATGTTTTATATTGTATAATTTATTTTTTTATTAATTTTTAATTGGATTTATGTTATTTGACCCGTGACACTTAATTAATCATGAGTTTTCTATATAATAATATAGATAATAAAGCTCAAATTTTACTATTATTACATTAAATAATAATTGTGAAAAAAAAAAAAGAAAAGCCCTAAGATCTAATTACAATAACTAGATATATGTATTTATACGTATATATCATAGCAATAAGGTCGATATTGGCCTTGTGATTTTCTGAAGGTGGGTAACTTGCTTAGCAGGTCGAGCTGGGTAGCTATTAAGATGAAGGGTCAATTTTGCCATTAGATGATATCATTTGCACCTTTTAATAATATTATTATTAGAATTAGTTTTTTATATCCTATTAATGTAAATTTTTAATTTCATTAACGAATTAAAAAATTTATACATTTTATTTTTTAAGCATATATTAAGTTATGTGTATCATTTTATTAACTTTATTTATAAATTTGAAAACTTTTACTAAATAAAAAATATTTTATTATTATTATTTGTCGGACATATATGAAAAAAAAAATGTCTTTCAAAAAGGAAAAGAAGAACGCGATGCGACAGTTATTAAAAATGGGGTTTGATGTCTTTGTTTCATGTCGGAAAACAACGGTAATTTAATGCGTATTAGTTTGCCATATATCTATGAGTTGATGAATTAACATATGAAAGTGAGCTTCTTGTCATAATCATTATCTTAACAACTAAGTTAACTTGGATTATCAATCAATGTTTCATCAAAAACCATAAATGACTAACTATAAAAAAAAAAAAAAAAGCTATACCAAATGCTTAATTGGACATCAAATTGACCCACTATCTGATTTACAAGAAACAGAAAGGAGTAAAGATAAGAAGAGTCCATAAACAACATTTCAAGTCAAAACTAGGTCATTCACTTTTCTTAGTAATTCACGAGCTAGGTTTGAACATTTAGTCTTTCGAGCAAGCCAACTTACATACATGTACTATAATAATTTTTTTTAATTTATTAATGTTTATTTGGCATTAATATTTTTAAAAAACCCGAAGTTCGTAGGGGCGTCGATGGCGCCGGAAGGCATGTGATTCACCTATATACTAAGGTACACATCATAAGGGTGGGAATGACGTATAGATTTTTCTAAAATAAAATCATGGAGAGAACCCTAGCAACGAAATTAAGATAATAATTCCAATGATAGTGAAGTTGTAGGGTTAGGGTTTTCTCCAAGGAGGGAACTTGAGTTAGCTATGGGTGTGGTTTGATGTTGGACGATGAGTGACGGCTTCACATTCCTCTTTGGAACCAATAATTTTCCAATCGCTTTCTCTTCTTTCCCTTACCTTTAAAAAAATGTGTCCTTTTTGGTTGATACACTTCCATAAGTTATGGGCTTCTTCTAATTTTAAGGGATATTCATTCATACACACCGTACCCCAAAATGCCAATGTCGTCATCTCCTCCTAAATTTCAATGTCTCATTATTAATTAGAAAGTTACATAAACATTTTTCCATGTGGAGGTCCACCTAGTCATCGATCTATACAGTTTGTCCAATAGGATTGCACCAACTCAGCGCCATGAGTCAGACCCCCACGTGGTTTCTCTAATGTTCTTTGGCCACTTGTTATTAATGAGCAATTGGCGTTATCAAAATCGTGATCAGTCGCCTATAATTATAATACTTTGATTTATGTATATATAAAAATTAATATATGCTTCATTTACGCGTACAACTATTCATAAAATATTATGATTTCAATGATTATCCTAAGATTTGCATGCTGAGTTGACAAGCAAAAAAAAATAAAATTATTACTCCCTAGCTAAACGACGGTCGTATACCAACAAAAATTGGAATAGCTTTCTTCTTTCCTTCGTCTTCCTCCATGATTTCTCAAAGAAGAATCATCCGAACCTTGTCTGCAAATTTCTTTATGAACAGAAAAGAAAAATTTTATAAAGAAATTGCAGTCCGATAATAAAACACCGTTATAAGAATTAAATTTTAAATTTTAAATTTATTAAATAAAACTCATTACGTGAATCATTTAAATTAAATTTTAATCATGATAAAATAACATAAAAATTTTTATACGAACTTTACCCTAATCATCAAGACATGAAATAAGTTTTGGAAATATATTTGATCTTTCTTTTGTGACCCATGTGCCAAATATTCCCCAACTTTTTAATTTTCATCTTCCATGAATAACTTTTTCAAAGAAAAGTAATCTTTATTCACTTTATGTATATGCACTTTTGAAATTTGTGGTAAGTTGATGAGATTGTTGGTGAATAGCGTGACTAAAAACTACCATTATTGAACTTTATCAAGAAACAAACTTCCTTTTTGCTTTTTTGAACAGATAAAACATATTTAAGGCTAGCTTTCTTCAAATCTAGAAAAAAGATAAAAGAGACTTCACTTGATTTTATTGATCAGTTGTTTGTTTGATGTATGGTTGGGGTTTGAAACAACATATATATCTTGTTCAGACTATAATTAAATATTTTTACTGTTCATAAAGTTGGGTTTTTTTTTTTTTTTTATCAAGCCTTTACCCGCAAGGGTTTATCATATTGTCTTGAAGTACATTTATGAAACAATATTCCCAAGTTTATTCCTTGTTTTCATAAAAAAAAGGTTGTTCCTTGTTAATTAACAGAAAACAGTTGGTTCATGTGATATTTGTTATCCTTTCAATTCAATGTCATGATTGGCTACTTAATTCATTTCTTTCCAAATACTATATGTACCAAAAATAGAAAAGATATATTTGTAGAAGTTAAGCATTCAGAATTAAAAGTATTCAAGGAAATGTAAATGTTCATTCAATGAATTAAAAATTGTATGATTTTGATGATTTTCAATGCATTAAATGAAGTGCCAAGAGAGGTTTGTTCTTATTTTGATTCTCTTAAT
The DNA here is from genome assembly GCF_002303985.1 of Durio zibethinus. The sequence continues at coordinate 7,476,214 of NW_019167893.1, forward strand.
TTGAATCCGAGACTGTAAGAAAATAATTTTTCATGAATGCACTAAATTCAATATAAATAAATCTATTTGAATTGATATGAGAATAAAATGTATTAGATAAAACTAAAAATTCTTAATTATGTAACCTAAAAAAAGTCTCCTAACAAACAATATCTTACTATACCTTAAGGATTTGAAACAAGTTTAATTATCATGCATGCACGATTAAACATCTAGTATTGGAACTTTTCGAATTGATCATTTTGCTTTTTTTATTTGAATAAAAAATCTCATCCCTACTTCACAAACCCAAAAAGATTTTGGCTAAGAATGGCATTGATTAACCTGTATAACAGAAAAATAATCATGCTTAAAGTAAGTATAAGATTTTTAGGTATAGGAACAAAGTAGACACCACTTTTGTCAACAAAGCTATGGTAGATTTGAAGTAGTTTAATTAAAATTGTTGGCGATTACTCCATCAAAAGGAATTTTCCCACAGTGGATTTGAAGCTGATTCGGAATAAAACGATACCCTCAAATTGGATACATGATTAGTTAGACATATACCCTCATCAAAAAGCAAAAAAAAAAAAAAAAAACCTTTATGTCTTTTTCAAGCTAGAATAATTTTTTTTTTATTTTGCTAAAAAAAATGTAACAACATCAAAAGATTCGGTTGATAGCTTGAAAACGAGGGAAATTGTTATCTACAAGTATAAGCATCGTTGATCACGCAGCCATGGATGTGATTGGCAGTCATAAAAGCAACTCCGACAATTGTATTTACTAAGCTAATTCGTCTCTAAAGTTAATTACAGATATTTTAGGTTTATGATTTTAACACAAAAACTATCTGTCAGTCAACAATAGTAGTACTACATATTACTTGCTAATAAAAACGTCGGCTATTTTTTTTTTAAAGAAATATAAATATGTATATATTGACAAAATAATTTTGTGGTCTTTTTGTTGGATTAGAGGCGTATACGATCATTGGCGACATTGCATGCCTCTTGTGACGACAGCTGGAGAATTATATGGATAATGATAATAATAACAATATATGTGAAGAAGAAGCTAGGTTTTGTGATTGCAGAGATAGCGTGTATGGAGAAGGGTTTGAGGTGATTTATGAGAGTTAAGACGCTAGCAATTCTAGTTCTTGTTTTTAGTTTTGAGCGCCGCAAATGTTCTTGAATGAGCCCACAAATGCAGACACACTGCCTGAGAGAGACACCAACGGAAGAAAGAGGAAAAGAGAAAAAAGAAAGTATAAGAAAGAAAAAGAAAAAAAAAGAGGAAAAAGTTTTTATTCTGGCAAGAACAGAATCCCGTGTATAATTATCACATGAAGGATTCTTTTCTCTTTTTTTTTTTTCTCAAAATTATTTCAATCTTAAAAGACCCACATATCCAATATCAACAACCCTACCATGAACAACAACAACTTGGCTTTTTAAGTGGATGATGAGATTGCTCACCTCCATTATTATAATTTGCTTGGTAATCTGGATTCAGTAAAAAAAAAAAAAAAAAAAACCCTTGATTTAAGGGAGGGCATGACAATTAACTTAGTATGTACTGGATCTTGAAAGCTATTGTTCACCTAATATATTTGTAAAATTCACACAAACTAATCTCTGAATCATTCTCATCCTAGCTGTTGTTTTCACCCCCCAAATCTATTTTGCGGTTAAGCACTTAGAGCTGTTGAACTTGTTATGAAATCTGAACCGTGTTTGTCTGTTTCCTAATAATTAAGCTTTCTCTCTTGATATATCAAGGTCTGTAGGCTGTACTTGCAGGTTCAATAATGGAGAAAGGGAGAGACAGATTATCAAGTAGGAGAGGGGGAGAGCTATCAGATTCAGCAGCTGCCAAAGTTGCTGTCACAGTAATAATCCTCTGGATGTGTATCCGTGATCTTTAAGCTAAGAAAGATCATTAGTCTTGACTGAACTTCTGTCAGCTCAAAGTGTTTCTGAGAAAATGAAATGAAGAACTAGGATTCCTCATTGCAGTTAAGCATGCCATAGCACTAACAGGGAAAACATCTTAGATTGCATAATTTTACATGTCGTCAGAGACAGAGAAGACGCGTGTCTTGTAATGCTTGGTTGTCGATAAATATTGACAAATAACAATGTTTTCACAGGCAATATCAATCAATCCGAGATTCTATGTAAAATGGCCTACCATACTCCCATAATTTAAAATTAAAGAAGCATAAGCAATTAGGGGGAGGCCATAAATCTGCTCAAGCTAAGAACATCTGCAGGTCTTTGATTGCATTTTGGATTTAACTCTGGGATCCACATACACCCTGATCCTAAACCAAATTATTAGCGTAGTAGTTTCAAATTTACCCATTTTCTTCAACCACATTAATGTTTATTTTGGCAGGTAGCTGATCTGAACTAATCTACAATCAACCCAATTTCTTGTCATACAATTTATTTTATTCTACTCCTGGAATTAATCCCATTATTAGACTGACCAGAAACCTTGAGTATTTAATCAAACTGCTAATAAGCCTAGCCTTCGTTGAATGTCTGCAGATTTGAAACGGAAATGATCGAGTAAGGAATATGCCACTACGGTCCTTTACCAACTAGGGCTGCTTAGATATATCATATGAATTTTTTTTGTCAACAAAAAAAAAAAAAGTGAAGGGAGGCTTTCTCAAGCTCAGACCAAAGAGTCAGAAAATTTAATAAATTTTGAATTTAAATTTTTAAATTAAATATTGAAACCTTTATAAGTTATAACTCAACCCATCTCATTGGCTACCATGATTCATACCATAAACTAACACTATTCCTTCAGATTTTGGTTTTCAAGGGTTCTATTCTCTCTCTCTCTCTCAAACCCCACTCCACTTTTTTATTGGGTTGTGCAATGTCAGCTTAAGAGGAACAACACTGACAAAAGTTCTCTGGAAACAATCCAAAAATGGTCCCTTAACCACACAAAATTAAAATAATAAAAGAAAAACTGTTGATACGCCACCTCACAATGATGTTCACCACCCAAAATATATATATATATATATATATATAGAATCTTAAAGCAAACCGTTTAAACAACCTTTAAGAAACTTATCCGCCTAACTGGACTCTGTTAGTCTAAAGCTCTTTCCTAAACTACAGGTCAGAAGAATTATTAAACAATAGCTAAAGTTTTTGTGATTATTCGGACCGATCCTTTGATCTGCTTCTTTAATTTCATGTAATTCTAAACTACAAAGCAATGGACACACGAGGAATTATAATCAAACAAGAAACAAAATCATCAAGTCTACGTCAATAACATCTAAATAGTAAAAGCAACAGCAATTTTTCTTGTGTGACAATATTTGCATTTAAATAAGAGATTTATTTGAGATGTATAGATTACATGGATTTTTTGCATATATACACACACTACATACGCTTGGATTTCTGGAGGCTTTCAAAACTGCTTTAGCAATATTGTAATTTATCCCACATTCTGATGATGGTGATGCCTTTCAAAATCATTATGTAAAGCTTCGTGACTTCATATTTATTATGTAAAGCTTTTTCATTCACTTTGATTTTAATTCTTTCAGTAACGAATATTCCCCCCAAGGCTCTTGTTAAATACCCTGTACAGAGATTCCTATACCCCATCTTGATTTAAAAAAAACAACCAAAAAACACATAAATTGTACATAATTACCAAATTGATAATTAATTTTGGATAGAAGTTGAAATTAAGATTAATATTATTATTAGGTGGTCAGGTTGAGTCATAATTTCATTTCAGAGTCATGAAACATATTTGCTCAATTTGATAGCTCCTAATAAATCCAAAAGGGTGTGGAAATTTTTGAAAACATTAAATCAACATGATTAACTTATTTCATGTCAAGTTCATTGGATTAATATGATATGAAACTCGAAAAATCGAAAGCATCAATATTCAATCCCAATGGTTTTAAATGTCTGGAGAAGGACGCCGATCGAGAGGAAAACAGCTATGAATGTCCACAAATAAGATGAAGTTAATGGGAGTAAAATCACCTTTTTGTCCACAATCATGCGTTTAATAAAATATTAAATTCTTAATTTCATTAATCAAGATTTAATTATTAGTCTAAAGTACTAAAAAAAACCATCATTGTTTGAAAATGGGAATATATAAACGAGTTAGCGAAACCTTTCGACGAAACCCTGAGCTGTCAGTTTGTAAGAAATGACGGTGAGAACTTGGTTGCATAGACCGGCCGAAGAAATCACCAATCAGACAAGGTGGGTTGTGATTAGCGGTCAGCATCCAGATGCTGATGAGTCCACTTGGATGAGAACCACCATGAACATGATTGTTTTCCATGGTACAATAGGGCTCAAAATTTGGCAGGAAGAGGAAGATGCCCGGAAGCTAATTTAGTCGTACCGTTGGGTACATCTTACACCTCTACTTTCATATTATTCAAGCATTGATGTAATCATGTCCAAACAAAACTATATTATTATTAAATTCTATAATAATAACATTTATTTACGGTACATGACATAGAAATTTTAAAAGATGAAAAAAATAATAACAATAAAAAAAAAAAAAAGCTGAATCACTTGCAAATCATGTGATAAATCCCTTGCATACTTTTGGATTTGATCCAGTCCCTATAAAGAATGTACAGTCTCAAATCACGTATCTTGGCACCTTTTCTCGTAAAAATGCAAATGCCGAGTTTTCAAATAAAGCATTAATCAACTGAGCATAGTAAAAAAATATGAAACCGGTTTCGGAACTAGAGAAATCCGTAAACCAACACACACTTTTCAAAAGTAAGCCATACACATCAATACTCTCACCATCAAGCATAAATCCACATTCAATTTTCACATCTAATAATTCTATAAACAAGCAACTGGAAACCGACTCATCTGAGATAATAAAATAAATATATGCAACCAGATCAAGTGGATTATGCCAAGAAAACCGAACGAATAACGATATAAAAATGTATATACAGGCCAATAGGGTGAATGGGCTTTGTATTTGAAGCAAATAGCCAAGACATGCACCGGATGAAAGCTTTCCACCTTATGGCATAAACGAAAAAGTACCATATTCTAATGGGATTAATGTTCTTCGACAAATCTTATCACATTTATGAGATCAGAATGCAAATATGACAAACTCGTACTGGCTATTAATGACCATCCAAGTCCACAACATCATGGACCCCTAAAAATAATCATTCAACAATGAATTGTCCTAATTATGAAGAGGCGGACAACAAGAATCCAGTTCTGCATGTATTGCCCTACTAGAAGCCATATCTGCACAGAGATCACAAGACTCTAAAATCTTGCTGGTCCTACATCTCTCTCTCTCTCCCTCTCTTTCCAGTTAGTATGACAATACAATTGATGTAACAATATCAGATATGCAAAATTTAGAAGATGTAACATCAGCTCTCATAGATGGTGATAGTTGCAAACCCGATCAATGAGAAGAATTCACAGTAGACTGTAGAGGAAGTAAAGACGGAATAGAAGCATAAGTTCTCTAACATTAACTTCTTATCCAACATCTACAATTAAATCGTAGTAAGGCGACTATTCTCACAGCTTGTCCCCTCAAATCATATTTACCAGTGTATGCATTGTGTTTCATTGAATAAAATATAGTCCCCTGATAGAATAGGTGACTTTCTGAGGAATGCATTTATTTCAGATAGAAGGTTGATATCCTTACTTTTGACCAAATGGTCATGTCACTCAATTCAACTGATTTTTTCCTTGTTCTAAATTTCATCAACTGCCTAAAATTCTAAGCTATATGGCATAAAAGCCAAGTTAGTATGAGACCATATCAAGGACTTTCTCTCTTTACATGGGTTTGCAAGCAAAGCAAAATATTTTCCTAGAGATTCTAGCTACACCAAGATCAAATATAAATATAAAACTAACAAGTGTTGCTGCAACATCTATATAATCGTTCTAATTTAAGATTGCACTAGGTGACAGCTGCACCATTGTCAAAAACATTAAGATTCTCCGTTCCAACCTTACAATTTGATATTAATTATTTACCCCCATTGATTCAAATCTTAGGCATGCCTATACATGCATGCATACATACAAACATATATATAATATATTAATTCTTGGTCAAATTGAATTATTTATGAACTAGAAAAGTCACTTTTTTTTTTAAAGAAAACCATCAATAAATTGGTCATCACAAGGGTCTTTATAATTAAAATAAACAAATAAAGTAGCATGTATCTTCTCTTTTAAATTTGTTTTAAACAGTTTGGTCTTATATATTAGGATCTTTTAAATGTTCAATATTTTAAGGGGAAGTTGATTTTTACTGTTCTTTTTTTTTTTTTTCATTCAAGCATACGAATACAACAATTATACATATAAAAGAGAGTGTTTATAAATATGGTCAAGATGTTTACCAAAAAAGTTTCACTTTTGAAAGCTTTTGTTTTCTAATATGTATTATGGTGTTTATAGTGGAGTTTAAGGTTTATTCTCAATTTAAAAAAATTAAGATTTTCAGCAGCATGGTATACTAATTCAAATTCTCTGAGTTAAGGTCAGGGTCAGCTTAATTGAATAAAGGTCATTTACAGTGGTTCACTTCACTTTAAACATAGGGAGATCAACGTTAAAGCACTGAAATATTAGATTGGCAAGTTGATAGAAGCAAAACAACCTCATGAATTTGCAATTGATCACCATGACAAGCAATCAACTGAAATATTATTAGTGTTAAGCCTTACAGCAGTTTAATCAATCATGGAAGGTTGCCAAATAAATGAATAATACAAGATTTAGAAGAGAAGACACTCACTTCATCCAGCATTCCATGCTGATGTGAATGATTGCATTGACAATGGTTGTCTTTTGTTCATTCATCAACCTAATCAAAATTTTTCATCATTCTATTAGCAGGCAATTTAAAGCATTAAAAGCTAATGACTCAACTGAATTGGTAACTACACCTCATATTCAAGACTGAGCCCAAAGAGAAGCAATATAATCTAACTGTCACTCCTAGTGGTATCTTCTTGAGTTCTATTCTTTTGAAACCCGAACAACCATACCAGTTGGTGTATGGGCAGTTTTGAGATGACCAGATCCAATCAAGTCACGAAGGTGAAACCTCATATCAAGAGGAGAAAATCGAAGCCGCTTCTTTTCCAAAGCAGCCAACATCATCTCTCTATATCTTCTACGATTTAAAAGAGAGAGGAGTTCCTTCCTTCCCTGAATACCGAGCATAATAAGAACACTTTAAGTACAACGCTGACAGAGTAGAGGACTTAAAATATCTTATGATAAAATCTAAAAGCACTCTAACTTTGTTAGACCAAAGCAGCATCTAAATTATTCAAAGTACTTGGTGAAATGCAAAATGTTTGAAAAGTTTTGGAGGATATTTATCTATGTAATTCATACTCAAGTAAAGTCCACAGATTTTAATATTGCATCCACTTTCAAAGTTCAGGCTCCTTCTGACCTTTTAATTTGATGGAAACCAAATAGGTGAAACCAAATAGGTGAAACCAAAAGTTTTGACCATTGGGAACCAAAAATAACATAAAAGGATTCAATGGGATTTGGTCTTAAATTTCTGTTCAACTCCTTTTTCTAACCAGCAAAATCTAACATTTCATGTTAGCGTATGGTTCCAATGATGAGTTGGTAGTATATTTATATTTCCAAGCACCTAATTCACCATATGCTCACAACTTCAGGTACAAAAGCAATCAACATATCAGGGATAGACATTCTTCCCCTCTTTGCAAAATAAAACCTGTCATATTGCCTCACAATCATAGGAGCCCAACATGCCTGGTGAGTCCAAATACTTAAACTCAGTGAACTTGTAAGGGATGGAATGTGACAAGCAAATATTAACATCCCACTGGTTAGTGCAGGAAAATTAACTTAAACTGTTTATTTACCTGGGAGAGGCCTTTCAGTATTGAACCAATATTTGGGATTGCAAACCAGTACATAGTTGGATCAATCAATTGGCGAGTCTGAAAGGAAATGCCATTGTTAGAACAGGAACACACTTGGGGAGAAATCAAACATGTTCAATGCAACTATGCAATAAGATGAAAAAATAAAGCAAATTAGAGGGAAATGGAATTGCATAAGTACCATATGGTGGAAAATTAAAAGGAAAAAAAAAATCCATTCAACTAAATACCAATAAAAAATAAGTGAAAAGCATTTTCATGCGCACACACGTACAAGTTTACAATTGTGCATTCTAATAAACCCATCCAGATGGCACTCATAATACAAGATGTAATTCTAGCTTGATATAATTACTGAATTAATATACGAAATTGTTTTTATGATATACCAAGGCAAAATAGCCACAAAATATACAGTATCCAAGAAATGCAGTTCAACAAACTGAAACAATATGACAAATTCACCAAAAGCAAAATTCTCTTACAATAAGGCCAGCATTGATTAGGAGGGATATGTGTTCATCTTTCACCCTTCCCCCTAGTGATAAGAGTGAACACTGCAGCAAAGACAAGCAAAACCATGAAATTATAGAGACAAAATTGCATGCACAGCAAATGGTAACCTAAACAGGTTAAGGTAACATTCTAAAAAGAAAATTATTAAAATGAAAGTAGAAAGAACATAAATCCTGAGGACAAGACATTCATAAAAGATTACTTAATATCTTCTTACGCAACATGAAAGTTTCATAATATTAGATCTCTGGAGTCATCACATTTAACCCACATGTCATATATATACATACATATATGAGTCTACCACTAGATAAACAACTTGACAATTAGTAATACTCAAAATTATTTTAAAATTTTTACATCACAAAAAATTGATAAGTATGTCATGCACACCAAACGTATACTGAAATAACTAAATACATCAGCACCCAAAAATAATAATACTATTAATAATAACAGCAATAACACATGATAATGAACATCAAAAAAACAAATTTCAGAATGCTCCTAAAATACAAGATTACAGGTAGGCTATAGATCCATAATTGTCACTTAAGGAAATGGTCGGAGCCACTTGAAATGCAGCACAAGTAGTGAATTTTTCTGTAGAGGACATCAACATATTAAAAAAGCAAAAGTTTTTTGGCATGTCAAACTCCAAGTAAAAGGTACGTGTGCTAAGAGATTAAAATTAGGTGCTAAAGTAGCATAATGTTGGTCTGCCTTTTCAACAAATATGACTGCCTCTACCCGATAAAAGAAAAAGATAATATGGGTCTGCCTGTTCTGTTTGCCAACATTTAATACAGTTAGAGACCAAACAAAAAATAAAAAAGGAACAAAAGCTGGAGATCCAAACTAAACATGAAACAGACATGTAATGGCTAGGATCTACTAATTTTCTAAACAAGATCAAATATTCCTCAAAGGAACTTTCAAGACAATTCCTTATAAAGGGGGAAAAACTAGGTGCACCAAAAATGCATTAAATGGATATGCATGGTAAACAGAAAGAAGCAATCAGACATACAAACACAGGCACATAGAAAAATGGTTCACAAAATGACTCAAAACTGTACTTGCAGAATGCAATTGTTGACTGAAGGTTCTAACAAACACAAAATTATATCTATCTCAAGCAGAGTAGAAAGTAAACGAACAACATAGTTCATTGATGTTTGGATCACTCACAAGTTCTTGATGTTCAATGCTAGATTCCAGCTTGGATTCAATAACATGCACTTTAAACCACTTAAAAACTTCAAGATCACCTTGTTTCCTTTTTTCAATTCTTTTGACAACATGTTCTATCTGTAAATATTATGGACAGAGAAATCAGTCAAAAGGTAGCCTACAATAGTTAGCCTTGCTGCTAAACAAACATCCCTTGCCAAGAATACCAAGCACCATAAAGCTTAATACCTCAATCAGAGCCAGCTCAGATTATATGTAACAGGCCTCAGTTTGAATTAATTAACATTAAAGTTGCAACTAACATGACAAGCTAATCATCCTCAATCAAAAGAATTTACAAACATCAATCAACCAACCTCTTTTATATAATCATCTAAAAACATTATGCCATGATCATCTTGCCCAGTATTTAGTTTGAAAACACGCACTGCTTTCTCCCTCCTTAGAGACTGCAGAAAAGAGAACATATTACAAAAACCACATGGGACTGAGTAAAAAGTTATTCTATTTATGAATTCAGAGAAAAAAGTTGCAAGAAAATATTTCATTCAAAGAAACTCCCAATAAACATGAACATTTACATGCTCACTTCACAAGAACTAGGTACTTACTGTCCAGGTAGTTAGAATCTTTTCTTATCATGTTCAGTCACCAAACATGTCCCAAATATGTGTTTTACCAAGAAACACATGATGTGTAATGTGTTAGCCACGAAACGTACATGTCTAACTAAAATCTACAAAATGCATGTGGATCTAATTGGAAAGTAGGTAACTCCTTTTTCTCCTGGGAAACCACATGATGCCCTAGAAAAAAATACATAAAGATACATCTCATAGAATAAAGTTCTAAAAATGGGATATAAAATTCAAGGCTTCAGCACAAAATGTAAACCAACAACATGCCAAACACTCAACTAAATAAAATAACTTGTAAAGTTTTTTTTTTTTCTGTTTGTTTAATAACTTGTATAGTTGTAGCAACATTTACTTCAAATTGCAACAGCATATAAAAAAATAACTTTATAAATGATACTCTCAATATTCAATTAATAAAACAAATTTTTGGCCAAACTTAAAATTGAATCATAGTTCAGGAACAATTTTGCATCCTAAATAATATACTAAATTTGAAGTTTAAGGAACCAAACCTCTAGCTCCCTATCCACTTGAGTTCTATCCTTTACACTGCTATACAATTGTGACTGCAAAATGAAAGGTTGAATTGCGACCTTGAAACAGAACCAAATCAAATGAAAGGATTTTAGCTTTATAGCTTTAAACAAAAGTTGATATAAAAAAATTTAAAACAAAAAAAAAATTGATTTTTAATTGAAAATTGCAAAATAAAATTTTTTGAATAAAAGGTAGAGATATTAGGAGTAGAGTAGAGTGCTAACCTTATCAATTTGAGGAAACTGGGCTCGCATTATACGAAGCGCCATCAAAGTGTCGCTAAAGCTAAGATTTTTCCCTGCGAAATCAGACAGCAGTCATGAAAAACATTCGCTAAAATACGAAAAGGAAACTGGTAGTAATTTGTTTGAAGCGTCAGCTTTTATACCGAGAGAAAGAGAATGATCAGCATCACTATTTTTGGCCTCGATCTCTTCTTCTTCTTCTTCTCTTCTGCGTTTTTTCCCTTTCTCCATCTTTAAGGGAGAGCTTTTGGAAAAAGAAAAAACCCTAAAATTTAATTTGGAACCTTAACACCAACGGTAATTCGGACGTTGGCGGCGCGGCCCACTTCTCGGTTTTGGAACTTTCGGTTTAGTGACGTGTATTTATAATATTTGCAATATGATATAATAATGATGAAAAATAAATCACTTTCATTTTTTCATAAATTTTTTGGCCAATTTTTTTCATAAACTTAACACCTTTTTCTTTTCACGTGACCTAAGATTTTTTTGAAAATTTTAATTTATTTTTAAATATCCTCTTATCCTAATATTTACATAATTAAAAAAATATTACTTACATAAATTTTTTAAATTTAAATTTTAATAATAAATTAATTTATCTAAGTGTCAATCAACTTTACATGAACTAAAATAAAATAGAAATCTTCAAATTTTTCAATCAAATAGTATATTTTGAAGAAATTTTTTACTCCAATTACAATTTTATATCATATTATTTTTATATTAAATATTTAAATTAATAACAAATAAAAATAAATACAAAGATAATCCATAATTGAAAAACTTTAAAAAAAATTATAAATATTAAAATTCATATTAAATATTTAATAGATATTATTTTTTAAAAATCATTTTTTAAATTAATCAGATTAAATCTCAAATTCAACTGTATTCATGTTTTAGCTTAATAATAAAATTAAATTTTGTTAAAGAAAATTAATGATTTCAACAAATTTAGCATAAAATTTTTCACTTAATTTTTTTATTCAATTATTGATCAAATGGTGGTGAAAACCTTTGTCACCTTAAACTAAATATTACATTTCAACTTTCTAATGTCTTTGATTAATACTAATATCAATTTTTAATTGCAATAATATAACTTCACTTGTGAATACAAAAAATAAATTACCAAACATAATAAAAAAGAGCGTTATTTGCAAATTTCTTATTCAAAAAATATTTTTTTAATCTTTTATTTGTTTTTAATAATTTTATCTAATAGTAAAATTATAAAAATTATTAAAAAATAATTATATAATTAAAACAACAATCAAAATAATTCTTCAATTAAAATTTAAGATTACTTTTTAAAAATTGGAGTTTGAATATTGGAATAAGAGAAAATTAATTATTTTTATTATGCAATTAAATATTACATATAACAAAAAAATAAATCAAAATAATTAAAAAAATATTTAACAAAATAACCTGATAAATGTTCTTCCAATTTCCATTAATAAAAAACGTTTTTTTTAATTTATTTATCCAAATCAACAAAATAAAATGCTTTTTTTTTTTAATTTGAGCCGCATTTGACTGAAGAATAAAAAGAAAGAAAGAAAGAATTCTTCTAAATCTGTAACAAATCCCCAGAAAAACCGGCGTATATACCTGAATTCGAAACTAACCAAACGACAGCCCTCATTGTCGTTAAACTTCGTCTCTGCCTCTGTCTCTATCTCTCTCCTCTCATCTGCTAACTTACTGACAGCCTTAAAACAGAGACCAGATACAGCTTTAACATTTAAAAAAAAAAGAGAACTTTCCTTTTTTGAATGTTCAAAAAGCTTCTTCAGTGCTCTGTCCTCTTTTGGAAAAATTTTGATTTCAATTAACACCTCTTTTTCTTTACAGGTATGTAAAGAATACAGTATCTACATGCATTTTTTTTTCCGCCTTTTTGCCCATGTTGCCGACAGCATTTTTTTTTTCTTATTTGATATTTTGTTATTATTTTTTAGGTGGAAAAAGTTTGAAGCTTTGAATGACTGAAGTGGGTCTATTCTATCCCTCTCAAAGCTTTTGTTTTTGGATGTCAAATTGTATTTGACAATGTAACTGTCGGTGCTTTACTAGTTACTACTTACTCTTAACGTTTGCTATGGTATTAATCATCAATTTCAATGCTTTTATTTGTATATTACTGAAACTGGGAAACTGGGTGTTTTCAATTTGATCTGGGTTTTTTTCTCTTTGTGCTCTGCAAGATTTTTCTTTACTTGGGAGATTTTGGCTTTTTTTTACAAGGTAATAATATATATATTTAAAAACTATTGCTTTGTTATTTATTTCATGCCAATGTTTGTTTAGTGTCTTCTATTGGATCCAATGCCCTGTAATGGTTTAGCCCTCTAAATTGTCTTATGTCATGCATTCATTCATTAGAATCAATGGTTTTGAATTTAGTAATTGCTGAGAAGCTGACGATGAGTTATGTGGGTCTTTTTGCATCAACTGCTTTTGAAATTTTGTAATTTCTTTGTCAGTTTCCGGTGGATATGCGAGCAGGGATTCAAAAAAGTTACTTCTAATTTGAGGTATTTTCTGTGATTGAAATATTGATTTGTTAGTTTGGATATTAAATCTATATATAGTTGGTCTTTTGAATCCAATAATTTGGTTTGCAAAGATCTCTAACTCTGTATCTTATTTGCATGTTGAAGTCAAAGTAGAAGGGAGATTCTTTTTCCTCTTTCTTCTTGGTTTGCTCGAAAAAGATATGACAAGGGGAAGGGCTGATGTGAATCCAAAGAAACGGTTAGTCACTTGGATAGTAGTTTTGGTTATCTGTTGTGGTTGCTTCTATGCATATACTCGGAACAATGGTTCATCTGCACTTGAGTATGGAAGTAAATCTTTGAGGAAACTTGGTTCTTCTTACTGGCGTGGGGATGAAGAAACTGCTGATTCTTCTGATAAACATCTTGAAGATGGAGATGATGGTGTTATAGTAAAGAGTTTCCCTGTGAGTGCAATTTATATGAGCCAACTTTGTACCATTTTGCACCTATATTTGTTTATGGGTTACCTGATATTAGTTGGTTTTTGCTCGTCATTGGTTTGTCAAAGGTTTGTGACGATCGACATTCCGAGCTAATTCCTTGCCTAGACAGGAATCTTATATACCAAACAAGATTGAAGTTGGATTTATCTGTGATGGAACACTATGAAAGACATTGCCCACTGCCTGAAAGACGCTACAATTGTTTGATTCCTCCTCCACCTGGATACAAGGTGAACTCTTGCTCTAGTTTTCTACATTAAATGGAGTTAAGAAAATTTCATATGTTTCTTACCGTGCAGATTAAGGCATTATAAAATTTTTGGTTCTTGATGGTTTCAGACCCCTATCAAGTGGCCCAAAAGCAGGGATGAGGTATGGAAAGCAAATATACCACATACCCACCTTGCAACAGAAAAATCTGATCAGAATTGGATGGTTGTCAAAGGTGACAAGATTGTATTTCCTGGAGGAGGAACTCACTTCCATTATGGGGCAGATAAGTATATTGCTTCAATGGCAAATGTAAGTGATTTGTCCTATTCAGGAAGGAAAAAGAAAAAAAAAATTACAGGTTATTTGAATATATGAAACTTTCACTCTGATGAATACAGCAATAATCATATTTGTGTTTTCAACTGGCAGATGCTAAAGTTTCCAGACAACATTTTAAACAATGAAGGAAACCTCCGAACAGTTTTTGATGTGGGTTGTGGAGTTGCTAGTTTTGGAGGATACTTGCTTTCTTCTGATATCATTGCAATGTCTTTAGCCCCAAATGACGTTCATCAAAACCAGATCCAGTTTGCTCTGGAGAGAGGAATTCCTGCATATCTCGGTGTTTTAGGGACAAAGAGACTTCCTTACCCTAGTAGATCATTTGAACTTGCACATTGTTCTCGATGCAGGATTGATTGGCTTCAAAGGAATGGAATTCTTCTTTTGGAGCTGGACCGAGTACTCAGGCCAGGAGGTTATTTTGCCTATTCATCTCCTGAAGCATATGCCCAGGATGAAGAAGATCTGAGAATTTGGAGAGCAATGAGTGCCCTCGTGGAGCGAATGTGTTGGAAGATAGCTTCTAAAAGGAATCAAACTGTTATTTGGGTCAAACCCCTGACAAATGACTGTTACATGCAAAGAGAGCCTGGTTCTCATCCTCCCATGTGCAAATCTGATGATGATCCAGATGCAGTGTGGGATGTTCCAATGGAAGCTTGTATCACTCCTTACTCCAGTCGTGAGTACTTGTGCCCTTTACTCCTTTGTCTGGTATATATCTTCTGATCCCTTGTCTGGTATGTATCTTCTGATGTCCGCTTTGTCTATCCATGAAATACTACACAAATGTTGTAGAGAATTTTGAAGTTCTTGCGAATTTAGACTAAAGTAAGTACTTACAACTCTTATCATCTGCAAGCTAGAATTAAACATGGACTACTGATAAATATAAGTGCTGAAGAGAATAGTATAAAGTTTAAGGACTTTAGACTAAAGTCACTTTTCTACCAAATCTGCAAACTAGAACTAAACATGTATAACACTGCACTTTATTGAGATAGAAATGACTTTTAACTTTGAAGCCATTATTTTTGAAAGAAAAGCATACTTTAGAGTATAATCACTCTTGTAATCCTTTTCAATGAGATTTTCTAATTACCAAGTGCAATCTTCTGGTATCTTAAAATCATTGCATTTTATAAACTATATGCAGAAAGGCAGGATTAAGTATGGATTAATGATAGATTTTCTATCTATTCTTTTATATTTATGACAATTAGAGAAGTAAACCTCTATTATTACTTATCAGTAATACCGTATTAAATAAAGAGGAGAATTCTCTTTTAGCTGTTGCACATAAAATGTGTATTTGACAAAAGAAATATTGCTCTGCTTGCACCTTGCTTTCTTGTTGCATTATAAGCTGTTTCCATGCTAGAAAGATTAATATTGAAAGTTGACATTCTCTTTCAACCCAATCAGAAATCCAGAGAGCACAAGGGAGTGGGTTGGCTCCTTGGCCTGCTCGTTTGACTACTCCACCTCCTCGTCTTGCTGATTTGGGCTACTCTGATGAAATGTTTGTAAAGGACACGGTAATCTGTTACAAGACTTACACCTATTTACGTCTGCATGATATTTGCATTTATAAGCAAATACATGCATGAAGAAACTGGTTTATGGCAGGATTGATGTGTTGCAGGAACTTTGGCAGCGAAGAGTTGAAAATTATTGGAATCTTTTGGGTCCACATATTGAGTCTGATACAGTGAGAAATGTAATGGACATGAAGGCAAACCTGGGTTCATTTGCAGCTGCTGTAAATGACAAAGATGTTTGGGTTATGAATGTGGTGCCAGAAGATGGGCCCAACACTCTTAAGATAGTATATGACAGAGGCCTGATAGGAACCGTCCATAACTGGTATGTTAAAATTTTAAATTAGACAAGTAATTTGATTTTTTTTGTAGTTTAATATGTAACCACTTCATTTAGTATGGTCCTGCTTTGAGGGAGTAAGTAAGGAAAAGGAGAGGGTTTCAGCAAAGACATGTTCATCATACAGTCGGTTAGAGTTCAGAGAGGTCAATACTTATTTAGTTTTCTCAGAGCCTT
Organism: Durio zibethinus; assembly: GCF_002303985.1. Next base: position 7,492,924 of record NW_019167893.1, read on the forward strand.
AGCTCCCAGATTGAGGGAGTTATTAACAGCTAATAGAAAATTAAGTATCTGACGGCATGAATTTTTTTTTTTTTCCTTTCTCATATATTTCATTTTAGTCTGCCTTGAAGTATCCTATTTGTTGCTAAAATTCCTGTGCCGGCAACTAACAGGTGTGAAAGCTTCTCAACTTATCCAAGAACTTATGATCTCCTTCATGCTTGGACCGTCTTCTCTGATATTGAAAAGAAAGAGTGTAGCATCGTGGATTTATTAATAGAAATGGACCGTATATTGAGGCCAAAAGGTTTCATAATTGTTCATGATAACCGAACAGTAGTGGAGTTGATAAAGAAATACTTAGGAGCATTACACTGGGAATCAGTGGCGACAGCAGACTCTCAGTCGGACTCAGAGCAAGATGAGGATGATGCAGTGTTCATAATTCAAAAGAAAACGTGGCTTACAAGTGAAAGCCTCAAGGAATCGGAATAAATAAGTAAGACGACTGCAAAGTTCCAATCCAGGAAATGGCGATGCTGATTTCTACAATTGTATGCTCTTTCATTTATCTTCTATCTTCACTCTATAACATAATAGGCACATATCCAGAATGTTGACCCTATGTTCATTTCACCTTTTTTTTTATCAATTTATTTTCGTTAAATTCTTAGACTGCAAGAGAATTATTCTTTCAACAATTAATTTCTTTTAATAAAATGCATGATTACAATTTACACACTTCTGATAAAACATTTGATTCTTATTTATTTCTGAGCTTCACCTGTGTCAACAAAGAAAAATATATCAACACTGTATATTTCCTCCCACTCATTAATTGCTTCTGTGGCAGAAATCAGAATCAAAGGACCTAGAGCAATATCTGCTATGCAGAGATCAGAAAAAGAAGTACAAAATGCAAATTCCAACCATCAATCCAAAGAAGCCACATATCTTTAGTCAACTCAGCACTTTAAATTAGAAATAATTTTTAATCAAAGGCCATGTTCTCTTGATGTTGGTGTTGCTACCAAATAAATTGGAGTGGCATATTTTCTTTGACGTAACACTAATTACTAAGATTCGTAACAGATTACTCAATTTGTCAAAAACAACAAATGAGCCTACAAAATTGAGTTGAAATGTCCGAGACATATCTGCCTATCGAAAGAGCAGACCATTTCATTTTTCTTACATCAGGCTTGTAAAGGAATTCTTTCTTCATTCATTCATCTCAGGCAGATTTCAACTTGGATGATGTAGCAGCCAAATGGGAAAGGATTCTATGTCCAACCAACACAAGGAAAACTCCCAAGAAACCAAGTAGTTTTAGTGTTTGGAATAGATCCAACTGCACCCAATAAGATAAATAAAAAATATTAACGACATAATAAATATATATATATATATAAAAAAAAGGGCCACTGACTTTAGCCCAGGAGTTTAGTTTAAAGCCATATTTGGTGCATATGATGATAAATAAAATAAGGTGACAATCATTCCATACCATGTTAAGTTTGTATCTAAAGAAATAGATAAAATTGCAAGGAAGATTAATCATCCTTTTGGCATTGGATGATTCAATTCTCTTAAAATGGAAAAAATTATTTTTAATCCATGTGATTGAATTTACATGTCGTATTATACCCTTAAAAATTACATTAATAATTTAAATTGTATAAATTTTGAGAAAAGATAATTTTAACCAATAAATAAAATTATCCTATATAATCATTGCACACATCAAACACAAAATATGATGATATTATTTAATCTAATTTATATTCATAATATCATCTTATTCTATCTTATCATAATCTAGTTCATCAAACACACCATAAGTGTATATAATAATACAAATAATACTAACCTTCAACCAGAAAAGCACATAGAGCAACAGAACCGCTCCAATGCCAAAATGGAAGAGAATGGCAAATGTGGCAGGTACGGCTTTGGTAGGAAAGTTCTTCAGATTCACCCCTAAACGTAGTAGCTGTAAAAGCGAGCAATATTCACCCAGTACCATCAAAAGGGTTTCAAGATAGCATGAGCAGATTATTAAAGTAAATATTACTAACATATGCATGCATGCATGCATGCAAGAACCAGACAGAAACAGTTAAAAGCAGGCCTATTGCAATCCTCAATACCTTAACAACAAGATTGCAAATTGAAATGCCAAAGATCTCCTACAGAGATCGCTTACCAAGCTCCAAGAATGCTATTGAACCAAAACGCTTTTTCTCTTCCAGGCTGGATCTCAATAGCCCCAAAACCTCTTGTTGAGACTTTTTCATTTTCCATCCTAATAAATCCTTGTTTCTAAGATATTAAGCACCCAGTGGCTCTCCCCAAGAAAAATGCTATGAAAAATCCACAAGAAGGAGCATGCAGCATGCCACAGACACACAGATATGCATGAGTTATGAGAATTAAGTAGGGTAACACCAGTCTGAGTTTGTAACCAGAACCCAAAACAATTTCAAACAATTTGATCAAACATAAAAAAATTTTTAAAAAAATAAATTAGAAATTCAGATCTCAATAACTTTCTAGTTGAATGAAAATATAATAAGCAGCAAAACATGAAAGACTCACCCCAATCAAGAATCCAAGTGATGGCAAGATGGTAAAACCCAGGAAAACAAGAGAAAGTTCCTTAGGTGGCTGCTTTTCAGGAGCCCTGAAGATGTGTGTTATCTCAGCTTTGGGCCCATATCTTGAGTAAGGATCAGCAGACCGTGGAGGGGGCCGGGGCGCCTTCTCAGGTGGTTCTGGTAGATCTAACTCAATATGTCCAAGAGCTCGTAATAAAGAGTTCTCCTGAAAAAAGCAAAAGATATATATTTTATTTCAACATATTTGTGGACTAATGCAAATTGAAATTTTCTAAGAGCAAAAGCAACACCTACCATAACAGCATCACCAACAGTAAGCTTGATTTCATATCTACCAGAGAGATAGAAGAACTTCTCCACCAGCCCAAGAAAATTCTACAAGACAAGCCATATAGGATTAATATAAAAAAAATTATAAATAATACAAACATTTTAATCCATCATACACCTCAGAAAGATACTTAACTAGAACTATCTCAAACTGTTTTCCAGAGTTTCCAACCACAAAGATGTGCTCAACCTTGCTCTCATGTCTCAACTTGAACAATGCCTACAAACCACCAAACTTAGCAACGAACTGCTGTAAAGAATACCATTTGTTCAAAATGAAGACAACTAGAATTAGGAACCTGATGTGGCTTAAAAGCAAGTCCACGAGGAGTTGTCAACTGAAAGGATAGACGCAGCTTCTGGAGGTGGTTTGCTGATAATGATACAGCATTTTGTCCAGCTAAATCTAGCCTATATGCATAGGATGTTAGACCACGAATAAAACAAAAGGTCACAATTCAGTTAAAAAAAAATTCAAACACATTAGGCACTAACTTGTAAAAGTGTCATCAGATGTTATTATACAAGTACCCCGGACAGTCATCAATTATATCAATTATATGTACTATAAAAGCCAACAAAACATAAGCAAAAGAAACAGACAACATACTTTTTCTGTGTTTCTACGCTTGCAAGATCACTGTCAAGTACTGTAATTTCTGCATTTTCAATTTTGATAAGTCCTGTGACGTATATTTGTACTTCTGTTTGGCTTCCAGTATAATAAACCTTTTCACGCTCAGGTTCATGAAGAACAATCTAAAAAGTTTAAATTTCGCATGTCATGGAAAGCCAGATGAACGTAAAGCTTCAATCCATGAATAAACTACAAGAACAATACCTCAAAAACAAATGTGTAACTTCCAACATCAATACTCTTCGGCAAGTTGTTCAAGATATGTACACCAGCTTCCTCGTCAAACTTAAGTTCCTGTATTTGATAATATTTACAAACATTGAATCAAATTAAACAGAATAAAAAATGCAAAAATTAAAAACTTGTAGGCAGCAGAATTATATCCAACAAAATGAACACTACTTGAGGGAAAAACAGACCTGGCTTTCAACAAGAGACGCATCCTTTGAACCAGAATTAAAAGCTCCCACAAGCTTCACTGTTAGAGTTGGTGCATTTGAACCAAGCAAGGTGTTAACTCTAACCTGTTATATCAAAGAGTAGAAGAAGGAACAGTCAGTAATAACAAACCTATAAACCAGATTAAATGATTTCAAATCTGGTATAAATCAAGGAGGCTTAAGTATGTGAATGAAAATGAAAAAGGGATGAACAGCAAGTCAATGCACCAATAACATGCATCATGAATTGGATGCAGTTGAATAAGATAATAAAAAAGATCCTTTTTTGATAGAGAGACCAGAACAGGGGTCAGCATACACTACATCAAACATCACAAGTATCTTCAGAAGCAAAATGGAAATGCCACTAATACTTAATACAATCAATCCTTGGGTGGTAGATTTCTGCCACTTTAGAAGCATTTAAGTCACTACTTATTCATGTCAAGGATTTTAACTAGGGACAAACCTTGAGTGAGTCTTTTTTAGTCAACGAAAGCACCGTAGATGGAAGAGATAGGATCAGTGGGATAGAAAACCTGCATAGCAAGTTAAAGGTCCAGTGAGCTCCAGGGCTTCATTATGCAAAACCAACGAAAAGGGTGACAATGCCACACAAAAAATAATGCTCATCTCTGTGTCTCAAAAGATAAAAGGCAATCTCTTTGAGCCTCAAAAGACATAAAGCAAGTATTAAAACATGTATAGAAACACTATGCTCAATTCCAGAATATACAAAATACAGCTAAAAACTTCTGCAAACTAGACGTCTAGAGATATACAAATAAGCACGTTCATAATTTCTTACTTTCTTTCAACAGTCACCTAGAAACTTTATTATTCAATGGCAAAAACTAAACAAAGGTTAAGATATCACTGTCATAAAAAGATATTGAAATAATTCCATAACATGGTAGCAAAAAGAAATCTAATGTCATTATCAAATTATATTAAATAAATGCAAATACATTAAAACTGCCCAATAAAAAACCTTACCTGTCGCTTTCCAGACAAGATAAAGAGTCTATTTGGTTGAAGAAATCTTTGGCATCACCAGGAACTCCAATACCAAGAAAGAATTTAGCCAATCCGAGTATTTTGTCCCCTTGAAGCTGCAGACACAAACTAGAAGTATTTGAACACATTCCCAGACAAGTGGGTTAAAAAGGCATGATGAATAAGCTCTCCCAACAGACATTGAGACTTCCAGGAGTCACTGCTGCAAATGCTGTTAGCCCTCTAACAACAGATGAGGTGGTTGACAAAGGTCCTTCATAATCACGATCATCAAGTTGTTTATCATCAAAGTAAAGGACCCCATCATCTGAGAAAAGAGATAACTTGATTAACAGAGAATAAAAAGAAAACAAATTTCAGACTAGATAAGATTTAAAATCAGTAAAACTGTTCATCCTTTTTTGATTGAGAGATGATAAATGGAAAAAGGAAAAATTACATACCATATTTCTCAACAATGTCAAAAAGCTTTCTTATATCATTTTTTAGAGTATTGATCTGCCAACAGTAAGCAAAGATAAATTATGGAATGCCCAGACTGACAATAAAAATGGTTGACAGAGACAGATAAGAAGCAACCAAAACAAGACATTAAGATAAAAGCAAACTGTGCTCACTGGAGCAGAGATGATTTGATATCAAAAAAGAACATCATAAGAATAAACGAAGTAATAAATAAAAATATTTAAAAGTCACAGGAATATGGATGATTATCGATTCATTTGATAAGTCATGCATTATTTGCAGACCTAAAACATCCTTCTGCAGCTTATTAAGGTTTAAGGAGTTTAATCAGATGGCCTAGAGTTTAATATAACCCTCATCACTAAAGAAAGAGGTAGATCTATGATCAAAAGAAGGATAATCCACTTTTCCTTACAAGAGTTCCAATATAGCCCTCATTACAACATGAAGAATAATCGATAATCCACTTTTTCTCAACAGAATAATTTAATAATTTAGAAAACCCTAAAGAATCCGATATCTGGTCTGGTATATACTAATCCCTACTTATGTTTCTATAAAAAACCAGAATTAATACCCATCCCCATCTCCAAGTTAGATATCCCAGATGATGTCGCTAGAGAATTAAGTAAACCGTTAAAAAAACATAGGACAATAAATAATCAATCCAAATCCAAAGCTAAAAAACATTGTTTGCCTACCAAAAAGGAGGTAAATGAAGATTAGTGAGAGAGCAACTTATCATCCATTTAGAGCTAATAAATGATTCAGAATCATGAACTGGTCAAAACTTTTACCAGATCAAAGCAAGCAACATTTACTACTTACCAAAGATTGGTCAATTTCTGAAGATGCTAATGAAACAATTCCAGCAAGTGTTTCAAGGGCTATTCCTGCAAGAATATGACGAGCCTAAATAAATAAGTATCATACAACTGAGTTGAACAATAATAAATGGGAAGAAGAATAAGCAACATTTATTGTAGAGCTAACATCAGTAATATAACAAGCCATTTGGTGATTCTGCAAGACATTGTCTAGGGAAAACAAGTTACAGAATTTAGATAAATCTTTACCAGAAGCAAAGGCACTAGACTCGGGGTTATTTGAACTATAACGCCACCTGCCATCACTCTGGCTGAAAGCCTGACAACAATTTGTAACATAAAATCATCCATCCATGACAAATATATGTTGCAACTGAAATCAGGCCATAGAAGTTAGCTGAAATGGAAATGTTAAAATAAATATAATAATGGAAGTTTGAGTCAGTTCAAGAAGTAAGCCACCTCCACAAACCCAAATCTCATCACATCAATAACAGTCCGACTAAAAAAAATATAGGCCTCAGCCCGCCCGGAAAGGCCCAGCACCATATCTTAACCTCACCATTAAACTAAATCTAGTAATAGCAACAAACCTTGACTGAGCGGAAAACTCCCTCAGCGTCAGCAAGATGAACATCAGCTTTAGAACTCTGATCCTGCATTAACAAACAATGCATTAGAAGGTATGCAGGAAAAAGTGAGAAACAACTTAAAAGCTATAGAACCTGTAGAAAAGAAGCAGGGTAAATAAGGTCTCACGATCAACATAACAAGCTGAAGCATGTGTATATAAATCATCTAGAAAACTCATAAAATTTCTTAAACTGCAAGCAGAGAAAAGGAGTAAATCATAATAACCCATATACCGCAGGCATTCATTACCTTGATAAGTACCAAGCCTCCTACTGAATAGTAGAAGTCAAGCAACAAGCTTGCACCCTTGATGGCAGCATTAAGTCTTGTAATAATACCCTTTTGCAAAGGAAAAATAAAAAAAAAAATTTAGGTTCCAGGTTTAACAAAGTTTAAAGCTCTTGAACCACATTTCAGCATGCAAAATTCAAATAATACCTGAGAAGCTTTCTCGTTTATCTTGCATTTAGCTATGCTATTCGCTTTTAAAGCATAGAAAAGTTCCTTTGGGGCTGAAGATGATGACCCAACGGTTTCGGAAATTGAACGGCACGCGGTGGCGGTTACATCAGGCTTCTTTTCAATTCCAAGAAGCTCAAATGTTCTTAGGGCCTCGTAGGTCTCTTCTAAGCTGGTGATATCAATTACATCAAATAAGATAGGCATTCCTAAAACCCTAATCTAAAATATATTTTTTCTACTTCGAACTCAAACAAAAAAGAAACTAAAATCTCAAATTCTCATCATAAATTAAAAAAAAAAGAGTTTAAATTAATTAAGTTTGACCTTCAACGGCATTTATTCTCCATTTTCACCCAATTTCTTTTCTTAACATCTAAACGTAGAAGTCAAGAAATCGTATGTTACAAAAGATTAGGGTTTGAGAAAACCTTTTAAAGGATCCATGGTCGGGAGTGAAGAGCTCAAGAGCGGCAGATCCATGAGAATCGGAGATCGGTTGAAAAAGCGAAGCCGCTTCGCAAATCGATACGAAGAGTAAGAGAACCAGAAATCCAGATAGACTTCTGGGCATTTCCTGCAATCAAAATCCAACACATTCTCACTTAATCAACCGCCAAAAAACGGAAGTTTATTCTTGCAAATAAATTTTTTTACAAGATTTGAAAATTTGAAAAAGATAGAGATAATTAAGGAAAACCCTAGGGTTTAGAAATATTTTATATCGAGGAAAAAAAATAAAAAAAAACGTACGAGAAATGTCGAAGAAATTCGTCTGTATTTTTTTTTTTTTTTTAAGTCTTCGCAATCTTTGTTGTACTTAAGAGTGACGGGAAGAGTTTCGACTACCTATCGAAAGTAAGTGGTAGGAAGAAAAAATTGAATTACGCAATTTGTCCAATTTTAAGTTTAACCCAAGCTTGACCCACGAACATTTCTGACTGGGCCAGAAAGGTTAAGGCCCATCTCAAATAGGCCCAGTTTTTTACTACGCTCGTGGAGTTTAGAGTGTCACGTCAAATTGAATTTGGGTTCAAGCAGAACATTCTCCCTGAAATTATAAATAAAGTCAAGGTTAAGAAAATTTATGTTTCCTTCCTTAAAAATTATAAACAAAATCTTAATTTATTTTCTTTCTTAGTTTTTTTTGGGAACTTATAAAAGAAAATAAAAACCAGAATTTTTTTATTTATTTATAAAGTTAACAGTATTCAATCGATTTTTTATTTTAGTTTAATTGTATATAAGTAACTTCAACGTTCTATTCAATTTAAAAAAAAAAAAGAAAAAACCTCAAGGGCCAGCCCGATTAAACTACTATTGGACCCTAAATCGAAGGTCTACCCTGAAAAGCCCAACATGATTCAATTGCTTAACGTAAAGTATATTGATTATAACGTGCAAAGGATTTTTTTTTTTTAATGAAATTATGTATAAAAATAATTACAATTATAATTAAGTATTGTATCATATAAAGTTACAACTACTAAGTAATCAATTAATAAATTAAAATATAATTAAATAATTAAACACGCACATAATAGGATTTAAACCCAATACTTCGCACTAGGACTTTCTTTTCGGAATAGAACCAAAACTTCATTGGCAACATATAAAGGATTATTTTAGGCGTGTTTGATTTGTTGAATTTAACTCTTTTTCTCAAAATTTTATTTTACCATAATTTGATTTTTTTGTTTTGCTCAAAAACTTTTTTCCCACACTAAAAATCTTACAATCTCAATAGTTTCAAAAAAAAATCAGAACTCCTTATCTCTCTAAATTCTTTTAAATGCAAGAAGGAAAGTAAAAAATTTTCTCTATTTATCATCGCTTAATTATATTTTTACACTATATTAATTTTTGTAGTCTTATAAAATTACAAATGAAACATGATTTTTATTATCTTTAAAAAATAAAAACAAAAATAAATAAAAATTTTCAAAAAAATGTAATATTTTTTTTATGATTAATTTTTTAAATATAAGGAAAAAACTAAGTGTTTTGGTTTTACTTTGTAGTTATATGGGATTTTTTTATTTTTTTCTCATATGGATTTTATTACTAGCTATTATCATAAACGAATTTTTTTTAAAAGGATGTTTGATTTACGAAATATTATATTCTAAAAAAAATTATGATCAAGTGCAATACTTGAAGATTTCTTTCATTTTAAGAACATTTCATATTCAAATTTATTCGTATATATTACTTATTATATAATTACTATAATTTTTTGATATATATGATGAAAACTTTTTATTTTGTTGTATTAATAATAAATAACAAAACAACAAATGATGCATTCGGCAACAAAATAATACCTAAATATTTTAATAATTTAAAATTATTTAAAATATTTAAATAAAATGATTATTTTTAAAATATTTAATTAAAAATTTACGATTATTTAATTAAAAAATAAAAGAATTATTTTATTTAAAACGTTTCTATACAAAAAACGCTTCAAATAATTTTTTAATTTTTATGATACTTTAATTAAAAAAATTAAAAAAATTTTAAGACGTTTCTATACAGAAACACTTTAAATAAATTTTTTATTTTTATGATCATTTTAATTAATAAAATTAAAGTTTATTTAAAGTGTTTCTGTTCAAAAAATGCTTCAAATAATTTTTTTATTATAACAAGATCCTTTAGTAAAAAAAATTAAATAATTATTTAAAACGTTTATGCATAAAAATGTCTTATATAATCTTATGATTTTTAAGATCATTTAATTAAAAAACTAAAAAGATTATTTAAGATATTTTTATACAAAAAACATCTTAAATAATGTTTATTTTTATACTCTTTTAATTAAAAATAATAATTAAAACTTTAAAATATTTGAAACTTTGAAAAAAAATATAAATTTGTGATAAAAATAAAGCTAATATAAAATATAAATTAAAAAATATATAAATAAATACCTACAAAATAATAATATTTGATATAAAATCAATTAAACTTAAGATAAAATCTTAATTTTAATCAATCAAGGCCCATCTATTATTTTATTGTAAAGAGAGATGTGCCATATATATATATAGATAAAAATATGCCATTCTTGGGGTCATCATGCATCATAAACTTAGAGAATGTACCAATTGATTGGAGTTGACGTAGACCGTGCCCGAGTATAAATTTGTTTCTTTCTTTCTATGCGTTTTAAATAATTGGCTTACACCTTGCTTATTCTGACTTTCGAATATAAGTTTGATCACTTTTTTTTCCGGCGTTTGAATTAGAAAACTTAGAATAATTTTTTTAAAATAATAATAAAAATTTTAATTTTATATTTTTATAATTTTGTTTTATATTCAAATATTTTAAATAATTTTATTATAAAAAATTAAATAATTGATTAAATTAAACAATTAATATAATTATTATTTAAAGCATATTTAGGACACAAATTTCATATTTGATGATTATTTAATACGTTTTTTAAGAACAAATATATTAAATGATCATTAATTATGATGTTTCTTTAACTCAAATACATTAAATGATTGATTATTTAAGATATTTTTTCATGTCAAATATCATTAATTGTAATATAAAAAATTTTAGCACTAAAAATCTATAACTAAATTGTAATCACTTTCAAATATGCTTTTTAAAAGAGTAATATTTATTTCATAATTTTTTATTCAAATCAAATTTGAAAATAATATAATTTTTTCTCTAAAATCTTAGAATACTACAAATAAATATAAATATGTGAATCAAATATCTACTATCAAAATTTCAAAATAATTTTGCCAATTCTTTTGAACTAAATGTCCCATAAGAGTAATCCAAAAACAAAATTTACAAGGGAAACATTTATTTGTACCCCAAGAAATGCTCTCCACAATTCAATTTTTTTATTACAAAAATTCTTTTAAATAAAATTACTTAATTAATTTTTGATAAATTACCTTTTAACTTTTCGTACACTTATATTTACTTATTCTTCTAAAGTTTCTGGATTTGCATTTTGAAAAGTCTTTAAAGTATCTCAATTTGCATTTTCTAAAACTTTTAAAAGTTTTTAGATTTGAACTTTCAAAAACTTTTATTTGCATTTATTAAAAGCTTTCGAATTTGCATTTTTAGTAGTTTTAAAAAGTTTTTTATTTGCATTTTTGAATATTTTTACAAGTTTTCAAAAATGTAAAATCTGAAAACTTTTAAAGTTTTTTTATTTGCATTTTGGAAAGTCTTTAAAGTATCTCAATTTGCATTTTCTAAAACTTTTAAAAGTTTTGAGAAAACCTTTAAAATTTTCTAAAAATACATATTAAAAACATACAATTTCATGTATGAAATTAAAGGGACATAACAAAAATCAAATATATAAATTAAAATATGAAACTTGGTGACTTGATTAACTTTTGAAATTTAGTGATTTTAAATTAATTTTAAGGGTTTATGGATTGAAAGATTAGGGTAAATAAGTTTTTGAAAGGGAAATGGTGTGAGAGAGATGTAATAATGTATAGGGGAAATGAGATTTAAGGGTTATAGATGTCATAAGTAAAAATAAAAATTAGTTTAACTTTTGGATTTGGGTAGTAATTAATAATACGATGCGGAGAATATTTTTGATTAAGGTAAATAGAGGCTTTTTTTTTTTTATTACCTTTGGGTTAGAAAAAAGGCCAAAATGCCTAAAAAAATGTTGGTAGTTTAAAATGTGATGTATTTCACATTTGATATAAATATTTAATTATCGATGAATAAAATTAATTTTTGTATTAATTTTATTTATATTTTAAATAATTATGTTTGAATGTAAATAATTATCATATGACAAAATGATCATAACTATTTAAATATAAATAGATTATTATTCATAGAGATCATGATTATACGGAATGTTATAACTATCTGAATAAAAATTTATGTCTGTTCATTCATTATAAATAAATATTTTAATATAATAATTTTTACTACTTTTGATTGAAATATTTGAGGCTTTATTGTATCCTAAAAGTATAATTGCCTTTAAGAATGTGTTATTCTGGCTTCAAAGCTAAAATTCTTTTCTATTATTCATCTTCTCTTATTTATTTTATCTAACAATTTAAAGGTAATTATGATAATTTTATATTTCGCACAATAAAAAAACAAAGAAAATAAATTGGCATGATTTGGAAATCAATATTAGATGAGGCTCAATGTGGTAAAGGATTAATGTTTTTATAGACCAAAATATTAATTTTCATAAAGATCTTCATTAAAGGTATGTATTTTATTTTTTGCATAATTGCTGGTAAAAAGATTAATTGAATGAGATAACACGTTAATAATTTATTTATTTAGTGTGTAAAATCAAAACACAATATGCAAAATATTGATCTCATTGCATAAGTTTATGTATATATTAAAATTGACTAAATAATTGGGTTTAATAAATTTTATTATATTTATTTGAAAAATCAATACTTATAAAGACTGAGATAGAAAATAACCTAAAAATATATTAAAAAAAAACATGAATTGATTTACAATCAAAAGAATTATCATTTGTTGTCAAGTAACGAATTAAATTGGATCTTAATAGAATGGTTGATTATTTAATTGTCATATCTTTGTTATATATAGAACAGGCCAAATTGTCCCATGGTTTCTATAGAAAATAATTGAAAATGGGTAAAAGAATTTACCATAAAAAGAAATTAGATGCAAATAGATAATATATGCAAAAAATTAGACTTGGCTACAAGATTAGTTTTATTATTAAATCATAACACCAAATTTGAGATAATAAGTTGAGTTAAGCTATTGTATGATTCGATTTTTGTTTGTCGTTTATAAATCAAATGTTGATATATATATTGTTAAAATTTATTATTGGTTTAAATTTTGACTAGTGTTTAATTTTCATGAAAACCAATTAAAATTAATTTGATATATGTGAATAATTATTATTAAGATATGGTGGTTCATTGATTAATTGGTGGATAATAAACAAAAAAATGATTATTATCGAAAACATGAGCAGGGTGACATGTATTTTGCCTACTGAGTGTATTACACTATAAGTAATTTTACAAAATAAAATTTTATTGTGAACAATCACAAAGTGAAAAATCATAAAAAACCGTTAAAAAGTTAATCAACGGTTAGAAAAAAGCATTGTTACTTTTCGCATATGGAATATTGATTAAATGAAAAGGCATGCCATTAAAAAAATATTGAAGCATTTGTTAGTTACTAGCATTTTGAAATATGCTCATCAATGTCTAATTAGACATGTTTATAAATTAGAAAAGAACATGCAAATTCGATGTTCCAAAAGCATCAATACATATAAGTGTTTAATTCCCTTTTATGATGGCATAGAAAACATTTGTACAGTTTACCATATATTACGAAAATAAACTAAATGATATGAAATTTTCATTCTTATACATATAAGAAGGATATGGACTATGGAGATAAAATACCATCATCTAATTAATACATTATTGGTTAAAGACAATGAAGGTATTTTTACTTATTGTAAAAAAAAAAAGACATTTTACAAGCTGTTAAAATGAAAAGTGAACAAGTTTTCGAGATTTTCAATAGTTTCATGATAATGGCAAGGATGTGGCTAGTTTTATACCATATTAACATATGAGCTTAAATAATAATATTGATTTGTGAAAACTGTAACCCTTAAACTTAACCAATCAATGATTTAACTTATACAAGTTCATTATGAATTTTTGTATGAAATATGAATAGAACTTATATTATAATTATTGTTTATACTATTTTATGAGAATGATTATTTGGATTCATGTTTCATGAATTGTATTGATATGATAATCTAGATATGAACATATTAGTCACAAAATGATTGTAAAAGTATTTAAAATTTGAGTTGAATATACTATAGACTCTTATTGTATACAGGCATATTGGTCTTATAAGTAAAATTTAAATTTATTGTATATTCGAAAATGTTTTAACCAATTAAAAGTGGTAAATAATAGAGATATATAGGCTACACAATAGTGAAAAAATAAAGTTCTCATGAAATTTTGAAATCAAGTTTTGAGATTTCAATATTCATGAACTTGGAATTAGCCATTAGGTAATTACTATATGCATTAAAAACTCATTATAACATTTGAGATAGTTGGTTTTCACTAAAAGCCTTCATTATAAATGAGATAATTTTAATAATCAAATCTACATGATTTGTAGGTACGATGTGGATTATTATGGTTAGCTTAAAATAGCCATAAGCCAAAATTGATGCCACTATTTTGATCACATTGTGGTAATAATTTTTTATGTATATAGTCTAATTCATGGATTGTACAAATAATTTATCATCTATAATCTTATATAGTAAAAATTTCAAAATATATTTACTCTGAAAGTCATGAGTGATTCAAATATCTTATGAATTTAAAAACTTTTGTAATAGTAGAAATAATGCTATTTGATCCATTTAAGTGATCAAAATGATTTTGTTCATGATAATAAAAAATTATTAATAGTAGCCATGATGAAATGATTTATATAAATATTTATGAATTGATATAAAAGTCTTAAAAAGATACTATAGAAGCATGATTATATTTGAAATCTGCTTATAAAAATTTTGAAACTTCTATTGAACTATTAAGATATCAACTAATTATCTTTCACTAAAGGTGGATTTGGAGGCTTATTACTTAAAAAAAATCACTAAATAGTGAAAAAATAAATGGAATGACAACTTGATTAAGTATATATGATATTTTAATAATTGAATGAGATATTCTTGAATAAAAGAATGCATACTTGCACATGATAAGGGTGATAAGAATAAAAAGAAATAAAAATTACCATCATAATGCTGTAAGATTTAGTATAATTTTATGAGCAAATTATACAAGCTAATAAGTTTAAATCTTATTAAAGTAAAGTCATAAAAAGATCCTTAAAAATTTTAAAATGACTAAAATCGTTTGATTTATTCATTAGTTTATCCAATTGTATTTTAAGTATAATTGTATTAAAAATATATAAATGGTTGAAAATAGAATGGTTGAAATTAATAAATATAGAGTTGTGGCCATAACTAAAACTAACTATTTCTTAAAATGATAAGATGAGGCAACAATGTATGGAGCATATAAATGATATGAAAAATGAAAAGTTTGGACATATTAGCCTGAAGTGATTATATTCGAGATTCAATTTCAAATGAGGGTAATTACCACAAAAGAAAATTGAATTTCAAAATATTTGGTTAGTAATACTATAAGTAGAATGGATTTAAACCTTTACTATTAGACACCGATAATAGAAACCCAATTTTGAATTATTAACCTCTAATTATAAAGTTTAATGGGTAAAAATAAATTATTATTATGTGTCTGTTAAACATTAGTAAAACCCATTCAAATTTTAGAAACTAGTTTGATCTATTAGTGGGAATGATGAGTTTTTATACTCTTAATGGAGTTTTAAATGTCTAAAGTAATGAAAAACATAATGAAAACTCTACCCATATAAATATATAAGTGGCGTCGCTTCAACAATAAGAGTTTGGGTCTCTCTTATAAATGTTTATGAATAAGATAAACATATAGTCATAATAGTGCTAAAAGTTGTTATAAACTTTTGACAAAACAATAAATAAGTATTATGTGTGTTATATATTCAATTATAATACTAGGAGTTAAGGTTTAATTTGCGGATACCATCAACTTCATTAAATTTATAAGATATATACGCTAATTGAAAATTTAAATCGATATATACTTTTTTATAATCATAATATTTTTTTGTATAAAAGGTAAAAATTAAGCACAAACATTCCAAACTAGTGGGAGATTGTTGGTAGTTTAGAATGTGATGTATTCCAAATTGAATAGAAATATTTAATTATTGATGAACAAAATTAATTTTTGTATTAGTTTTATTTATATTTTAAATAATTATATTTGAACATAAATAATTATCATATGACAAATAGTCATAATAATTTAAATACAAATAGATTATTATTCATAAATGTCATGATTATAAAAAATGTCATAACCATCTAAATATAAGTTTATGTCTGTTTATTCATTATAAATAAATTTTTTAGTATAACAATTTTCATTGCTTTCAATTTGAGAGTTTAAGGCTTTGTTATATCATAAAAGCATAATAATTGTCTTTAAGAAAGTGTTCTTCGCACTTCAAAGCCAAAATTATTTTATATTATTCATATTCTCTTATTTATTTGTTTTAACAATAAGTCCATTAATTACATAGATTAACATTTTGAAAATGGTTAAATATTCATTTGCTTATTATACTGGATACTTTCAATCAATTTGATACCTAAAGAAATAAAATTAACTATTTGGTACTCTAACTTTCATCCCATTATCTGATTTGATATCTCGAACTAACTCCATCGATCAATTTGCTGACTTAACATGAATATATAATAAGTCTAATTAATACGACATCATCAATTGTCATGTTACTATTAAAGAATTTTTTTTAAATCTAAAAATATTTTAAAAATATGAAATATTTAAAAAATTTCAAAATTTTAATAAAATAAAAAATTATATAAAATTTTAAAAGTAAAAATTTATTAAAATTCAAAAAAATTCACAAAACTTTAAATTTATGAAAAAATAAATAAATTTTTTGAAAAAATTTGAAAGTTTTAAAAAATAAAAAAAGCTGAAAACATTATTAAAAAATTATAAAAAAAATTTAAAAGTTGAAACATTCTAAAAAAATTGTAAAAAATTTTACAAAATTTGAAAATAGAAAGATAAAAAAATCTTAAAATTTTAATAAGAAATCAAAGAAAATTTTAAAAAATTAAAAAATATATAAATTTTTTAAATAAAAGTAAACATTGATTGAAACTAAAGAAAATTTTATTTTATTAAAGTTTTCATTTTTTATATTCTTGTTGAATTGTTTAGAACTTTTTTGAAATTTCTTGGATTTTGTTTTAATTTTTAATTTTTAGATTTTTTGAATTTTTTAGATTTTAGTTAAAATTTTAGATTTTTTTATCTTTTTAATTTTTATAAAATTTTTAATATCTTACAAAATATTTAAATTTTGTAATCTTTCAAAAAATTTTAAATATTTTCAGATTTTTAAAAAAATTAGATTTTTTAAATTTTCTTTTTTTTTTGTAAGTTTTTGTTATTTTTTTGAATTTTTAAAAAAATTATTTTGATTAAAATCTTCATTTTAAATTTTTTTTTGGATTTTCATTAAAAATTTGAATTTTTTAAATCTTCATAAATTTTTTAAAAATTTTGAAAAATTTTCATTTTATTAAAATTTTTAAAAAAATTAATTTTTTTTGAAAATTTAAAATTTTTAATGCTTTTATGATAATTAAAAATGTGACGTTGATTAAAATTTTAACACGTATTTATATCTCATTAAATTTGTATGCTTAATAAATTAACTGTTGATATTAATTCGAAATATAAAAGTAGAAAATGAAATAAAAATTAAAATATTAAGATAATATTTTATTTCTTTATTACTAAATTGACCAAAAAAAGAATTATGGTACAGGAGCTAAACGTTTATTTGTCCCTTTTGAAAACAGAAAAAGGGTAAAGTACTGATTGGTATTCGCACCTCTCCCCCGGAAAGCAGTTGACATTCCAATCACTCACTTTGAATCCACGTCTCTCTGGCTGCCCCACCCAAACCTTTCACCATCTGATTATTCCATCCCACCTATCTCTCCCTAAATTTCCCCTCAAAAAAATTTTCAAAGAAAAAACCCTATGCCCATCACCCTCCTCCGCATTTCCAAAACATGTCGTTCGATGAAGAGGAGTCTCTCGAGCACACCCTCCTCGTTGTACGCGAAGTCTCTGTCTACAAAATCCCGCCCCGCTCCACCTCCGGCGGCTACAAATGCGGCGAGTGGCTCCAATCCGACAAGATCTGGTCCGGTCGACTCCGGGTCGTCTCCTGCAAGGACCGTTGCGAGATCCGATTAGAGGATCCCAACTCGGCTGAGCTCTTCGCCGCTTGTTTCATCCACCCGGGCCAGCGCGAGAGTTCCGTCGAGCCCGCTCTCGATTCCTCTCGATACTTCGTGCTCAAGATCGAGGACGGCAATGGGAAACACGCGTTTGTCGGACTCGGGTTTAATGAGCGGAACGAGGCTTTTGATTTCAACGTGGCGTTGTCTGATCACGAGAAGTATGTTAGAAGAGAGAACGAGAAAGAGACCGGTGAGACGAGTGAGAGTGATTCTCATATTGATATTCATCCTGCTGTTAACCATAGATTGAAGGTAGAAATTTTCAAGTCTTTTACTTTTCAGTAGATTTAAACCTTTAATTTTGACTGATTTTTGAATGTGGGTTGATTTATTTGTTTTGTTGATTTCTCATATTTTTCATCGACTTGTATAAAATTGTTGGTTTAAAACGTGATTGAGTTGAGAATCTGGGGCTTTGTAGTGGGATCCTTTTTTTTTTATTGTTTGAGCTACTTAAGTGAATTTGGCTTTATATTTTGAAAGATCGTGATTTTATGACTGTGAGCAAAGGCTGATATATAGTTGATTGAATGGTTCTATTTATAATTTATTTTGTATATTTGTAGTTTGATTAAGTATTGAGTTTGTTGTTGTTTTGGATATTGGTGTTGCTGTCTTAAAGAATCTAAATATTGTGGAGAGATTATGCAATTTCTTTTTTTGTCAATTTGCCATCTTAAATAAATAATTTATAATATTTATTTTTTGTAGGTTCTGTTGTTTTGATAGTTCAAGTTTTGCTGATTAATGATATAAGTAAGGGTTTTAATTGGATTCTTCGGTTGTCATTTGCACTTAGTTGTTTTTAGATTTATGCTCTGAAGAGTAAAATTTAGTCTTTTTTTTGGTTTATTATTGATCTGTTGTAAATACTGTTTTTCATTTTATTTTAGGTGAATTTTGATCTTATGGTGTTTTGGGTTATAGGAAGGTGAGACTATCCGGATTAATGTGAAGCACAAGCCATCTACTGGAACTGGCATGCTTTCAGCCGCGGGATTGTCAGGAGGGCTTTCTGGTAGCGGAAAGCCTAAGACTTTGAGCCTTGCCCCACCACCCAGTGGTGCGGGAAAAATAAGGTCTCCTCTCCCACCCCCTCCCAATGACCCTGCTGCTGCTCGGATTTCCTCTGCTAGTCAAGGTGTTGGCCAAAGAGCTCCCAAGGAAAACACGAGACGAACTGACCCTTTAACTGATTTTTCTCAACTAGAGGTATGGATTTAATATGATCCGTTAACCTGATATTTGTTTCATGTGCACTACATAAAAAATTTTCAAATTTTGATGTCTTTTTTCTTGAATTTAGCACTGTGAGGGAATTGGTTATCATAATTCGTACACCACATGCCTGATTTTTCTTTGTTGGATAGAAATTATACTTGTAGCTCTTGGCAAGTACTGTTGTGCCAACATTTCTATGATTCTGTGTCTTAATTGTTTATAGACATTGTATGGATTTAGCCACATTGACTTCCTTTATGTTTTACTGTGATAATTGCTCTGTGCTAAATCAATGCATATTGTTCCCTAGTAGTGGAAATGATGTGAGAATAGGTTCAGAATGGAAGCTCTAATGTAAGAAATGGAATTATTTTTTGGCTTCTTTTTTTTTCGTACTTGATTGATTTATGGATATTTTCTTGGGTACTATTTACCTGGATGATAAATGTATCGTATATTAGGAGGCTGCTATATTTCTTAGTAACAGAAACTCCTTGTTGGTTCCACATTTAACAACATTGGTGACATGTACAGAGGAATCTTCCTGCTACTGGGTCAGGATCTAAGAAGACCACTGCATCAGGATGGGCGGCTTTCTAATTGTGTGAACATTTGTTGAGCATGTATGATCTTTTGTTTGATGTTTTTGATATTTGAAAAAGAAATGAAGAAAAAAGAAAAAAAAAAATCAAAGAAAGTACAGGGTACCAAATACTTCCATGTTTGGAAAATAATGTTTCCAAGATCATATTGATATGCCACTTTTGTCTTACTTGAACTTGTTGGTATTGTTTTATATTATTTAATTATAATATAATAGAAAATTTTATTAATTTTCTTTTTCTGAAAGGTAATGATTTTCTTTTAAATCTTGTAAATTGATATGTGACGTGTATTTCCATGGCCGGCTTTTCAACAAGACTCTCACTCGGGATTCCTCCATTTGGACTATGCTCTTGAAATAATTTATTTATCTAAACTGCTCAACCATCATAACTAGCATTTAAATGTTCATTAACATGCTTCCTGAATATAGAGGAAAATAATTCTTTCACAGTGGATTTTCTAATTTACTAGTGTGATCTAGGGAAGGCTAGCTTTAGTCTATAATAGCATATGAAGTAATTCAGCAACAAAGGGAGAAAAGAAAAAAGGAAAGAACATCAGGGACATCAAATGAGTAAACATTGAAGAGAAGCCTTCAAAAAATTAATTACATTATATATATGCCTCGTTAAGGCACATAAAAAGGAAAAAAAAAAAATCCTCTTCCTTTTGTATCCACCTACCCTTGATTTTGTCCTACTAGTACCAAAATAAAAACCCTCAGGAGAGTAACTCCTGCGCGTTTACTCAATACAGTGAAAGAGAACGTTGTTAATGTAAAAAGCGCTGCAAAGTGCAAACAAGAGCACCAAAAATTTATTGACTTCTTCTGATTTCCCCCTGCGACAAAAAGCACTGCTGCCACTATGAAACTGGTAGGAATAGGAAAATTCAAACTACTTGAGCAGTAGGATTGATGTATGGGAAAAGAAGTAAAATATGAGCGCTGTTGAAGCAATTAGTCTCTGGATAAAGAAATTACTATTGTCGATACTCTTGCTTTAGAACCCAAAGAGATCCATTTGGATCCCTCTCTAGTTTAGCAATTTCCTTTAATAGATTCTTAAACAAAGGCAGATTGTTTGAGGGTATTCTGTCCTTGAAGTGATCCACAATGCTGGCTGAATCAGTGCTTCCACCCCTTTGTTGTATAAATGTACATATCTGACGTATCAAAACTTCAGGCTGCACACTTGATATATTAGAAGATGACCTAGAAGTCCCGTTAACCACAGATCTAGCCCTGTGAGAAGAACTTGAAGCCAATCCAAACTGATGTTCAAGCCCAGCACCAACTGCTTGTTCTTGGTTCCCACGAATTCTAGCTAGCAATTCTGCTGAAGATAACGCCTTCCCAGCGGCTGCCCCAGCTGCCATGCCACTGCTAGATGACTCACCTGCGGGTTTTAGTAACTGAGAGTTCAAAGTTGAGCCAAATTTCTTACCAACTGCTGATGGTGCACCTGCGGCTCCTGATTTCCCAGTCCAAGTTGGAATAGAAATACTATCATGGCTTCGAAGCAATCGTGACTGGCGTAGTGCTTCTGCTGCTCTTTGTGCCACCTGTGAAGCCTGTTCCTCAAGCCTCATCTTCTCTTCATCATTGGCGTTCATGATGGCATCATGGTTCACGGCACTCTGTGGGGAAAAGAAAAAATTGAAAATGAAAAATGTCAAGGAAGAACACGTTTCATCTTTTTGATGGATTTAGCAAGAAATTTTCAATTCTAATGCTTTACAAGAAGAGATATCCTAAACAAAATAGTGAAACTACCATTAGACGAAGGAGATCATTATTATATTATAATTTGAGACATATCTTACATGGATCCCGTGGGCATCAAAAAGGCTCCTCAAAATGTTTTTTTCTTCATCTACTTCACCATCACTATGATCATCTTTTTCTTTTCCTTTCCTAATTGAAAGAGCAGTGTTTGAGCAATTTCCTTTTCCTCTGTCAGCATTACCAGCTTGAGGAACAGCAGCTTTCGAATGTTCCTGCTTATGCTGCGTATCTTTCTGAGCACCTATAATATTTACATCTTCAGACAACTGGCTGAAAATATTAGATGTTTCAGTTGACCCACTCTCCCCATTATCTTTCAGGGTGAAAAGATCCTTCATATCTCGAGCTTTAAAGAACCTTCTCTGCTGGGGGTTCTTCAATATCTTATTGGTAAGAAAATGTTTGTAAATTTGCCGATGGTACACCTTCTCCTCAATTGTTCCACGAGTAATCAATCTATATACAGTTACATCTCTTTTCTGGCCAATTCGCCAAGCGCGCTCCCTGGCCTGTTATAGGTGATAGCCATCACCACAACAATTGTGAAAAGTGAAAACCTTCTAAGAGGAATATCAAGCAAAATGCAGCAAGATCCATCACATGTCTATTTTTTTTCCTTTGTATAAATTCATCTGACTTAAGATGCTTTAGGCCTGTTTTGTTAAATCTTAAAAATATGTCAATAAAAAAGAAGAATTGATCAAAAGATACCTGCATGTCCGTTGATGGGTTCCAATCAGGGTCAAAGATGATCACCCTGTCTGCACCTGTTAAATTTGTTCCTAAACCACCAACCTTTGTTGTCAGAATGAAAATGAATATATCATCAGAGTTATTGAATTCATCTATTAAGGCCATTCTCTGTTTTACAGGGGTATGTCCATCCATTCTTCGGTAGTCATAATCACTACTAATTAAGAAGTTTTCAAGAATGTCAAGCATTTGCTGTGTTTGAGCAAACAAAAGAACACGATGGCTCTGCTCCTTCCAAACCTTAAGCACTTGGGCAACAACTTTCATTTTTCCACTGCGTTCAGGATTTCCATAGTCTGGATTCTGGCAGGAATGCTCTCTTTCAAGAAGATCAGGATGGTTGCATATTTTGCGCATCACATCAATCCCATAAAGAGAATTTCTACTGCCATCCAATATTTGTTCCACCTCGGAGCTAGCCAGAAATGCTCTATACACAGATCTTTGTTCAGCAGTAAGGCTACAAAAAAGTACATGTTCCGTCTTTTTTGGCAGTTGGGCATTCACATCAGCCTTCATGCGCCGGAGAAGATAAGGCATGATCAAGTCACGGAGGACAACAGCACACCTGCACAATATACAACTTAAAATTTAGAAATCATTCATTAAGGAAACAATCAAAGATTTCAGCATGAAGAAACCCAAGATGACAAAAGGTTTTACTTCTTCCAACTTTCTTAAAACCAACTAAAATTTTTAGAGATACACAGTGTGAACCTGTAGGCTGTGGATACTTGTAATGGTGAAGCATTGGCATATCCACCAACAGATATAGGGACTGCAAACTCTGCCTCAAATACAGGTAAGACACCCAACTTTCCAGGGAAAACAAAATCAAATAATGACCACAGTTCAGTAAGCTTGTTCTGAATTGGTGCACCAGTCATTATTATACGGTGAACCGTCTGAAGCTGTTTGCAAACCAGAGTGACTTCAGCATTTGGATTCCGGATTCGATGTCCTTCATCCAAGACTGCATAACCCCATTCTATGTCAAGCAACTTTTCACCTAGCAGTCGAAGTTGCTCATAAGTTGTAATTAGCAACCCAGATCTTGACCTCAAAACTCTATTTATCAAAGAATCCCATTTTTTGCTGCTTTTAGAAGAAAAGTTTCCCTCATAATCGCTGTCAAGTGAACCTTCACTTTCATAATCACTTTCTCCAGATGATTTGGCTTGCTTCTTCTTATAATCAGGATCCTGAGCAGAATCATGCAGTATCTCAACATGAAATCTTGAATACCATCTTCGTGCCTCCCTTTTCCATTGACGCAAGAGTGTTACAGGGCAGACAATAATGCTTGGTTCATACATTTTACTAAAGTGCAATGCCCCAAGAAAAGACAAGACCTGGACAGTCTTGCCAAGACCCATTTCATCCCCTATAATCCCACCTGCTCTTTGGCAATGCAGTTCCCACAACCACTGCACTCCCACTTTTTGATAGTCAAAAAGTTTGCTAAAAATGGTTTCAGGGATTTTTAGCCCACCTTCAAGTGTCACATAAGGAGGGTCATTATCATCCACATCCTCCGACTCCTCTTGGTTTTCTTCCTCATCATGGGAAGTCAAGTTATCCCTCACATCTTCTGCACAAATTTCAGAAAGAAATTGATACAGCAAAAAACAACTTTCAGCTGAAAATGCAAACAGCACATAGCGAACAGAAAACAAAACAGTTACACGCAAATGTTCATCATAAATGTACTTTTTCAGAACCATCCAGAACAAACATTAAGTTCATGCATATTTGTTGCTGTTCAAAGGATAATGATTAAAATGGTTAATTAAGAAAAAAAACTCTCTAAAAGGAATTTATGGTAGTCATAAAATACCGAATAACTTGTGCAAGGACAAAGCCGAGCATACCTCCCTCCTCTATATCCCTTTCCTCATAAGAGATTCGCTTTCTCCATTTCTTGTCGGGCAAAGGTCTCCTCCTTTTCTGTTTTGAACCTTTAGTCTCCTTGACCACTGTAGCCTGAGGAAATCTTAAAGGTTTTTTTAGCCTTTGAAAAGGAAAGGTGGGTGCATCAAGCTTTGGCAAAGCTTCCGAATCAAGTAGTTTGGTTGATGGGCGAGCTTGTGCAGCTTCTGATATTGACTTTGCAGCTCTAGCGACACTAGCAGAAACAAGATCGTCATTCTCATCTTCTTCATTAGGCACAATGTGCTCATTAGATGTCCCAGGCTGTTGAAGACGGCGCTCAAAGCCCTTAAGCTTATGAAAAGGAGTTAAAATTCCCTTCCGTACCAATTCATCCCTTTCCTAAGCCAGAAATAGTATGGCGTTAGCATCGTTCTCTTCTCTCTTTTCTCTCTCCTCTCCGCAGGTTTGAAATAGAAGGAGGTCTTAAACATGTACAACTTTAAACAGCAATCACAGATATAAAAAATAACTATCTTCTTCCCTACTCTCTAACAAAAAAAGAGAAACAAGCCAATAAGTAACCAAACTAGGAACCATGATTAACTCACCGTTTCCACAAATCCGACAGATGCTGCATCCAGCACTGCATCAAAATCAACATCTTCATTAAAGGAAACTGTTTTCTTCCGCTTTTCTTTATTTTTGCTAGGGTTTTGGATTTCTTTTGACTTTCTCTTCAGTCTAGGTTCTTCCTTCACCAGGTCCTTTATCAGCTTGTCATTCTTAATGCCCTCAGACGAACTTTCTTTGAGCAAACCAGACAGTTCTTTCTCAAGTTGAGCCTTAGTTTTCTTTAGGCTCTTTAACCTATCAGTAGCTAGGGCATGCTGAAGGGTCAAATCACGTGAAGAAAACTGCATAACACTTTCATCATCCTCTCTATTTCCTCTCTCCGTGCTATCGTCATCATCATGATCAGCTTGATGATCACCACAGGCAACATCTCTCCGCTCTTCAACGGTAGATGCAACAGCATCTATTTCAAATTCCACAGCCCTCAATTTATTCAAGAGTTTCGCTTGGTTGGCTGACAAAGATGGGTCATTGCTTTCCGACTTATCAGGAGGTTCCTCCTCAGTAGTCCCTCCTACTTCACTCCCATCCCCAGCATTGTTTTCCGCCTGACATTCAACACAATTGACCATTGTCAAATCTCCACATTCAACCAGGATTATTTACAAATGCGGGTAATTTCTACTGAACAATACAGTAACATTATATTATAAAGTAGAATTGAAAGAGAGGTTTTGAGCTGATACCTTGGCTAGAATATCTTGTTCGATATCCTCAGGATATGCAGACGTGACCCCTAAACTACTCAACAAGACTCTATCCTCCTCTTCCTTCATCAAAATTCGCCTTGATCCCTCAACTCTAATCTCGTCATATAAATCACCAAACCAAAATCACATTACATTCTTCCTTCCACAGACCACTGCGGCCCCCTAATTTTAACTGCAAAAAAGAATGTATAATTCCGTGATTGATTCGATTAAATCCAATTCCTGTTCGACTACTAAGCTAAGCTACTGAGATTCTGAGAGATTAAAAAAATAAACACGCAGATAAAGTAAAGATTTTTTTTATAAAAAATTCTGCTTTTTTTTCCTTGGATGAAAAGAAAAACATTTGATACAGAGCTCGTAGACATACCCAAATCTTGCAATTCCAATCGTCGCAAAGAAATTTTAAATTATTTTCTTTCCTTAAGATTAATTAAAATAACCAGAAATAATCGACAATTCCATTTGACCGGTTCCTTGTTTCTTGCGCCGTCTCTCTCCTTTGCTACCTACAGTTTTCTCTGTCGCCTCGATACGACCCAAATGGAGTGTTAGGACCAAATTTGTTTTCTTCTAGTTCAGGGACTTTTTTGACCCTATTTATATTCGTTACGCTCGGTGTCTTCCTCCCCAAGCAAAAACTCAAAAAGCTTATGCCGTTTTAGCCTCCGCTTCCGATCAAACGCAGCCGCATATCTGCGTTTCCTCCTTCCCTATGAACCGAAAAGTCCGAACCGAACCGAATCAATAATGTGTCACAATAAGCATCTGCCACGTGTAACAAATCTGTTTGCGGAAATTCTGATTCACCAATCGTTTACGTGTCAATTTTCTACTGGCTGAATCTCAACAACAAGTGACTTACATAAAATGACTGGCAGAAGAACCGGCACCTCCGTGCTACTTTCGCCAAAGCCCTCCGCCCACAAGAAAATGGGGGAGCAAGCTTGTTGCAGATCAGGAGAAGATAAGGAAAATGGAGAATCGAAAATCATCCGCGTATGCGGCATGCAATTCGCATACGAATTACAACATCCACTCTTCTTCGATTTCAATCTCGATATCGCTCGTGGATCTCGTTGCCTTCTCGTCGGCGCGAACGGATCTGGTAATTTCAATCACTTCGATTTCATTTTCCTTTTTGTATTGCCTTCAAACAGAAACGATTTCCTCAAGAAAATTTTCTATTCTTTCATTGTGGGCAGGGAAGACGACATTGTTGAAAATTTTAGCGGGAAAGCATATGGTTGGTGGAAGAGACGTTGTGAGAGTGCTAAACCGTTCGGCTTTTCATGAGACTCAACTTGTTTGTAGCGGTGATTTAGCTTACTTGGGAGGATCTTGGAGTAAAACTATTGGCTCTGCTGTCCGTAGATTTTCCTAACCCTTTTTAAGATAAATATCCGCCATTTTTGTTTAAAAACTGGAATTTTACTTGGGCCAAACATATGCAGGGGGAGGTTCCATTGCAGGGGGACTTCTCAGCGGAACACATGATATTTGGAGGTGAGTCAGTTAACCTCCGTTTGACTGTCGCTTTTCTCATTTGCTCTTTTATTCACTTTTGAAATTAAACCCTTTTTTTTTGTCTAATTTTACTGTTCGCAGTTGAAGGGATTGATCCTGTGAGGAGAGAAAAGTTGATTGAGTTGCTTGATATTGATTTGCAGTGGCGAATGCATAAGGTATCTGATGGGCAACGGCGTCGAGTCCAAATTTGTATGGGTCTTCTTCATCCTTTTCAGGTATTTCGAAGTTATGAATGCGCCATTTTCGTTTGACTAATATCATCACTTGAAGCTTTATGATTGTAGTATTGCTATCATCTATGACTGCATGAATGTAATGGTGCCATTAACAATACTATCTTGTGACAAACAAAAATTCAACTGCCATCTTCCACTTTAAACACGGGAATATTTGTAGATAAATTTGTGACTGCTAACCTGCATGATTACCAGTTATTCTGATTTGTTTGTAGCTGACTTCATTTGCTTCTCAAAACTACAAATATCTTTTATTATTTGCAGGTTCTTTTGCTGGATGAGGTTACCGTGGACCTTGACGTTGTTGCGAGGATGGATTTACTTGATTTCTTTAAGGAAGAATGTGAGCAGGTAATGGCTTCTGTTGTCTGTTCTAGAATATCAACATGCTCAAGCCTGATGTTGTTGAAGAGCTAGAAAATGAGAGATTACATGTGAATAGGGTGCTGGAATTGTCACTATCTAGAATATTTCTTAAGAAAAACATATAGCTCTTCATATAGCTTTTCATTAGCTGATACATTTCTTTCTGTAACAATGAGTAAAATTCACAATTTCATTTTGATTTTTACATTGGCTCACTTATCCGATTGCTAACCACATATAGAACATAGATGTTTGCTTCATCATTTCTAAAACCAATATGTCATGTTCATTCTCTGACTAATATTTACTATTGTTTTAGAGGGGAGCCACAATTGTATATGCGACCCATATTTTTGATGGGTTGGAAACATGGGCAACACATCTGGCTTACATCCAAGATGGTGAATTGAAGAGATCTGAGAAGTTGACAGAAGTTAATGAGTTGAAAAGCTTTGAAAATTTGCTCTCTGTTGTTGAGGCCTGGCTTCGTTCTGAATCCAAGTGTGAGAAAAAGAAACCCATCAGCGCCCCTGCCCAAGTCCAGAAGGCCTCGCCTTATGGTACTTCTCCTTTCATGTCATCGAGGCACATGGCATACTATCGGTGATCTCTCTTAGTCCAGCTATTTTTCAAAAATTTTTGAAAACCAAAGCAAGAAATACAAGTGGGGAAAGTTTTTTGTGGTCACCTACTATTTACTTATAGCTGGCCACTATCGATTTATATACTTGTTGGTATCTTTGTTTTAAAAATGATAATGGTGAAACTGATGATCTGTCTTTGGCAAATAGTGTTGTAATTTGTCATCTATTATGGTACTGAAATATCTATGAAATTAGTTGAAAGAAGTCAATGCAGAATAGGTGCTTCTGGATCTTGTTGGCTACACCAATGAAGCCCTGATCCAACAATCTGCCTTTGGCAAATAATGTAATCTCATTTCAATAATGAAAAAGCCTTGAGTACAATGTATATATATATTTACACTTTTGTTTGATACAATCTTGACAAGAAATGTGCTTGTTGGTTGTTTATACTAAAGCTGCAAGTAATTATGCTTTTAGGCTTCAAATTTCTCCCCTTAGTTTTAGTTGACCGAATGAATGATTTAAGGTCATGAAAGCTAATGGTATTATTTCCCAAAATATGGTGTCTTTTAAGTTGGTTTGCTGATATTGACAAAACGTATCAGAATTAAACTTAGAACATGGACTTTACACCCATTAATCGCATTGAACAGAGCTGTCCCAAAAGTGGAAAATAAGGCATGCATACTGCTGCAGGCTTATCTTCCATTGGAGATTAATTCCGTCTGAATTAATTTCATTATCTTCTGAAAGCGGCTTAATGTTTTCCCTGAATTTTTATAGCAATGTTTCTTCAACTTCCACACTCAACCACCACATCAACAGCAACACTTCCCACTGCCAAGCTGGCTACGCTAATTCAAATCATTGTCCAGTTCATGATGTCGACTAGAACTTCCTCCTTCCTGCCGGCATCCAAGATGGGACCGGACGGAACTAACAACTAACACCGTAACACGGTAGAATTATCTTACACAAAACAAAACCTACTTCGTCCCATTATCTTGCTTTGCTTTTTTTTTTTTTTTTGGTGTCGTCTTGTAAGCTCACAAGAACTCTCTTTCCTTCTTTTATAGCACGTAAATTCATAAAAATTAATTTAAGGTCACATTTTTAAATTAGGACATTTTTAACTAAATATTTGACTATAGCATATGAATATTTACATTGATCAATAGCACATCAAAATTCTTAGAATAAACATGTAGTGACTAATGAGACAATGTGAAAGACATTATAATCTATCCCAACATTTGTCAATTAGTAATGTAGTTGATGGTGCAATATCCGGTGAGGAAAAGGTCAGAAGATGGATGGTTTGTGCTATTCACAAAGTTGGTCTTTGACGTTGTCCCAAGGTGCCGCCCTTCTTTGAAGAAACGCCCAATCCAATCCAAATCACTGGCGCTGGCAACAGCCCCGGTCCCTAGGTTGGGTCTGACTTTTCTCATTATATTCCAACCACAACAACTACAAAAAAAGAGAGAAAAACATGAAACTTTGCAGTGTATTAGAGGTTAACCAACCATCCCACCAAAACATTCCCAAAAACATTCAACATGATTTGGTCAGTTCAATTAAAAGAAGGAAGATTAGGCTGCGGTAAAGGTTGTAACATTTCAACCGTCAACACATAAAGGTGGCTTGGGAAGAAGAATAAATTTCGCCTGCATATACTTTATACTAGTAGAAATATTTTGGTTGAACAATGAATTTTAAGCTGAACTTAATCAAATATCACTTGAAATCATATGCCATCGTTTGCACTTATTCACAAATAATTTAACAACTTTATTTATTTTTTAAATAGAATATAATTTAGAAATATCTAAATATTTTTTTATAAAAAATCACATTTAAAAAAAAATTATAAATGTTAGAATGTAAATCCTAAATTAAATGTTATTTATTAACCATGATTAAATGGATAAATTGAATTAAATATTAAATTTTAAATATATTAAGCTTATTTAATTTGAACATTCCAATATAATTTTTTGTATATTTTGTTTATTTTCAATATTTATTAAAGCACAAATGTTAAAAAAAAAAAAAAAGGGTACTCAATACGTTCGGAGGTCATGATACGAACGTGAATAACCGCATAATGAATCTTCCTGGATCAATTTACTTGTGATATCCAATAATTATTTACAAAAATAAAAATCCAAAAATTTAGAAAAAAAAAAAAAGGGAAAAACGCATATAAAATGGAAGGTGTCTGACAGTGTGAGTGATGAAAATACAAATGACAGAATCACACGCGCGACAAGAAAACCAAAAACCTTTCTTCCCTTCCTCTAGTTTCTCTTACAAACCTCCTTTTTCTCATTCGCATTTTGTTTTCCAAAAAAAAAAAAAAAACTGCAGCGAAACAACCGGGAGAGCTTTTTGCGGATCATATTGTCTAACGCAAACTACGCGGCAGCGTGAATTTCTTTGCTTGCTTAACTTTTTTTTTTCATTTCTCGAAAATTGAGGCTCTGTGCGTGTGTGTGTTTTTGTTTATTTTTTGTTCGCGGGGAAATTTGATTTTGATTAGAGGAAATGGATTCGGCGAGGAGTTGGTTTTTGAAGCTACAAACGAGGGATAAGTTGAGGGCTTCGACGAGGAGGAAGGAGCCGTTGTCCAGCGGTGAAGGCGGAGGAGAAGCAGAAGGCAATGACGAAGCCAATACGGACGAAGAAGCTCTCTCCAATGTCACCAAACAAAAGGCCGCCGCTGCCAAGCAGTACATTGAGAATCATTACAAGGAACAAATGAAGAATCTTCAAGAAAGAAAAGAGCGGTATGGCTCCTTTCGACCCTTTATCTTCCTAATCTTATCCTTAAATTTGCTCAAGTATCTTTCGTTTCTTATATAAGTTGTAAATTATATTGAGAAGCGAGGATATTTCTGTAAGTTATAATTAGATACATATAAAAGACTAATATTATATCCAACTTTTGGTAGTATGATTTAATGAATCTGAACAAATTTTCAAAGTCATTACAAACTGAGGAATTTTCTCATCATTTTAAGGAAAATATGAAAAAGATAATTATAGCAGTCTTTTTAAGCAGAAAATATATCTAACAACAAGAGCTCTACCCTTTAAATGGTAACTGAGTGAAAATAAGCACGGCAGGGGCTGATAGTAATTTGGAGTGGAGTTTATAATGTCTTTTAAACTTTAGTAGATTATTAACTTCTTTTAAAGAAATTCATTTCCTAATAGCTCTTTTTTTAATAGACGAATAATCCTGGAAAAGAAGCTGGCGGATGCTGACGTCTCTGAGGAAGATCAAAATAACTTACTGAAGTTCTTGGAGAAAAAGGAAACTGAATACATGCGCCTTCAGAGGCATAAAATGGGTGCTGATGACTTTGAATTATTAACTATGATTGGCAAGGGTGCGTTTGGAGAGGTATACTTCTATGTACTGTCAACCGCCATAGATCATGTTCTGTTTTGTCCTTGTGCAAGGAGTACTGATGCTATAGAGTACTTGATTTCTTTTTCTCCAATTAAAATTAATCTTTTGAGTTTCTTAAAAATTTGTTTATGGTGCAGGTTAGAGTTTGTAGGGAAAAGACAACCGGCCAAGTATATGCTATGAAGAAGCTGAAGAAATCAGAAATGCTTCGAAGAGGCCAGGTTTTCATTTATTCTGGTCACGTGGTGTTGTTGAGGTTTTGTACACTATTAATTTTGGATGTTCCTATCTTATTTTAGGTTGAGCATGTGAGAGCTGAAAGGAACCTGCTCGCCGAAGTTGACAGCAATTGTATTGTCAAACTTTACTGTTCTTTCCAAGATGAGGAGTTCCTTTATCTTATAATGGAATATCTACCTGGTGGAGATATGATGACGTTACTTATGAGAAAGGATATCTTGACTGATGATGAAGCTAGATTTTATGTTGCAGAGACAGTTTTGGCTATTGAATCTATCCACAAGCACAATTACATTCATAGGTCAATATATAGACAAAATGAACTCTCAAGATGTTTTTTCTGACGTAGGGTTAACCTTTTGAGTGTTAAATGTTGCAGGGATATCAAGCCTGACAACTTGCTACTGGATAAATATGGACACTTGCGATTGTCAGATTTTGGACTATGTAAACCCTTAGATTGCAGAATTCTCCAAGAACAGGATTTTTCTGTAGGAGGTAACATTAACGAGGTTACAGAAAATGATGAACGCCCACCAGCTCCAAAACGAACACAGCAAGAGCAACTACAGCATTGGCAAAAAAACCGGAGAATGCTTGTAAGTTCTCATCCATTATGTCTCAACTATCCTTCTATCTCTCTATATCTCATGATATAAATGGTTCACTAAATTAAATTAATATATTGGTGGATCTGAGGTAGGTTGCCCTTGTTTGGTGAATTGAAGATGGTCTCATGGACTCACTAAATGAAAAATATTGGACCCTGCATTGCTTTTCTATCAGAATATTTGTAAATAGAATTGTTTCAGTTCATATGTGTTCATGCGTGTCTTGAAGTAATGGTTATGAGCTTTTGGAAGAACTCAGCAGTGATTGTTGGATGATTCATTATTGTTTTTGTCAAATACTTGGATTTCTTAGGCTTATTCTACTGTTGGTACTCCCGACTATATTGCTCCAGAAGTCCTCTTGAAGAAAGGTTATGGAATGGAATGTGATTGGTGAGTAGTTATGCGTTTTGAAATGAAATTCCATTTTGTTTCACATACGAATCTCCTTTTGGTTTGTTTGACATAGCAATTCAAATTGTAACCGTTTAATTTAGAAACCGAACTGATTATGTTTAGTTGCAGGTTAGAGGGCATTTCATTTTTAACTATTTTATATAAACTGTTGACTTATTTTGAAATAATAGCTTCCTTTCTCTCAATAACAAATGGTGAATTAAAGTGGTGTCCTCTTATGATGTCAAGAATGTCCTAATTTCCTGCAGTTCTGACAGTATTATAGATTCTTGTGACTGATGATAATTATTTTGCATAGGTGGTCACTTGGGGCAATTATGTATGAAATGCTTGTGGGATATCCACCTTTTTATTCAGATGATCCGATGTCAACTTGTAGAAAGGTAATCTGAGAAATAGTGCCAATTGATGTTATGTACTCTTTTCTCATTTATTACTTTTGTCTGGATCTGGCTTGTGTTATCACTGTTTTTACTTTCATCTGAAGATCAGTTAACCAGTCCTGATTTTGCTGAGGCTGGAATGTGGAAAGAAACTCTCACAGTTCAGCAATAAAACATTTATGACTTTTCGTAGATTTTTCTTGTTTTATGAATTTTTATTAGGGAATCTTTACAAAACTTGCTCCAATGATCTCCTGTTCATAGAGGGCAGCTTAAGTATAATTCCTTTTTCGGCTGCATAACAGCCATCTGTTTTTGCAAAATGAATTAATTGATGAAGAAAAAGAAGGATATAAAGAAGTTTCATTTCTCTAATAATGTCACATTTTTTATTCTTTGCATAGATAGTAAACTGGAGAACTCATTTGAAGTTCCCTGAAGAAGCAAGGTTATCTCCAGAGGCACAAGATCTGATTAGCAAACTCTTGTGTAATGTCAATCAGAGACTAGGATCAAAAGGGGCAGGTGAAATTAAGGTGTTGTTTGGTGTGACACTATTCTAGATTCTTGAATCTGTTCCTTAAACTTGTTTCCAGAAAAGGAGATTATCTTGCTTCTTTTTACTTCCCTAGGACCATCCGTGGTTTCAAGGTGTGGACTGGGATAGGATATATCAAATGGAGGCAGCATTTATTCCTGAGGTTAATGATGAGCTAGATACTCAAAATTTTGAAAAGTTTGATGAGGTACTGATAACCCTTAATTTTCAGATTCAGTAGTGTTGAACCGTTGATTATGTTGCAACTTTAATGTCATTCATGATGTTTGATTTCTGTTTGCTTATTTTTCACTGTACAGTCTGAGAATATGAATCAAACATCGTCAAAATCTGGTCCATGGAGGAAAGTAAGCTTCCAGTAACTTTTGTATAGTATTGGAGTCATCTATCCATTGCATTCCAGTCTGCTGTTAGTGAATGACAAAATTGTCATTTTTTTCTTTGGCTCTCTTATCATTTTTTCAGAACTAAGATTTTTTAATTTGATTTGAAGCAGCTATACCATAGAATTATATTGGTGGGTACTATTTTATTTATTTATTTATTATTATTATTGTTGTTGTTGTTGTTATTATTGTTATGTCAAGATGGTTTTTGCATGTGTACTGTTTGATTGTTAAAAATTCGAAAGTCTATTATAATTTCAGAGAGTGTTTCATGAAACTGCATTTCATGATTTTGTGCTCCCTAATCCCAACATGTCATGGCAGTGCATTTCATATGCTAATTATTAATGACAAAAATAATTGTTTTTTCTTGATCATCCATCTATTTTGCAGATGCTTTCGTCAAAGGACATCAACTTTGTGGGTTATACATACAAAAATTTTGAAATTGTCAATGATTATCAAGTGCCTGGGATGGGTATTCTTCTTTATCCGCTTTATGTATTGAATTATGTGCATACACTGGCATGGTATTGGTTTCAGAATCATGTGTAAGAATGCCTGTCTGACCAATGTTTCAAGATTCTAAAGCTTCATATGATCATTATTATTATATTGTACAAGCTGTTTTTGTTTGAATGGTGCATCTTAACTTTATAGCTTGATTCTGCTGTATGTGGAAAATAGTTGTTTCAGTAATTTGCACTAAAGATTTATCCCCAATCACTGAATTTAAGGGTTATTGCATTAGATTCATGGGGAGTGCAAGTGTTCAAATCGCTGACCCAAAATAACTGGAAAGTACAGCATAATCTATTTAAGCCTGTTTGTGATTTATTGCTGGCATTACTTTATAGTACCTTGTTTTCATGCAAAGTTTTCTATGATTGTCAGTATTTGGACCTTGGAAATTACATTTATACGATGACATTTACTTTCTCTTTGCAGCTGAGTTGAAGAAGAAGGGCACCAATTCAAGGAGGCCGTCTATTAAGTCGCTTTTCGGTACCTTCACTTTTTCCTTATCATACTTGATATGTTGTTGGTTATTATTTGTATGTCTGCTGACATATACATCACTGCCACTATCTTTAACATATTTGGTTTTTCTATCTGATTACTCAACATAGAGGGTGAGTCAGATACATCAGATACTTCAGACTCAACTACTAATGATCAGCCTGTTCAAGGGAGCTTTTTGAATCTCTTGCCTCCCCAACTCGAAGCCACTGAAAAGCGGTGCGGGTCCCAGTAACTTGCCCCATCTTTTTCAACTGTTAGAAGACAAGTTGGTCCGGGTTACTAACCAGTAACCAAACCCCATCTTTGGACATGTTGGTAGGTGGTCGTTATAACTGCAGGAACTTCAGGTTTGATTCACAGTTTAAGGTCTAGATACCAAGGAAAGCTACTACTGATCAAAGGTTTTTTTTTTTTTTTTTTCTTTAAATATAAATATAAAAACAAACAGGAGAATAGAAAAAGAAAACCTAAAAGAAGAGAGTAAGGATTAAGGAGAAACTACTAGCCATTCCATAATATTAGGTTCAAAATATTTTATTCTTTGTCAGTGTCAAAAGCAGCAAAATGTTGTACAAAGACACGCTCTTAAGCCATATACCATCATGTATACATGCCTTGCTATGTCTTAACAAAAGGTTGAATGCCCTGAGAGATGGTTTGAAGAGCGTTAGCTTATAGTTACCGCCGCCGCTGCCCGCTGTTATTAAACAGATTCGCTTCGATTCATGGCATGGTTTGAAGCAAAAACGTGACAAACTGGAGATACAAATATTTATCAATGAATCAAACCCTTAAAAACATGTTTGAACTATAATAACAAACATGAGATACAAATGCTTATTATTGAACCAATTGCCTTTGATAAGAAAAGAAAAAAACATATTACTAATATTTGCTTACTAAAATAGAAGTTAGATTAAAATATATCGACCTGTCTAGTCTACATTACCCAATTCAGAATCTTGTGACTTATAGCAACCAAATGATGCGGCCTGATATTTCAAAAATGGTATTATGGGTCCAGAGTCAGTTTTGGGTGCCATCTGTCATGATATTTTGCAAACGTAGTGTCACTATCAATTTTGTTTTGACTAACCAAATTTAGGATCTAACTTCACCATCAAATGTATTGATCCAATTGACTGACTGGTCAGTCTGGTATCCAAACCATTTTGAACTATTGTCTTCTTACAGAAATCTTAGAATAAGATTGATAGAAGGGAATTTTGAGAATTAGCCTAGTAATCAATCATTGTGATGCAGAAGTTACCTCCATTTATCAATATCAATGTATGAAAGTTCGGTTCATATTTATAGGAATTTAGCTAAATTTCTGAACTTGTTAGTGAAGTAAAATTAATTTTATTTATATTTTAAATAATTATGATTATTGAATATAAATAAATTATTATTTATAAATATTACGATTATACAAAAAATCATATTCATTTAAATAAAATTTTATGTTTATTCAATCATTATAAATAAATCTTTTAAAATAATCATTTTTATTACTTTTAATTAAAAATTTTAAAATTTTGTTGTACCTTAAATATATAATTATTCTTTTAAAAAAAATTTCACATCTTAAAATCAAAATTTTGTTTTT
Source organism: Durio zibethinus (assembly GCF_002303985.1). The sequence continues at coordinate 7,530,286 of NW_019167893.1, forward strand.
TAATTTTTTTTAATTTATTTTTTCTAACAGGATACATATATTTTTCTACAATGTTTCCTTTGGTTGAGAATGTTGTAACATTATGTGTCTGTGGTCGTTAACCTATGCACTTGTTTGGGTCTGCAATGGCTTCGATCGAAGTTTAAAAAAAATGAAAATCAATCAGCAGGCGAGATGGACCTGGTTGTTAATTTGAACGTTTTGGCTTTTTTTTTTTTTTTGGTGACAAGAGAAGGAAAAAGCATTTGACCCCTTAAAGACAGCGTCCGTATTTGGTATTGGTTGGTCTGCTTGAGATGACATTTCTTGACTGATTCTTAAACGTTAAACCCACTCCTTACTCCACGTTCCATCAATTAAATATCGAGTTACAACTAATTATCCTTATCCATTGCTTTTGGGATATATAGTCTTCATTTCAAAATATTACATGATAATAATATGTAAAATTCTTTTTTTTTTTTTTTAAATTTCAGATTCCATCAAAATCATCAGCTTACCAGCACAACAAAAATTTGTATCTGTATATACTTCGTAGAATTGATTATTAGTTTGATAGTTTCAAAATCACACAGTTTTACAGTCATAATGTAAACATGATTATTTTTGTTAGAAATTAACTTACAGTAAAAGTATAATAGAAAAATTAATTATGTCATTAGTAATTCCAAAATCACGTATAGTTTATATTGTGTATTAATTCTATAAATTGATGTGTCATTATCAATGTTGCTGTCACCCCGTCGGCTTCAAGGTGTGCCACTATCATTAACCAAACCATGCATTATTATTACTTTAATTAATTAATTAATTAAACCCTAAATATATTTTTACATTTTAAACTGTCATACTATGGGCTTAGTTAAAGTAGCCTTAACCAAACTTATGAAGAGGTCAAAGGAAACAAGCTATCTCAATTAAGGGTGTAATTAAGTCGAGTTGAATCGAACAGTGAGAAGTTCGAGTTTAAGCTCGACTCATAATTCGAGATTCGATATTCGGTTCGAACTCGATCGAGTTTTATTTTTCAAGCTCGAGCTCGATTCATGATCGAATTTGAGCTACTCAAACTCGTTCGATTAAACTCGATTAATATGTAAAAATAAGGTCGATTCGTATACTCGACAAAAGTTCGATTATTCATGCTCGAACTCGAACTCGGACTCGAAATATTTTATTAATTAAAATAATAAAAATATATTTAAATATAAAAGCTCGATTAAACTCGCGAGCTACTCGAGTCGGATATAAGAATACTTGAATTCAACTCGATTGATAAGTCGAGCTACTTGAGCTCAAGCTCGACTCAATAATAATCAAACCGAATTTGAGTTTTTTTCGAATCAAACTCAAATAACTTGCGAGTACTAATGTATCATTTACACCTCTAATCTCAACATCGCCACGAAAACACACCGATTGAAGTTTTTTTTTTTTTCAATTTCCTAAAAATCAGCATATTAACTAACAGCTATCCCGTTTAATGAAAGAATATTACTTCTGTAAATAAAAATTAATTAATCTTTAAAGGGTTCTTAAAACGCTGCTCGTTACTCAAATTCTTATTGTATGATTACCTCATAAGCATTTTCCTTTCGATTAAATCCTTGAAGAAAATCTTTTATTCAGTTTTATATTTTATTATAATTAAAATTTAATCAGCATTTTATAAAAAAAAAGATTTTTGGAATTTTAAATTTTTAAATATTTTATACTAAATTAACCATAAACTCAATATATAATATAAGTCACTTGCAGCTTAATTCAATCTATAACACATAAGCCACGATTTTCATTTTTTTTGGACAAAATTTAGATAAAATTCTTAATTAGATGGAATTTTTTAGTTTTAAAAAAATTTTAATAAAATTTTCAAATTGATAAATTAATAGAATTCAATATGAAAAATAATAATATATAAAAAAAATTACTAAAAATATTGGTTTTAATTAAAATTTGATAAGTACTCATTTAATTGTAAAAATTCTATCAAAATTTTTATTAAAAATATCCAACTAAAAAACATATTAAATTTATTAATTTTTTAAAAAAATTTTCATGCTTGATTTATATAAAAAGAATTTTCAATTTATTAAGTTTGATTTTAGATTTTAATTCTTATTTAATCATTTTTAATAAGAAACTTCATAATTTTCACCTAAAAAATTTCATTTAAATCTTTTCCTTTTATTGATAATTTTATATGTGAGGGTAGTTCTTCTTTCTACATCTATGGAAATTCCACCTTACGCTTTCATGGCTTCAAAATATATAAACTTGTTAAAAATCTTAAGAAAGTTAATAATGGGAAAATCACTACCAAAATGACGTTTGCTTGGCTTTTAGCTTCGTATCTTGATCTGTGTCAGGCCATGCCGGCCGAGCTGTTGCATTAAACAAGTCCCAAAGTTTAGTCTTTGCTCCTTTCTTTGGTCATCTTAACTGCCCTAAATTTCCCCTTTAAAAATGGCCTCCAGCTTTGCTTAACACCCTCCCACACCCCTTAACTATTTTTCTCTCTGATTTTCTCTTTCTTCCTTCTGCTTCATCTTTCAATGATGAAAGGAGGATTTGAAGTGTTTCATGCGACTCTAGATATGATCCAGCCTCATTATGAACCAATATGGGATTTTGCCTCTGTTGGGTTTCCAACAACAATTGCTGTCAACTCCATCCCGAGACAAACACTTGAAAATGGTTGCATAAACTTGGAGAGAAATGAGCTCTCAGAGTGGGTTGAGCAAGTCACCAAGCAGCTCATTGATGACTTGCCAGCTGATAATACAGAAACTGATCATAGCAGCTTTCAGGCGGCTGACACATCAATGGTATGCGAGGATAACTTTGCCCCATTGCTGCCGGGTGATTTTAGGCCAACGAAAACTGTAAGGAGTTTTTCGGATGGCAACTGTATTGAAGAGCTTCAATGGAGCAACAAGCTTGTTGGAAACCAAACAAATAACGTTTGCGAAAATAATGGAGGGAATGGTAAAGGGTTAAGTAGGTTAGAAGAGCAAGGTTTAAGCTTGATAACGCTTCTTTTGGAGTGTGCTGTTGCTATCTCTGTTGACAATCTTGGGGAAGCTCATAGAATGTTGCTTGAACTGACCCAGATGGCTTCTCCTTATGCTCTTTCTTGTGCTGAAAGGGTTGTGGCATATTTTGCTAAGGCCATGTCTAGTAGGGTTATTAACTCATGGTTGGGGATTTGCTTTCCTTTGGTAAACTATAAAAGCGTTCATTGTGCCTTCCAAGCCTTCAACAATGTCTCTCCGTTTATTAAATTCGCTCACTTCACCTCCAACCAAGCCATCCTTGAGGCATTTCATCGACGCGATAAGGTTCATATCATAGACCTCGATATCATGCAAGGTTTGCAATGGCCGGCCTTATTTCATATCCTAGCGACGCGTATTGAAGGGCCTCCGCACGTCAGGATGACCGGCATGGGCAGTACAATGGAGCTTCTCGTGGAGACAGGAAAACAACTTTCCAATTTTGCTAAACGCCTTGGAATGTCATTTGAATTCCACCCAATCGCAAAGAAATTTGGAGAAATTGACATTACAATGATACAAGTCCGAAGGGGAGAAACACTAGCTATTCACTGGCTACAGCATTCACTCTATGATGCCACGGGACCCGATTGGAAGACACTGAAACTTTTTGAACAACTGGCTCCAAGAGTGATCACATTGGTCGAGCAAGATCTCTCCCATGGTGGATCTTTCTTGGACCGTTTAGTGGGCTCTCTCCACTACTATTCCACCATGTTTGATTCGCTTGGGGCATATCTGCCAGCTGATGACCCTAGCAGGCATCGCATCGAGCATTGCCTTTTTTATAAGGAAATTAACAACATATTGGCAATAGGAGGCCCCGCAAGAAGTGGGGAGGATAAGTTAAAGCATTGGAGAAGTGAGCTTGCAAGGAATTGCTTTCTGCAGGTGCCAATGAGCAGCAACTCCATGGCTCAGGCACAACTAATATTGAACATGTTCCCTCCTGCTCATGCTTATAGCCTTGTTCAAGGAGATGGAACACTTAGGCTTGGATGGAAAGATACTAGCTTGTTTACTGCTTCTGCTTGGACATCGCATGCCTCTAGATATAGCTGCTGATGTTTTTCCCCTCCTTTTGTAATTTTTTTGTTCTATCTTTTTCATCTACTGTGAACTTGCGTAATTAGTATATAATAAACACTAGAACTAGATGTAATTTAATTCCTCATCCTTGTTCCATAATTCAATCTTTGCAAAGCAAATCATTCTCATAACTTTCTTATTCAATTAATGCTCTGCTTCAAGTTTTAACTAAGTCGTTCGTCACTCGTTTTATATATATACATATAGACACATACATACTCGATCTGACCAAAAACTCCAACTTGTAAATAATAATTTGCAGATATTAAGATCTTTCACTAGAAATCCTAGGGCTATCCGCTTTGTATTCAACCTAGCTAAAACAAAGAAATGATTAGTTGGTTTCGAGGATCGATCTTTCACTAGAGAATAACTTTTTATTCTCTTGTTGGGTCTCGTTTGGTCTTTTTCTTGTCTCCAGATCTGTCTGCTAGTGTAACTTCTTATGGGAGGAGAGCTTAATCTTTTAATTAATATATATTTATCTTACTAAATACATTTAAATAGTCTCCCATTGGTATTACTATAACACCCCTTTGATTATTTGCTTAGAGGACGACACGTGATTGTAGTGTTTTTTCTATCATAAATGGTAAAAATTATTATACTGTTTATCGTGCCATAATTGATAAAAAATAATATAATGTTTCTTTTAGCATAATTATAAAATATCTTTTTTATCATAATTGAAAAAACTACTATAATATTTTTCTATCATAATTACAAAAATATCTTTTTATCATAATTAACCAAAATCATATATATATATATATATATTATTACAACATACATAGTTACCTGATAAAATTTATTGACATTGATATTTACATGGACAGTTTCATTTTTTGACACGTAAGAAAATTCTTAAAATTTTTCTTTAAAATGACATATAAGATATTTACTAATTTTAAATTATATATCAAAAATATATATTTCAAAAATAATTGAATTATCTAAAATTTTAAATTATAAATAAAATATCAATTTAAATTTTAATGAAATTATTATCCCTATATCACCTCATCTCAATTTAAAATTAATTTTTAAGTAATTTAAAATCAAATCCAAATGGAAAAATAATTTAAGTAATTCTTCATTTTAAGCATCATTTTTCTTCGTCCTTTAAACCTATAAGCCTCTCTAACTATTCTTCAATTAAAGCTTTCAATGACGTGCTGTGTTTCTTTAAGTTTCTCAATTCCTCTCTATTCTTTTCAAAATTCATTTAAAGTAACTCCTCTTCGAAACCCCAAACCCTTTTATTTTTCAAAATTATTTCTCTTGAAGAATTGTTGTAAGAAATAAAAGTCTCATTTCTTTGTTAAATGTCTATAGCGCATGTAGTTGACCATCATGTACCATAGCAGGAAGAGGTAGACTGGGAATAGAATATGTCCCACATGGCATATAACCATAAGTTTGTTGATACAAGTAAGAGCCATTATAACTATAAAAATCCTATCAATAGACATTAAACTTATCAAATACATACTCAGTCTAACATGTAACTTAATGTAGATTGCAAAGTAAACCGACACAAAAATTTCAAATCCAAAATCCTTCAAAATGAAAATATTAGTAAGATCATTTAGTTAACCCATAGTCACCAAACAGAACATTAGCAACACCTTGACCTTCAGTCCCTAAAAGTCAAGTAGCTACAAATGCAACAATTGATGAAAGATAGGGTTGTATAACAATCGACTTGCCAAAGATGACCACAACAACACATTTCAATTTAAGTCTGCATTGATCAAGTGGATGATGATCTTGATGTTCTTAATGGAAAAACTTCAATTCAAGTTTACCAAGATTTCTATGAGAGCTTTAAGTTTGCATTCTCACATTTCATTGGTTCTACAATCACGGTAAGAAGTTTGCCTTCAAATAACGTGATCAAATAAGCCAATGTCTTAGACCCTCTTTTGGTGTAGTGATGCTAATGGCTTCTATATTGTGGTTTTTCAGGAAATCTCAATATGTTTGGGACTAGATGATGAGCTCCGTTATCTATCTCGCCACAAGCTTACCAAAAGTGGCATAATTACTGGAGTTGGGGAGTTCTAATGTTACGACCTCAACATGCTTAATCTTCTTAAGCAAGGTGTTGAAGTAAATGGAAATCCATTACGGGGACTAGATGGTCCACATGATGCACCCACTTATGATTAGTCATCCAACTCAAATAGCTTCTTCAAAGATCACGATGGATCATGAAAAAGTCCTTATGGTGACTTATTTCTTTTTAGGTATTCAAGTCAACTTATATCTCATTGAGATCGTATTCTCTTTCTTGAAAATTTGCAAAAGTTTAAATTTCTTTTATATAAACAATATCATTTATAATATATTATATATAAATTATCATTTAATTGTAACTTAGCATTTTTAAATATATGATTATATATTAAATTAATAATTTAAAATAAATTTAAATTTATGAAACATTTAATAAAAATTTGTATATGGGTTAAAAAAACTAATTATTATAATATTACTCCTAACATAATTAATTAAAATTATTGTAATATCTCTCACGCTATAATTACGAAAATACTTTTATAATTGTTTTATATTAAATTTTAACGTAATATAAAATTAATCATATATTAAATTATTAAAATAGCATTACCATTATTTTATAAAAATTTGATAGGTGACATTTTATGAAAATTACTATGACACTCTTATTAAATTACATATTAAATTAATTACATAAAACTTAGCTACATATTAAATTATTATAATAAAATAAAATTTAAAAAATATAATATTCAAATATAAATGTAGAAAGACATAACAAAAAAAAAGTAAATTATTTTTATTTTGTTTTAAATATTTTTACTAAAAGTTTATAAACTACAATAAATTAAAAGTTATACATTTGATTAAATAATTAATAAAAATTCAACTATCAAAATATAGTATAAAAAATTAACAAAAAACTATAATCGTAATATATGAAATACTATATATATTTATTTTAATATTTTTAATTTAATTTATTATTTTTATATTAAAATAATTATAAATATATTCAAAATAATAAATAATTAATAAATAAAAATAAATTTTTTTGACAAAAAAATAATTCACCCCTACGGACGAGGGTGTCTATCACTAGTAAAAATTATAAAAATGACTAAGTGCCACAATCTCAATACATATATACATATATATATATATATGTTTGCATATGTATATATGCACGTGCGATATTCTTTTAGGGAAAGTTACATTATTCATGATCATACACTGGACATTAATCCCTGCTAGTCATGCAGTTAGTTAGCTAATTACTCCATGTAGTGAACAGCACTTGTCCCTATCTCTTTGTCAATTATTGATGATTCAGCTTAGGATTCTCTCAGTGGGGTTGTGAAATGTGCAACGTCGATGGGCCACTCGCAGTAAATTATGATGTGAACTGCGAAGAAAGGCATATGATGAAACATTAGCGGAAGATGGAGTTTGGACTTTTAAGTTTAGAAGAAAAACATCCCATCTCGGCCTTATAGCTAGCTTTCTCGACCATAATTGTACTTACAGCTAGGTACGATTTTATTTATTATTAGTTAAATTAAAGTATCGATTTTAATAAAATTTATTCAATATAAAATTTTTATTAAAAATTTTTAATCAATTATAATTATAATAATTTTTATTATTAAATTTAATTTCATTAAAATTAATTTTATTATCCATTCAAATATATATCAAGACAAAAACATACCACTTTGGTCTGTAGCTTTCAATTGTCAAATTGTACACATTCATTGTACCATAATTACTCATATAAAGTATGTACATATACATATATATATGTATATGTATATGTACATATAATGTATACGTATGAATGAAATATACATACATATAAACATCACAAGTTAATTAATAACCCCTGTAGGTATACAAAATCACAAACACCTGGAGACGGTCCGCGCCGGAGAAATTAACTTTCACAACTTTTGTTTAGCTAATTCCGGCGTTCAAATCACGTTTTTTTTTTTTTTGGGTGTAGCGTGCAAATTAAGGTAATTAGGACCAACTGCAATAAATAAACATGGATAAATAATTTCATAAAAAAATCACACACCCATAAGCAAATTAAAGCTACTCAATATTTATAAAAAAAATTAATTTTTTATGAAATATTAAAATTTTAATTTTAATAAATAAAATTGAATTTCTAACGATTTTAAATATATACAAAAATACGGATATACTAGTCGATGACCAAGCAAGTCATGCGAGACCAATCGTTTTGACTGTCAAGCTGCTCAAATTCAATTTTCACCAACAATTTGTGTGGGCAATTGAGCAAGATCTAATTTATGGGCAAAATTGTAATAACAAGGAAAGTAATTAGATGACAATATCCTAATTATGGTACTTATAGCCTCCACGTCTTTATTTTACAGTAATGTTCTTTTGTCACTGAGATTCTTTTAATGAATGAGTCAGCGCTGGACTTTCATTGGGGTCCAATTAAAAAAAAAAAAAGAGACATGGACTTGTTATAACAATGTTGTTTATTGAATTGAACATTCATACAAATCTTGGCCTTATATAATGGAACCAAATTGAAAAGTTGAAGAACAACGGTTTATTCCATAATTAAGAATAATTCAGCATAATATTTATTTTTCAATTATAAATTCCCACATCATATTAACGAGGAGCATGATCCCATGTGGAATGAGTCAAAATTCAGACCCTCCCACCTCAACTCCATGCAATTTCCTCATTAAAAAAAAATTGAAAATAAAGAAACTAGCTTCAACCACTCATGATTTTTTCTAAACAATTGGAACTCAATTTAAAAAAATATATCAGTAAATAAAAATACTTGATTTTCAAATAAGAATAACATATGTTGTTATTGGTATCTTGTAAACATATAATGCAGTTTAAATTAATCTCAATCAAAGATTATTAAAAAGATTTAAATTGAAATTTTATTTTTTTCATCAATGGAGTAACTTTATAGTTAATAAAAATATTTACTACTATTATATTTCTATGAATATAAAGGAAAGAAGAAGAGATATTTGAGTATTATGTTATTAGTTTATATAATATGCATGTTGATTAAATTTATGAAAATTGAAAATTATGATTGAAAAAATTTAAATAAATAATGTTCTTATCAAGTGAATTTTTTAAAAAATGTTTTTATCAAGTATGGTAAGTAGATAAAAATTAATAGTAAAATTAAATTAAAAATTAAAAATAAAAGAAAAAAGCCTTAACAAGGGAAAGAAATGTTTTTATTAAATTAATGTTTGATCACTATGGTAAATATTGTAAAAATAAAATTATAAATGCACCAAATTAACTACTAATAAAATCTTGAGGAAAGGCGTAAGATCAAGCAACCGTCTTTAAAAAAATAAATAAATAAAGAAAGTGGAAGAAGTCGAAAGAAAAATCAAAATTTTTTATTTTTGAGTCTAAAAAGTCAATATGTAAAGAGATAAGGGAAAGCACGCTTTGGAAGAAGTTAAAATAAAAAAATAAAAAGTAAAAAAGTTGAAAGAGTGAGAGATGAGAGGGTCAGACTCGGACAGAAGCCAAGCGTGTTTGGTAAGGCGGCAGTTTGAGAAGGTACCGCTTAACCCCTCATCATGTCTTTTTCTTTTTAATTAAAAAAAACTATTTTTTTCAATTATAAAATAAAAAAACAAATTCAAACTCTCTTTCCCTTTCTTCCCCTTAATTCTCTCTTCCATTTTCTTGCATCATTAATAACAAACACCTGAAAACTATTTCTTTACTATTCTGATTTTCATTTTTATCCCCAAAAAAATAAAAGCTTTCGTATTTCATCTGATTTATTATTTTCAGCCATTTCAGAATTTTCAACCGTTTTTTTTATTTGATTACATTTGGAAGTTTGGTTTTGCTAGTTGATTCCTCCTCTTCCCAGGTCAATGTAGCTGGGTTTTTTTTTTTTTTTTCCCTAATTAGGGTTTTCATTTCAAATTTTAGGGATTTTGCTATCAAACTATTTAGTCCGTGAAGCTAGATTTTTTGTAATAATCGTCTTTTTATCTTTCCTGGGCTTAGATTGAAATCTCTAATTTTTGTTATTTTTTATTTGTAGCTTTATTCTTCCAAAGGTTTCCTTTTTCTTCTTCTTCTTTTGGGCAAAAGCCCAGATTTTTTTGTTTGACGTTTTTATCCCTGCTGATTATTGAAGAAAGCTAACATTTTTTTTAGTTGATCTGTTGGAGGCTTGGGGTTGTCAATTTGGTAAATCCGTTGAGTTTTGAGGGAGTATTTGGATTAGGGGGCAATAGATGCTGAATTTGACAAATCTGAGTGAAATTAGCTTAGATTAACCACTTTGTGGTATTGGGTATTATTGAAGAGAGTTGTTTTTGTTTGTTTGAGAATGGATCATGTGATTGGTGGTAAGTTCAAGCTTGGAAGAAAGATTGGCAGTGGCTCTTTTGGAGAGCTCTATTTAGGTATAATAATCCAAATCTCTTTGATAACTTTCTCTTTCTTTTATGGAAAATATGTATTGTTTCTTTGTCCGCATTGTGCCCTTTTTCCTGATTTTTTTTTTTGTTGAAGGGGTAAATGTGCAAACTGGAGATGAAGTTGCTGTCAAACTGGTATGTGATCTTTTCTTGAGGATGTGTTTTTGGTTGTGTTTCGTTGGTCTGCTGATGGACTGATTTCTAGCTGTGTTATTAGTAATGATGATTTTGGATCTTGAATACCTATAAATAAAGCAATCTTCTGTTTTTCGTATGCTTGCTTTGGTGGTTGTTTTCACCCCATTTATTTGTAGTCTATTGTCTCTCTCTTAAAAAAAATTTATTGGCAGTTATTCTTGCTTATCTTTTTCTGTTGTTTTAGTGGTACTAACCTTTGGACTTTATTGCATTACGTTTTGGACATTGACTAAAAAATGATCAGAAATATGCTCTTTAGTCATTGCTTTTTTTTTTACCTTAAAAAGAAAAGTGTTTATACTAATGCGCATCTTAATTTGTGTAAAGGAAAGTCATTTGTCCAAGACAGTGTTTGAATATCTAGCTATATTCAGCTTTACATGGTTCATCATTTAAAAATAAAGGCAAGAACATTTGTTGTTGCACTCATTTCCATTCTGAGAAGAAGAAAGTGTTTCTACACAAATGAAAAATTGAAATAACAAATTCATGCTAATTACTAAGCGTAATTTTTGAAGACAATTTATCAGCTTTGTATTTCCAAGCTGCACTTTTCTTTTCTTTATTTCCTCCTTTGGAATGAAGATGTGGTGGTGCACTTTACATACGATAATGTGTCATTTTAGGTGTGAATGTGAAGGGTGTGAAAATTTCCTATTCATGGTAACAGTGATGGGCAGAAAACAATTTTTTTATTTAATGGCATTTTATATTTTCTAACTTCCAAAGCAATGGCCTTGACCTATTTTTTTTTCTTCCTAATTTCAGGAATCTGTGAAGACCAAGCATCCACAGCTTCATTATGAGTCAAAATTGTATATGCTTCTTCAAGGAGGAAGTAAGTCTCTGCCTCTGCTTCTCTCCCCCCCCCCCCCCCTCTTGCTGTCTTGATAAATGATTTGATCCTACATAACTTGACTATGGTCTTCTCTGGGTAGCCTTTTCCACTGGACTACCATCATACGAGAAAAAAAAAAAAAACCAGAGAAAAACATGCAAGCTCTTGTCTGATGGAAGTCAGTAATTTCTTTGATTTATAACTTCTTAATCGGTCTTCATTCAATTTGCTATTGATCTTGGTATCTGCTGGTTTAGAAAGAGAATAGTGGGTCTTCTTTCCTTTTCATAATATTTGCACTATCAACTTAGTCTTTAAACAATTTGTTCAGCATGCAATTACAAACCTTTCTCTGGACATGCTGGCAGGTTGATATTTAATCTTGAATACTCTGATGCTTAGTTTTTTTGGATAAATTTTTAAAAGGCACTTTTTTTATCTTTAAATAACTTGGTGAGTTTCTCCTTGATACAGCGGGAATTCCCCACCTCAAGTGGTTTGGAGTTGAAGCGGATTACAATGTCATGGTAATCGACCTTCTTGGACCTAGTCTAGAAGATTTGTTCAACTGCTGCAACAGGAAACTTTCATTAAAAACAGTGTTGATGCTTGCTGATCAATTAGTAAGTACATGACCTTTTTGTGATAAAGAATTAGTTTTGAGTTCTTTCATATTTAATGTTCTCCCTTTTCAATATATTTTTTTTCCAGATTAATAGAGTAGAATATATGCATTCAAGAGGTTTTCTTCACCGTGACATAAAGCCTGACAACTTCTTGATGGGCCTAGGACGCAAGGCAAATCAGGTATTAGTTATTGTGTTTTCTTGTATGATATGTTGGCAATATACCACACGCATACTCATTAGACTGCTAGCACTGCCACCTTCAATTTTGAGTTTCTGGTTATGATAAGAATATTATTCCATTTCTGAGAATAGGACTCTATGACACTTGAAAAGTATGAAATATTGTGGTATCATTTTTTGTTTTTAATTTTTTTATTACAGGTATATATCATTGACTATGGTCTTGCAAAGAAGTATAGGGATCTTCAGACTCATAAGCACATTCCGTACAGGTGATTTTTTGTCTTTTTTGTTTGACTTCTTAATGCAGAAATTCAAACTTGAATATCTCAAAACTGTATAGTTCTCATCATAATACATGACTATTGAGTTAAGATAGTAGATAAGAAAGTTACTTCATGGTCTATATACTTCTTTTCAGCTGGGTGTTTGCTTTACTCATGGATGCAAGTTATATTGCTTTGGCATTTTGTGCAGTTTGAGGAAGCTTTTACTGAAAGTTTTGTCAGCCTTTTGAACCCTTGTAAATAAATATAACTCCAAAACTTGAGGCTATGCTCATATCTCATGCTATTTTTTCTTTCGATGCCATTTTGTTAGGCATTCCACCATGCACTGCTGCCTCAGTGGGGTGAGGTCAGTCTGACTTGATGGAATTGACTTTGATATGGATAAAGGTCTCTTTTGCTTTGGGTGAATTTTGAACATGGAGTGGTTTCTTTTACTCTTGACTCTTAACTGGTTTTATAAAGATTACATACTGCCACTCAAATTTACTCGTTTTCAATATACTAATGCTTAATTATCTTTGATGCCCATCCTACTTTGCTTTAAAATTTAAACATCCATTCTGATTATCACTCTTGCGCTCTCTCAGTTTTCCTTCTTTACTTATTACCTCCTGTCTTTGTATTAAGTTTCTACTTGGTAAAGATGTACTGAGTATTTGGTGCAACCTAGTCCCAAATGGATTTGTTGGTGAAAACAACTGATCAAATTCTTTGCTGCAGAGAAAACAAAAACCTCACAGGAACAGCTCGTTATGCAAGTGTGAACACTCACCTTGGAGTTGGTGAGTCATTTTACTTTGTGACACAACTAGTTGCAGTAAATCATATATCATAGATGTAGGTTTACTTCCTGTTTCTTTTATTAACATACATTCTTTTCTTTTACTGGTAGAGCAAAGCCGAAGAGATGATTTGGAATCCCTTGGTTATGTGCTTATGTATTTCCTGAGAGGAAGGTTGTCTATATAGTGGCCTCATGCTCATTCATTCAATGTTTTATGCATTTCCAGATGATATTTAATTGTTTCTTGTTACTGAATCTTTATTCTTAGTTTTCTTCACATTGATTTTGATTCAATTTGCACAATTTCTTTGCTTCAGCCTTCCCTGGCAAGGGCTAAAAGCTGGCACAAAAAGGCAAAAATATGATAAGATTAGTGAAAAGAAGGTATCAACTCCTATAGAGGTATGATAACTTTCACCATCCTTAGACAAATTGTTTCCCTTCAAGAAATTTGGTTGAGTTACTAATCTGATGTAGGAATTGCTAGTGCTTGTAAACAGGCCTGCTCTTCATCTGTATGCGGGCCAGGCTTGATCTTTGTATTATCCCTGCCCATTTTTATGGAATGTTTGATCATTACTATAAACTTTTTAAAGCAATTTGAATTCTTTTATGGCACATTTTTCCTCATGAATTGCTGTTTCCATAAATGTTTTTGAGAGTAAAAAGTTCCCTATTTGTTTGAGATAAGTCTAATGTAAAAGGGAGGAGAATTAAATTCTTTGGGTTTTGTTATAATGAAATTTAATTTGGCTTGATTAGCAAATAGAAAGCGTGATGTATAAATTTGACAAAGGGAATGCATCTATTAAAGCTAAGTTATGGTCGGCATGTGGTACCAAAATTCAGTGTTAATCCATCTTATGATTGTTATTCTTGTTTCCTTGTTCGGTAATGTTGGTGTATGCGCATTTAACAGGTGCTCTGTAAGTCATATCCATCTGAGTTTGTGTCATATTTTCACTACTGCCGTTCTTTGCGGTTTGAAGATAAACCAGATTATTCATATTTGAAGAGGCTTTTCCGAGACTTGTTTATAAGAGAAGGTTAGTTATCATCATAATAATGACCTTTGTATATATAGTACTCTTTTATTTGTTACTCTCTTTATCTCTCTTTAACACACACACACATACTCAGAGGATGTTATTAAATTAATTTCTTCATGGAATCTCAAAGTCAGTTTTTTTTCTTTATTTGGTTAAAGAAGCTCTCATTGCTGCAGGTTATCAATTTGACTATGTCTTTGACTGGACTGTATTGAAGTACCCACAGATTGGTGGCAGCTCCAGAGGGAGAGTAAGTACTTCTTCACTTCTAGCTCTCGGTTACTGTCATCTTGGGAATATCACTCAGCTTTTCTATCTGTTTCTCAGCATTCCAGTGGAAGAGCAGGTCTAGCTGCAGGGCCAGCCATTGAAAGACCAGAAAGAATATTGGGTCTGCTTTCTTTTAACCGAACTATATTTCTCATTAGATAGTATAATCATACCAGATTCCTGGAACTTAAATATTTGATAGTCAACTATTTGGTTTAGAAGATGGTCATTTGAGTTTATCTAAAAAAATTGAGGAAAAAAAAAAAGATGGCGACTAATATAATGGCAAAAATTATACAATGCGGATGAGTACAATTTTTTTGCAGTCTTCTTCAAAAAAAAAAATGCTTTAACTATTATAATGTTATACTAACCTCTTTGTGTTCTATCTTTGGAACCTCTAATGGGTTATTCCCGTTGACAACAACATTCAGTGGGAAGAGAGATTCGGGATAGATTTTCTGGTGCAGTTGAAGCATTTTCCAAAAGAAATGTTTCGAGTACTAGTCCTCGTCATGAACATTCTCGACACAAGACTGCTGAGGATGTAACTTTGTCAAAGCATGTGGTGAGCTTTAATATCCATTCAAACATTTTGTTTTATCAGCCTTTACATCTGTGTGTGAAAATCTTTTTCTAAAAATGAAATCCTACTAACTTTAAAGGTTCTCAGCCACCAATGTCTTTTTCGGCTGTATTATAGCTAAGCTTTGGACCCACTTTTTGTCCTATTTTATGAATGTGAAGTTAAATATCACAACCTATACCTGTTGCCGTTTTTTTAATTTTTGGCCAAGTAATGATTTTGTTCAAGTCATAACACTAGAATGATATGTTCCCATTTCCAACATTCTGATCTTTGGTTTGCTATTTCAGCCTCCTGATTCGGATAAAAGACGCAGTTCTTCTCGATACGGTAGCACTTCAAGGAGAGCTGTTGCCGGCATCCCAAATTCATCAGGTGAACCCAATGATGCTCTACAAAACCGACTGGTGCCAAGTGGTGGTCGCGTGTCTACAACACAAAGAATCCAACTTGCCGTTGAGTCCAAAACATCTAGTCGTGCTGCCCCAGTTAGAGGAAGCCGTGATGATCACCCTCTTCGAAGTTTTGAGCTCCTCTCGATTAGGAAATGATGGAGCAGTAAAACAATTGTAGGCTGATGTTCTTATGAACTTGTAATCTCAAGTGTATAGGGGATATCACCCAGATTCAATGCCACAACAACTTGTGACTTCCTTTACCATATTGCCAAACCACCCCCCCCCCCTCCCCCCTTTTTTAAGAGTTTATGGCCATTGTAACGTGTTTTCGACAGCATGAAAGAGAATTCATTCATCGGAATTTTAATGTTATATGCCACTTCAGTGCCTGCAACTCCAGCTAACTTCCTTGGTTAGCAGAGGGGCCTGTACCCAGGCCGGAGGTGAGTACCTAACGAATTTTTTCCCCTTTTCCTCGCTTCCCAGCAATATTTTCAGGATTTACACATTACTCAAATGGATACCATCCAAATGGGAATCAAAGTTACGTAACCTATGTCTCACCTTCTGGAAACGTGAATCATCACGTCGTATGTAGACAATAAAATTACAAACTCAGAGAGATGATAATTGTAGGGAATAACTCAATAGATTAATGAAGGAAAAGCTGGAGTTTTCTGTCTTCAGCTCATGGATTTCTAAGAGCTGCCAACCGGTTCTCAAGCTCATCAACACCCGAACTGCAAGAAGGAATTAAAAATTAGCAAACAAAACAAAAATAATTCAATCTCTTTCAGGAAACAAATTCAAACGGTGGTTTACGAGGGCCAAAATTTCAAATTTTTGGCTAAGTCCGAATAAAAAAAAAAAAAAAGATATAACAAGTCGCATATTATTGTAAATATACCTGCCAACACCTTCGGTATTCTTTCCTGCAATTCTACCTTTAGGAGCTGATGATAACTGCGAAAATTTACATAGACATCAGACGATTGCAAAAACTATGATATTTGGCTCACAAGAATCCCAAAATGAAGGGGAAAAACGCAAAATACCAACCTGAGTGGCAACATCAACACCAATTTCATCTAGAACCTGAAGAAAAGAAAATTAAAAATGGTCACTATCAGTTCTTTGTTTTGGAATTTACAACAGTCAAACAATGGACTTAACCTATTGCCCTGCCCAAGAAAATTTGTCCGAGCCCCACAGAAGCACCCAAAAGCCATCCTTTCACCAGCTTTTTAATTTACCCCATCAGCCCCACACCTAAACGGCTAAACCTTACGATCCAACCTCCCCCCTCCAACCCTTTTTTCTCAAAAAAGAAAGAGAAAGAATCAAACCTGATTCGTTAGGTCCTCACTCTCATCTTCCACCTCATCATCATCCAGAACATCATCTATAGCATCTGACATCATTTCAGTCTGCAAGCACAAATGCTAGACTGTTAAATTCCATGCATATGAACTAAAAACTCAAACATGAACTCTTTTCCATATTTCTATATTGTAAAAGACAAGTATCATCTTACGGTCATATCCATCTGTGCAGACTGCTTCTGAAATTCCCGTATAACCTTCACTTGTTTTTCAGGGGCCATTTGCTGCAATGAAATCTCAGTCATCAGCAGTTTAAAATTCAAGGATTATTTTGAAAGTGGAAAATGATTCTAAGATTGTGTTCACGCTGATGTCCATAACACAAACATGTAATAGTGATATATCTATGGATGTCTACATAGGATATAGATATCCACCAACAGTTAAGGGGAACAATTTGGTAAACGGGTTACTAAGGACAAAGATGAATACAATCCATACCATCATCCATGTAAAATGAAAATTAACGTATGTATCATATAAAATTATTACTGACCTTATTCATAGCTGACATTGCCTTGGTGGCACCTTTCATGCCAACGGCAACTGAAGATTGAGCATGCATTGCCTATAAAAAGAAACAAGCATTGCTAGAAGCACAATGCAACAAACTCACCGGTAATGCCAAAACCTAGATGAAATAGCAGAGGGAAAGAGAAGGAGGGAGGGATGTGCACCTGCGTATGAGTTGCAATGCCTTTCATTTGAGCTCGACTACTCTGTAATTTAGTTATCTGCTGCCTAAGCCTGACTAGCTGCCGGGCTAGAGTTTTAGTTGCTGTCTGCACAATGTATATGGGAAAAAGGGATAATTTAAACAGGTTTAAGCATGCAAGGTAAATGAACTTGGCACTCAAATCTCTAGGGAGAGACATAAATGCAATAAAATTACTATGCTAAAAATACCTCATTTCCGGTTTTTGCAGTTCTTTTGATTTCAGCAACAAGTTTCTTTTCCTGCCATTACGATAAATCAGGTTAAAACCCACTTACAAAATCCTCAAAAAGACCATCATCAGTTGGTACTTGGATGTACCTCTAATTGTAGGGCTCCTATTTCCTTCTCTATACCTGAATCGAGGCCAAAAGCATACCTGAGTTTCAGATCAAAGTAATGCTCCAACTCCAAAATCATATACACACACACACACAGAGTGGGAGAGAGATACGGAAACATAAATTAATTTAATTTAATTAAAAAAGGATAAGGCCAAGTTGTAGGGAAAATAGTCAAATATTACCTCTAGTAGCATGAGCCATTTCTCTCTTACTCTCACGAAGAGCGTCTGCAAATCTCCAAAAAATAATAATAAAGTATAGTAACAAACTAAGAAACCATGATCGTTAAGCTTTCACAAGTCAACGCGAACTGTAACCATAGATTTCTTTTTTAAAAAAAAAAAGTCACCAGAAGCATGTAAAATTTGATTGTTCCAGAAGATGAACATTGAATTGAAGATAATTAAATATTTCCAGAAAAAAAAAGTTTGAGATTGCTTGATCGTATGATTGGGGCACAAAATAAATCGCAATTAAATTACCTTTGGGATTGGGCTTTTTGCTGAAGATGCTCATTTTCCTTTTTTTTTTTTTCCTTTGTTTGGTGATTTCAAATGGCCTTTTCGGTAGAGGAGGTTTTGGAGATATCTTTACGGGAACAAGAAAAACAGTGTTTGGTTCCAATGCGGGAGAAGTTGCCTGGAAATTTGCGGGCTTTTTCTTGTCTCCGGCCTTTTTAAATATTTTATATTATTATTATACTTAATTAGTGGACCTATTACAAATTGGGGCTTAAATTCCTTGTAAATAACTGAAACCTTCCTCTGAAATTTTAAAGTTTGCAATGAGGTTCTCATAAATCTCATTTTACTCCCCACTAACAAAAAAAAAAAAAAAAACAATTAGCTATTTAAAGTCCGAATACAATTTTGAATTGGGACATGAATATACTTGACCAGTTGAGCTAGTGAAAAAGACCTTTAATCAAGAAATACACAAAAGTAGATTACTTTGTTTAAATGATAATAAATACTCTAATAAGTGTGAAAATCATTGAATTGCAAAAATAGCGATCCGTGTTATCATTTTCAATATTATTATTATGGTATAAATTTTTTTAATATACGTGAAAATAAAAAAAAATTAGAGAGAATCAAAGAAAAAAATTTAAATCGAAACCAACCAGCTATAATAAGACACAAATGAAGCATAATTTAAATCGAAACCAACCAGCTATAATATAGAAGGAAATCCAACGGTCAAGCATAATTTAAAATTTATATTAACATAAAAAATAATTTCGTCAGCAAAGCGGACAAGAATTACGGATGATGTGACATTTAGTCAAACCAAGTAGACCGTATAAATATACGTATCTATATTTTCACCTACAAGTACAATGCACTGAAACACTCCACTCCACGCGCTTCGCTGCTTTCTTTCGACCTTTCGTCCTCCGCAGCTCTTTCCGTTTCCTTTTTGTCTCTCCACTCCCCATTCTCTCTCTAAGAAAGTACCCATAAAAATAATAATATAATAATAAAAACTCTGTATTCTCTACTCCTCTTTTTCTTCCTTCTTTTTTTTTTTTTTTTAAATCCGAACCGCAAGCAGATGGAAAGTGTTCTAAGGAAAGTGATTTCTATTTTTTTTATTTTTATTTTTTCTTGAAGACAAAACAGGTTAAATTTTCTTTCGGGAAGTTTCCAAGAATTTGGTATTTCAGTTTATTCATTACTCGACAGTTAGGGTTTCTGGAACGGCGTGAATTAAACGGTGACTTTTTACTTCCGGTGAAGAAAAGATTGTGCAGTCTTTTTCCTTAACAATTGGGTGCAAAATTTTTTCTACTGTTTCGTCAATTCACCTTAGAATTTGGAAGCGCATTTTGTCCTCGTTTAGTAAGAGAAATCTCGAAAGCAAAGTGGCGTTGGTTTCTTTTGACTGTTGCATTTGAAGAATTGAAGGAGTTAGGGTTTTAGAGTGGTTGAATTTGTTTAGCCTGGTTGATGTGGTAGGCGAGATGTCGTTATCTATAAAAATGGAAATTGATGCACTGGAAGATGTTACTTGTTTGGACCCCGAGCTTTTGCAGCTTCCTGAAGTGTCTCGATTTGCACTAAAAACCAGTCCTCAACTTGTCGAGGACTTGTTCTCTCAATGGCTTTCGCTTCCGGAGACCGGCCATCTGGTACTTTTTTTTAATCGAACTTTTGTTATTATTGATTTCTTAGTCTTTCTTTAATAATTTATGTATATTCGATTTTGTTTTCGACTTTAGTTGGCTGCCTATTGTTGAATTTAATGTCTAATGCTGCTAATTGTTGCCATTTGAAACTTATTTTATTTTAATTGAAGTTCACGCGAATTAGTAATATGATGATGTCTTTGAAGCTGACTGGTGATATAAACCTTATGATCAGTGTAGGTTTCTATGAATGAATGGATGGTCAAAAAGACATGCACACCAAATAAAATCCATATGAAAACAAACAAAATTAAGTTATGAGGATTGGATGAGTATAAAAACTGGTTATTTCAAGGGACTTATCACATATGTAACTTAAACATTTAAAAAAAGGAGTTGAACATTATTGATACTTTATCATTCTGTGTGATGGATGGGGACTAACTGTTGTTTATGATGTCACTTAGGTTTTTTAAAAACAGTAAACAGAGGGGAGCAAATGGGTGCAAACGGAGATTTATTGCAACCAAGAACAAACACCTCTGTCATTCTGACTATTAGTCATAGAGTAACTTATTTGGTAGTTTTGCGCTAGTAAATGCAAGTTCTTGATTTGCACCATGTTAATGTCATAGTAGGTGCTACAATGAAAGTGCACAGGATGGTTATATGGTTTTTAGTAATTTGCTGTGAAAATTGCTATTGTATTTTGCTTCAAGATATGGACACATATCTTAATCTTGCGGGTTGGAATTTCACTCTAGGCTCACCTAGGATGCTTAAAACTATAAGGATGAGTTCCACAGGCTCTGAACTACTGTAAGATGTGTAAATCTAACTTGTATTCTACCCTTCCTTTGTTTTAGAGAAAAAAGGGGAGGGGTTCAAGACTGCATGTATTACATATAAATTTCTGGTAGAAATTTGCAAGATTTTGTATTTTTTAAATGGCTATGGTAGGAATAATTTTTACGTTCCTTAATGACTGAATCTGATAGAATACAGCACTATGACAAGTTAGAAACTTTTCTGCATTTAGATTCGTCTTCTTTTCTGTTTGCTAGATTTTCCTCCACTAAAGATTCATCTATATCTGCATATGGATGTTTTGTCATGCAATGAGCTTTCATTTCTCCCTTTTTTAACATGAGTGCAGGTGAAATCTTTGATCGATGATGCAAAAGCAGGGACCAAAGTGAATGCCTTTGCAAACTTTACTAATGTAAATGCTGTTGGGAGCAATTCATTGCCTTCCATGTTTTCGAGTGGCAGTGCTCCTCCACTTTCTCCAAGAAGCTCATCTGGTTCTCCTCGCACATCGAAGCAGAAGTCTAGCCCATCAGCTCTTGGCTTTCCATTGAAATTAGTTAGGGAACCAACTCAAGAAGTCATTCCACAGGTTTGATTTGCTATTGAAAGTCCTCTTTGGACTATTGTTATATTTAAAGCTTTCTTAGATTGGAAATGTTGGTTTTAGGTTTTACTACCCAAAATTGCTGAAAAGTACTTACAATAAAGTTGTTTGTCTGATAATTGCTTGCAGTTTTATTTCCAAAATGGTCGTCCACCTACAAAGGAATTGAAAGAACAAGATCTTTCTAAAATTAACGACCTTTTTAATAATCCTCTAAATGGATTGCAAATAGATGGTGAGATATATATTTGATCTTTAATGTGTTCATTTTATATTTTAAGTTGTTTTTTCCCCTTCACACATTATCTTCTGGTGATTAAGGGTGAAAAAATCCCCTTGAAACTTTGAAGGAATTAATGCTTTTTCTCTGGTTATGCAGAGTTTAAAACAGTGACAAAGGAAGTTTGCAAGCTACCATCTTTCCTTTCTTCTGCACTTTTTAGGAAGATAGATGTAGATTGCGCCGGAATAGTGACCAGGTATAAGCTCTATGCATGTTTATAGATGAATGGATGTTTTATGTGTAGGAATTACTCTGACTGCTTAAACATGGTCTGTCGAAAGCACTTGGTAGATGGTGTTGGCTGTTTCTTCTTTCAATAAGTGCTTCCATCATACATTCTTAAATTTATCATTTGACTTCAGAGATGCTTTCATCAAGTATTGGGTTGATGGCAACATGCTGACAATGGATTTGGCAACTCAAATATTTGAAATTCTTAAGCGGCCAGGCTGCAAGCACCTCACTCAGGTTTTCTTTTTTGTGTTTGCTCTGAAAAAATTATTTTGATTAGCTGTTCTTCTTCTGTTAAAATTATCCTTTCGAAGGCCTAAAGTTGTATGTATTTCATACTTTTCTTCATAAGATCATTTGGGACTTGGATGCAGGTTGACTTCAAACCTGTTCTTCGAGAGCTTTTGGCAACCCATCCAGGATTAGAATTCCTGCGAAACACGCCTGAATTTCAAGATAGATATGGTATGTATTTTATTAATTGTGAGTTATTTTAATAAGTGACTATGAAGTAGTGAACTTTATTTCCTTTTTTTCATATCTTTTTTTTTTAATTATTTATGTGGAAAGCTACATTGATATTTGAACATGCAATCTGCTAGCTAGTTTGACTGGTGTATTATGCCATGGATTGATATAATCTCAAGAGTGGTGATGTGGACTGGTGAACATCATACGCTCATAATTTACCAGGAACTATATGCATAGTATACAGCATATGGTGTTAACCTGTTGATTTTGTCTAATGTTCTGATAGGCTCCTTGAACCATATTTCTTTGGTTCTTTCTCTTCTTTAGAAGAAATTACAATTAAATTTTGCAAGGTACCATGTCAATGAATTTTCTGAATGACTTTGACTGAAATTGCTAATATAATTGGAATCTAAACTGAAGCATTGCGCAAGTGGGATTGACATGCACTCAGAACATGGTTTGATTGTTTTGAGTTTCAACACCAACCAATTCATGCATTCTGATTTTGGCTGAATTTGTTTGTGCTGATTTTATAATTTCCTGTGGAAATCTCAGCAAAAAGCAGCTTGATGGATCTTGATCCTGATGATAAAATGTAAATGCAGATCAGTTATCAAATGAGAAATGTTTAGTAGGTGAAAAGTTGCATAAAGCTCTCAATTTATCAAACTCAATAACGTTGAGTATCTATAAGATAAATCCTGTAGTTAAACAGACTGCGCTGTTCCACCATGCATCAACTTTTATTTTGGAGTTTTTTTTTAATTTTTTCCTTTCCCCATTTGTTAACACATGTCAACCTTTTTTTTTTTTTTTAACTTTTTGCTTTTTAAAAATATTTTCATAATATTTTTTAATTTTTTTGTAGGGCTCACCTTTTAAAATATTTTTCGTAGGGTCCACTTTTTTTATTTTTGTATATTTAATAAATAATTTTTCATTTTTTATTTTTTAGAGACTCACTTGATATCAAGGGCATGTTGTGTGTTAACCCATTTGATTCATTTCTTTCCCTTATGCTTCTTTATATTTTATTTACATTTTTTTTATTTAATAAATATTTTGCAAATACTTTAAATTTTTTTAATGTTGGGCTATTTGATATTATTATTAAAATATATTTTTTGTTACTTTTTTTTTTAATTTGATAATTTTTTAGGAAATAAAAATTAATGTAGGTATAACGTCACATCCAGATTTGATTTTTTTTCAATCTTTTCTTTTTTAGTCTTTTTTAGTTTCTTTTTTTAAAAAATCCATGATCTAAAATTTTCAAAAAAATATTTTTCTCATTACTGATATTATGTGTCAACTCAATTTCTTCATTTTTTTTTGTTGTCTTTTCTTTTAGCATTTACATATATGTATTTTATTAATAAAATTATTATTTAATATCTTAATTTAATAAAAATATTGTATTTATAGATAATTAAGATGTAACCTATCTATCTATCCACTATATAAATTTGACTGATTTTGAATTTTGTTTGATCTTTATTCAAGGTCTCAATGTACCACCCTATGTTTCATTCTTTTTTTATTTTTTTAAGATTTTTTTTTAAGTTTAAATAAATTTTGTGAAAAAAGCCAATGTACATGTTTGCGCATCATTTCAATTTGTTTTTTTTTTGTTTTGATTTTTCTTAATTAGATAAATTTTACAACAAAAAAAAAAAACTATCTACATAGGGGTGAGAAACATATTAAGAAAATTGAAAATTGATTCAAAATTATAATAATTTCGACTCGAATTGATTTTTTTTATTCGGTTCGGATTAAGTACGGATATTAAATATATATTATATTTTGATCAAATTTTGAGTTTGAAAGTGAAAATTGAAAAATAGAACTAAAACAAATTATATATTTTTATTAACTTTTATATATTTTTTAATTTTTTATAAAATAAAAATAATTACTTTATATTTAAATTTATTTAAATATATTAAAAATTATATTAAAATAATGCATAAAAAATTAAATTTAAAAAACTGATGAATCGAACTGAACTAATTTTGAAACAATAGAATTTGTTCAAATTGATTTCATAAAAAGGTCGGTTCAAATTTTGATCGGATTTTAAAAATTCATAATATTATATATTATCTGAAAAAATTGAACCGAATTTGATCAAATTAAAACTATTATCACCCCTAATAAGAATTGCAAAACAATTTGTATCTAATAGGTTCTAATTCAATTAGGATATACATATAGTATTCCAATGAGTTTTCTTTTTTTTTTCCATTTAAAAATTTTTCTCCTTTTTTGTTTCTTTTTTTTTCCTTTTCCTTCTTTAGGTCTTTTTAATAAAACTTATTTTGTAAAAAAAAAAAAAATGAAGGTGTTCACTTAGTACCTCATTTGGGTTTTTTTTTCTTTCATATTTTTTTATTAGATAACTTTTACAACGAAAGGTGTCAATTGATAGAAATACTAAAACAATTTATATCCAACGGGTTTTGATCTATTTCAATCTGATGAAAGGTGATTTTTTAAAATTAAGATTGAGTTGGGACAGCTCGAGTTTTAAAAAAAAAAAAATCAAGTTGGAAGGTTGTTTTGGGTATTCATTTGGAGGTATATATAAAAAAATATTTTTTATTATTTATTTAATTTTATATATATATACGTATTATATTAATAATATTTTTTTACGTTAATATAAAAAATTAATATTTTAAACTCAATATGGGATATTAATGTGGCACCCTTTATGAGTTTTTTTTTTCCTTTTTCTCCTTTTTTAAAATTTTTTCCCATTTACACAATTTCCATTTTTTTCAAATTTTTTTGTTCTTTGCGTTTATTTTTTTTATTCGATTAATTTTATAAGAAAATTAGACTAATTAAGATATTCATATTTCATTCATGTTTGTTTTTTTTACCTTTGGTTTTTTCTTTAATTAAATATTTGTTAAAAATATATATATAATTAATAGAGGTAGCAAAACAAAAAAATTTTAAGCCGTGGCAATGCGTGGGCATCTTTCTAGTAATTAATGAGGAATGCATAAAGAACAATAACTAGGAGATTGTATGCAGTTTTTGTGAAATAAGTGTAATTAAGGGCTAAGTAAACAAAGATTCTAATGATGGCCATCATTGTGCTTGATTCTTCAGACAACATTTTTGCTTCAGAAATTTTTACCAAATGATTTAAATTAAAGGAGAAAAAAAAGAGGGGGTGTAGGGGGATTATTCCCTTTGCGTAGTCAAGCTGAAAAAATGCTTTAAAAAAAGTTGATTGATTGTTGTAGTCATTTAAGGGGGTACCATGGATCATTTCATTCATTAATGTATTTTTTTGTTTCTTCGATCATCAGACCAAAAAAGAAATCATGATATGTCGTAGTTTTGAATCTTCTTGTGCTACTGATTTTTATCAAAAATAACATTTTCATCTACTTCCTTAACCTTTATATCATTTGTTATTACTTGCATTCATGTCTTTCATGATCTATCTCTAGAAGTTTTGGTGTCTCCCAAATTCAAAAGCTCATTTCTCTTAATTGGTACACAAATAGATTTTCGTTTCACATGTCCAAACCATAAATTTCTTTGTTATGCATAGATACTGCATAACTGATACCAGAAAACATAATTTATTTTTTAATGTTTCAGGTGAAACTGTCATATACAGAATATTTTATCACCTCAATAGATCAGGAAATGGTAGTCTTACCCTCAGAGAGCTCAAACGTGGAAATCTGATTGCTGCCATGCAACATGCAGATGAGGAAGAGGACATTAACAAAGTCCTTAGGTTAGTATCCAGGTGGACCTTTTTAGAATATATGTTATTTTATTGAAAGCAGCAGCACACAAATCCTTACACAGTAAACAGTAATTATGTAAACTGAGACCACAGTTTCTCTCAACTATTTTTAGTTGGTCGGTGAAAGCATGGAAATTCTTGCTCTTTTCTCTTCTGAATGGTCAGTAAACAATTGAACATTGTGGAGAGCTTGGGTTTATTAAATTTTTTGTTTCATGAATTACTAATGCTGTAAATTACGCAACCTCTTTGCTTCCTCTTCTAGGTTCTTTTCATATGAACACTTCTATGTTATATACTGTAAGTTTTGGGAGTTGGACACAGACCATGATTTCTTCATCGACAGAGAAAACCTCATCAGATATGGTAATCATGCCCTTACCTACAGGATTGTTGATAGAATCTTTTCACAGGTTGGTTTGCCCTGGTCATTAGTTCTCTAAACTTCTGAATCAATTAGACTCTATTTTCAAGTACAATAAATCTTTTCCTACATATGAGGTTTTCTTTGGCTGTGAATGCATGAATTCCATCTCAGGCTCCACGGAAGTTTACCAGTGAGGTAGAAGGGAAGATGGGTTATGAAGACTTTGTTTACTTCATGCTCTCAGAGGAGGACAAATCATCTAACGCTAGTCTTGAATATTGGTATCTTTTTTTTTCTTTTTACCTCTCATTTTCCACAATAGATTACACTACTGAGTTTTGCTTATTTGAAGTGAGTTGGATTCTTGTTGTTCATACAGTTTGAAGTCAAGTAACTCCTTGTTAATTCCCCACCTTATTCTTAGGTTGACATTTGGAGGTTTTAAATTATTTCTCTTGCAAATTTCCTTTTATTCATCATATCAAATTAACATTTAGTTTGCAAGAACAATATCAAACCTTGGCTGGTTTCAGGGCATTGACCATTACTTCATCCTTTTGAAAATGCAGGTGAAGCTAGAAAAAATGTTATATTGTTCTTCAATAAGATAACAATGCACATGGTGCAATGCACCTATTCCTTATGTAAACAAATGCTGAAAATGCTTTGGATGCTTTATGATCTCTTAAGAATGGTTGTGTTTCATTTTCTGTACTTGGACAATGCCTTAAAAGTAAGGGAAGGGGAACCAAGGGGAATGATCTGTAATACTCTAAAATGTCCTGCTGTTTTTTAAGAATATCAGCATTGTTGTCATGTAGTTTCTCTGGCATAAATGGTGCATTATTTTGCATGCTACATTCCTTGCTTTTGTTTGTAGAACAGAAAACTTTTAGCGTTCTCCTCTTTTGTGCCTTATATCTAAGGCCTTTTTCCCTCATCTACTAGCTTAGCTTTCCACATCTAATTAGTTATTTTTACAGGTTCAAGTGCATAGATTTGGATGGCAATGGTGTGCTCACGTCAAATGAAATGCAATTTTTCTATGAGGAGCAGCTGCACCGAATGGAATGCATGGCCCAAGAACCTGTGCTCTTTGAGGATATATTGTGTCAAATAATTGACATGATTGCAACTGAGGTTAAAGATACTTTCATTCTAATAACTATTATTTCATTGTACTTGTTTGTTGCATGTGAAGATGATTTTAACTCGCTGATTTTTTGCAGAGAGAAGATTGCATCACGCTATGGGACTTGAAACGGTGCAAACTTTCAGGAAATGTTTTTAACATCCTTTTTAATCTTAATAAGTTCATGGCATTTGAAACCCGTGACCCATTCCTCATTCGGCTGGTTAGTGATTGCACAATTAGATTTTGGGTGCTGAATGGATGCTAATTTAGTTCTCTGGAATGACAAAAGCCTGCTTGGATTTTTTTTTTTGTTGTTGTGTGTGAGCAGGAACGCGAGGATCCAACTTTGACAGAGTGGGATCGCTTTGCTCATAGGGAGTATATCAGGCTTTCAATGGAAGAAGATGTTGAAGATGCCTCGAATGGAAGTGTTGAAGTATGGGATGAGTCCCTAGAAGCTCCATTTTAAGTTTCCTGAAGCAAGTTTTGTAGGACCTTTGCCAAACATATTCGGGGTGTATGAAGAAAGGCTGGCTAAATGGAGATAGTGTTGATCAGAAAATTCACAGCCAAAAATATCAACTTGGGTTGTATAGCTTTTACACGCATATTAACCCAGCCTGCTATTGGCTAGCCCTTTTGCAACTATGCTGCGCTGCACTGACGTTCCGCGATGAAAATAATTGCTTAACCAACCATCGTATCAAGAATCTGCTACTGTGTTAAAGGTCGTTGTTTCATTAATTGATTAGACAACCATTGCTTCTCTCTCTAACCTTGCTCCTCTTCGACTTCTTTTTTTTTTTTTTTTTTTTTAAGTTTCTCATTTTGGATTCAAGAACAACGGCAAAGTACTGGAATTGCAGCATCATGTCAAAAATTGTTTGCAGGAAGAGTGTTGAAAACCTACATTCTTTTATTCTTCCTCTTTGTTGTGCGGAGATTTCGTACTGATCTCCTTGCACTAGTTTCTATTGTCAGGACTATATATGAAAAATATCACTTTTCCCATACCGGTTATTTTTTCGTACTGATTTTCTGATTATATGCGTAATGTGTAATGACAGTGGGTTTATGGTAATGACAATTGGTGATTGATAGACTCTGGAATGGGGATCAACTCAAAAGTTAAGAATCAATTTCAGCTAGAGAGATTTTGATAGCAACAGTTATAATAACAATGATCCAAAATTCAAGTCTGTAGGTTTACGGTTGTTATATTGATGAAAATCAAAAAGGAGCCAATGACTCAATCAAAACTGGAAACGTATAACCATATTGAAAGGCCTATATAAGGGAATTTATGCAGCGGTCTCCTTTTTAAGTTTAGCCAGCTCCTGCCTAACGATTCCAGCCCTCTGCAGTACAAATTTGCAGTATATAAATCAGGATCATAAATCATAGAAGTTGGAAAACAATTTATTCTCAGTGTTGAGTTAACCAAAGGGGCTAAAATAACTTCAATAGCTAAAGATTTTATGTCTTGATTGTCCCAAAAAGGTTCAGAACCATACCTTTATCCTCGCCATATTTCATTCAAGTTCAAACTTCTTTAAATCATTAACATTTGAAGGACTAACAGTGTACTTTACAGCAAAAAATAGTACAAAATTAACTTCAACTCCTTTCCATCCAAAATTAGAGCAGATGCTCTCATTCATAAAGAGGCCAAAACTGAATTAGCTAGCCAGATAAAACACTTGAAACATGGGTTCTGGAATCAATGCCTAAGGCATTCTAAACAGTTCACAGTCTATGGCAGGCATAAAATAAGCTTTGAAACAGAAAATGAGAGACAGAGAAATGGACAATGAGGAAAAGAGAGAGGGTTTCAAGGATTATGCCAATCTTGGATACATGAAGGACTATAAACAAAATTCAAAGGGCAATAAAAACCAGGCAAGCATAGCAAGAAAATGATGCAATATGAAAAGCTTGAATGATTTGCTGACCTTAATCTTTGCCAACATGAGCTTGAACCTATCAAAATCATTAAGTGATGCCCGTCTTTTCTGCACGATCAGCTTCCTACCCCATGAACTGCTCTCCCATTTGTTCTTCACATCTGCACCGTTATAAATCAAGTTTCAGGGAACAGAAAGTAAAAAAAGACCCTCCCCCTTTTCTTTTTAAAGTTCAAGGATTTAAGTTAACACTCACCAGCTTTCTCCATAGCATCAATCAAAGTCTTCTTCTTAGGAACCCGATTGATATCAATCTTGATATCTGTGAGAGTTAGCCTTTTAAAGTTCATTTGGCTTCTTACCATATCAGGTGCATCAACAAGAGCCTAAATCACATTAACAAAAGCCATTACTACGGCTTATTTCATAATAATAGTAATTAAAAATCTCAGCTAAAATTGCAGTGTATTGAAAACCCATTAACAAACACCCCCAAAAAATGCAAACATAAAATGTAATCTTGTACTCTGTTTTGATCAACGACGTCGACAATGACAACGAGCTTGCCATAGTCCTTGCCGTAGTTAACCAGAGCCACTCTTCCAATCTCCACGTACCTCTTGAACGGCTTAAAAAAAAACAAATTCAAATATATAATTATTATATATGGACATGAAAATCATGATATCTTTTTTTTTTTTTTTTGTTTCTTTTTGTTGTTTGGATGCTGAGAAAAACAAGAAGAGATGAAAAACAATAATGGGATTTTCTTTCTTTATGAAGCTTACCATTTTGAGAGATCTGGGGCAGGAAGGGCTATGGCAGTGGAGAGGTGGGAAGTGGAAGAGAGGCGATGCAGTGGGGTGAATTAGGGTTTACGAAAGCCGCCATTAAACTTCTGTAACTAGGGTTTTAAGTTTTTAACTATTTTGGGCCCTGCGGGTTATTTTTTGGGCCAATATGGGCTTTTCCTTTTTGGGCTCGGGTTTGCGCTTCAGTCTTTAGAAAATGATGACCAAAGCTAAAATGATAAATATGTAAGGTTCAGTTTAATATTGTTTTTTTAAAAAATAGTTTTTCCTTTTAAAAGTGACTTTTACTCAATTTTAATGTTAATCAATTTAAAAAATAATTTTTTTAGTTTAAATACCTGATTTTACATCTCAAATTAGAAAAATTATTTAAGAGATGCTTTTTCAACTAAAAGTATTTTTGAAATACAAAATCAATATATTTCAAAATACATTACTCTCTTGAATTTAAAGATTTATGCTTTTTTAAAAGATTTGAAAAACTATTAAACTTTAATTTGTAAAAGTATATTTATTATATAATTATATTAATTTAAAATCTATATTGTAAAATTAAAAAATACGTTAAATTATCAACATTATAAACTTTATAAAAGAAAAAAAATGCTAAAGATTGAAATATATATCATGTTTTTATATTTTTTAAGAGTACTTATTTTGGATGAATTTGCATAAATTTAAATTGTATAATTTATTAAATGGATGAGTTTGAATAGAATTTGAAATATGAATAGTCAAATCAGATTTAGTTTAGAACAAATATGTAAGTTGCTAATAATAAGCTTAGGCTTGACGCGAATTTAGCCCGAAACAATTCATGGATAAATTTTTTTGCCAAAGATCTTCTGCTTAATAATGGATGAAATTGTAATTTATGAATTATTAAGAAAATTGTAATTTAAGGAACATAAATTTTATAATATAAATTAAATACCTAAATTTCTAATAGTTTATTTTACTTTATTAAAATTAGTGAGTGGTTTATATAATTTAATAATAAATCCAAGTCCTGAAAAATAAAAAAATAAAAAGAAAAGAAATTATTCACTAAGGAAACTAACCTTTCAATTAAGGAAACTATCCATTTCTCTAATTAGTTTGTTGTCAAAAAGTGACATTTGCTTCTTTGGGACAATGGGGAAAAAAAAAAAAAAAACCTAAAAATGCATACTTGGCCAGTGGCCTCCATTAACAACGACTGTTTTACCGTTTAAAATAAAGAATCCTTTTTTCCCGTCTTACCAATAATTCCTCTGCGTCGTTCTTCATTGAATTGTTCCATTTCTGCCTTGTCTCCAAGCAAAAAAAAAAGCTTCCATGAAGGGAATTTTGTAGCATATCCAGTCCGTTGCCGGCAAAGAAGTTGGCTCTTTCTATTTGATTTCATCACTCTGCAAGTAAGCTTTAGAAATATAACAATAATATGTAAAGATGCAATTTTGAACATATCTCTTTTTCAGAATTTCTTTATTGGTTTTTTGTGTTTGGGTTTGGATCATCCACGACAGGGAGGAGAGAGGAAGAGTCTGTCCCCAAAAGGGTGATGGGTTGTTTTGAATTTGATGAATATTTGAATCTACCATTGATGGTCTGATGATGATTGTTTCTGGGTTTTTAAGGGAATGAATCAATTAAACTGATCTGACATTCAAATGTTAAAGCCTTGAATTATTTAACGATGCCAAGATGTTCTTTTTTCTTTCTTTTATTGTGATGATGTTTTTCATCATTTCCTTCTTTCTATTTGTCAGTGGCAATGATTTAATGTTTGTATTCACAGTTTTCTATGTATTCTGAGTATTGTTAAATGTCTTTAGTTTTATTGTGTTTAATGGGCAGTAAATGATTAGGGTCACTTGTTTAGGTGGTTGGGCAGCAATATCAAAGATGTTTGGTAAAAATCCTGGAACAGAGGAGTTGGAGGCCTTCTATCCCATAAGACCAGAATGCATAGCTGATGTTCCAAAGACCCGCTTTAGGCCCAGGGTGTGCATCTTTTACTCACATCTTCCCTTATTCAAGTTTCAGTTTAATTCTGTTTGTATGCTTTGCTTTTTACTAGACGTATACCATTTTCTCGGTGATGCACCTGCAATACCTATCTATTTTCTCAGGCAGGGAAAACTCTCAGTGCAAGAAGATGGCATGCTGCATTTTCTGAAGATGGTCACCTGGATATAGCAAAAGTTCTTAGACGGATCCAACGAGGGGTATGCTTCTTTCTAGTTCTATTTATAATTATATTGCCCGACTACATATATATTTATATATACAATTTGGACCAAAGAACTGACACAGAGTATTGGACATTGAAATAGAGTAAGTTGTTGCATTTGAGATGTTGGATAGTATGATCATTTTATTAGTAATTTAAGATAAAAGTTATAGATAAGATTTCTAAAAAGTGATTCATTCATTCATAACTTTAAAGTCTTTAATAAAACTCCTGAATTATGTTCAATATGAGATTGCTTCTATGAGTTTTATGATATTAGCACCCAAATAAAATCAATATCAAATTTCTTCAAGCTTGTGAAAAACCTCATGAGGTTATGGAGAACTAAATTTGTTCAGATCCATGCAAAAGTAAGTTTGAGCTGGTATAGATTTACTTTTGCATCATATATTAACATATGTATGGGCCAAATTTAACGGTGTTCAAGACAACAATGTAATAATGTTAATCATTGTGACTTTTAAATTTATATTCAGCTCCAAACTATAAATTATAAAGGAATAGAAATGCAATCTTATTACTCTCCCCTCTCTTTCCCAATCCTATAGCAGACATATGTCTACATGAATGCATACACATGTTTATGCACATGCATTTTTGTCTCTTTTTCATGATTGTTATTCAACTGGGTTTCTGCTCTGTCATTTTGAAGTGGTTAACCATCTGTACCACCTATGTAATAGCTGATATTTATTTGTGTCTGTTTACATTGGTGTGGTTTGCATATAATTATCTATTTATATTTGTTGAAAGTTAAACAACTTATATCAAATATGGAGAATTTATTTTTGTTAGTTTTTCTTGATTTGTTATGGTAGGGTATTCACCCTTCAATCAAAGGGTTAGTCTGGGAGTTCCTTTTAGGTTGCTTTGATCCCAACAGTAGCTTTGAGGATCGGAATCAGCTTAGACAGCAAAGGAGGTAACAACTTTACATTAAGATTTAATACATAGAACTAGGAAATTGATTTTAGCATCTCAACAAGTATAAATTGTTCATGACTTAATGTGTATTTTCTTTTTATCACTTCTAAATTTTAGTAGTGCTCCATATCTTTACCTGATTGAAGTTTTATAGCTCTGTAACTGTTGCTTGGGCCCTAAAGTACTGATTTAACATGGTTTGTTCACTCAATGAATAGTCATGCCTTCCTTTCCATTGATTATGAAGTCTTATATTTGAGGACATTTTGTTTCTGAAGATGCATTTAGGTAGTCAGCCATGTTCAAGTATGACTTTGTGTTGATTTTGGTAATTTTATTGTGAACCATTTAGTTTTCTTTCATAATGCTGACTTTTTTTTCTTTCTCTTAAGTTCAATGTTTTACTTTTCCTAAGTTGATCATTGTGGCTGAATTTATCACACTAACCATCCCAGGGAGCGGTATGGCATGTGGAAGACTGAATGCCAGAATATGGTGCCTGTCATTGGTAGTGGAAAGTTCATTACAACACCAATTATCACTGATAATGGCCAACCAATAGAAGTCGAAGGTTGCAATGTGACAAGTGCCGTTTCAGACAAGAAAGTGGCTCAGTGGATGCTTTCTTTGCATCAAATCGGTATGTATGGTATATAATTTCATGCTCAACCGATTGGATCTTCCTGATGCTTTATGTTGATTCTTGACGTACTGCTAACCAATTTTGTACTTTCATTGCAGCAATAAGTTCGGTAGATGTCCTTTTAAGGCTTTAACTAGGCCTGTCTCATACTTGGTTGTAACCTTTTCTTTTTTGAATACCATTCTAATGGCCTCGACACTTGTAAAATTCTACCATAGATGCTTGTTGATATTCTATGTTGTAAGCTGTTCTAATCGTAAGGAAAATCCTATTTCAGAAAGCATGCTTGTTATAGAGGGCTTCATTTGTGGTTTTAGATCATCTATGCCTCCATCTGATAATTATAGTTGTAGCTTTATTTAAATTCCAACCGTCCTTAATGTACTTGATGTATTTGGTTTGTAGGTTTGGATGTTGTTCGAACTGATCGAGCACTTCTCTTTTATGAGAATGAAACTAATCAGGCAAAACTTTGGGATATTCTTGCTATATATTCATGGGTAGATGATGATATTTGTTATGTTCAAGGTGAGTAGTAGCTATTGATTGCATTAGCTGTTACCAAGCTAAAGTTTTCTTGTTCTCCAACATTTCTGGCATATTCTTTCATGAGCAGGAATGAATGACATATGCTCTCCAATGGTAATTCTTCTTGAAGATGAAGCAGACGCATTTTGGTGTTTTGAGCGTGCAATGCGCAGACTGGTAAATTTGTATTTCTTGCAGGATTGTTAATCGAATAATTGATTCAATGATGCACTATCTTTTACATTTCTTTTTCTTGGAATTAGTTTGTATGATTCACTAATCATTAATCTGTTCAAGTTGCTTTTTATGAATGGTTAACTTAGTCTGAAGAATTGATTGCTTTTAGGTCATCATTTTGGAAAGGACAGTCTTTATGTCTTATAAAGCTTTTGACATAGTGGGATCTTTATGCTTATGTCATGTATATGGTGATTAAAAATGAAAGAAGTACATGCTTACTTAAACTGCTGCAGATTTTTGTTCTATATGATGATTTTATGTGGGGAAGGTTCATATAAAACTTTGGCTTTACATATAATGTTTTACATCCCCAAAAGTACAAGTCAGACTTCTGATTTTGTTTTTGTAACAGAGGGAAAACTTTAGGTGCAATACAACTTCAATAGGAGTGCAGTCCCAGCTTAGTACACTTTCACAAGTTATTAAAACTGTTGACCCTAAGCTTCATCAACACCTTGGTATGCATTTCTTTGCCCCATTATTTTTTTCTAAATTAATTCTATTTGCTGTTTTACTCCTTGTTAACATTGGCCTTGTTTAGTTTAAAATTACCCTGAAAATTTAAACCATTGGAAAAAGCTGGCTAACAACATCAGTTGTTATGTATTTAAGTATCAATACTAGATAGACCAATTATAGCATGTCTGGAGCTCCTACAAAATGTTCCTATGCCATTTGAACTTTAAGATCGTGACTACAGCTTAAAAACTTGCTACCTCTCCTAACTTCATATACGCAACTTAGTGGAAAAGAAAGAAAATTAGAACAAAAAGAAGAGGCACCCAATGCTTTTCATGGACATCAACAGTACCCAAAACACAACACTTTTTCTTTTGTGCCTTCTTTTTTCTTGCCATCTTCATAGTCTTACAATTTTATCTTGTTCAACTAAAATCTCATTTAATTTGTGTGACAGAGGAACTAGATGGTGGGGAGTATTTGTTTGCGTTTCGCATGTTGATGGTACTCTTCCGGAGAGAGTTCTCCTTTGTTGATGCATTGTATCTTTGGGAGGTGAGAGGAAAGAGCTCTATTGATTTGAGTTTCTCCTAGAAATGGGCTCTCTATTTTAATATCTAGGAAAGCTGTTATTGTAGCTTTGAGAGAATTGAAGGTTTCATCAGTTGTGTTAATTTGTTGTGAGTTCGAATTTCTTTCTATGCTTTATCCTAAGACAGAGATTGGTTCCAGGTAATGTGGGCAATGGAGTACAACCCTAATATCTTCTCGTCATATGAGCTGCCCGATGCAACTATAGATAGCAGCACTGCACTAACATTAGATCAGAAGCTGCTAAAGCAGTATGGGAAATTTCAAAGAAAAAATGTGCAGAATGGACAAACGGAGAAAAACAGTGCACTAGCAGTTTTCCTTGTTGCAAGTGTTCTTGAGACCAAGAATAAGCGGATTCTAAAGGAGGCTAAGGGTTTGGATGATGTTGTCACGGTACTCTCTCTCTTTCTCTCTCTTCCTTTCCCCCTTGTGCACATAAATCCTCGCAAATTCCCATTCATGTTGCAGCATTTTTCTGACCATGGAAGTCTCTATCTAGATATTGGGTGATATTACTGGAAATTTGGATGCTAAGAAAGCATGTAAAGAGGCACTGAAGATTCAAGACAAGTACTTGAAAAAGGTAAGGCTTTGTTTATTCCAAAATAGTTAGATGGATAGACTGATTATTCATTTGCCTTTTTTTGCATGCAGGCCAAGAAGCCATAGCCGCAGATCATCAAACATGAATTTTTATATTTTAAAGATTTTTGTATCCATTTTTTCGCCTAATTTTTTTTCCAATTTTCCTTGTATTTTGGATTTTTTATTTTATTTTATTTCTCTTCCACCTTGTTCATACATATATTAATTGATTTCATTTTTTGAAAACTGAAGTTCTTTTGTGTAAAATGATTATGATGAGATGATTTTGTGGAATTATGAGCTTTCACGGTTAAAATAACAAAGTAAAAAAAATGTACTGTGTAAAAAAAAAATAATGCAAGGAAGTCAAATTCGTTCCATTAAGCGTTTTTCTTTGATCACAAAGAAACAAATTTATGAATCAAAGACGAGGGAATAATGAGAGCATACTTTCTATTTCAATTTCTTTCTATATTATTTTAATATAAAGTGTAAAATAACCATTTGGATGGTTGATAAAAGGTTATATTTTTAAATTTAGTGATTAGGATTCAATCTTGCAGCTTCAAATATATTTTAATATAAAGTTTGTTTTTCAATAAATATATATAAAGTTTAGATTACTTGATTGTAAAA
Source organism: Durio zibethinus (assembly GCF_002303985.1). The sequence continues at coordinate 7,567,956 of NW_019167893.1, forward strand.
ACATGGTTTTTAAATACAAAATTTATCTCTCTCTCTCTCTCTCTCTATATATATATATATATATATATGTATATATATATGTATGTATGTATGTATGTAGTTAAAAACATGGTTGGTATAATAGCAAGGACCATTTATACCGAAAAGACAACGAAAAATGGACAGATCATGAACAGATAGGAGTGCTTAAACTTGAATTAAATCTCTTTTTTCAGCAAGATTTCCTTCACTCATTACTGGTATATATAGAAATAACAGGAATGCACACAAAATTTTGTATATTCTATAATTTAAAAAAAAAAAAATCCCAGGAAGATTATGTTAGATAAAGCAAGCACAAAAAACCAAATAATCTATATTTTCTCAATAAATAAGATAATTTGTTGAAACGTTTTTAATTTTTGTTCGATATTTGAAGTTGTTTGAATCTAAAACTAAAAATTCAGTATTTTACTTAGCAGATCAAATGATTATTCGTAAACTTTCCTAAATTTAGTATTTTTTTTTAAATAAAAATTTATCTTTTCTCATTCTCTTACCTAATTTTTCGAAAAATTTTTGGTTTAAATTGACTAGTCTTAATTGTGAGATGATGCACTTCCATTGAATTAACGCAAGTTTTGCTTAAGACAGAATTTGCCTTCCTAATTCTTTTCTCCTGATGACCACAATCCCTAAAGACACATTTGTCAAAAACAGTCCAATGTTTTTTATCCAATTTTTTTCTGTGAACTTCACTTTTTCCTCCATCTTAAGGTTCAAGGAACAATCACTGTTATTTTTTTCTTTGAATTTAAAATTCTTTGCTGTTTCTTGAGAAAAAAAAAAATTCAATCTCCTTTCATGTTGTTGCATGTATGAATTGATGCACGTTTGCATCATTATGTTCTTCTTTGAAGGTGAGATGCTAGCAGAACAAATGTTTCCACCTCCATCTCAGAAGCTAACTCAAAATTAAGAGGCTGATTTATCAAAGCAAAAGTAACAAATCAAGATGTCATCAAACAATAAGATGAAGGGCCTGCTAAAAGGCCTTAGATACATTTCTCAAATATTTGGTTTGTAATTCCATCTCTTTGGCCTTTTACACCACTGCAGATTCTTTTATCCATTTCAAGACATAAAGGTGCAGAAACTTGTAAAATTTCTGGGAGATATGCTTCAATTCATTAGGGAAACTTTTTCAGATTTTAGACAAAAATGAGTCTTGCAAAAGTTAGTGAACAAGAAAGGAAATTGGGTACCCCAATTTGTTAACAAATAAATAAATAATTGAAGAAAAGGAAGAAAACACAAGATTTAGTTGGATTTGTTTGGCGTTTCTTGCTAATAATGACAAAATGTCTGTACTTATTTTGCAGATAATGAACAAGAGCCTGAAATGCAGATTGGTCTCCCAACAGATGTAAAGCATGTGGCTCATATAGGATGGGATGGCCCATCTGTAAATTCTGCACCCAGCTGGGTAAATTTAACTACTAGTACTATGATTATTAGAATTTTTTTATCTTGTTATGATCACAAAATTAAAATTGCCAAGTAAAAAGAAAAACAAGATTCATATTTGAGTATATTCTGGCTTTTATTTTATATGCAGATGAATGAGTTTAAAGCACCACCTGGACTTTCATCAGCACCTGTAGGTAATGGAGGAGAAGTTCGGGAGGAAGATCCTGTCAAATGGGTCTGTCAAGGTACCATATATTGGTTTTCCAAACTGAAGCAGAAGAATTGTGTGCATCATTTGATTCATTTCTCAAATACGTATTTGAGATTTTCAAAATTGAGTTTTGATTACGGAAATTAAAAATGTAGCATTAATTCTATTGACAAACTGCACGATTATTGATTTTATTTCTCAAGTTTTGGTACGTACTACATAAGTTTATGCATCATTATTTTGATTAGTATTAATATAATTTTGCAGATGGGAGCTGCGGAATAGGTTCAAGGAGTCAAAATTCTTCACCAAGAGACATGCCAGAACTGCCTAAATCATCAAAGCGCAGTTCATCTACAAATGGACATGGTACAGGAGAGTCTTCAATAAAGGAAAAACCAAATAAACCTAGGCAACCAAGGAAGCCTTCCAAGAATTCTTCAGATGGTAGTATCAAGCCTAGAAAACCCAAGGATCCAAACCAAGCTACTGACTCAACCTCACAAGACCTCCCTGGCATCCCAAAGAAAAGTAGTAGGCGAAAAAAGTCCAAAGACTCCTCTGTCGGTGGATCCTCCAGGGGGCACAGAACCCAGGACTTGGATACTGGATCCGAGTCAGGGTCTGTATCTGGACCCCGAGAGGAACGGCTTAGTAATGCTTCAGGTTTTGAAGAAGAGGAAGGTACCTGAGAAAATTAATGTTGGTGCCGTTGATTTTGGTTGGTAGCAGCAAGCTAGACTCTCTTTTGCTTTAGTGGAAACCAAGAAGAATCACATACTTTTGTTTTTTTCTTTAATCTTTTTCCCACCTCGGGGAAACCTAGTACGATTAAAAATCCTTTGGAATTAATTGTTGAAACTTGGAACTGATTCAGTGGTTCAGCTTTCGATGAAGGAAAATTTTCAAAGCGTGGGAGAACTAGTTTTAGATTTACCCTAAATCTAACTATCATAACGAAAATGGACTGTCAATCGTGATCAAACTGATCATGGCTATACAATAAATGGATAGTTCATGTCTACATCAACCGCAATGCGAGTGCAGCTGGTTTTTGTCCTTGTGCAACAGTGCGTTGGAAATTTTTGTATTGTCTGAGCCTTCATGAATCAGGATTAATGCTCTAAAACAGCAGCTTTTTTCTCGAGAGTTGCATCAAGTCATTTCACGAATGCTCGAGGCTTTCTCTCAGTATGTCTCAATGGCTTGAGCCAGAATATCTAGTTAGCTTAACTAGTTATTAACCTGTTTGCATCACAAGAAAGAAAACAGTTTGATCCTGATAATATCCCCTTTCCCACAAAACAATAAAACTATAACTAAATTGAAGAGGAGGGTTAGCTCAAGGCTTGAAGCAAATCTCACACCACAAACTGGTTGCCAAAAAGTTGTTTTTTTTCCCTTAAAATATCAAATAAATCGGCAATCTGATCCATAACTCAAAATAATTTCATGTCTAAATAAAATGGAAAACTCGAGAAAATGTGAAACCAAAAAGATAAAAGTTGGCCATTTTCAGTTTCCTCAAACCACATTGCACAAAAAAGATTCTACTACTCATCAGACTATCAGTTATCACAACAAGAGAATTTCTAGAAGTATGCAGTGGTTTTTCAAAAAAAATGCAACTGAACTGAAGTGGATATTTAGCAACAAAATAATACTATATCTACTTGTCATTGATTAATTGACCAAAACAAAACACAAAAAAGAAAGTAATTACTTAATTTTACCCACCGCAATACAGTGCCAATAAACCTCCAAAAATTCCTATTAATTCAAGTCGGTATTAACTTGTAGTTTCTGTAAGATATATCAGTATTTTTCCATGATCTTTGATGATAAACAATCAAACTAAAACTATCAAAAACCCCCAAAACAGTAACATAACATGAAAAGAAGACGATAACAGCCCAGCATTAGAACCTCCAATGAAGAGGACGGGAATGGGAATGTCTGGCTTGCTGCATTTCTTCAATTTTCCCAAGCTGCTGCCAATGCTTTTACCATGGCTCAATTTCTCATCAACACACAGTTCTGGATTACCTTTTAACCTTAACTTTTCGCCAACCTTAGCAGTAAATTTAGAAGAGAAAGGAACTCTTCCACTCAAATTGTTGTTTTCCAAATTGATTTCCCTTAGAAACTTCAAGAATCCAATTTCCTCAGGCACTTTCCCTTCTAGCTTGTTGTTATCAAGTCCTAAATAAAACAAGTTTCTCAAATGCACCCCCATGGAAGCTGGAATTCCCCCAACCAATCCCATACCAGAAAATCCTATCCCCAAAATACCCCCTAGCTTTTCCCATATTTCTGGTATCTCACCTCCTAGTAAATTTCCACTCAAATACAACTCCTTCAATCTGGGCATATCAGCAAGAAACAAAGGAATCCCAAAGTTACCAAAACGGTTAAAACTCAAATCCAAGAACTCCAAACCTTGTAAGTTACTCAAGCTCCCTGGAATTTTACCAGAAAACCCATTTGAACTCAAGTCTAGCTTCAAAAGCTGTGTGAGATTACCAACTGAACAAGGGACATTTCCCCCAAAATTATTGCCACTTAAGTCAAAAACTTTCAGTTTCTTCAACTTAGACAAACTAACAGAAACCTGTCCACTAAGCTTGTTTCTTGACAGTGTAATCTCTTCAAGGTTAACCAAATCACCAATCCCATCTGGGATACTCCCATAAATTCCATTTCCAGTCAAAACCACCCTCCTCAAACTTGTGAAATTGCGGATGATGCCACTGAGAGGACCAACAAAAGCTGGGTTATTTATAAAGACAAGCTGTTCAAGAGAGGACCCGAAAGTTGTGGGAATCTCAGGGACAAAAACTTGGGTTTCGGTGAAACATTGATAGAAGAAAAGCTTGCGTAGATGTTTGAAGGAAGTGAAGAAGAGAGGGCTGAAAGTGGAGTTTGGAGAGCAAGGAGGGTTTGCTGTGTAATCCGAAACGTAGCCGAAACTCAGTTCTGTGATGTGAACCGTAACGTTGTTCGTGGCGGGGTCGGTAAAATAATCACAAACGACGCCGTGTGGAGGGTAGGAGCAGAGGTCGTCAGGGAAGAGAGTACGCCAGGGGATGGCTGAGTTGATGGAGGAGAGAACTTGGTAAACTGAGTCCTGCTCAGCCGAATTGAGGACAGGTTGCTCCTGTTGCAATGAAATGGTAACGACAGTGAACATGAGAGTGCAGAAAAAGACGAGCTTCAAAATGGAAAGAGCAGCCATTTTTCTTCTTGGTTAGTGGTTTTCTTGAGAGTGAAAAGAGAAGAGAAAACCAAATAATTGTGTGGGAGGTGTTCGGTTGGGATCAAAGCAAAGAGATGGTGATTTTCATTCGCTTTGCTGGAGCTTGCCGCATGGTTATGATGTGCAGATATTGTGAATTTACCTCAATGGACTTGCCCTTGGACTGTAGTGTAGGCTGGCTCTGCCAAGTCGACCTAGCTCTGAGCCTCTGTCCAACCAAACTTCAAAATTTCCTCCTTATCTTTTGTAACTTGAACCCCAATTATGCTCAAAACAAACAGCGAAGCAAAACAAAAAAAAAAAAAAAAAGACGCCTCGGCAGTAGTTAATGCAAAATTTCAAGTGTTTAGAGAAATGCAAAAGAGGAGAAGATTAGGGTCAGTGGAAGAGGTTTTTTTGGGAACAATGGACTTTGGATCTTGTTTTTACATAGTTTCGCCAATTCTGTATGTAAAAAACGTACACAAATGTTGGAGCAGAACCAATCATACAATTGGCCAGACCAAAGATGTCAATTTTTTTGTTTTACTAGTACGTGTTTTAAGCCTTCCATAAACTACGAACATTTTTAGCAAACTATCTGGCCACTCAAAAGCACTAACGTAAATGAAAGTGTTCGAGCTTTAAGCCTTTAACCCTGCAAGAAAAAGGCTGGAGCTTCGATTTGTAGTTTTAAGTTTTAACTTCGGTAACAGTAAAAAAGCATAAAACGATAGCCGAAGAGAAGCAGGCAGAAAAACCTAAGGAACAAAGGTAGCGCGGAAGCCGACAATGATGAGCCGCAGCCGCCGACCTACTGTCTCAATGTCCCATTAAAGCGACATGTAACGGACGACGAACGAGGCATTCTGTTGAAACGTGTCGACATCGTACTCGTTGGCAGATGACAGGTGTATATTGTACGGAGGACCGTTTCCGGAAACGACAGTGCATGCGAAGTCCATTTCCGGTACGGTTTGGTCCTGTTCTGCGCAGTGTAGGGTCCATTTACTGGTTTTAACTTTTGCAGTAGTATACTTTTTTCACCTACCCAGCCAAAATTTGCCTTTGCTTCTTCGTTCTTTTTGATCTTTGCGGTTACTTGTTGAAGTGGAAGCAAACTCCATAGACTCGGAAAGTGGAAAGAAATTCTTACCTTTTTTTTTTTTTTCATTTCTCGAGGTAAGCGAAAGAAGCCAAGAGTAAAATAATAGTAATAATTTTATTTACTTGTTTGCTTCTTCACTGTGGTTATGTGGGACAAAATTGGTGACGGATGGTAATTAATTTTACATGGCTATATCTTGCAGAAGTACGATCTTTTGACGGTGGGGAGACGATAATTTCCTGCTACGGTTAAAAAGTTTTGCCAATAAAGTAGTTTCTTTCATATTTACTCCTGATTGCTCTCATATTTGTTTTGAGTTTTGATTCTACAGATATTTGAATTATCACAAAATTTTGATATGCCTTAATAACAGCTATAAAATTTTAATTATTAACAAATATTATAATTTATTTTTAAAATATAAATATTTATTAAAAATATTATTCTAATTAAATTACGTTAAAATTATGTGATAATTCCTACTAAACCAAATCCGTGAGGAGTTAAACTCATAATTGTCCACACACAAAGTTTCTTTTGGATTGTACAAGTAAATAGCTTGATGGGTTTTCAAAGTTTGATTTTAATTCAATGATAATAAGAATAATAATAAAAATAGAGGGTCACCACCATATGATTGGTTTCAGTAACGGAGAAAGTGTACTTTTTTTTTGTTGTACAAGTTTAAATTTATTAAAATATCGCAAAAAAATATTTTTTTTAAATCATTAAATTTGTACCAATCTTTAAAAAATAATAATAAATGAAGTCCATAAATCTTTGTCATTAAATAAAAAAAATGGAGGGTCCCTTAATAAAATGACCTATATATATATATATATATATATTAGATAACAATCCGTGCGTTGCGATGGTGTATAATTTTCTTGTATAGTATCAACAGTAATAGTCTACATAAGAAATGCTTGAAACTTATGATTATCAATAATCCCTTGTTGTTAAACCTAGATAAAAAAACCTTCATTAGAAGGCATAACATTAAAAATTAATATAGGGAGATATACTTTTCACAAATGACCACTCCTGTTGAAAAGCATTTGCTGACCTCCATGCTTCTTAAACACTCTATCATACATCTTGCATCTGTCTTTTGTTTCCAGTAATTAGGAATGTAAGGTTACAAAAACTAAACTATAGATTGCTTTTCATCATTTAGCTGCATATTGACTTTAGAAGGAATGATGCCTTCCTCGTCTCTAAGTATTCACAATCAAACTCCATCAATCTATAACAACTCATTGAAAAAATATTTTCAAATGTATAAATGAGAAGAATCTGATATCTCTAATTACATTAAAGTTTAAACTCTTAACTTGTGTACCAACAAAAGAAACATTAAAAATAAACAAAGTTAAGCACAACCTGAACACAGTTGGTATCCCAAGCTCTCACAATCTCATCTTTGTTCCCATATAGAGTTATACATACCCACTGGCAATGAAAATCAACTTTCAATCTGTCACAAAGCAAACCCAGCATCATCATAAGAGTGACATACTCCCACAAATTAACACCAAAAAGAAAGAATAAAACAAAAGCACAGAAACCTTTATTGAACCTCCCAAATTAAAAGAATCTGTATATGTTCCTAAATTTTTGTTTTTAAAACAACAATAGTATAACGCTTTGATTAATAAAAAAAAAATTCAACTACTGATCTAATAATTCAATTTCTCCTTGGAATTTAATCAGCCTACTGATCTAATAATCTTCATTTTTTTTTTGTCTTTTTTAAACCAAAAACCATTTAAAATTAATATCAATGAAAATCATCAGTAATCAAACTAAAAAACTATAAATTCAAAGAATAAATTTCTATTCCTAAAATTAGCATTCATATTCAACAAAACACATAGAATAAGACAAAAGTACATTTCTATTGTTATACCTACTGCCAATACATACATAAGCATGTTTTTTCAAATCTCAATGACTGGAACAAATTAAAACAGATCAAAGATTTCAGAATTGAATTATTGGTTCAATTCCTTTCGACTTTGAGCTTAAGGTTTTGTAACCCATTAAATCTGCATGAGAAAAGGGTTAGTAAGTTAACATATGTAGCAACAAATCATGAGTTCCTAAATATAAATTTTAAAAATTACTTACAATTTTCCCGCTTATGCTTTTCAGAAACACAAAATCTGTATAGAGAATCAAAGATAAAAAAAATGGGTATTAGTTTTTTTGGTTTCCTCAAAAAGGCTTTTGGAAGATCGAAATTGTTAATAATTAAGTAAATAATCAAGAGGCAAACAAGACGGGAATGTTTGGATAAAGGAATGAATTTAGGCATTTTGGGAAGGGGAACAAACCCAATTGGAGCTGATGGGATTCTAAAAAAAAAAATTGACGGAATTAAATCTGTGATAAAGGAGAGAAAGCTTCTGCAATTGTTAAATTTAAGATTTAAACATTCGACTGGAAGAGATTCAACACAAAAAATCTTGCAAATCTTGCGATTTTAAATCTAAGACAACGATCATCATATGAGTTTATTTAAAAAGTTGGATATATAAAATATGGATTTACCTGCTTTGGATTGAAGTAGAAAAAGCGATAGTGCCATGGAAAGCGATGATCCACACGTAGCTTGATGTTGTCCAGAATTTGGTGATAAAATCACAATCCATTTATTTGGGGCCATAAATGATTGAAAAATGCAAGCATGAGGAAATCTCATAGAGATGTATTGATTTGAAGCGTTTGGACTTTTGGGTTTTTTGAGGAAATTTAAGATAATATTGAGGATATTGCTGTAGATTCAAAAATTTAAGAAACCAATAGGTTTGAATAATTATAAGGGATTCCAAATGCTATTGATTGAAACCAAATAAGGAAATTAAAGGGTTTAATATAAAGAAAGACTGCAGATTTCAAGAAGATAAAACCTGAGATTATCTTCGTGAAATCTATATATATATATATATTTTTTTTTATTAAATACATAGTAATAAGATTGATTTAACTTTAATTACAGATAAAAATTTTAATTTAGACTTTCATTAAATAAACTCATTTTATTGATAATATTTATTCAATCTATATTCGATGTAAAACTTTATATAAATGTTAATGTAAGTTTTTGTTAATATGCAAAATTTAGTTGTTTTTACACCATATGCAACTACATGACAACAATAACTACTTGTTTAGGTATATAAGACTGATAAGATTTGATTATGATTATAAAAACTTAAATTGCATTTAGTGCGTAAAATTATTATAAGATATGAAAAATAATATTATGAATTTAATTAAATTAAATATTTTTATTTTATTTACATTTGAAGTTAAAATGATTATGATATGATGATTTTATTTATTAGTTTAATTTTTTAAAAAATTTATATAATTTAAATTATTAATTTAATTTTTAAAAGGTGCAATTGGTAGATATTGACACTCGATTTTAAGGGGGGCAATTAATATTATGTTTTAATTTGTTTTTATAAAACATATTTATTATATTCTATAAAAAATATATGCTTAAAAAATATATTAAAAGATGAGTTTATAAAATTATAAAAAAAAAATCATTATAACACGAAAGCTAAAATCAAATTAAAAAGTTAAAATCAAATTATTGTGATTTAAAATAAATAATTTTAAAGATTTTTAAATAATGATTAGTGGATATAATAAAAAGATAAATAGTAATGTAATTTTAACCCTTTAATTAAACCCTTTAATTAAATTTCAAGTAACAAAATTAAATTATAAAATCATAAAAAAATAAAAAATATTAATATTTTTAATTTAGAGATCAATTTAAATTTATTTAATCAAATATATATATATATATACTAAAAAGTTTAAAATTTTTTTAAAGGGGCTCTCAACTAAGAGTATAATTGAACCTAGTTGAGTCGATATAATGAGAAATTCAAACTCGAGCTCGACTCTCAATTCGCGATTCGATACTGGACTTGAACTCGATTGAGTTTCATTTTTTTAGCTCAAGCTTAATTCGTGATCGAAATCGAGTTACTCAAGCTCACTCGATTAATATATAAAAATAAGTTTAATTTATATACTCGACGATAATTAATGAGAAATTCAAGCTTGAGCTCGATTCTTAATTCGCGGCTCGTTACTGGACTTGAATTCGATCAAGTTTTATTTTTTTAACTCAAACTCAATTCATAATCGAAATCGAACTACTCGAATTCACTCTATTAATATATAAAAATAAGTTCAATTTGTATACTCGACAATAATTCAATTATTTGTACTTGATCTCGAAATCAAATTTGAGATATTTTATAAATTAAAATAATAAAAATATATTTAAATATAAAAACTTGATTAGACTCGTAAGCTACTCGAATCAGGTATTAGAATACTCGAATTTGATTCAATCAATGAATTGAACTATTCAAACTCGAGCTCGATTCGATAATAATCGAATCGAACCTGAATAATTTACTAGTACTAATATATTATTTACACCTCTATTCTCAACCACACATTACCTTTTATAAATTAAAGATAATTATTTTTTTATTAAAATATTTGAACGATCTTACAAAAAATAATTTTTTATTATATTATTATTTTTTAAATACAAACCAAGTATATCACCTGATCTTACTATTGTCAAATCAATAACTGTTACATATATATATATATATTACATAATAATACTCAAGTGCAAATAAAAAAAAATCAAAAGTCAAAATTTTATTTTAAAGGTCCAGCCCAAATTGAAGCCAAGTCCAATCCGTAGACATAGGCCAAGGCCTGGCACGAAATTTACCATTACCACGAAATTCTCTTCAAAACGAACGTTGACTTGAGTTAAAAATTTGGCATTGACGACGTTGGCTTGCTGCAAAAAAACCGCCGTAATCCCTTCAAAAACCCCAAATAAATAGATTTCCCTTTCCTTATTTGAAAACTGTTTAGGCGGGCGCCGCGTCACGTCGTTTCGTCGCCGTCTCTTCTCTCTTCTTGTCTTGTGTTTGTGTCTCCGTGATCAAGACAGGCGTAACGGCGTATCAGCGGTGCTTTGAATTCGCCAAGTCCTAAATCTCTGAATCTAAAATTTGATTAAGCTTTGATTGCACAAAATATTCAATTTCCTTTTTGAAGAAACCTAACAAAAATTACCCCCAAAAAAGAAAGAGAACAGAATTAGTATAAATCGAGAAAAACAAAGCAAAATGAAGATGGCAATGGCTGGTTTGTATAAACGAGTCCTTCCTTCTCCTCCTGCGGTCGATTTCGCTTCCTCCGATGGAAAGGTAATCACAACGTTCTCAATTTTTTACCTCTCGGCTGTTTAAGGTTTTTCATCATCCGCCAAAAAGATAATTGTTGATTTTTAGGTCAAATTGAACAATGTGTCTTTGGTAGTAATTTCCAATTAAAGAATTAACGGAATTGTAAACTGCAATTTTTTCAATTGGGAAGTTTTCTTTAATGTTTATGGTTAATAATTCAGTTCCATGTAATGTATTCGAACTGCAGCAACTTTTCATTGAAGCTATTCAAAATGGGACGATGGAAGGATTTTATAGGTTGATATCTTACTTCCAGACACAATCAGAGCCAGCTTACTGTGGGCTAGCCAGCCTTGCCATGGTCTTGAATGCCCTTGCTATTGACCCTGGAAGAAAATGGAAAGGTAAGTTCTAGAATTTAGTGGATATCTTTTTCAGCTCGTCTGTGCACTCAAAAGAGGTTTTTTTTTTTATAAATTATTTTATTCATCAACTTAGCAATCTCTCTATATGTAACAGAATTTGTTGTATCATGTTCATCATTGGTAATAGAATGTGTTTGCAGGCTAGAAGGAGCGAATGGCACTTTTAGTGGAATTATAAGAATTTCAAGTTGTCTAAATGTAATGCTGCAAATGGTTTTTGTAACTTTGAAAATGATTTAATATCTTGTCATCCAATGTATGATGCCGATTTTGCAATGTGTTTGTAACATTTAAATTTTGTTGGCAGTTGGTATTAGATATGGCCCGATTCACATCTATATTTACTATTATTTTGGTTGGTTTGAATCGCATCTCCTGTGACTGGAGTAGTGTTTCAATGATATGTATCACGGTTATACTTCTTATTTATTGTATTTGATAGATTAGTAACAGAATTCATTTTCTGTCATCCAAAAGTAGATACTGAGCAGTTATGAGTTTCTTTTGTAGGACCTTGGAGGTGGTTCGATGAATCTATGCTTGATTGTTGTGAGCCTTTGGAAAAGGTTAAAGAAAAAGGGATATCATTTGGGAAGCTTGTATGTTTGGCTCATTGTGCTGGAGCGAAAGTTGAAGCTTTCCGCACAAACCAAAGCACCTTGGATGACTTCCGCAACTTTATTGTGAGATGTTCCACTTCTGATGATTGTCATGTGATTTCATCATATCATAGGGCAACTTTTAAACAGGTGATATTCAACTTTATACTAAGGATATTTCCCAGCTCTTTCATTTGGTATAATGTTATTTAACAGATCAGTTCATGTGCTTGCGGCCTGGGATGTAATAATACTAGGCTTATTTTGTATTCATTGTATACTTTTTCATGCTGTGACAATGGGTGACATGCAAGCAATGTGAGCTTTTCTTCCACTTGAGATCAGCTGTCTTTGACATTGATTAGGTGTTTGTACATAATTGTGTTTATCATTGTAAATCATTTGAATATTATTGCATATATTGATCCTTGGTTAATCACTTAGTAGCTAGGCAATTAGGAATTACCATTCTCAAATATTATTTATCATTTATGTGTTAAGTCTTCCATTTTGATTATGATACCATGCTTTTGACTATCTATTCATTGACTTTTGCCAATATAAAATCAAGTGTATTGCATCCTTTCTACATCTTTTAAGTGGTGGATCCAATTGGCTATATATTTTGCAGACAGGCACTGGCCATTTTTCTCCTATTGGTGGTTATCATGCTGAAAGGGACATGGCCCTGATTTTAGATGTTGCTCGTTTTAAGTATCCTCCTCATTGGGTTCCTGTGACACTTCTTTGGGAAGCCATGGATAATGTTGATGAAGCAACAGGGCAACATAGAGGGTATGCATTTATATCTGCTTTCCAAATTAGTTGTCCAATGTTATCTAAGCAAAATGGCCTTAACAAGCAGCTTTTCTTGGGTGGGGAGGCTAGAGGAAGACTGAAATATTTTCAGAAATATGATTAAGTCGCATTCAAACATATGGAAGGTCGACCAGTAAATTAATTAGTTTACCAGATCTAGTGTATTTGTGATTCTGTTAAAAATGGTTGGTTACAGATTACTATAAGATACAGACATTGCTATAGGCTTGAGCTTCCTCAGCTTGTATGCATGCTTGCCTATATGTTGTAAGAAACTGGGAATGAGAGATGCTGCAAACTGCACTGCTGTCCCAAACTCTTTAGTTTTTTAAAAATTTTGAATCCTTTCATTTTTTTTTTCTGTATTATTATTGGGATACCAAGATGTTTTAATTGCTGATTCTCATTATGGTTGATCTATTTTTGCTAGGTTCATGCTAATTTCCAGACCTCACAGAGATCCAGGATTGCTTTATACCCTGGTAATTTTGTTATCTTTACAGTTTAAATTATACCTGCAGAAATGCTGCTATTCTGCAATTCTTCATATTTTGCCAATATGTATTTTCAAATGATTATTCAAACTTCTTTTCTATGTCTTTTCGGTGTATATGTGGGGTGGCTGGGTGGACTGATTGTTGAATGTTACAGTTAATATCATCAGCAGTAGAGTTAAGATGCATTTGATACAACACTAGAAACAAAAATTTATCACCAAAATACACTAGGCTTCTTTTTCTCATCATTAAACTAGCATTTGGGTGAACTGTTTATTTGTTTAGTGCTTATCCTCTAACAAGTGCAGTTAGGTGTGGTTTCTTGAATTTTGGTTTACTATAGGGGTTAACAACAAATTGTTTACATGTTTATTTGGTAAAATTGCATCTCTTCTGGATGGCAGATGCATCATGCATGTGCTGTGTGTTTGGTAGTGCTAGAGTGACTTTGTCTTGGATAGCTTTACACCTGCCTTGTTTTGAAAGTCTGTCTAGTCTTATGTTTGCCTGTGGGTTTACTCTGTATGATTTAATATATTAGAGCTGAAATGTTGAACTATTTCTATCTCTTTTCTGATGAGGGATTATATGTCTGTTCTTTACACAGAGCTGTAAGCATGAAAGTTGGGTCAAAGTTGCGAAGTATTTAATGGATGATGTTCCTAATCTTGTGAAGTCAGACGATGTGAAAGATGTTCATAAAGTTCTCTCAGTTGTTTTCTCATCACTCCCATCAAATTTTGAAGAGTTCATCAAGTGGCTTGCAGAAGTTAGGAGAAGGGAGGATGGTGGTCAAAATCTTAGCCAAGAGGAGAAAGGAAGGCTTTCTCTAAAGGTGCTGTAAAACTTCACTAGTCAGTCTTATTTTTCTTTTCCTTTAGTATTTGTGCAGTTTGCCATAGTTCTTTCTTAAAAGTTGTTTTGCCCTTCCAGGAAGAGGTGTTGAAACAAGTACAGGAAACCAGCCTTTTTAAGCATGTTGTAACATTTTTATCATCAGTGAATTCATGCTGCAGAAATGCACTGGCTTTAAGTCGTGAAAGTAATCTGCCTGACATTGCTGCCACAGTCTGTTGCCAAGGGGCAGAACTTTTGGATGGGAAGTTTGGTTCCCCAAAGAGGTATTGCTGTCGGGAAACATGTGTTACAAGCTTGAAGGCTAATGGTGACAAGCCTATTACCTTTGTGTCTGGGACAGTTGTAAATGGTAGCTCTGAGCAGGGGGTTGATGTGCTGGTTCCTTCATACCTGAAAAAGCTGAATTGTTGTGGCTCTAGCCCAACTAGTTGCATTGGGATTTACCCGGCTGGCAATGATGTTCTAACAGCTCTTCTGCTGGCCTTGCCTCCAGAAACGTGGGGTGGTATTAAAGATGAGAAGCTTTTGAGTGAAATGTATTCCCTTGTCTCCACCAAGAATCTTCCCATTTTGCTTCAGGAAGAGGTAACAACATAATAGTGGTCTATTTATCTTTCTGCTTCTTTTGCAACCTTTTGTGGATTAATTTATAAAATAAAATTACTAAATGGGCATGGTAAGGAAATAAGGTTTTGGTTGCTGCTATCATTCTTTTGACTTTTGAGTGAGAACATGTCCAAGTTTGGGGGATGGCATTTAACCGAGTGTCAGTTGCCTTCTGGATGCTCTTTGCACATGTCAGTTTTGTTGAGAACTAACTGCAATACGCGCTAGAGAAAAAACAATGTCCAGCATGAATTCCTTGATTTATTGCTGAATGCTTGAGCAATGTCTGGCAAGTTTACTAACTTACTGCAGCACAATGAGCTATGAATCTGTCTCTCAATGATTTTCTCACTACTCGCAAATTTTGGTATGGCAGGTTTTGCACCTTCGACGGCAGCTTCATCTTCTCAAGAAATGTCAAGAGAATAAGGTAGATGAAGATCTAGGTGCACCTTTATGCTAGCCTATTACACGATCTTCCCCTCGCGTACTTTTTCTTCTCTTCCTTTTTATCTTCATTTCTCTCTCCAATAGTATATATTGTTGGTAACAAAGTTAGATAGCACCATAGAAATGTGTTGCCCTTTTTAATACAGCCGGGGGGCAAGTAATGCTACCCCTGTGACGGAAATATCATTGTTACGAGGCAAGGGGAGTTTCCGGGGACCTCAAGACAAAGTGGAAAGAAACGTCATTCAGAGGCAGTAACCTTTGAAGCAATTCCATGTTTTGGGAGTGGTATGGATGCTGCATCACGATGAAGCAATTTTCCTACTTATCTGCAAAATGTTGGTGCAATAAACTGCCCTTATCTCATGACCATACATCCAATGAAGACAAATTTTATTTTTTATTTTAACAAAAGAATGTGAGATGCTATTATCCTAATATTAGCTCCATTTCGCAATTAATATTGGTATATAATTGTAGAAAAATGAAAATTCTAGAATTAACTAGTATTCATTTTCCGCTATGTGTGGTTAATTAAATTGTTTTGTCATTTTATTTAATAAAAAATTTTATCATTTGAATCACATTTAAAAATATTTTTTAACCTAAAAATTTTTCATCAAATTAATTGTTCATGATTTCTAAGAATTTTATTATAGGATTTATTATTTTTTTTAATTTTTTAAAAGGTCTAAATTTTAATTCCCAATTTTATTTTATTACTTTTATAAATTTTTCTCATTTATTTTTTACTATTTGAAATTAAATGTCAATTATCATTTTTAAAATTTTATCTAAAATTTCTCATCATTTAAGTCAATTTTAAAAAATATTTTCATATAAAAATTTCATAAAAAATAATAATTCGTGATTTCTACAAAATTCATTTTTTGAAATATTTTTATTTATTTTCAAAATTTTTATCATCTTTGAAATAATATTTTTTTTCAAAATTTTAATAATTCTATTTTGGCTTGGAGATTAATGTCAATTATTTTTATTAAATTCTTTCTAAAATTTTCCATAATTTGGGTAATATTCAAAAATATCTCATAATTTTTTTAAAAAATTAACCATTTTTTATTATTAAATATTTTATTATTTATATATTTTATTTGTTTTAAAAATTTTAATACATTTTTTTTCAAAATTTAAAATTTATTATTTTTTAACTAATCAAAACCTATCCTAATTTAAAATTTAAATAAATAATAAATTTACAAAATAAAAAAATAATTAAATGAAAACAAAACAAAATAAAATAAAACAAACAAATAAAATTAAATATAATATAATAAATAATAAATAAGGGTATAATGACAATTTAAAAATATTAAACGAGCGTCGCATATTAAAACCTTCAAAGGATTTTTTTAATATAGATGCTTTTATTTAGATACAAATTTTGAGAGTGAAATTAAAAAGTCGTAATGACCTTCGCATTAACATGTGTGCACTTTACCGCTTATTATTTTCAGCAAATGCTTTTCTTTTATTTTCATTAATTATCTGACAATAATTATTTTTATACGCAAACTTCACTCTAATACTTTCCTGATATTTTTTTGACATTGTGGAGTGAAGTTTATTCAACGTAAAATCCTAGTATTATATTAAAGTTTTGAAAATTTCAAAAATAAATATAATAGAAGATATTACCAATAAAGTATAATAAGTGGAAAATATCATTTTTTTCAAAAATCCAAATTTCTTAAGCCAAAAAAAAAAAACAAAAACTAAAATAATTAAAATAGTCATAAAAAAGTTTTATTCATTTTCAGTTTTTTTCCTCTCTTGATGGTTTTTCATCCATTTTCTTTTTGGACCCCCTCCCTTTGTATGACTTGTTTTTTTGTATATCCAATCGATTATTATTAAAACATAATAAATAATTATAAAATAATTATTTTTTATCTTTTTTTTTATAATTTATCTTTCTTTTATTTCTCTAAAAAGTCCATAAAAAGAAATGTTATTTGCTTAACCATGAAGTGATGTTGTATAATCTTAATAAATTCAGATACAACATAGTGATACGATATAAAAATGATATAAAAAATTATATATATGTTTTAAAAAAATATGTTTCGTATTTATTCATGTTGATACGAATTTCGATACAATATAATTTATGTTATATATATTTTGATTTATCTAAATGCGTGACACGATACAAATAACACTTTTGATTTAATCTCTTTATACAAATATATATTTAATATTTTTAACACATTTATTACATTTTTATATTTATTTTAATTTAATATATACATATAAAGATTATTTTAATTTTAAAGCTTTTAATTACGATACTTAATTAGTTATTTAATTTCATATAAAAATTTATTTTAAACATTTAATTATAATATTCATTTAATAATTATTATAACATTATTTTTATATTATATTAATAATAAAAATAAAATATTAATATTAATATTAGTCTTATATATTATTATTTTATTTTTTAATTTTTAATAGTTGATTATTTTGAATTTAATATTAAAAATGAATATAATTATGTAATATAAATTAAATTTTAAATATATATATATATATTAAATACATAGTAAATGAGTATTAAATTTTTTTATTTTTTTAATATGTAAGTATTTTTTTATATTATTAATATGTCAAATTTATTAAGTTGTAAATGATAAATAGTTTTTAGTTATTTATTATTTTAATTATATTTTTGTATATAGTAGTGTTAATCATCTCTATTCATGTATATCCATGTTAATCGTATTTATTTATATATATCCATATTATTCGTGTTTATTTGTATTATATTTAAACTAATTAATTATACACATATTAATTATATTGTGTCACATGTAATATTATATTAAATGTGTCATATTCGTATTTATGATTTAAATATTTTTATAATTCATGTTATATTTATATTTTAATAATTTATATCATTACACATATCAAATATAACATAAAATATAATATAAAAACACAATTATCATATATAATGTTGTACATATCTTCTCTCTTCCTACCCTTATTTCATTACTAATAAAGTATAATATATGGAAAATATCTTTTTTGTTCAAAAATCCAAATTTCCTGAGCCAAAAAAAAAAACTAAAATAATTTAAAAAGTCATAAAAAATAAAAATTTATTCATTTTTAGTTTTTCCTCTTAATAGTTTTTCACCCATTTTCTTTTTTGACCCCTCCTTTGCATGACTTGTTTTTTATATGTCCAATCAATCATTATTAAAAATATAAATAAATAAATATAAAATAATTACCTATTTTCTATCTTTTCTTTATAATTTCTCTTCCTTCTACTTGTCTAAAAATTCCAAAAAAGAAAGTTATTTCCTTAACCATGTGATGTTGTACAGATCTTCTCCCCTTCAATTCTTATTTCATTGCAAAGGGGTTTTTTTGCTCTTAAACCTTTTCTTTTAATTTTTTACTGTTCAATTTTTTAAAAGTTTAAAGAAGTCATAAGATTAAAGATTTAGATAATTATAAGATTTTTTTTTGAAACAGTATCTCCTAATCTTGCTGGAGTTTATGGCTTTGTTCCCTGTCCCAGTGTTCCGCGGAACCGACTGTCACCTCCTCACAAGCCACTAAAGCCGACCTCACGAGACCTTAACGTTCCTGGCTCTTTGCTCCCTGATCTATGTCTCGTCTATGTTTTATCTATTGACATTGTTTGATCAATTTTTTTTTCGTTTGTTTGCATTTGAATGTTATTATTGAGATTTGACTGATAGAGCCTCAAATCTAACTTTATTAGAGGATTTTTTTTTCTTTTAATGGGTGTAGTATTTTTTTTTTAATTTAACCTTTGAAATTCTGACAGAAGTCATTGGCATCTTGCTATTCCCTTTTCCTAAAGAATTTTAATTTTAATTTTAATATTTAAAGCAATGTGAATAGCATAAATTTTTTGGAATTGAATTTTTATGAAATTTGGTTTGATTGTTGTATTTGGTTAGAGGGAAGAAAAAATTTCAGGTTGTATAAAAGGACTAAAATATCTGATTTGGTTATAGGTGTGAATCAATTAAGTTTAGTTTGGACAGGTATAAAATACATTTTAAAATAAATTTTAATTAAAGGAGATTATTTTTATTTTTTATTATATAATTTTTTATTTTGATCAAGGGATAAAATGGTTTTTTTATTCTTAAACAGGTGTCATTCAACGAATCTATGGGTTAGTTTTTGTACTGACAGATCTATTGTATAGATGTAATGCACTTGGAGTTGACTGAAGTCCAGGTTCGCGTTCAGTCCACGCGGATTAGACACGTGGTTGGTTGGGGTCATTTCTTAATATGTATCCTGACCACACCGTAACGGCAACTACTTCTACTGCTAGTCTACTGCGGTTTCGAAAGTCACAATTAGAGAGGGCAAAAAAAAAAAAAAAAAAAAGCGGCATAGACAATGGCGTTAGCGGGTCTTTACAGAAGAATTCTTCCCTCTCCTCCTGCAATCGAGTTCCCTTCTCCGGAAGGAAAGGCATGTACAGAAGAAAACCCTAATTTCTCTCTTTCTCTTTGTCTTTCTCTAATCTTTTTAAATCTTTATTTATTATTATTTTTTAAAAAAGTTTAATTGTAATTTTTTTACAGCAACTGTTCACGGAAGCTTTAGCAGGAGGAACTGCGGAAGGATTTTTCAAACTGATATCATACTACCAAACGCAATCGGAGCCTGCGTATTGCGGACTTGCCACCCTCGCCATGGTCTTAAACGCCCTTGCCATAGATCCTGGAAAAATCTGGAAAGGTAATTTCCTTTCCCTTTTTTCCTTTTTTCTATGTAATTAAATTTCTTCCTTCAATTTAATCAGGGCCTTGGAGATGGTTCGATGATTCGATGTTAGATTGCTGCGAGCCTCTGGAGAAAATCAAGAGTCAAGGCGTCACTTTTGGGAAAGTCGCTTGTTTGGCTGTTTGCAATGGTGCTCAAGTTGAACCTTTCAGGACCGATCAATCTAGTCTTGACGACTTTCGGAAACGCGTGATTTCGTGTACTTCTTCCGAGGATTGCCATTTGATTGTCTCATATAACAGAGCAGTTTTCAAGCAGGTAATCATTTCGATTACCCACAATTCAATATATATTAACTTATTGACCTTTTTTTTTTCTTTAAACCTTTTTTTGCGTCTTACCCATTTGAAATGGTAGCTGGTTGCAGACAGGAACCGGTCATTTTTCGCCAATAGGGGGTTACCATGCCGGAAAGGATATGGTTCTGATTTTGGATGTTGCTAGATTCAAATATCCTCCTCATTGGGTTCCTCTTTCGCTTCTTTGGGACGCTATGAATACTATCGACAAAGACACCGGACATCACAGAGGGTAATCTGATTTTTTTCCTCTTCATAAAGTTAGGCTTTGAATGGTTGTTACTTTTATTACCTGTTACTTTTTATTTATTTATTTTTTTGTTTCTATGCGAGTATGCTCAACTTGAATTTGCATATTGTTTGAAGTTTCTAACTTTATTTTACAATCTACCCTTTATTGGTTGATTGGATTGTTGTAAAATATGTCAGATCTCAAACTCGCTAGCTTGTTATTAGTTATTACTACCTTCCTGTTGTGATTTAGATGTTAATATTTGCTAATCACAACTCAGGCTTGCTTTCTGCAGGTTCATGGTTATTTCAAGGCTTCAGAAAGCAACATCTGTTCTTTACACTGTGGTACTTTAATTTATCATTGGCAGCTCAGTCCCGTCTAACTCCATCTTTATGTCTTGATAGAAATCCTTTACAATAGTCTTTCTTTCTCCTCAAGGATCAGTTTAATAAATAATGACAGTTGAAAGAGAATAGTAACAAATTGTGAAATTTGATTCATTATTAAGTGGCATTAAAATTTTGAATATGCTCTTTAATATAACTTAATGCAAATTTGAACCTGGGACACATGTAGGGGAGCTTAAAATCTTAAACTAAAAATAAGATTTTAGTTCTTATAATATGATAAATATTACATTCTTTGCTGTTGATATTTGTGATCCTTTTCCATCTCTATGTACGTTTCAAATCTTGAATTGTTTTTTGTTTTGTTCCTTTCATTATGTTCGTTAGAACTCCGTTGTTCAAAGAGGTGATAAGTGTTACTGCATCCATTGTGGATCAAATGCAGAGCTGTAGACATGAGGGTTGGAACGCAGTTGCTAAGTACTTGACAGAAGATGTTCCCCTTCTGTTCACTTCCAAGAATCTAAATGATGTTGATGATGTATTATGTGTTGTATTTAGATTAGCACCTTCCAATTTGCGAGATTTTATCCAGTGGGTTGCAGAGGTTCGGAGACAGGATGATGGCGGTACCGTATTGAGTGAAGAGGAGAAAGGAAGGCTTGCACTCAAGGTATGATGGGCATATTTGTTTATCTTTCTCTGCACTACCATTTATCTTTGCTGTTAATTCCTCCTTTTGAAGAGTGTGAATTTTCAATTTAGAGCTTCACTTATTTTGATTTCTTTCCATGACTTGGAAGAGAAAGTAACAAAAAAGTTACTAATTTGAAATTTCAGGAAGAAGTATTAAAACAAATACGAGAGACTGAACTATTCAAACATGTGACGAGATATTTGGCATTTGAGAGCTCGTTGTGTAAAAATTTGGCACCTTCAGGTTACAAAGATGGGTTAGCTGACATTGCTGCAAATGTTTGTTGTCAAGGAGCAAAACTTCTAACTGGGAAAATCAGGTCAGCAAATGGATTGTGTTGTAAAGATATGATTGTAAAACTTCTAAAAGCTGAGAGTAAGGAAGCTGTCACAGTGGTTTCAGGCACAGTAATCACTGATGGCACTGAACAAATGGTTGATATGCTGATCCCATCATCTCAAACAGAGCCCAGTTGTTTTTGTGATTTTGACCAAAATAGTTGTTGTGGTATACATCCATCAATAGGGGATGGTCTGACGGTACTTCTTTTCTCCCTGCCTCAAGATACCTGGCTGGGCCTTAAAGAGGAGAAGCTACAGGCAGAGATGAAGGGCCTTACATCCGTTGACAGTCTGCCAACTTTGCTCCAAGAGGAGGTAATGTCTGGTTCCTTTTTTTTAATGAAATTCTTAGTATTTCCTTTTAGGCATAGACTTTATCGGTTTTTCTTTAATCATTTTCCAATGGAGTTAATTACATTTTGGTATCTCAACTTTGAGAAAATATACAAATTGATACCTAAAGATATAAAATATACCAGTTGCACCTAAACTTTCAAATTATGTATCATGTTAATCTAAATTCTAATATCGCAAATCATATTAGCTTGTATATGTGATGTTTGACAAATATGATCAAGTTATGTGTTCATCACATATATTATCAATATTTTTCAATATAAATTAAAAATATATTTTTTATCTGAACCATAAAAATATTTGTTAAGGATTGGTCAATTATTGTTTGTCACATGACATTCACATAATATCTACGGAGATTTTACAAAATATTTAACACTTCTTTTTTACAAATGATAAGCATATAACAAAATTATATTGATTAGATATCATATAAGCACGTTAACAGTATTAGAATTTGGATTAAAATGATATATTAGAATTTGTCCATCTTAGGGGGTCAAATAAGAGACATCAAAGTTATGAACCACGTACTAAGTGGTGGAACTTGAAAGGGGACAAAATGACAGCGTTTAGGGATAGATTAGTAAAAGAATTTGATTAGAATACCAATGAGGATGTAGAAGTAATGTGGGAAAATGTTGCAGTTGAAATTTAAAGGGTTGCTAAAAAGACACTTGGGGAATCTAAGGGTAAGGCACATTAGGAAAAGAATTTTGGTGGTGGAACGAGGATGTGAAAAAGGCAATTAAAGCTAGGGGGGAGTGTTATAAAAATTTATGAAATAATAGGGTTGAGTAGAGTTATTGGAAGTATAAGACAACAAAAAAACAAACCAAGAAGGTTATTCAAGACTCAAAGAGTAAGATCCATGAGGTGTTATATAGAAAACTAGAGACAAGAGTTGGAGAAAATGCATTGTTCAAAATTGCTAAGAAAAGGGATAAGAAGAGTAGAGATCTTAATTGCATTAGATGCATCAAAGGCAAGGACAGAGGAGTTTTAGTGAAGGATGAGGAGATTAAAAGAAGATGGAGAGATTATTTTAATAATCTCTTTAATAACAGTTTTAAGCATGATATAGGTGGGTTGTACATACCTTCACAGAATGTAAATTGTGTGTTTAAGCGTAATATTAAAAGCTATGAAGTTAAAAAGGCTTTGAGAATGATGAGAGTAAAGAAAGCTGTAGGACCCGATGATATCTTGATCGAAGTCTGAAAATGCTTGGGTGAAATGGGGATAAGATGGTTGACGGATCTTTTCAACAAAATTTGGCATACCCAAAAGATGCCAAAAGAATAAAAAAAGAGCACTCTTGTGCCTTTTTACAAAAT
Source organism: Durio zibethinus (assembly GCF_002303985.1). Next base: position 7,591,884 of record NW_019167893.1, read on the forward strand.
AAAGGTGATGTACAATATTGTGTGAACTATCGAGGAATAAAACTTACAAGTCAGACTATTTGGAATAGAGTAATTGAATTTAGGTTATGATGTGAGATCATTAATTTCGAAAACTAATTTGAGTTTATGCGAGGATGTTCTACAATAGAGGCGATCTACCTTTTGAGGATTTTATTAGAGGGTTTTTGGGTGAGAAATAAAGATCTACATATGGTATTTATCAACTTGGAGAGCGTATACGATAGAGTTTCTCGAGAAGTGCTTTGGTAGGCCTTAATGAAAAAAAGAGTACCTTTAAAGTACATCAACATAGTTAAAATGTGAGAATGGTTGGGGGCATGACAGATGGCTTTCTTATTACCTCAGGATTACATTAAGGCCCAGCATTAAGTCCTTTTCTTTTTGCATTAGTTATGGATGAACTCATATCACATATTCAAGATAAAGTGTCATGCTGTATGTTGTTTCTCAATGATATAATCTTAGTTGCTGAAACTTGTGATGCCCTTAATACGAAATTAGAATTATGGAGTACATTGGAGTCTCAAGGTTTTAAATTAGGTAGATCTAAAATTGAATATATGGAATGCAAATTTAATAGTCACAAAGAAGTAAGTATTAGTGTGATTAAGTTAGATGGTGAGGGAGTATTAAAGAGTAGCCAGTTTTGATATTTGGAATCAATTATTCAGAGTGATACTGAAATAGAAGCAGATGTCAAACATAGGATTTAAGCATGATGGGTGAAGTGACAAAGTGCTTTGGTTTGTGTGATCGCAACTTGCCTTTAAAGTTAAAAGCGAAATTGTATAAAACAACTATAAGGCTTACATTATTATATGAAACTGAGTGTTGGGCTGTTAAGAAACAACATGAAAAGAAAATGAACATAGCAGGGATGAGGATGCTTAGATGGACGTGTGGTAAGATTAGAAGAGATAAAATCATAAATGAATAGATTCAAAGAAAAATTAAGGGTTAGTTCGAATTGAAGAAAAGATGAGATAAGTTGGTTTGCAATGGTTTGAACATGTGAAACGTAGGCCTAGCTGACACCCGTTAAGAGAATTGAGTCTTTAGATCTAGCAAAACATCTAAAGGTAGATCACGAAAGATATAGATGTAAGTAATAAAGAACGATATGAGGGTTAAAAAATTAGATGAAAAGGTGATTGTTGATAGAAATGAGTGGTGCAAGAAGATTCAAATTATAACCTAACTTGATTCTCTTATTTGGTTTTTTATATGGTCGATCTCGGAGTATGAGATATAAGGCTTAGTGTGTTGTTGTATTATTTGAAAGTTTATGGTGCAAATTGTGCATTTTATTTCTTTAAATGTCAATTTGTATGTTTTCTCAAAGTTCAACACCAAAAGTGTAATTAACTCTTTTTCAATGACTTCTAGGTGCCATCATCATTAGAGCCGATGAATCTTATTGTGTAAAATATTGATAATTCGTGTATTTTTATCGTATTTTATATAAAAATTACATGTGATAATTTATGTAGCTATAAAAATGTAAAATACATTTTTTTAAAAATTTTGATAAACTTATATGGTTTTTAATAAAATTTTAAATCATTTCATTTTGTATCTTTGTTTGTATTATTTTTATATGATATCTTTATTTCATGTTTTAAATTACGAAGTATGATGTATTAAATTGCGAAGTATGATGTAGACAACTATTTTGGCCACTAAAGGCAGGTCACAGATCCTAACAAAAGGTACATAGGCTTTTGGTTAAGAATTCAATTTTCACGGTCATGCCTGATTCATATTGGTTATTCAATTGCAATAAATCTTGTTTAATTAAAAGTAAAATTTCATCTCAAAGATGTCTGTCTGTCCTATTATGACCTTGACAGGTTCTGCATTTGCAACGACAGCTCTCTTTCGTCAAGGCTGATCTCAATATGCCACCCTCCTCTTCTTGATTTTTCCTTAGACAAGCATGTCCAAGAACGCTAGACAAACTTCTGTATTGGATTCATTATGAAAGTCGTTTAGTTATATGCAAACCTCATTTTCTTGTGCGCTTTTAATATCCAGAGAATTTCTATGTATTATAGAATATATTTTATAATTATGGTTATGAATGTTTGGTGGAAAATAATTTTTTAAAAATGATTTCTAAAAAATATTTACATTTTATGAAAAATTAAAGATTTTTTGTTATTTGGGTGAGTTAATGAGAGATGTATTTGGTTATTTTTTTAAAATTTTTTTCAAATAATATTAATATAACTTTTAAAATATTAAAAATTATTTATTATTAAATTATTAATATTAAAAACAATTATATTTTAATAATAATATTTAATATTAAAATATTATGTTAATATAAGAAATACTAAAAATGATAATATAATAGTATTTATTCTTAAAATATTAAAATTTTAATTTTAATAATATAAAAAATTAAAAAATTAAAATTAAAATATCAAAAGATTTTTATTGTTAATATTTTAATTAAAATTAAATAAAATATTTATATTAATATAATAATATTTAAGTAAAATCAAATTCAATTTCGATTTAAAATATTATATTCAAAACTTTACTTGAATAGAATTATAAAAGTATTTAACATTATAATATTAAAAAAATTTTAAGGTTAATATTAATATTAAATTTTTAAATAAAATTAAATAAAAATATTATTTATTAATATAATAATATTTTAAATCGAATCAAATTAAATTTAAACTTAAAAAGTTATGTTCAATGTTCGATAGGAATAAAATTACGCTTAATAGTATTGTTAAGTAATTTTATTTGTAGATAGTTATTTTACAAAAAATATCTTTTCCTTTTCAAAAGTGTAAGACAATTTAAAATATATATTATTTTTAATTAATCAATAAGTTATTTTACGTTGATCAGTTAATTTTTTTCAAATAAATATTTAAAAATATAAAAATTATTTTTTACTAAACAAATGGAGTCTAAATTTATTAGTTTTTACCAAAATTTCAATATTATTTTATTCTAATTACCAAACTTGGCCTTTCAATTCCCCTGCATCTTAATTCCTAATTGAATGCTAGGCAGGCGTTTCTGACAAGTGCCACAAACAATTGGTTTCTTCATTGTAGCAGCAGCAAAAAAATACTCTATTATTCTAAACAATCAGTTAATATTTTTGTTTGATAGAGTTAAAAAAAAAAATGCTCTTGCTGGGAAGCCTTGAACAACAAAACGAACTAAACAACTAAAATTCCTCGTATTCATTCACCTAATCAAGTCAAGCCTCCAGCCAATTAACTAAAAACTATTCTCTCGAGCAATTGTTACGCTGATGAAAGCTAAGTCAAATAAAACCAATAAATAAAATTCCTAGTAAAGACAGAGTTCAGCACCAAGCATGTTGCCTCTGTAGAAGGGCCAGAAGAACGACCAAGATCTACCACCAAATTTCCACCTTAGATCCCAAAGATTCCTCAAAGCAGCCTCATAGTGCGCCAAATTCAGCGTATCCTCAGCCTCGTGCTCAAGTTCTTCATCATCATCGATGTAGATAAGCCTTTGTAGCTCATACGGAATCCCACATATTTGTTCAATCTTTTGCTTCACAGTTTTGATATCAAAGGAAGGTTTCGGGTTTACCTTTGTGGTTGTGCCATCTGCTCCTGTCACATTTATTTGAACCAGTTTGCCTAGAGAAAGAATACATCTAGACAAATTAATTCCGTATTGAGCCAGCATTTTGTTGCCTAATAATGGATTGTTGTTGTGGAAGAGACATGGCTGACCATAAATCTTTTCTATCTCCTCTTCAGGGATCCGACTCAAAATTTCATTGATGGTATCTGTGTTTCTGGCTTCAATCAAAATGTTGTCCTTGTTCTTGTCCCCTTCCTCTCCACTAGGCACATTGATAATTAACTTCACTGGAGAACCTCTGAGTTCCAGATAAACTTTGTCCCTATTTTTAAGATTGTAATCTGATAGATGCTTCCAATCCTTGAGTTGCTGATGTTGGTGAACTAACTCCTGCACACAAATTGGCACTCCAAGCTGGCTCTCAATGACGGTCTTGACATCTAAAATTGTATACCACTGTTTCACATTGATGTCACAAAATAATAAACCAAAATACATTATATGCAGAGACACTTCTTTGGTTTGATCATCGGATCCAATTATCGCATAAACCACAGAATCCCCATCAATGCCGAAGGCTTCTAGAATTTGGGAATCCTCAAGCAACTGGCCTTGGTAAACAAGATTTTGGCTGTTATGTGGGATCCCCAACTTCTCAAATATACCATCCTTGATATCACTGACATATTTGATTCCTTTGGCTTTGAGATAAACTGTATCCCTAACTTGTGGCATCTTTATGGTAAACTTTGGTGACAAGCCAAGTACATAAAGTTCAGAGCCCTCGTTCATGGAGTGAAACCCTAGAGTTTTATCATCCTCTTCAAGCCTGGCCATATTCTTTTTATGGAAAAGAGTCTGTTGATTCAGTGCGACATCAGTAACTTTCTCAATCATCTTCTTGACATCATATAGAGTACTCGATTTGCTTACCATAAGTATTCTTCCAAACCACTACCACTAACCCTTATATCAAAACTTGCAAGATCTTGTTCCAACCAGGTAATAAACGAGTCCTGGTCATTGTCGGCCAACGCAGGAGTCACGACGAGATAACTAGGCAACTCGTTGTGAAAAAGGTCGATGTGATCATCGTTATATAAAAGCTTTCCACCGTGTTTCAGCAAACACTTATCCAATAACATTAAACCCGTCAAGCTTTACATGAAAGTCTTGACATGTCGAGACGTGTACCATGGTTGCACCTCCACCGTTACAGGCTTCCAACAGGGCACCTTCACAGTCACCTTTGAACCACACTGTTTGGGATGGTTCGGACCCATGGGACAAATAAAAACATACAGGATTGACCCATTCCCGATCTTGTTTGCTGCTAAAGTTTTGTTGTCTTCTGGTTCTGTTCCATTGTGGATTATATTTGCTGATTAGGTGTAATCCTCTCCTTCATATCAATTAGTGCCTTGACATGCCATACCGTGTCATAGCTTTTCATGGCCTGCAGCTTCATGGTTTTCGCGTCTGATAAGGGCGAAACCAACTTGACGACGATTGAGATGGTGTTGTGGCGATCAATGCCGCAGCTTTGTGCAGGTTCCATGCCTTTCACTAGGCAACTTTCGCATGAACAAATTAGTTTCATCTTTTTTTTTTTTTTTTTGGTGAACAAACTAAAATATACCCTAAGACTTTGCTTCATGTATTAATTTAAAGTAGTTTTAGAGTCTGTTTACCACTTTATATTGGAGTCGAAGAAAATCAGAATATACCCTTAACTTTAATTCCGAGAGTAAAAACAATTTAGCCCTAAAACTAAAACGTTAAAAAAAGCTGATCCGACGTTATCGGCCAATAGTAAGCCGCTCGTGGTCATTGGATGCCAAGTCAAACGACACATATGTCAGTAGTGGGGTCCACGTCCATGTCATCATTAATTTTGGGGAAATTTGAGATTTTTAACAAAGTTAAAAAAAAGAAAAGAAAGAAAACTCGTGGAACCAACGCCTCCGCGTATCCTTCTTCTATGGTCTGCTTCTTTACCCATTTAGTCCATCTTATAGAAATTTTCTAAATGGGTTAATGTTTAAATAATATTTAAATTATAATAAAATATTTATTGTATTATTTAAATTATAAAAACTTATAATATAATATATAAATTATAATTTGTTAATTAATATAATATTTATTTTTAATATGATTACTTTTAAATAATAACATATAAAAAATAAATAATTTTTTAAATATTACGTTAATTAATATATTTATAATTTAAATATAACATTAAAAATTTTAAATTCAAAATCATATTAAATAATTTAAAAACTACTCATAATATTATAGATTTTTTAAATACATCTGCGGGTCCTAATAACAAAACGTAATGTGTCAAGCCTTAGGCTCAACATGCTGGCCACAATTCGGGCAAACTCAGGGTCACTGCAATGACATGGGCCCAACACTCACAACATAGCATGGGTGTAGTCTAGATGTAATAATTTTAAACATGATACCATCTTACAAATTTTCCCTTTTTGTTTTGCTGACATTTCTAATTAACAGCTTGATGCATATTCCAGGGTGTTGCTTCAGAAAATGCTCATGAATCTATCTTACACAAAGGCCATCTGAGAAGACTAATACCACTTGTGAATTAATATATATATTTGCCTTCTCATTTATTCTTCTTTGTTTCCTGTGACAGCGTTGAAGATAGCTATATCAGATGTTAATTTGTTCATCTCATCCAATCCATCTGTTAATTAATTAATTATAACACTGGGAAATATGCAAACGGTGTAACCTGCAAATTTGACCACCCAAGAAGATAGGACAAAAGTCAAAAGTAGGCAGAAGCAATTGATAAACTTATTGCATTTGTTATTTTTGTGATTCAAAACGTGTGAAATCAAATAAAATTGTAGGTTTGAATCAATTTACTATATCCATTCTTCGATTGTATCAAACAAAAATGCTGAAAACCTATCCAGGAAGGTAGGTTCCATATCTGTTGGAAGAAATGCTTGTAATCGATTTACTGCCATATATAAAGCTACTGTTATCAAAATTTTCCTTCTTCTGTTTTACGTATGTTGGATGAAATACTCGCAATCATGCTCACCCTTGAAGATCCCATCATTACATTTGAGGTAACAATATATATCACAAGTTCTGTTCTAATTTCTAAAGCTGAAAGCTTCAGTTCATTTGATTTTATAATATTCTCCTGCACTTCTGATAGTCATCAAATTCAAGAGAAATTTGTTCTTACAACTTTCTTAATTTTATTTTGCAACTATTGGAAGAAATGCTAGAATATTGACCTGAACCCAGAAAACAAAAAAACATTGAAACAGAAGCCAGTTGCCTGCTATACATTTTTGTATTTGAAATGACTAAATAGAGATAAGAAGTTGCCCATTCCAAAGGAAAACAAAAATAAGGGGATCAAAGCGTTTCAACTACAATAATGAAAAAATCTATCAAAAGATAGGACGGCCACAACAGGAAGAAGTTGTGCGTCCCGTTTCGATTGGATTTCTTTTGCTGGCCCATATATGTCTTGTCTCAATCTTTCAATTTCCACCATCAACGGCTCGTCTCTATAATATGTCCTTTTTCAAGAGTAAATATTTTATATTATCTCATTTCGATTCTAATTCTATCCACCGTTTCAACTTCTATACTGTCGGTGTACTTCATTTCAAACAGTAATTAAGTTGAGCGACGAGCAATGACCTTGTTTTTTCTTTTTTTTTTTGGTACTTTCTCATTTCTTTTTCTTCCAAAGCATGTACTTATTTCCTTTTCTTTTATTGAAAAAATATATGTTCTTTCCTTCTATCTCCCTACTGCCTCTACCTCTACATAAGTATTGTTGCATTCTCTGTCACTTATATTCTCTAACCACTTTTAGCAACAAATCTTCAAATTTTTTATAATTAAATTTGTTAGGATTCACTTATATTCTCTTTCCAATTTTAGCAACAAAACCTCAGTTTTTTTTTTATAATTAAAATTATTAGGATTTAATCTTAATTAATATAATTAAAATTTTAATATTTTATTAATAAATTATGTTACTATTTGATAAAAAAAAAAACTATACACTCATCATTGTCAATGAAGTTTTACTTCAATGACAGAAAGAATAATTGAAATCTTTAAGTTTCAATTTTAAATTTTATCATACATTAGTTTTATTTAATTATATGTTGATTTTAAAATTTTATTTATTAATTTTTTTAAATATACTAATTATATGTTATATATGTTGAGTAATACTTCATTGAGTTGTAATTTTACTGGTAATCATGGTTTTATTTGATCCACACTTAAAATGGGACGAATGGAAAAGGACCACAAGTTTGGATTTCGTTTGCATTCTGCCTAAAATTGTAATATTCTTCCAGAGTAAAATACCAAGGAAACTAGCCGTCTAATCAATCATTAATAATTGAACCATACGTTTTCACATGCAGCACGTCCAAAGATTAATTAATTAATTTTTAGGGGGGGGGACCCTTAGGTACCTAATTGTAATTAAAGTCATCAATATTTTTAGGAAAGGCCAATTACTAGTTGACATGGTGTCATTTAAAACAGGGCATCCACCATATTTTAGGAATGTAATGAGAGTTAGAACAAAATAAAACAAAGGCACCCTACGGCCCTACCTTAGCCTCGTAGTCGAGAGGCATATAAAAAAACAGAAGACCTCTTTATTTCTACAGGCGAAGTGTGCCTTTAGGCTTTATTTAAACAGGAAAACGCCGACAACCGATCTCTTTCTATCATAGCTCGAAGCCATTGAATTTCTATCAAGCAAAGCAGAAGAGTTTAGTGAATAGGTGGAGAAAACACGATGGAAAGAAAAGAGGAGTGTGGTCATCCTTTGCTGAGAGGGGGTAGGAGAACGAGTAAATACACCCATGGTTTCTCTTCTGCTCAGATCCAATCACTTGCTGCCATTTGTGAAACTTTCGTCCCTTCCCTGCCAATTGATACCATCAACAACAAGGATAGTTCAGCTGACCAGGCTGCCCTTCAGGCTTTCTATCAAGCTTCTGGGGCTGAGCCCCCAGTTCCCGATGAGGTAAAAATCTCGTCTTCCTTATCTCTTTTTTCTTTCAAAAGTAGTTGTCCTTTATATGGTTATAATTACAGTTAAAAACATATATTTTTTGTTTTCCAAATGGGAAACAGGTGGCAGAGTTGATGGTGAAGAGGGGTCAACCCAAAGCTATCTCCTTTGTTAAAGTGGTTTTGACAGTTCTCTCCTTCAGATTGGGCACACTGTTGCTTTGTGGTTGGCTTTGCTGTGACTGGACATGGCCATTCATTCACAAGTTTTCAAAAATACCCGTGGAAAGGAGAGAAAAAATCCTCATGAAATGGTCAGGGCAAGCCCATCCGTTACCTCTAAGAGCTGTTTTTGCATTGATCAAAACCTTCTGCTTGTTCATCTTCTTCTCCATGGTAATTGATCTTTTTTTTTTTTTAATCTCATCTGTTCTTTTCGTTTGTATGAGACTAGGGTGGAACTAAACATTGATTCCATAAGCCAAATAATAAAACAAGGAAAGGCTACAAAAAAATATATTAGGAAAACCCTAAACCCAAGGAATCGAGAAGATATTGATATTTGATGTATTTTGTCCTCACAATAATGAACAATGTCACTTTTTCACTGTTTCTCTGCTATAAAAATCAAACCCTGTCTGGCTGATTTATGTTGATGTCACAAATTAAATGCTTCACTAGAGAAATAGCATACACTTGACTGAGTTCAAGCAAAACCTATCAAATACTTCGAATTGAAGAAATTGATTGTAATTATATGCTTAAACCTGAGTCCAAGCAGCGTAGAGTGTAGATAGCAGTAAATAACATAGTACCATGCGATGTAGTGATACTGTGCACTCATTTTCTTCCGATTATTACCATCTCGAAGCTTTGAAATTTCTCTGTTGCAGACCGATGAAAAATCAGAAAACCCAGCATGGAAAGCAGTAGGATACAACGTAGACAACAGGCAGAAAAAGGCATATCCTCAAGGGCGACCACTTCAAAAGGGCATCATAGAAACAATGCATGAAGATGATTCAACCTTAGTCCAATCTCTCACTGAGAAAGGCCTTGAAGTGATGGAAGATGCAGAGCACAACGTCTACAAGATCAAATGTGATGTAGTGATAGTTGGTTCTGGTTGCGGTGGAGGGGTTGCTGCAGCAGTTCTTGCAAGCTCTGGCCAGAAAGTGGTTGTTGTTGAGAAAGGGAATTATTTTGCAGCAGAAGACTATACGTCTTTAGAAGGTCCATCTATGTTTGAGCTTTATGAGTCTGGAGGAATTTTGGCAACCATGAATGGAAAAATCATGATCATGGCTGGGTCAACAGTAGGAGGAGGCTCAGCTATTAATTGGTCTGCGTCATTGAAAACACCGAAGAATGTTCTCAAGGAGTGGTCTGTGGATCATAAGATTCCATTCTTTGGCAGCTCTGACTATGAATTTGCAATGGATGCTGTGTGCAAGAGGATCGGAGTCACAGAAAATTGTACGGAGGAAGGATTCCAAAATCAAGTTCTTAGAAAAGGGTGTGAGAATCTTGGTTTGCAAATCGAGTCGGTTCCAAGGAATTCTTCAGAGAATCATTACTGTGGTTCCTGTAATTTTGGGTGTAGAACAGGAGACAAGAAAGGAACTGATTCTACTTGGCTGGTGGATGCTGTGGGCTGCGGTGCGGTGATCCTAACAGCATGCAAAGCTGAGAAGTTTATATTGGTGAATAATAACGATGCAAGGAGAAGAAAGAAATGCCTGGGTGTGATTGCAACATCTTTGAACAAAAATTTGACCAAGAAGCTGTATATTGAAGCTAAAGCAACAATTTCAGCTTGTGGATCTCTCCTGACTCCTCCTTTAATGATTTCTAGCGGGTTAAAAAACCCAAATATTGGCAGGAATCTTCATTTGCATCCAGTGCTATTTACTTGGGGATACTTTCCAGAAGATGCATCAGGAATCAAAGGCAAAGCGTACGAGGGTGGAATCATCACTTCATTTCGTAGGGTTGTTTCAGAAGAATCCAATGTCCATGCAATTATACAAACTCCTGCACTTGGACCGGCCTCAGTCGCAGCATTATCCACATGGGTTTCGGGAAGGGAGCTAAAGGATAAAATGGTGAGGTATCCGAGATTGGCTCACCTTTTCACATTGATCAGAGACCAGGGTTCAGGGGAAGTAATGGAAGAAGGTAAGATCAAGTATCGATTTAGCGAAGTGGATAAAGAAAATCTTAAGATTGGTCTGAGGCAACTACTAAGGATAATGATTGCAGCTGGGGCGGTGGAAGTAGGAACCCAACGTAGTGATGGCCAAAGAATTAAATGCAAAGGTCTTTCAGAGGAAAGCTTGGAGGAGTTCTTGGATAATGTCCCAGTTGTTGGAGGCCCTAGTTCCAAGGATGAGTATTGGACCATGTACGTCTCAGCTCATCAGATGGGAAGTTGTAGAATGGGTGCAAATGAGGCAGAAGGTGGCGTTGATGAGAATGGTCAGAGTTGGGAAGCGGAAGGTTTATTTGTGTGCGATGCAAGTGTCCTGCCAACTGCAATCGGCGTCAATCCAATGGTCACCATACAATCCACGTCCTATTGCATTTCCAAGAAGATTGCAAAATTGTTAAAGCAATGATCCTTTGGTCATCCAACCTTTGTCCAAAGTCTCTTCTGTCTAAACTACTAGAGCCAGTCTGAAAAATGTACCAATTTCCTGTAAAATACATGCACTCTGTACTACAACTACTCGCAAATAAACCATGTATTGTGTCTCAAATACGTTTAACTATTGGTTCTTAAAGCTTTCGTTATGTGATTGCTTCCATTGGCTCACCCACGAAGCCCTGCAATACGTTTAACGTTAATACACATGCAAGCACAGAAATTTCCACACTTAAGTTTTCTCGATGGCTATTTGTTCATTGCAATTTGTTGAAACAAGATTTCACTACACGATCTAAAACGAAAGAAAAGGGTCGTTGGTGACTGGGGAGTGGGTGTAAGGACATGCAAGTAATCAAGAAGACAATGGGCTGATTTCAGACCACGAAAAGCCAATTTCCTGGGACGGTAAAAGTATATTCCTCAACCCCTGCTTTATCACTAACAAGAGTCAATGGGCTTGATTTATAAAAACTCATCAATGTTTGTGAAAGATGATAAGAAACAAGAACAAAAGACCCATATCTTAAATTTCTCAACTGCTTGCTGCTTTAACCGCCTTCTCCGCAGCATCATCCAGATCTTCAGCTGTTATTAGTGTCATTCCACTTTCCTGCACGACCATTGGCAACCACCAAGGAAAACCAAAAAGGCATCAATAATTGCCAAGATATGAGAAAAGTTATGTCCATCAAATTTCCAATTTACCTTCAAAATTCTCTTCCCTTGGTCAACATTTGTACCTTCAAGACGAACCACCACAGGAACTTTGAGGGCAACCTATAACACAAGGTGCAACACAAGTCATTGCCTTTAACAAGGATTATGGATGCAATAAAATTTAGATATTGATAACTTTGAAGTTTGACAAGCAAAAACAACCACAGTTTCTTCTCCCCTTTTTCTTTTTTCTTTTCTTTTTTTTTTCTCTCTCCATTGTTTTATTTAAAAGAAAACCAAACTGTGCTTCATAAATTTCCAACATGCAGTTTGGTTTGTTCTTCATTAGTTTTAAAATGATGATTCATCCATATATATTAAGATTCAATGCTAGTTTGATGCACGAGGAATTGGTCACCAATGTAAATAAAGAACTTGCTCCAAGCAAGTTGAAGAAATTCTATGCAACTCTCACCAGTTTTGCAGCATTGACGATCCCACTTGCAATCACATCACATTTCATTATTCCTCCAAATATGTTCACCAAAATTGCTTTCACTTTGTCATCAGAAGTCAAAATCTTAAATGCCTCAACCACCTGTTCCACATTATCTAAGAATTAAAAGAACAAATACATTTGACAGTGATTATAGCATCAGGTTAGCATCAACAGATACCAAATTTTTCATATAGCAAATCACTGTACATCATGATGAGTGATGCTAGAAATGCATGACCAAAATTACCACATACAGTCATGCGCAGAAGTGTGTGCTCACATGTTCCACACATACAAGCCTCATAACTATTATTAAGACTAATGAAAAGCCAATGTACCAGTGCCAGAAAGTAAGCACACTTGAAAGACCAAAATTACCACAGAAGGCAATTTATATGAAAGTATTAAAAGTAAAAACCATCATTACCTGGCCTTCAGAAGCATTTCCGCCTACATCCAGAAAATTGGCCGGTGTTCCCCCACGCAATTTAATTATATCCATTGTAGCCATTGCTAACCCTGCACCATTCACCATGCAACCAATTTCCCCATCTAAGCCAATGTAATTCAAATCAGCTTTGGCAGCAGCAACCTGAAAAAAGAGAAAATGTAGAATAGGACATGAGTACAAATATTGGACTATCATGTAATTCACTTAAGCTGTATTTTGATTTACAAGAGAACCAAGAATAATCATTTGATGAACATAATAAAAGTGAAAAGGAGACAAATCCATACTTCTCGAGGATCCTCTTGTGATGGATCACGGAGAGCAAATATCTCCTTTTGACGAAAAGCAGCATTATCATCAAAGTTCAACTTTGCATCAGCGGCTACTAATTGGTTGCCAGAAGTCTCAGCAAGAGGATTGATCTGTTGAAGAGAATAAACAACTCACACTAAGATGACCGTTAATTAAAAGAGAAATGCATTTTGCAGTTTGCAAATCAAACTACTAGTAACACATGAGATAGCCAGACAAAGAAACTCATACTCACTTCCAACAATGTGCAATCACGTTCACAGAAAAGCTTATATAGTTTCTTCACTTGTTCAATAGACTCATTCCTATCAGCAACCTTTGGAGCCAAACCATCCACAACCTTGGCAGCATCTTCATCAGTAATTCCTTTGAAAACATCAATAGGTACCTATCAAAAATAGAAGATAAATCAGTTGCATATCCATATCATGATCACCGTGGAAAGGAGAGACTACCTTATTGGTTATACTAAAACATCAGAAAACAAGATGATTATAACCTTAATAATCATGTCAGGATATTTCTCTGCAAGGTCTTCAATGCTGGTTCCTCCCTTGCTACAGGCAATTATAAGCTGAGAAACAGAAAAAAAATAGTGAAATTACGCACCTTTGGCTTTATGAGAAATCAATTACAGTTGCAAACAGTAATGGGGTAAACAAGAAAAAAGTTGTTTCCAGCAAGCACAAATATGACCTACACAGATTTGAGACATACCGGACCAGCAGTTTTACGATCCAAAGTGATAGCAAAGTACATCTCATTGACAAGTGACAACTTTTCACAGAGGTAAACCTGTAAAAGAAAATGTAGTAGATATTCAAACAATTACTGGATCCAAGCCCCAAAGTTTAATTGAAACTGACTGCATAGAATGATTAAAATATAAATTCCACACCAAAAAAATGATGGGTGCCAAACCTTGCTGACAATTTTGCCTTGGGGGCCAGTTTGTTTGGTAACAAGTATCTGCCCAAGCATCTTGGCTGCATGCAATTAAAATAAAGCACCTATTATAAAACAACTAAAGAAAGATATAAAACAACTAAAGAAAGATCTTCATATAGAAAAGGGAAAAAGAAAAAGCAAGGTAATTAAATGCTAAATAGCATACAAGCATCTCAATCTTTAGTAAGAGCACGTCTTGACAATACACAGACAAAGTCAAATACACATGTATAACTTCGAACATCATATTTGGCACAGATAAATGAAAAACTCCAGAACAATACTCGTACATAAATGTATTTTGCAATGTGTAATACAGTCTATTTTTTTCAGTACCAGCTACATCTTCAACCTGGTCAGCCTTGACAATGTGAACTCCACCCTTGAAACCATTTTGGAAAGTTCCCAAGCCTCTTCCACCAGCCAAAATTTGACTTTTAACCACCAGCTGCGCCATAATCAAAGTTATCAATACCCTTACTATTCAATCACTTCATATCCAAATGTCATCAAATATTTTTCAAAGTCCAATTTCTCATAGTTAAGAACACAAACAAATAACTCTATTGTGCTTAACAAAATCAACAATCAGGATAATAAACATAAAAAAAATCCATTGCATAAATTGAAGAAGTTACCTCATTTTCATTTGGGAAGCTAGACTTGACTGCTTCTTTAACTTCATCAACAGAAGAAACAGCAACTCCTTTTGGCACGTTAATTCCGTATTTGCTCATCAACTCAGCCCCCTGATTTTAAAATAACCAAAATTACGTCTACCTCCGGGACGCTCAAATGAAATTTTTATTTCCAAACAGACGCACAGATCCATAAAAACCAGCAAAATGCAATAAACTCAAAAGTTCAATTTTCAAACAGAAAAAAAAGGAAAAACAAAACCGTCAACTACGTAAAAATAATTTCATAGGAACCAAACAGGAACTAAAATCAGTATAAATTATAGATCACTAATCAAGTATTCTTTTGGAAATCAAAGTTTCCGTCTTTCACAGAAATAATTTAAAAAATAATGGCAAGTAAGGAATAAAATACATAAAAGAAAAAAGTGATAAACAAATAAACCTGATATTCGTGGATGTTGAGACGACGGAGCTGCTGTTGCTGCCATTTGCCGGCGACGGAGAGGGAGCGGGAGACGAGCTTGTTCACTAATCCTCTCATTTTGTTCTTCGTTCCCTATTAAGAGAAGATTAATGATCAACGAAGGGCTAAACCGAAACCTGCAGCAAACCCTAGAAAAATCAATGAGAAAAAGAGAAAGATCCTGCCGCAGTAAGGGAAAAAGCGAGCGGGGTTAGAGAAAAAGTAAGACCCCACCCTAGAATTGTTTTATTTGGGGTTAAATATAAAATGGAAATTATTAAATACACTAATTTTTTACTCTACAAATCTAATATATCTAATATATATGTTTATAATAGTATATACAAATAAGTTTGTTACGTAATAAAATAATTTTTTTAATAATTTTTTAAAAGAATAAAATAATTTCTTTTAATTATATATTAGATAATTTTAAATTTATTAAAATATTAAAATTATTTAAATTATAATTGAAAATCAAATCAATTTAGAGGTATATATTTTAAAATTAAAAATATGAAACATAGATTTTTTTAATAAATAACTTTAGTTGTTTACCAAATAATTTTATTTAAAAAATTATTTAATTATCAAAATCTTTCAAGTATATTTAAAAATTATAAAGATTAAATTAATCAAAATCTTTTAACAATCTTTTGTATCTTGATTTAAAAATTTATCTTTTTAAAAAATTTAAGTAAGACATTAAAAATTCAAATAATTTTAGGTAAATTTTTGAAAATTCAAACAATTTTTATCTTAAATCTTTAAATAATAAGATTATCAAAATGATTATATCCATTTAAACTCTAATTATTAAATTTATATTTTAAATAAATGTAAAATTTTAATATTATCTTTATCACTTATTGTATTCATTTTAAATTTTAAAAAATTAATTTAAAATTATCTATTTAATCCTAATTGTCATTAAAAACTTCTTCTATAAATTATACATCAATTTTTTTATTTTTTTAGTAACTTTTTCTAATCTATATTTTATTACTATTGCAATTTATTTTTTTATTTATAAATTTTTTAAAAATATATTTTATTGTTATTACAGTTTCATTTTTATAAAAAATAATTTTTTCAATTTATTTATTTTTCACATATTTTCATATATTTTTCATATTTTGTATAATAATTTAGTCAATATTTCTAAAGTGAAAATATGTTAATACTTATTTTATTATTTAATTTATCATTCAATAATATATATTTTTATTTTTCTTAAAAAAACATAATTTATTTATATTTAATATAATTTTACATATGTATAAATATTATTGTAACTAAAAATATCCAAAGGAAATACATAATTTTTTTATTGTTTTCAAAAAGTTTGTTTTTTTAATGACAAATCAATATATATAAATTTTATATATATTATAAATTTTAAAGACTTGAATATAGTTAAAAAAAAACTAAATTGTATATATATATATACATTAAATAAATAAAATTATTTTGTGCATAGCACGGGTTATAATTTAGTGAGATTAAGATAATAATTTAAGTTTTTTAGTATATATTTAAATTTTTAAAAAATAATTTTAAAAAATGAGACATGTGTTATAGTCTTAATTTTTCTTGTAAAATTAAAGAATTTTACCATTAGTGTATCATATAATTTTTCATATAATAACGGCTTTTATATTATATAATTTATATTAATTTGATACTTAATAAAATAAAATTTTTAATTGGATATTTTAACTTTTATTTGGTTATTCAGGTTGATATCTAAGACTAATGTGTTTAGTAACTTACTAATGTAATATGAATTCTAATAAAATACTAATATATATCAAAAAAATTTAATTAATGTTATATTATCAATTATCGTGTCAACATTAAAAAAATTTCAAAAAAATTTAACAAATTTTAAAAATTATAACAATTAAAATCATGTGAAATATTTTTAAAATTTATAAAATTATGAAAACTTAAAAAATTCAAAAAATCTTAAAAATTTAATAAAAAGAAACTAAAAAGATTCTAAAATTTTCAAATATATTTTAAAAAAAAATCTATCAAAATCTTGGTAGTATTTTTTTCATTTTTCTTTTCTCTGGCAATTTGTAAGCCAAGTTTACGAAAAAATGTTTAAATGTTGATCATAAAATATATCAATTATTACATTATAATTAATTAATTAAATTTAAAATTACATAAACTTTATCAAAATTTTATATAAAACTCACATTTTTAAATAATAGATTCTTATATAATTCTTTAATGTTATTAAACAATTATAATGTTGTAATAAAAATGATTAAATTTCATTAAAGTCCTTTAGCTGTAAGTATAATTTAACGTAAATTCATAGTTTTAAAAATGGACAATCCACTCCAATTTCTTATGCAATTACAAAACTACCATTCAAAATTTATTATATATATACATATTATTCTTTATTTTATATATCTATTCAAATGTAATAACAAAAATTTTTTGTATTTAAATATTATAACTTTTTAATTTGGATTTACTTATTATAAATAATATTTAATTACTTATTATCAATCATTTTTAATTTAAAATAAATAAATTTGTCACTATATTTTCACATACATATAGATTTAAGCTTAGAATATATATAAGTTTTATAATAACTAAAATCGAATTAACATATATTCAATTCTGAATTTTTTTTTTTTTCAATCATCCTTTTTCATATTTTATCTTTCATTTATTTAATTGTTACACGTTAAAATAATATTTTATGTTTAATATATTTATTTTATTATAGATATATTTATATATTAGCATATTTATAAATGTAAATTTTATTTTTATATATTGTATTTAATTTTTTTATTATTAACAGATTTGATATATTTTAAATAAATAAAAAGATTATTATTATAAAATATTATTTTATGTGAGCATTTTAAGATATCTTTAAATGAGACTTTTAACATGAAAAGATCTAATTATCATGTAAAATTAAAAAATTTGAGATAAATTATCTAATTTTCAAATTAATAAACTTTATTAAATTATATTCAAAATTCAAAGACTTGAGTAAAATTTACCGTAAAAAATTATAGGCAAAATGCATTCGGTAACCAGCGTGTTCCTTCAAAATAGTTATGTGACATTGGAAAGTCTAACCTACGGAAATGTTCCATTTTCTGGCAGTGCACCATTACAGAAGAATATTTGCCTAAAAACACAAGAAAGCATGCAAAGAGATGGCATATTCTTCAGTAAAGTGAAGCAAAGTTGATTTAGTTTCTGACGCATATCAAGAATATGAACCTTGATCTTCATTTTTCACGTGCTGTTATTTCACTTTCACATTTAACTGGCAGAGATCTTCCCCTCAACAACATGAGGTTTAACATTTGAAATCATCCTTGAGTTTTATGGGGACCAATGTATAAACTTATAAACTTCTATGGGGGACACTTGTGTCCTGGAAATTCTACTTGGATTCTAATGAAGTTCCCCTGCCCTGGATTGAATTGCAATGTTTCCTCTCGCACCAAAACAAAAACAAGAACATACGCAGCTATTTATGGACTTTGAGGAAGGAAAGTTGCTGATATAAATGATTCAGCTAAGTGGATGAATTAACTTAAAACCAAAAAGAGGGAAAACAAAAGACCTATTGCAGAAACATCAACCGAAATTCAACAATGTATGGAGGTTATTTACAAATGCACTCGTCCAGAAGGTGATAGAAGTAAATTCTCAACAAAAATACATTAATTGGTCTCAAGAAAGATGATTCATTACTTGTTCATGTTTTCCCCGAGTCAATTTCTGCTTTTCACAGCATGGTGTTAGATCTGCATTTGAGCATAGGTGTCCATTATGTTCAGCAAGCTAGGGGATTACCTGCATTGAAGCATAGGAAATCCCCGGTCAGAAGGATTACACATCATTATACCAAAGGAAAAACAGAACCAAAATGATCAAGAACAAATTATGAGGAATAAACATAGTCTTGACTGTAGGTGCGGATTGTTTAACACATACACACTTAATAAGGTCGATATATGGCTGCCTTGTCAATCCATGAAGGCTTCTTTGCATTATAGTAGAAACAAGCAATCATTTGGACCAATTCATCAGCTGTGCGAAACTCTGCAAAGACACTCATTAAATTGTAACATCAGATGAAAGGAGTTCACATCAATTTGACAGACCAATATTTTTTATAACTCCTACAAGCAAAACTGTACAACCTACCTTTCTCCCTGTACACAAACTGGTTTCCACGTAAAAATAAAATCTGGGGGCATTCCCTGACTTTAAGAGCATAAGCTAAATCTCTCTCAATATTGATATCCAGTTTCACTGCCTGTTTCCAGGAATATTTCAAGGCATTATTATTGGCAGATAAACAAGGCAAAACAATTTGAGGAAATTTCAACCTTTCCCTAACAAAGTAGAACACACTCAGATTTCTCAAGCAACCACATGCAGTGAGTGATTTATACATGAACTGAACCTTATGGAAACTTATGTGCAACCAAGTCGGTGAGCATAATTTATATTTTGCCAACATAGTATTTTCAGATAAAAGACAAAACACAGATTTATACCCGAGGAGGTAATCGGTCCTTGGCATTCCAATATATCTGGATCGCCTTCTCCAGCTCCTTCAAAGTCTTCCAATTGTGAGTTGCCCTGTTGACAAAATCAAATGGATGTTTTTCCTTATAAAATGTTAGATATAAAAATTAAATATATTCTTTATGTTACAGATGTTTGAAAGGTATACTCCTCTATAATAGGTGCAAACATGTAAGAACATAATATAATTAGCAATTAAACATCATGCATCAGAAGGAAGTACCAAAACGCATCTTGAGGAACTTTATCGTCTTAATGCTCTCGCTAACCAGAGGCAAAATTAATTGGCAAAATGCATACATAAACACTACATAAGTCTGAAATTCTTTGTCATGTGCCTCAGTATTCCAAAAACTGGAGAAAAAATCATTTGAAAGAGACAGACAGTAACAAAATAAATTCGAGAGGAAAGGGTTACCTGTTGTATCTCTCAAATACAAGAACAATTAGCGGGCTTGGATGGAAAGCAAAGCTCTCCCACTCCAGACAGTTAATCTCCTTTACCCAGCTATCATCAATCTCTCCTTCCCAGTCAATCTCAAAACCATCTTCGCCAACTACATTCTTAATTGAGTGCTGCTCAAAGTACTCCGATGCCCTGATTCCCCAACCAACATCAGCATCCAAAGGCCAATCTGGATCGTCCTCTTCCACTACCATCTTCTTTCCTCTTCTACCAGCAACCTCACTATCCTCCTCCTCCTCCTCATCCTCATCACTGCTACTGTCAGAATCAAACTCATTTTCAAGTCTATCCTTCATCACATTTTCGTTATTCTCAAAAGCTTCTGGACTCTGCCACCGGATTGATTCAAATGTCTTTTCAAGTGAGTCACGAATAAAATCTTCAACAGCTACGGCTTCACTCCTACGACCACGTCTTGGCTTCTTAGGAATGGTTGTTGGGAAGCTTTTATCAGGAATTTCATCTTTGTTACGGGAAACAACATACTTTTTGTTATGGCTTCCTGTTTCAGCTTTAGATTTAGGGTTCAAAAAAGCTTCAGCATCAGGGTCATGGTCAGGCTTCGAATCTGATTTGCTTGAAATAGCAAAGCAAGGGAAAGTTTTTAAAGCGCGGCTATGGTGTAAACTAGATGGCAAGCATTGGAATGACTGACTAAGAGTACTAGGAGTAAAATTAGAAATAGGTAGCAAGGTGCAGGAATTATGATCAATGTTTACTACAAGACGAGGCGAAAAGGATTTCGGAGCAATTCCAACATGAAGGGATAACATTTTCTTAACAACCAAGTAATTTCAAGCAATAGAAGATATAATTTGGCAAAGGAATATAGAAACAATCCTAACCAAGTAACAATGATAGCAGAGTCTGTTTCCCAAATTTTGCTTCCAATTTGTTGACCCTTTTAATAATTATAATCAACCATGAAATCCCAAAATGCCCAAAACTTAAGCTGAGATAGTAGACTCTTTGCAATAGAAGCCTGTCACAATATAAGTAAAGGAAATAAGTAATGAGCAATTCATCATAAACTAATTGCTTAACTTTTTAAACACAACAATCATCCGGCATGCTTATATGAAAATCATTTGTTTACCCATTTATAGATACAATAATTCTCATTTTAATGAATATATCTAATGAAATTTTAACTTCAAAAGAGGAAAAAAAAAAAAAAGAGAGTCGGAAACTTGGCAAGAGTTAATAGCAGTAGATAAACGTTTAGAAATTTTTCGTTAAATGGAAAACTTAGAGTACCTCGGAGAGGGTTGGCGTTAGGAGTTGATGGATTTGAAACACTCCAATTCATCAACCTGAAAATGGAGAAATAAGGATGAGCATAGCACACCTTTAGCAAAACCCAGAATCTCGCGGCCCTTTTCTTATCCAAGTTCAACGGTGCCGTTTTGTTCTGCGAAAAGGACAAGTCTACTTTTCCTATGGTTATTATTTTATTTTATTTTTATTATTAGCCTAAACGAAAAGAAGTGGTTTCCAAGGAGCCTCTCCACGGTCTTTAAATCGGATATTTTCTTATCTAAATCACTGATAATATTTTATTCAAATTCAATCGTTGCATTAATACTTGAAGAGCAGTATTTTTTTTCTATGAACAGTAAAATAAATCTTGAATCCCAAACAAATTCTGTCGCAATAAATCAAAATCACTTAAATATTAGCAACTTTTATCCATCAAAATTCCCAATAAAATTTCCAAACCAGCTATTAGCCATCAGCAAACACCAAATCCCCTTAATCAGCTGAAACTTTTAAGAAATTTTTGGATCCGACACCGGACTTAGCTAGAATCTCTAAAACGCTAAACTGCGAGAAAAGATAAAAAAAAAAAAAAAAAAAAAGTCTCCGCTCAGATCGAGATTTTGAGGCCGACGATGGTACGGCCACCCTTGAAACGGCAGAAACGGAAGAGGGGAGAGAAAGAAAAAGGGCCAGGAAGAAGAAACGAGTGGCATAGATATGAATAATAACAACCTTTGTTAGTTTATTGGATTAGGGTTAGGGTTACTAAGAGGAGAAAAAAAAGGGCAATTTTAAATAAAATTAACAATAATTAATAATGTCCTCTCCTCATGGCTCATAGTTAATAGTTAGGATCCTTTTATTATATTTAGGTCTGACAATACGTCCCACAGCCACAGAATCGCCAAGCCGCAATGCCGGTCCCTTTGCTTTTTGGCTAAAGCCGGTCCATTTTCCCGGTTCAAATAAAAAAGTTTCAAGATTTTTATTGCACCGAGCTTTTTTGTTTTTATTCGAATTTAGAATTTTTCTAAATTACGGATAAAAGACAAAGTCAGAATCAGTTACTACTATTGCTTTGAATTAAAACTTTAAAAGTATCGCACTAATTTGATTCAAGTTTAAAAAATAAGTGAGTCAATTTTTATTTTTACTTCATTTCTCAGTGGGGTAGCGGGCTGATTGATAAAACTTAAAAGTAGCAAACACCTAAAAGCATTTAAATTCAAATTCAAATTTCAAAGGTTGATCAACCATGGGTGGCCATATGTCCAATGAGGTAAATTCTGGGTAAAGAAAATCTTAAATATATGGTAAAACTATTAGGCTTTTTTTTTTTAAGAAAAGAACTATTAGGATTGTTAATTATTCAACTTTAAATTAATTGATAATAGATAAAAAATTTTAATTTAAATATAAAGTCATAAAAATTTAAATTCAAGAATTAACATATGTAAAATAATATTATTTTAACATATAAACCATGTGTAAACATAATTATCACATGACAAATTTAAATATATAAAACAAAATTATAAATTAAAATCTGAATGTTGATATAATTTTAAGTATATAATTTAAAATCAATTGATTATATATATATAAATTTAAAAAAAAAAAAAAAAAAACTTGAATACACTAGGTGGAGGGTTCAATCTT
The DNA here is from genome assembly GCF_002303985.1 of Durio zibethinus. The sequence continues at coordinate 7,615,126 of NW_019167893.1, forward strand.
AAAACCAATAAGTGAAGGGGTCAAATTTAATATAAACCAAAAAAAAAAAAAAACTCAAGATTTAAATAACACCAATTTCACAAATATATAAAAATAAAGAGATAAATTAAAATGGACTCTAGTATGTGTATGCTTTTTGTTTTTTAAACATAAAAAGTAAATAATTTCATCCGCTTGACTTTTTCCTTTTTTGAGATGTACAATGTATGCACATATATTGACTTAGTAGTTCGTCAAATTAAGAATTGAAACTTATTTAATCAGCTATGAAACAATGTTCATCTTAACCAATAGAATCGACCTTACAATTAATAAAGTCAATCCCATTACTCCAGAATAGACAGCTACAAAAATTGTTGGCCTTCTTCAGTCGTTTCCATTAAAAAAAAAAATGGCGAAAGCTTTGAATAAGGGATATCCACGGGTTCTCAGCCAACTTGTTAGTAATAACCCATGTTTCTTTTCAATGTGTTCCTACGGTTTTCTTTTTTAATCTAACACTTTTTTGCATTTCATGAACTGCAGTTTGGCAAATCAAAACACCGACTTAATTTGCAAACTCAAATCAACCGTTAAAAAAAACACCAATTTTGTTCTATCAAAGGAGACAATCTGTTATCTATATATACCAACGACATTGCTCTGTTCTTATTTGACTTTTTTAGTAACCTAACAACATTATCAAAAGTATTGGAAAGCATTGCAGAAATTTTCATTTGTATTATTCAGTTCATACACATCAAATGTACAGGCATGAATGCATGCATCTAGCATGCATACCTTCAACAACAATAAAACAAAACTATGGGGCTAAGGCTACGTACTCCACAGAGAACTTCTTCAGTAGAAAGACGGAGAAGAAGATAAGATACGCTCTCCAGAAAAGGTTTTTCTTTTCCTTTTATCGTTTTCATTCTTTTTCTTTCTGGTCTGCTGCTTTAAATGTGAAGGAAAACGATGCCCAATGAGGTGTCTCCACGTGTGAGAAAACAACCTCACATATGTAAGAAACGAGCGAGCTGGCTCGGGTTGACAATGCCCGGTATGTGGGCCCCATCTGTCTTCAGTAGGCTTGCCACTTCCACGTACCTTTGATGCTTCGCCTCCCTCGGCTTTGGCTCGGGGTCGCGTGCTCCGGATCTCTCGCTTGGCTCGGCATCTTCTCTAACTCCCCTCCCGGATTCGGCGGCCGTTTGTTGCTGTCGGGCCGGGTCCCACGGTTGGCCGAACAGTGTCCCACAAGTGAGGAACTCGTGGGCCAGGTATCCAGCTAGGAGCTGGTTTGAGAGAAACGGTTGGGAGGCTTTTTCAGAACCGGCTAAGGGGACAGCCGGCTTGGGTAATTTTGTGGCTGAAGGGGTTAGGTGTTTGAGGTCAAAATTGTCTCTTTCTTTTCGCTTGTTGTTGGGCATGGTAACCCGACGGGGAGGGAGGCGCATCGTTTTGGTGTTCATTGTTGCGCCTTTTTTGGTGCATGCCACGTCGGCACAAAATATCTATTATAAATAAAAAATAAATCCCCCGAGAGATAAAACAGGGGACCCCATATTTTTCAAATTTTTTAAGAAATGGGGTTGTTTGGCTAAAATAATGAGCGGTAAAAAGGTAAAACAGTTAAAAGTAATATTTAAGAAGAGAAGGGGTAAAGACAGAGAGACGGAGGGTAAAAAAAAAGTTAAAAATAAAGTTTCAAAAAGGCAGCGACCGGAATCTGGCTTCTAAATTGCCGCTTGAAAGTGATTTATAAATACGAGAGAAGAAATGAGGTAGAAAAAAAGGATGAATGAGAGAGAAATTTTTTAGAGAAAAAAAAATGAATGGTACAAGGAGAATGAAACAATGGTGGGTTTGTAGGTATTTATAGAGAAGGGTTTAAGAATTGGCCCCTGCGGAAGGACAAAATTACGGGGATTGCCACAAAACATTGAATGACGAAAGTACCCCCATTCTTTATCTCATGATTTTTATGTTTTTATCACTTCTGTCTTTTGACGGATTAACCATGCCAAGAAGTCACCCATCTTTGGAAAAGCAAAAATAAAAATGGTGGGGCAAGAATGAATATTCTTCTTTAGCCACAAGGAATAGGATCCATGGGCTTTTGCCTAATTTCTTTTATTATTTTTTTTAGTAATAATAGTTTTTTTATTTGATAATTAAGAAATTTGTATTGTATTTATTTTAAATTAAATATGTATAAATTATAAAAATTATCATATCATAATTTATTTTAATATATCAAACATAAAATATAATTTTTTATTTTTATTAAATTCATATACTATTTTTGTTAAACTTTTATGTTTTTTTTATATTATTTTCATATTATATTTAAATTATCAAATATAACTTCCTTATTGCATGCTCTACATCTAATATTTATGAGGTTTTTTTTTTTTTTTTGACTGATGGAAATACATATAAATGATACATTTTAATTGCAAAGTATAAATGGAATTTCATAATTTTTACATGTTTGATTAGAATCCCAAAATACAAATCATGTAAAGATTATGAAATTTTATAACGAGTCAAATTCAAATTCAATAATTGTTTTGTAAAAAATAATTATAAGATCTATACCTTAATATAAAAGTTGTTCTTTGTTTGTATTAAAGGGGATAACTCAACAATATAAAAAAAAATAAAATTGAGGGTAATTTTGGGTGATTTTTGTTTCTAGAAAGTTCAAAGAAAAGACTTTCGCAAAGATCAAAGACCTATAGAAAAAAAAACCTAAAGTTTGGCTAACCATTTTCTTTTCTTGCTTCTCTTTTATTTATTCTCTTCTCTTTGTTCTTATTTTTTCGTTGGTCAAATCTTTGCCCGAACAATCCAAACCTTTCAATATTCAGCCAAAACTTTCTCTTTTTGTTGGTTTTTTATTTTTTTTTTTTTTGCTGGGTTCCTCACAAATTATAAGGATTGTGATTTTTTATTTTTTTTGTGTTTTTTGGTGATGCTTTGTAAATTGGAGTATTCCGAGTATTTTGAAGACCAAAAAATCAGTCTCGACTGGGTGCATGCATTTTAATTGGCATGAGTTTCAACATTGGTGGAGAGAGACGATCAGAAAAATCAAAAGAAAAGGAAAAGAAATGAGAAGGGTTGTCCAATTGGTAATTTTCCCATATCCATGCTCTATTTTACACAAATTATTGACTAATAATTTTGATGTAATTCTATAAATGTCATGGTTTATTTTTCTAATGATATTAATGGTAATCGTAACGATAATAAAATCAAACTGAAATTAATGTAATATATCTTAGTGAGTTTATCACTTGATTATAATTTTTTTTTACCTCTATTTTTAATAATGTCAAGAAATTACTTTATATTTCCTTTTGCCTTTTCCCTTTTATCATCAAATTTATGGTATTATTGAAAGATTTAATTCAAGTGTTAGATTTTGGGCTAGGTGCTTATTATGGTGAAGAAGCGGTAACAAATGCATATAACTTGGCTACATTAAAGTACTAGGGATATGATAGTATCCTTAATTTCCCAATAAATTTGAACATTGGATTTTCTTTGATTTTTTTTTTGGAAAGTTATATTTCTTTTTTATTCATTTTATTAGATTTGATTTATTTGGTATTGAAGCTATTGAATCATAAGATTTTTATATTTTGGTCTAAACACTTAATTTTTTGTTTATTACTTCGATAAACACTTAATTTTTCATTTATTATTTAGTTCATTTTAGTTATCAACTTATCAAAATGAATTCAATGAAATGAAAGGTTAATCAAAAGAATAATATATTGGGCATTTGAGGAGGTAATACTCAATAGCAACACTTATACCTTTTTTATTTTTTAATTCATTTATTTTTGGATTTAATTTACAAAAAAAGTTGTGAATTTTCTCATCGAATTTCAAAGTATAAAGGTGTAGCCAGGTGAGAAATGTTGCAGTTTTTTTTTATTATTATCATGGCATTTCAATTTGAGTATACTAATAGAATGGAATGTATAACCAAAATATGCTTATTTGAAAGTAATGGTAAGCAATAAAAAGATGTGTTTAGTAATGTTTTCTTATGTCTTTATAAAATTCAACATTTTGAGGGAACAAAAATATTTAATAGAGTCATATGTAAAATATATCATATGCTACGATTTTGAAAGAAAGTTTTGATAGTTTCGTACTTAGTATGTGTGATCACAGGCTAGTACAAACAATAACAATTGGAGCTTCAAGTTTCTTGAGATTGCTAAGGACTTGCCTACCATTAATAAGTTCAAAAACTACATCTGTCCCCGATTTTGTATTGGCATATGTGGCAGTAATGATTGTTGTTAGACATGTTGTTTAGTTCATAATGCTATTATAAAACATTTTTATTTTAATGACTTCAAACACTTATTATATCGGCACAATGATAAAGTGCTTCCAAGTCAAATAAGATGGTTCCATCGCCCTTGACTAGGTCTTTGGCTAATAGCATCGCTTTTTTCCTGATTCTCCTATCCTCATTTTATTGGTAACATAAAATTAACCATATTTTAAAAAATATTGGTATAAATAAATTGTGTTAATCCAAGAAGCTTTGACTTTTTTTTGGTAGCCAGGTTTGATTATAGAAAGCCAAGATTCATATGTAAGATATATATGCTAACTAAAACAAAAAGTAAAAGGTGGTGCATTGTGGTTTTTAATAGTCAAAATTATGGAGATAGTCCAGTTTTCACTCATTAGGTAATAAAAACCCTTCCCTTTACTTTTCATTTTTTGCTGCTTGATTTTCAATATTTTTAATAAGAAAAGTTTTCGGATATTAGGTTTTTTAAAATTATTTTAAAGAAAAAAAATGTTGATTTTATTATTGGAATAACATTGATATATTACATGTGTAGTTATACTCAACTTCGTTTCTAAGAGACACGCGTGAATAAGTGAAACATGTTGGTGCTGAATACCCAAAAGCTAATTTGCATGCTATTTGTTGGTCTCTTTGTGCAAATATTCTTTTGATATCTTGGTCAAGTAAAATAATAGTATAACTGTCCTTTCTTTTTTTTGTGGTGAAACTTTGTACCTTAGTTGGTTAGTTTTGATGTCATCGGTAGAAATGTGTTTGTTTATTTGTTGTGAAAAATTTATGTTTTCTTCCTATTGTGAAGTTAATTTGAAATTGTTCACTAATTTATCTTTATTTTTTTTATTTCATGTATTTGTGTTTCATTAGGGCAATTGCACTTCCTCTAAGTAATTTTCATCTATGGAGTTTATTCATTTCATTGATTTGAGAAAATATTTTTACATTAACTTGAGATAAGGGAAAAATTATTGATGATTCATGATTGAGCATTTCATTATAACTTTGAAATGGAATCCATTTAAAATTTCAACTTTTCTATCAGGGTAAAGTTTTATAATGATAGATTATAATTAGTTTACGGTTTACCCTAATGTTTGGTAGGTAAATATGCCTTGAATAGTTATTTTTAATATATTTTGTTGCTGACCTATTCTAAGTTCACTGTTTTGGAAGAAAAATTTTTTGTACTCTTTATTTTTAATGTTAGATCTTTTTTTGGTTTTGATTCTACTTCATTTTCTCCATTTTATCACAGCAATGTTTCCATTTTATTTGTCATTTAACCGTATTCCACTTGCAGAAATTTCATACTTGTTTTTTTTCTAGTGCTATGTCATTGTATAATCCTTTCAATTTGGTCATTGCTAATGAAGACTTCCACAAGGGTTTTAATAATTATTATGAAAAACTTTTTGCTAGAGCCATCTGTAAAATATTTCAAAAATAATCTTCTTATAAGATGCTTTTATTTAAGTACTACTTTTATCAACTTGGTATCACAATTTTTAAGATTTCACTTGAATGTCATGTGTTCTATAAGCATGCTTTCCTATTTGAAGATATGGAGGTGAATTTAATATTTCTTCAGCTGTTAAAGCAAAATTTATCAGGGATTTTGATAAAGGATTAACACAGGGCTTACTTTTAACTGTGATATTCATTTTGAAAAGAGAAGGGGGCGAGATTGGGGTAGGAGGTAAGGTTTACAATGAAACATTATTTGCTTATAAACCTTTCTATGTTGCATTGTAGTTTCATTTGGTTTCAAGTCAGCAGGTGAGTACTATTCTAATTTAAGTAGTTTTCATTCCATAAAACATGTTCAAAGACCATTGCTTTGCATCCATATGATATATTTGTGCCAATTTTGAAAATATGTTTCTTGAATTTCTTAGCTACTATTATACTATTCAATATCATCTTTATGATGTTTCTATCTTATATGACATGTATTAAACTTTGACTATTGGCATTAACAGATTATTTTGCTAAAATAAAAGAACACAAAACTATTGTTATGTTTACTCTTAATGAATGCATTAAACTATTCAATACTTTTTTAATAAATAATTAAAATTTGAATCTAAATTGCTATGTTTTCTCTTAACTAATACAAATTTTCAGCATTATTTTTCTTAAAGTGAATGAACATGCTTCACCTGGTTGACCCTTATGTGACTTATGAGCATCTTTTACTTTTATGCTTTTTTGCTTTCTTTTTTAATATTTTATATACTTGCAATGTCTTATTCGTAAGTAATATATGTTTCTAGATACCTTAATCTTGAGAATGTAAGGGAATTGATTTACAATAAGGTTATGAGAAGTTGAACAAGCAAAGAGTTACTTTAATTGATAATTCAATTGATGAGTAAGTCTGCATCTTTTGCATTTACAAAGTTTTATGTTATGCTGAACATTTACTAAGCACACTTTTTTTGTGCTGAACATTTAAAAACCCTAAATCCAATTCTGGAAACAACCAACAAAATGACAAATAAGAAGACAATAAGAATTTTGATTTCCCTTTTCAAACCGAGCCAAGGCTTGCCACCTATTCATAAAACAAGTTTCTATCATCAACCAACATAATTCAAATGGTATGTAATCATTTTCAATTAATTCAAGGCAAAAATTTATCTTCGGCCTTTTAAAGATTACATTTTTTAATGTTTAAACTAATACATAATTGTATTTTGCTTCCGCAAGTGAAGCATAGACTTGAAATGTAATACAAATAAAAATATTGAATTTAATTTTTTAATAAAAATATTAACACTTTATTCCCTAAATGGAATATAAACAATTTATCGTTGAGTTTATAGGTGAATTAGCATGGCCAATTTATATATACAGCATAATTTCTCAATTATACAAGCATCAATATCCTATTTAAAAAGCTTTTTTCCCATACAGGAAATAAGTCTCTAAATTTTTATATTGCCACGATTGAAAATTAGCATAATTTTCAAGAAAAATTAAGAAATATGGATAACATTGTAATGCATTATGCATCTTTAAAATATTGATGGCATTATAATTAAGTGGAAGGGATATTATGTTTATATGAGAAAGAAATAGAGAAAATGATGCCATCAATAATGTGATTTATTGATAGAATGTTAAACTTTTAGTTTAATGTTTAAGGTTTGATTGTGATAATTTCAATTTTATAAAAAGCAATGTTTATAATTAATAAGGTAAATCAAAACCTAAAAAATGTTACTATTATAGTTTAACTCAAATATGTTTGAGATATGATTTTGGTGAAATTATAAGTTAAATATATGGAAACGCAATGCTCTCGTATTGACTTATTGTTCGAAAATTAAAAATCAAATAACTTTGTGTTAAATTAGATTACTATTTATTATATGCTTAAAGTTAAAGTATTATTAATTAATATTTTGCTTTATATAAGTAAATTTACTAAATTTGGGCTAGGGATATCAATAGATATGATATGAAAAGGATAAAGCATTCTCCATTCCCATACTTGAATTTTTATATTATACCCGTTCTTATATCCATACTCAATGGATATTTTAAATTTATTTCCATCCCCACAGATTTTTAATGGGTGTGGATAATCTCTATACCCATAACTTTCAAAAAAATAAAAATAAATAAAATTTTTTTTATCTTGTATATTTAGATAATTTTTTATAAAAATATATTAATATATATTTTTTCAATAAAAATTTATTAATTTTAATTATTCTAACATAGTAATTTGTGTTTTTTAATAAAAAATTATTTATTAAATATATATAAACATATATGTAAGGAATAAATATGAGACAAATACTATATTATTCGTACTTATTTTAATACCTAAAAAAATTTAAATTATACTCATTTTCATATCCACAATTTAATACTATCTCCATCTTCATCCCCATCGAGTAAAATGTCAATTTTTTTTATTAAGTATGAATGAGATTTACATTCTTAATTTAGACTATTAATCATTAATTTTCATAAGTAAGCAATACAAAATTTCTCAAATTTTAACTCAAATAATAACACTTGAGATAAATAGTCATTATTTGAGCAAATTTTGGATTTTTTTTAAAGCATGCTACTACTTGTATATGTACACGAAAACGAGTGCTTTTTCTTTTTGTAAATCTAATTTTTAATTTGGATAAAACACATACACCAATCATTGAGTCAAGATCTTAAATAGACGATCTACATTATTATTAAAATCCTTAACTGAGTTGTGCCGCTTGTCAAGTGAGACCAACATTTATTACAAAACCAATATATATATTATATAAAATATATAAAGTTACGAGTATCATAAAGTCCCTCAGTAATTGATTTAAGGTAGCGATTTGATATTATTTTTAAAATTATTATAGTAATATAATGAATAAGGTGATTTTGCTATTAAGGTGATTTTATCATTTTATTTGATTAATAATTATTAATTTATATGAATTATATATTATTATATTTGATATTATAAAAAATAAAATATTATTTTATTTAAAAGTTTGCAAATAATCATCTTTATTGAAATGAGTATACAGGTTAATGATTTAAATGTTATTTAAAGATAATAATTTATAAAATATAATAATATTTTATTTATTTTATAATAAATATAATTAAATTAATAAATATGTTATTTATTAAATAAACTAAATTTTATAATATAAAACTAGCTTTTTTAACCTGTATAATGTACGGGATTTTTTATTAAATTTTAAATTTATTTTTTCATTATTTATCTAAGATATAATCATATATTTATAAATGTTAAGTTACATTAAATGATCATTTATATATAATATATTATAAATGATATTATTTATCTAAAAGAAGTTTAAACTTTTGTAAATTTTCAAGAATTATAAAAATCTTTTTTTATTAATAAATATTTTTTTCAATTTATTTGCTAAATATTAAAAATTTTGCTACTGTTTTTTTTTATTTGATAAAAAATCAAGAATCAATATTTAAATAGTTAATATTAATAATTATTTTTTATCATAATGTTGATTAGGTGGTATATATATATATATATATTTGATTAAACGATAAATCACAATTATTAATTTTGTTATAATCATTTGCTTTTTATTAATTCTTATTTTTTATATGCTTCAAGTAATTATTATACAAATATATCGGACTAACAATTATTTCTATATGTGTCAACAAAATAAAGTTATTTTTTAGATTAAAAGGAAATAATAATTCTTTATGTTATGCTTAAAAACTTTTTTTTAAATATTTTTTTATTTTTAATATTTTTAATCTAATTGATAGTTTTTTTTTATGAGTTGGATATGGTAATAATCATCATTCTTCTCATACAAAGAAATTCAATAATAAAAGTATAGCAAAATGAAATAGAAAATATAAATTTACATATTAATTTGTCAAGATTAAATATATACAATAATAAAAGCAAATATGTTAATAAATTAACAAAGAATAAAAACATTGAAGAACTGAATAAAATAAAAAATATATATGTAATACAAAAAGTTAATTATAATCAATCTAAGCAAAATTAAAAAAAGTTAAGGGCTGAAGAGAAACAAATATATTAACCAAATATAATATAAAAACATTTGAATTAGAACATAAATAAAACATTATATTTGTTTTCAAAGCAAAAACATATTTTATCCCGAACTACTGCATGCCAATTCATAAAACAGAAAAATGGTATTGAGGTGTGGCTTGTCTTTAGCAATGGCTATTCTATTGCAGCGATTTGGAATGATATAAGGTCCAAGCAAATGAAGGTTGAGTAGCACAAACTAATCTGATTTCAGTATTATATCCTGAAAGCACTTAATGATTGCATAGATGACTATACTAAATAGGCTTCTAACAAAAGATAGATTGAGAAATTAGAGAGTGGAGGTGGCTGAAAGGTGATGCCTATGTCAACATGGGGGGAAATCTAGAACCACGTATTTTTCGATTGTGAATATGCAAAAATGGTGTGAAGAAGGGTATTATAGTCATGTAAGATTGACAGAGTAGTTAGAGAGTGGATTAAAAAATTGAAATGGGTAATGACAACGATAAAAGACAAGGCACTGATATCAGTAGTATTGAACATTGCTTGGAATGCTCATATATACTATATATGAAAAGAAAGGAATTGCAGATTATTCAATAATAAAGAAGGAACAGAATAACAAATGTATGAGCTGATTAAGGAAACTGTTATGACTCGATTATATGAATTGCATTCAATTGCTTCTGACCCAATCAACAAGGTTTTGTGTGATGTTTGGAATATAAATAAAGCTATATTGCATAATAGTTAGAATATGATTTGATTGTATATATGAAGTGTATGTACTGTAGCAATTTTATTACTTCTTTTGGATAAATAAAATATGACTTATAAAAAAATATTTTTATCTAACTTTTTTATCAATACTTAAATATCTCATATTTTTATATAAAGATGTAAGCTTTTATTACTTAAAAAATACATGCTTTCTAGTTAATAATTCATTAACTTATCTAAAAGTATTAAATTTAAATAATCTATTAAATAATTTTTAATTTTTGATAGATTTTGATTTGAATTTAAATAATTTCTAAAAATATTAAATTTAAATAATTTATTAAATATAATTATTTGAAAATTTTTTTATTAAATATATATTTGGAACTACCATTAAATTTAAAAAGAAAAGATAAATTATGATTTAATATATTTGAATTCAAATCTTATACAAAAATTTCAATCTTAGATAGATATTGATTTCAATTTAAATAATTATCCAAAATATTGAATTTAAATAATTTATTAAAAATTTTATTTGATAAATGAAATAATATAAATATTATCCTATGTGTCATTAAAAGAGATTATCCACCTAGGCATCCACATAAACAATTTTAATCATGTAATCTTGTATGTTGTAATATATATATATATATATATATAGATATATTAGATTAGATATGTAAAAAAATATTTGAATTAGAAAACAAAACTAATCTATTAAAATCATAATAAAAAAAACAAAGACATTATGTTATATATAAAACATTAGAAAAAGTAAAAAAAATAAACAAATTATTTTTAAGATTTTTATTATGGATATCAGTTTGAAAACATAAAACAATTACAATTTTAAAAGGAATTAAAATTTTAATTTACAGTAATATGTTATTATTAATTTTACATATCATTTTATTTATGTGATAAAAGTTTTATATCCTTTTAGATAGAATTAGATTATTCTCTAAGATAATAATTTAATCACTCTTTACAATCCAAGATCTCTATCACATTGGATCACAAGGTGTGATCCAATAGGACAATTTAATCATCATGACTTTTAAAATTGTCACCTCATATCAAATACCACTTAAAAGAAAAAGATTGAATAAACAAAAGGAGAAAATGAGGCAGAATTTTTTCTTTTATAATAAATAAATAATGAATTAAAAGTAAAAATTTACTAAATTTTTAATTGTGTAAGAGGTAGCCTTCTTGTTTTTCATAAATTTTAGGTAATGTTTAATTTTAGAAAATAAAAGCATTTTTTATTTTCATTTTTTTGAAAAGTAAAAATGTATTTAGTAATTAAAAATTAAAAAATTAAAAAATTGCCTCAAAAATAAATAAAAAACGTGCTTTTAATTATGAAAACAAAAAATACTCATTACTTTTTTATTTATGTTTTGTAAGTTAAGAAGTTGACCCAATTTTGAATACTTTAGGAAGTTATTAATTATTAAATATATATTATATTTATAATTAGATGTCATTAATTATAATTATTTTCATAATTACATGTTTTGTATTTCTTAAAAACAACTTTTCTTTTCATTTATCAAGTATATTTTTTAAAAAAATAAAAAAATTGTTTTCCAAAAAATAAAAATAAAAAATCAAATTTAATAACTATAAGATAGGATGAAGGAATATATAATTAAAACCAAAACTATTCACATATTACTTTAAATCTTAGAGTATTTTTCTTTACTTAAATTCGAAACCATGCAGTTGAACAGCTTGCATATTCAGCTATGTTATACGGATGGAAGAAAATGATGTAGATAGAAAAAGTCAATGCACATTATATATAAAAAGTCAAAAAGATATTAATCCCAATATTATTGAGATGTGTAAATCAAATTGAGCATTATTGTTGATTTGTTAATGGAAAGGTCCCATCCATCCCCGGCAGCTCCTAAACGATGTCGGATTTACGATATGTTTGTAACGTTATTGCCTCGCGCGTCTGGTCTAGTATAATGATATAAAATTGGAAAAAGCTCGACTCCCCTCTTTCACGAGTAAAAATTAATAGTTCTTTAATTATTTAAATCGTTGAAATAAAGTTACATTTATAACAATAATAATACTAATAATGAAGTTAATTTGTTTATAAATAAAGGTGTTCATGAGTCTAATTAAATTAGATTAGATCTAAATAAAATTTAAAAATTTTATTCAAGACTCGATTTAACTTGTCTCATTTAATTCAATAAATTTAATTTTTTAAAAAATATATATTAAAAAATTAATATTTTAAATATATTTTAAAACTAAAATTAATAAAAATATTTTAAATAGAATTAAAATTAAGCATCAAAATTAAAATCCTTATTCAAAGCTTGAGCTGGGTAGGTCAAATTTGCGGGCCGGGTTATTTGTAAATTTACCTATATGATTTAATTTAGTAGATATTTAAACAATTTGTACCAAAACTGAAAAAATTTATCATTTTTTTTTCAATTTTTTCAGATTACCTTTTATATCTTTTAAGATACATTGATGCAATTAATAATTATTTCAATCGGACATTTTAATGGTTAAAATTTTAAGTTAACGTAAAATTTTTGGATTTGAATTTTGAAAAAAATAAGAAGAAATTCTATCTTTTATGAAGTAGAAGAGGATTATTTTTCATTACCAACTCAAGATTATTTATATGCATCCTTTAATAAGAAAATTTTAAGAGATTCAAATTATAATTTATATTCATCTGCTGTGTAGATAGCATTTATGTCTGTTTTTAACGAAAAAGTTACATTTTTTTTTTCTGTCTAGTACGAGTTGCCAGCAAAAGAAGCCAAGGGTAGGTGGTTCATACAGGTTGTCCAGACGTTATTGGAGACACTAACTTTTATTAAATTTATTTATATTTAGTAAATATCTATTTATAGTATCTCCTGTACTTTTCCGGGTCAAACGAATTAATAAATTTAATAAATTCCAAGATTTTAAGCAGATTTTATAAAACAGCTTCAATTTTTGGTTGCAGGCCTTGGTATGATCAAATCAATAATATCAAATCCTAGTATTTGTCCTAGTTAAAAGGATTTGATTTTGGTGAATCGCACAGATAAGTTAGCAAATATCAATTAACTAATGCACACGAATAATTTATGAAATAAATATAAAATTTAATTTAATTGATTAATACAATTATTTTTAAGATATGCATTCAGTATTTATGAAATTTAAATTTTAATATTTATAATTTTTTTTCTATTTTCAATCTACAATTTCTTTTGTACTAAAAAAATTATGAGATGTATTTGGTCTTGAATTATCATAGAATTTTCAAAATGTGCTTTTAGACCTATGAAATTTTTTTTTTTACTATAATTCAAATTAACTCATAGTTTATTATATTTGACACAGAACAATTTTACCAATTAAATCAAACTGTTAATTGCATTCAACTTTCATATCTTATAATTAAAGCAGGTCTCCTGATCTTTAAAAAAAGCCATATTTACAGTTTTTATTTTTATTAAAATACTATCTTTTTATGAGGTTAAAATAAAATTTTCATTAACCAATAGTCAAGTCCAGTGTTTAATTAGCTTTTGCTGAGAAGTCAGAACAGGGGTTACAGCTTAAACGGCAAGCCTTCGATACTTTTCAAGCCTTACAAGTTAGATCGTGAAGGCTAGGCAGGCAGATCACATGGGGAATATTAGTATATTACCATTTTTTTTCCCTTCCGTCAAGAGCACAACATTTTTAGTATACTTGAATACTGCAACTTTTGTTATTTATAAAAAAAAAAAATTAAAATGACAAATGAAAATCTTCTAAATCGTTTTTTCTAAAGGAAAGGGAAACGAGAAAGAAAATTATAGAACGATTAAATAGTGCGCCCTTGAAAGATGTGTGCTGCAACAAGTAAAAATTAAAGGTTTGAGGCATGGTATTATTTTAACATGCATTTTGCATGCTTTTAATGCGACACGGCCAGGCAGGTATGAACGGCAACGGCTTATCAACTCTTCTCCCTCCTATGTTCGGGGCAGGACACATGCCCTACCAAACTATCAGATTCAGACCTGATTTGCCTTCTACCTAACCCTGTTTCGTTTGATTTCAAGTCAGCAGGTGAGTACTACTCTAACTCAAGTAGTTTTGATTCTATAAAACATGTTCAAAGACCATTGTTTTGCATCCAGGTGATATATTTGTGCCAATTTTCCTGAATTTCTTAGCTCATACTATTCAATATCATCTTTATGATGTTGCTATCTTATATGACATGTATTAAAGTTCGACTCTTGGCATCAATAGATTATTTTACTAAAAGAAAAGAACACAAGATTGTTGTTAAGTTTACTCTTAAAAACTATTTAATATTTTTCTAATAAATAATTAAAATTTGAATTTAAGTTGTTGTGTTTACTATTATTGAATGCAAATTTTCAATGTTGTTTTTCTTAACGTGAATGAACATGCTTTACCTAGTTGAACCTTATGTGACTTACGGGCATCTTTTACTTTCTTGCTTTCTCTTTTAATATTTTATATACTTGTAATGTCTTATTTTTCAATAATACATGTTTCTAGATACTATAATCTTAAGAATGTGAGGGAATTGATTTACAGTAGAGTTTATGGGAAGTTGAACAAGCAAAAAGTTGCTTTAACTGATAATACAATCGTCGTGCAGATTTGCATCTTTTGCATTTACAGAGTTTCATGTTGATACTAAATATTTACTAAGCATCCTTTTTTTGTGCTAAACATTTACAAACCCTAAATCCAATTCTGAAAACTACCAACAAACATCAAATAGGAAGACAATAACTACTTTGATTTCTCTTTTCAAAGCTAGCCAAGGCTTGCCACCTCTTCATAAAGCATGTTTCTATCATCAACCAACACAATTCAAACGGTGTGTAATCATTTTTAATTAATTCAAGGCAAAAATTCTCTTTGCCCTTTTTAAGATTACATTTTTTAATGTTTAAATTAATACATAACTGTATTTTACTTCCGTAAGCAAAGCATGGACTTGAAATCTAATACAAATAAAAATATTGAATTTAATTTTTTAATAAGAAATATAAATAGTTTATTCCCTAAAAGGAATATAAACAATTTGTCGTCGAGTTTATAGGTGAATTAGCATGGCCAATTTATATATACACCATAATTTCTCAATTATACAAGCATCAATATCCTATCAAAAAGCTTTTTTCCCATACAAGAAAGAAGTCTCTGTAGTTTTATATTGCCACAATTGAAAAATGGCATAATTTTCAAGAAAAATTAAGAAATATGGATAACATTGTAATGCACTATGCATCTTCAAAATGTTGATGGCATTATAATTAAGTGGAAGGGATATTATGTTTATATGAGAAAGAAAGAGAGAAAATGTTGTCATGTGATTTGTTGGTAGAATGTTAAACTTTTAATTTAATGTTTGAGGTTTAATTCCGATAATTTCAAATTTATAAAAAAAATGTTTATAATTAAGAAGATAAATCAAAACCTCAACAAATGTTACTATTAAACTTTTAATTTAATGTTTGAGGTTTAATTCCGATAATTTTAAATTTATAAAAAAAATGTTTATAATTAAGAAGATAAGTCAAAACCTCAACAAATGTTACTATTATAGTTTAACTCAAATATGTTTGAGGTATGGTTTCGGTTAAATTATAAGTTAAATATATGGAAATGCAATACTATCGTATTACCTGATTATTTGAAAATTTAAAATCAAATAACTTTGTGTTAAATTAGATTACTATACAGTATATGCTTAAAGTTAAAGTATTATTAAATAAATATTTTACTTTATATAAGTAAATTTACTAAATGTGGGCTGGAGATATCAACGGATATGGTATGAAAAAGGTAGAATATTCTCCATCTTTATACTCGAATTTTTATATTATACCAATTCCTATACTCGTATTGAATAGATATTTTAAATTTATTTCCATCCCCACAGATTTTTAATAGGTCCCATAACTTTCAAAAAAATAAAAATAAAATTTTTTTATCTTGTATATTTAAATATTTTTTATAAAAATATATTAATATATATTTTTTCAATAAAAATTTAGTAATTCTAATTATTTTAAAATAATAATCTATATTTTTTAATAAAAATTATTTATTAAATATATATAAACATATTTGTAGGGAACAAATACTGAGTGAATGCTATATTATTTGTTTTCATCTCTCTACCTAATAAAAATTTAAAATTATACTCATATTCATACTCACAATTTAATATCACCTCCATCTTCATCCCCATTTAAGTAAAATATCAATTTTTTCATTAAGTATGAATAAAATTAGCATTCTTAATTTAGGCTATTTATCATTAATTTTCATAAAAAGAAATACAAAATTTCTCAAATTTTAACTCAAATAATAACACTTGAGATAAATAGTCATTATTAGAGCAAATTTTGGATTTTTTTTTAAAGCATGCTACTACTTGTATACGTACATGAAAACAAGTGCTTTTTTTTTTTTTAGTGAATCCAATTTTTAATTTGGATAAAAAAAAATACACCTATGTCAAGATCTTAAATAGATGGTCTACACTATTATTAAAATCCTTAACTGAGTTGCGTCGCTTGTCAAGTGACACCAGCGTTTATTACAAAACCAATATATATATTATATAAAAAATATAAAGTGACGAGCATCATAAAGTCCCTCAACAATTGATTTAAGGTAGCGATTTGATATTATTTTTAAAATTATTATAGTAATATAATGAATAAGGTAATTTTATTATTAAGGTGATTTTATCATTTTATTTAGTTAATAATTGTTAATTTATACAAATTAAATATTATTATATTTGGTATTATAAAAAATAAAATATTATTTTATTTAAAAGTATAAAAATAATCATATTTATTGAAATGATTATACAAGTTAATGATTTAAACGTTATTTAAAGATAATAATTTATAAAATATAATAATATTTTATTTATTTTATAATAAATATAATTAAATTATTAAATTAATAAATATGTTATTTATTGTATACACCTTACTTGGTCCGTGTCGAAACCCATGGGCCCAGGTTATTAGGCCCAATTGGCCATTCATTTACTTTTTATTTATTTTATTATTTTTTTGGTTTTATTAGGCTAATTATTAATCTTCATTTTTTTATTGATTTATCTATTTTTTGTATTTTTTGTTAGATTTATTATTAATTTTTTTTAGGTGATAAAAAGAAAAGAAAGTTTTACCGTGAATTGGACTAGTGGCAGAATCATTATTGAATTAGATTTCTATGGGATAAGGCCAAATTATTGTCAAAGTGGGAGTTATAAAGTTAATCAAAAAAATTTTTTGATTAAATTTTATAAAATCCATTGATCAGAGGCCAAAGGGAATCATAGAAAAAAAGCAACACACAGAAACAGAAAAAAAATCACAAGCAGAAAGCAATCAAAAAGGTTTTTGAAGATTTTTGGGTTTAGGAAAAAAAAACTTTTTTTTTGAAAAAATCTAAAAAAATCCCAGATTCCGCCAAAATTTTTTAGTTTTTGTGAATTTTTTTGCCCCAGTTGAATTTTTCGACGAAGGTTTTCAGAATCCAGTGAAGATTTCGATAAAGTTTGAATTTTTCGGTGACCATCCGGCGAACCAATCCAGATTCCGGCTATAATTTTCAAAATACAATTGATATTCAACTAGAGATTCAATCGGGTTAGAGAGAAATGAGAGAAAATAAAGGAAATAAAGAGAATGGGAAAGTGAGATATGAGGCAGAAAGCTTGAAATTAGCCTTTTATAGTCTTGCCATAATGACGTTGTTTTGGCGTTTAAGAAAACCCAGGATTCGTGTATTATCCATTCGGACGACTCGACCTAAGCGCAACTTGATCCGTCGACCCACGTCCCAGCCAGACCTTGCTGCTAAGCCGAACTGATCCGATTTTTCCCAAGTCATTCTTTGAGCCATCTTTTGTGTCTGCAGCTGTGCTGATTTAACCGCTCCAGTCGAACCGTTTCTATTTTTTTGGTATTTTTTATTTAGTATTTTATTTATGTGTTTTATTTAGTATTTTTGGCATGATTAAATTCCAAAAAAATAAAATAAAAAATAAAAAATAAAATTTTAGAAATAAATATTAATTATCCAATGATGAAATTTATATAAATGGTATATTTTTATAAAATTTTTAGGTGATAAATTCTATCTAAATTTGTCATAAATGGTAGAATAATTTAGATAAAGCTTCAGTAACAATAATTAATATTTATTTTTAAATAGAAAAAATGAAAAAATATAAAATATAAAAATTTTGAAATTAAATACAAATTACCCAATGATGAGATTCTTAAAAATTTTAAATGTTAAATTTTCAAAAAAATATTTAGGTGAGAAATTTTCTCTAAATTTGGCCCAAATGGTAGAATAATTTATATGAAGTTTCAATACAAGTAATTGTATTCTATTCCAATAAAATTTTGATTGAAAATATGTGATAATTACCCAAGGATGAGATTTCTTAGAAATTTATCAAATGATAATATTCTTGCAAATTTTAAATAGTAATTCCTAAGAAATCTCTAGATGAAAAAATTTCTCTAAATTTATCTCAAATGGTAAAATAATTTTGATGAAATTTCAATAAAAGTAATTGTCATATTATTTTCTTTTAAAAAACAAGAATTTCTAAATAGGCCTAAATGGTGAAAATTTAAAAATTAAAAAAAAAATTCTAAATACGCCAAAATGGTGAAAATTTTACAAATTAAAAAATAAAATATTTATAAATTGACCCAAATTGTGAAAAATTTAGAAATAAAAAAAGAATAATAAAAAGAATTTCTAAATAAACTTAAATTGTGAAAAATTTAGAAATTTCAAAAGAGAAAATATTTTTAATTTGATCCAAATTGTGGAATAATTAGATATATTTTCGACAAAAAAAAAATTTTTTTCTGACAACGAAGCCTCTTAAGATATCAAATGGGATTCTTGAATACTCTTGAGGTGAGAAAGTATTTTTTTAAGAGTTCTACTAGATTGATAGAGAATCTTAAAAATTATTTATAATATTTAACATAAAATTTGAAACCATTAGACTCAAGACCTTAGGATAAATTTGAAATAATATGTTATCATCTTTTGGATGGGCATGTAAGGGTGCTATAACATTCCTCACATGTAACCGAACTCTCAAATCCTGTTTTAGTTTGCAGACCCGAATCTATTCTTTTAGGGACCCTTAATCAAGCTTAGGAGCTCTTTGAGAAGATAGATTCCTTAGGTGACCAATCACAACTAGTTAAAAAAATTGGTGACAGACTTTTTAATTTGTTAAGTGTAGCTATAGATTTATGGATCTATATGTTATGACAGTTTGAACGACTCCACTGGGGAAGCTAAAGAGTTAAGCCATAATTTTTGAATTTATTCTATCTTTTGGTCTAATGGTTTTAATGATTTGTGTTATTTGTTTACTAACATTTTTTTTTGTTTTGTCTTGTCTTTTATTTTTTGGGGCATGAAGCATATATGTTCCTTTACACATACTATCACATGCATTTACATTCTATGAGCTCTATACTCAGGCTCTGTCCCTCTTAAGAATGAGTAAAGTACCTACGTTTTAATGAGATGATAATCTCTACAATGACTAGCGAAATACTCTTACTAAAATTAAATCTTTTTCGTTGGTGGCCTGTGATGGGTGACAATTAAACTGCCTTATTAGTCTATGATAAATGATGATGTAAGAAACAATTTAAGAAACTTTTAGTGGTCAAAATCTCTTAACCTTGCATATAGTTCACCCTTAAGAGGTCGACCTAAGATAAAGCCTTTACTACTCATCAACAGATATAACTCAAAATGAGGACACAAGAAAGAACAATTTGTTATCTAATCATTTTGTTTGTTTGATTTTGTGCATCTGTACTATTTTCATATCATTTCATTCTATGTATCAACATATCATGCATAAAGCATAGCTTTTTTTATCATAATTGTGGTGCTCAAGATTCAAGAATAGCTCCATTAAGCAAGAACCCAACTCATCAATATAACACAAGAGCTCAAGCCAAACAAATAGAACAAGAGAATTCTAATCGTCTCAAGAGGATAGAAAAAGCCTAAGAAAAGCTTGAAGAGGAATTAAACAGAATTCTAGAGGCTTTGAACAAGTTAAACAAGGAAAAAAGTATAGAAGAAAGTACTAGCCAACAAGATCATCCATTACAAAAGGTGGTTGACCCACTGTACCATTCTGATTTTGGGTCATATTAAGCCCAACCCACACAAGGTCTATCACTATAACAATTAACCTATCTTGTAGGATATACATACCTTGAAATGTCATTAGCTTCAAATCCATGACAATATTAAAGTTATGTAAATCCTGTTTTTACTGAGAAAGTAGTAGAACCAATACCAACTCCTAATTTAGATGATCTAGAAGATAAAAAAAAACTGAAGTCCAAGGAGAAAGAGATTTTAAAAGCCTCAAAAGCTAAACAGAAGATAAATTTATTAGAAAAAAAGCTACGAGCAGTAGAAATAATTGGTTTTTATAGTTTAGTTGATGCTGCTAGGCTCTGTTTAGTTTCAAATATGGTTATCCCTTAAAAGTTCAAGGTGCTAGAGTTCAAGAAATACGATGGTACAAAGTATCTGAAAACTTATATTACCATATACTATCAAAAAATTATTGTCCATGCTAATAAAGAGAAGTTATTAATGCATGTGTTTTAAGATAGTCTTACAGACTTTGCTGCTAGGTGATATGTCCAGTTGGATAGGACCTATATTTGATCATTGAGTGATATGACCCATGACTTTATTAGTCAGTATTGGCATATTATAGACTTAGCTTTAGATAGCCTTTCTTTACAGAATATGAAAAAACAAATGACTGAATCATTCAAAGAATATGTCCAGAGGTAGAGGGATATTACTTCTCAAGTATAGCCTCCTCTAACTAAGAAAGAGACCACAATATTTTTCGTCAGCACTTTAAAATCTCTCTATTATAAAAAGATAATAGGGAATACAACAAAAAATTTCATTGACATGATGATCTTAGACGAATTCATTGAAAATGCCATTAAAAATGGTAAGTTAAAAGGAAGAGAAACTAAAAAAGAGCTAAAGAAGAAAGAGATCGAAGCTCAAGCTGTGAGCTTTGATAGATAGTTCAAGGGATATCAACCATATCCACAAGGTTACTCTCTATATTATTCTGTTGTGAATAATAGCTTATCTTATCCATACCAGCCAGCCCTATTACCATCTTACTCGTCCATATACCAACTTATTTTTAGCCTCTAAGCTCTCGTATACGGCTTTAACATTCAACTTTTCTCAAGACTTTAAACCTGTTTTACTAGCCCAATAGGTGGTTTAAGAGAGCAATAAACTACTCGTGAAAAATTCATATTTGATTCAATCCTCATGACTTATATAGAGTTATACTGAGAGCTCTACAGTAACCACTTAATTGCTTCCCAATCGTGTAGAGCCGCTTAAGTCACCTTATCTCAAGTGGTATGATCTTACAGCCCACTATGACTACCACTATAGAATTACTGGCCTTTTCACTAAAAATTGCATTGCTTTGAACCATAAAATGCAAAGATTGATCAAAGATGGAATGATCAATTTTGATCAAAGAGGAGCAACAACACCTAATGTTAGTGATAATTTATTGCTAAATCACAATGTCAATGCTCTGAGTGAGAATCAAGAACACGTTGATCTGAAAAAGCCTAGAGAGTTAAAATGAATCAGGGCATTAGATGTTAAGAAAGATCTTTCACTTGATTGTGTGGGGTATAATCTTGGAAAAAAATAATGTTAAGGCTAGTTGAATGTTGCTTGTCATTTTATGATTTCTTTCAAAGTAATGTTAGGATTTCTTTAGGCAATAGGATTTAATTTGTTATCATTTTAATAAAATGTAAGAATAATATATTCATTACATTTTCTCTTTCATTCAACCATGGTTCCATACTTTGTTACATTTCATGCTGTTCATTCCCATTTTTAAATTTTAAATGATGGATGTTTAGATAATTATAACAATAATTTTGAAATTTTATTTTAAAAACTCATTCACATTGATCTAAGAAGACTATTTGAGCAAAAGAAGCTGGCAACTAGTAGATGTGGATATGTCTTAAAAATGAATAAAGATCCATGAGCTTATTTTTGTTCAATAGAAAGCTCAAGAAAAGTATTCACATTTGAAATGAAAAATAGCCATATTTTTTTTATCATTTGAAAAATCATTCATTGTTGCCCCTTTAAACCAATTATGATTTCTTTTCTAAAGAATCCTAACTAAGGATTACCCTATTCACTGAAGGGTACTTTTTTTTTAAAAAAGGTAAAATATCGTAAAAATGTCAAAGAGATAAAAAAAAAAAAGCAAAATGAAAGAAAGAGAGAAAAAAATACCATAAACAAGTTAGGGCAAAGTAATGAAAATCTTTTTGTGAGGAATAAAATGAAAAAAAAAAGTAAAAATAGGGAAATGACATGGAATGGCTCAAAATGCCAAGTTGTTTCAAATGATGATAAATGATATTTTGGTTTTGAACCCTTTAAACAATGTTTTGAGCCTATTTTACCCATTTTTTTATGATCTCTCACCATGGCCTACATTACAACTTTTAAAAATTTATTTGGAGTAAGTGTGAATGCTCGAATTGAATGATCATATGTTAGATTAAGGCATGCTCATGATGAAACAATGAAATCGTGCTTCATTGCTTTAGAGATTGAAGTGTGAGATATACCACTAATGGATGAGAAAAGATAAAAAATGAAAAAAAAAAGAGAAAGAAAGAAAAGAAAAAGAAACAATAAAAAAATGAAAGAATGGAAAAAAGATGAAAATAAGAGAAAAATACTCAAATTGAAAACTCGAAAGGGCGATTTGGGTAAAAAATCTCTAAGTTGAGAGTTGGACAAATAGAGAAAGGTTAAGGACATCTAAAAATCTCCAGAAGCTGGGACAAAGTTCAATGAGCTCAAAGATGATCTCAAAAGTCAATGGAATGAGTTTTTTAAAAAAATTTTGGATTAATGTTAAAAACCGTTTAAGTATTCATTATTTGGATATTATACCATTCCCAAAGTCATGTTTTGAATTTGCTCTTTTGCCCAATTATTTTTATACCAACTCGTTCTTCATTGATTATCTTTCTTTCAATTCATCTTGTACTCTTTTATTGTTGCATCCCCAGAATGAATTGAGAAAATGTATGATTGCATTGTGTTTGTTAAGAATTGAAATGATGATAAATGAATGATAATGTTCATGAAAGAGTCTTGCATTCTTTTGAAAAGAAATTTAAGATGATAAGAAAAAAATAAAGAGATGGTAGAAACCTAAAAAAGATGATTTGAGACAACACATAGTGTAATCAAATGATGAATATAATGATGGATTAGTCAACAAATAAAGAGAATGCAAAGGTGATATGACCAAGTGATGAATATAGTGATAAATTAGTTGACATAACCTATGAGTTATGGTCAAATAGTGAGAATAATATGGACCAGTGGGAGAAACTTATTCTAAAATGGTTAGTGCTGAGAAACCTATGATTGGTGACTAAGTGATAGGGGATAGAATTTACGGCTAGTACTGAGGGGCCTGTGAGTTATGCTTAAATGATATAAAATAATGGACGAAATTTATTTTGGAATTACTACTGTTGATAAGCCTATCAATGGTGATCAAGTGATGAAAATAATGATGATTAGTTGATGAAACTTGTTCCAAAATGTTGAAAAGCTAAACAAGGAGAAAACGTGATATGGTGGAGTCTTGAGGACCATATTACCACATTTTGATTAGAATTTCATGACATTGATATTTGTATTACATGCATTACATTGGTATTATTTTTTTTAGAATGTTTAAAACTTTGGTTTGGATATACATTTGCATTATGCAGTAAACATTTGAATCATGGTTAAGAATATGGCATTGTGAGAATCTAGATTGTTGCATTTACATTATTAAGAAAATATTTGCATTATTGATCATGACATTCATTGTATGCATAATTTTGAGTCACTGAAATCTTTTAATGATAATTTTTTAAAACTCAAATGAGAGTTTTTTAATTTCAAATGAAAATCTTTGAGGTGTAAAATCTAAAATTGTCGAATGTGAATCTTTGAACTCAAATGATAATCTTTGAGTTTCAAATAAGGATCTTTGAGGTGTGAAACCCTAATGTTCGTTGAATGTGAATCTTCAAACTAGAATGAAAAGTTTTGAACTTTTGGATGTGAATCTTCAAAGTTTAAACTTTTTGGATGTGAATCACAAACGTGAACCTTTGAACTTGAATGAGAAACTTTAAACTTTTGGATGTGAATCTCCAAAATTCAAATAAAAATCTTTAAATGTTAGATACGAATCTTGCAAATGGCAAATATGAATCTTGAGATCTTATAAATTTGAATCCTTATGAAACTGAAATTTTGAGAATCAAATTTTAATGAATTTTTGCGAAGCTGAACTTTTTATTTTTGGACTCAAATTGTGAATCTTTGAGTTTTCATTATAAATTCCTTCATATACGATCTATGACTCCTCTATTTAGAGGAGCAATTTATTTTTTCAAAATTGTGGTGCCTTTATTTAGAGGAGCAATTTATTTTTTTTAAAGTTGTGGCCTCTGTTTAGAGGAGTAATTTATTTTTCAAAGTTGTGGTGCCTCTATTTAGAGGAGCTTTATTTAATTTTTTTTTTTAAAGAGAAAAATATCGAATTGAGTTTTAATTGAGTGTCTACGTCTTTACACAATTC
Source organism: Durio zibethinus (assembly GCF_002303985.1). The sequence continues at coordinate 7,640,518 of NW_019167893.1, forward strand.
TTATTTCATAAAAAATGTGTAAAGAGCGGCAGTTGTAGACACCATACTTGGTCTAGGCCCAAGCCCTTTGGGTCCAACTCAATAGAGCCCAGGTTATTAGGCCCAATTAGCCATTCTTTTACTTTATTTTATTGTTTTATTGGGCCAATTATTAATCTTCGTTCTTTTATTGATTTATCTATTTTTTGTATTTTTTTGTTAGATTTATTTTTAGTTTTTTTTAGGTGATAAAAAAAAAGGTTCTACCATGAATTGAACTAGTGGTAGAATCATGGTTGAATTATATTTCTATGAGATAAGGCCGAATTATTGTCAAAGTGAGAGTTATAGAGTTAATAAAAATTTTTTCTGATTAAACTCTATAAATACACATGATCAGATATCAAACGGAATCACAGAAAAAAATAACACACAGAAACAGAAATAAAAAATCATAAGCAGAAAGCAATCAGAAAGGTTTTTGAAGAGTTTTGGGTTTAAGGAAAAAAAAGTAATTTTTTTGAAGAAATTTGGAAAATTCTCAGATTCTGATGAAATTTTTCAGTTTTCGATGAATTTTTTGGAAAAGGTTTCCAGAATCCGGTGAAGATTTCAACGAATTTTAAATTTTTTCGTGACCGTCTGGCAAACTAACCCGAATTTTGACGATAATTTTTAGAATTTGGTTGATATTCAACCAAAATTCAACCGGATTAAAGAGAATGAAGAGAAAAGAAAGGGAAGAGAGAAAAAAAAGAGATCTAAGGCAGAAAGCTTGAAATTAGCCTTTTATAGCCTTGCCAAAATGATGTCGTTTTGGCATTTAGGAAGACCTATGATCTACGCGTTTTCCATTCAAGTTACCCTACCTGAGCCCAATCTGATCCGCTAACCCGCATCCCAGCCAGACCTTACTATTGAGCGGAGTCGAGTTAATTTTTCCTGAGTCGCACTTTAAGCCATTTTTTGTGCCTGTAGCTAAGCCGATTTAGTCGTTCCAGTCGAGCCATTTCTATTTTTTTGATATTTTTATTTAGTATTTTATTTATGTGTTTTTTTTAGTATTTTTTGCATGATTAAATTTAAAAAAATTAAAAAATAAAAAATAAATTTTAGAAATAAATATTAATTATCCAATGATGGAATTTATAGAAATTTCAAATAGTATATTTCTATAAAATTTTTAGGTGAGAAATTCTATCTAAATTTATCTTAAATTGTGAAATAATTTAGATAAAGTTTCAATAACAATAATTAATATTTATTTTCAAACATAAAAAAATAAAAAAACATAAAAATATAAAAGATTTTAAATTAAATACAAATTACCCAAGAATGAGATTCTTAAAATTTCAAATGATAAATTTTAATAAAATTTTAAGGTGTGAAATTTACTCTAAATTTGACTCAAATTGTGGAATAATTTATATAAAGTCTCAATACAAGTAGTTGTATTATTTTTCAATAAAATTTTAGTTGAAAATATGTGATAATTATCCAATGATGAGATTTTTAGAAAATTTCAAATGGTAAATTCCTAAGAAATCTCTAAATAAGAAATTTTCTCTAAATTTATCCCAAATGGTGAAATAATTTAGATGAAATTTTAATAAAAATAATTGTCATATTATTTTTAAAAAAAATTTTTAAATTAGCCCAAATGGTAAAAATTTTAAAAATTCCAAATAGAAAAATATTTTTAATTTCGTCTAATTTGTGAAATAATTATATATATTTTCAATAAAAAATAATAAATAAACCTATTTTCGACTACGGAACCTCTTCAAGATATCAAATGAAATTCTTGAATACTCTTAAGGTAATGAAGTATTTTTTTAAGAGTTCTACTAGATTGATGAAAAATCTTAAAAATTATTTCCAATATTTAATATAAAATTTGAAACGATTAAACTCAAGATCTTAGGATAAATTTGAAATAATATGGTACCATCCTTTGAATGCGCATGTGGGGGTGCTATAACCTTCCTCACATGTAATCGAACTTTTGAATCTTGTTCTGATTTACAAACCCGAACCTATTCTTTTAGGAACCTTTAGTCAAGCTTATGAGCTTCTTAAGATGATATATTCCTTAGGTGACCAATCACACCTAGTTAAAAAAATTGGTGGCAACTCTTTAATTTGTTAAATCTAGCTATAGATTTACAGATTTATATATTATGACATTTATAAAGTAAAATAATTTTTTTAATATAAAATATATAAAAAATATTTGAATTAGAAAACAAAACTAGTCTATTAAAATTATAATAGAAAAAAAAAGACATTAGATTATATATAAAACATTAGAAAAAGCAAAAAAGTACAAAATTTATTTTCAAAATTTTTATTGTGAATATCAGTTTGAAAATATAAAAATTTATAATATAATAAAATTACAATTTTTATAGGAATTAAAGTTTTAGTTCATAGTAATATTAACTATTATTAATTTTACATATTATTTTATCTAGATGATAAAAGTGTTACATCATTTTAGATAGGAATTAGATTACCTTCTAAGAAAATGATCTGGTCACTTTTTGTGATTCAAGATCTCTACCATGTTGGGTCACAAAGTGTTTACCAAACAGGACTCTTTGTGATCCAAGATTTCTACTGTGTTGAATCACCGAGTGTTTACTTAATAAAATGATTTAATCACCATATATAGGTCATTATGATTTTAAAATTGTCACCTCATATCAAACACTATCTAAGAGAAGAGATTGGGCAAACAAAAATGATAAAATCAAATATATTTTTTAACAAGATTTTTTTTCTTTTATAATATATAAATAATGAATTAAAAGTAAAAATTTCCTAATTTTAAATTGTGTAAAAGGTACTTAGTGTTTTTCAAATTTGGTAGTTTTTAATTTTAGAAAATAAAAGTTATTTATTTCATTTTTTTGAAAAGTAAAAGATTAGTAATTCAAATAATTTTTTTAAAAAAAATTGCTCAAAATAAAATTAAAATGTGCTTTTAATTATGAAAAAAACTCTTTACTTTTTATTTATGTTGTAGTAAAGAGTCTGTACCCTCAATTTGTAATACATTTAGTGAAGTTCTATTGTAAATATATAATTATATTTATAATTAGATGTCATTAATTATAATTATTTTCATAATTATATGTTTTGTATTTCTTAAAAGCAACTTTTCTTTTCATTTATCAAGTATATTTTTTTAAAAAATAAAAAAATAAAAAAATAAAAAAAATCAAATTTAATAACTATAAGATAGGATGAAGGAATATATAATTAAAACCAAAACTATTCACATATTACTTTAAATTTTAGAGTATTTTTCTTGACTTAAATTCGAAACCATACAGTTGAACGCTTCATATATTCAGCTATGTTATACGGATGGAAGAAAATGATGTAGAAAAAGTCGATGCACATTATATATAAAAAGTCAAAAAGATATTAATCCCAATATTATTGAGATGTCTAAATCAAATTGAGCATTATTATTGATTTGTTAATGGAAAGGTCCCATCCATCCTCGGCAGCTCCTAAACGATGTCGGATTTACTATATGTTTGTAATGTTATTGTCTCGCGCGTATGGTCTAGTATAATGATATAAAATTGGAAAAAGCTCAACTCCCCTCTTTCACGAGTAAAATTAATAGTTCTTTAATTATTCAAATCGTTGAAATAAAATTACATTTATAACAATAACAATATTAATAAAGAGGTTAATTTGTTTATAAATAAAGATGTTCGTGAATTTAATTAGATTATATTAGAATTAAATAAATTTTAAAAATTTTTATTCAAAATTTGATTTAATTTATCTCAACGAATTTAATAAATTTAAAATTTAAAAAATATATATTAAAAAAATCAATATTTTAAATATATTTTAAAACTAAAATTAATAAAAATATTTCATTTATTAAATAATATCTTAAATCGAATTAAATTAAGCTTCAAAATTAAAATCCTTATTCAAAGCTTGAGCTGGGTAGGTCAAACTTGCGGGCCGGATTATTTGTTAGTTTACCTTTGTGATTCAATTTAGTAGATATTTAAACAATTTGTACCAAAACTGAAAAAATATATCATTTTTTTTCAATTTGTTCAGATTACCTTTTATATATTTCAAGATACATTGATCAACCAATTTTTATTCGTTTGAGTGATAAAAAGCTTAAATTTTTTTAAAAAAATTTTAATTCAAGTTTTATGAATTAAAAAATAAATTTGAAAGAGCTTATTTTTTTATGAGATTCGATTTAATTTGATTTTGAATTAATCGAAATTTAAAGTGATTTTCAGACAAAAAATTATATTAATACAATTAATAATTATTTCAATTGGACATTTTAATGGTTAAAATTTTAAATTAACATAAAGTTTTTGGATTCAAATTTTGAAATAAATGAGATGAAATTTTATCCTTTATGAAGTAGAAGTGGATTATTTTTCATTACCAGCTCAAGGTTATTTATATGCATTCTTTAATAAGAAATTTTTAAGAGATTCAAATTATAATTTATATTCATCTGCTATGTAGATAATATTTATATCTGTTTTTAACGAAAAAGTTACATTTTTTTTCCTGTTTAATACGAGTTGCCAGCAAAAGAAGCCAAGGGTAGGTGGTTCATACTTCATACAGGTTGTCCAGACGTTATTGGAGACGCTAACATTTATTAAATTTATTTATATTTAGTAAATATCTATTTATACTATCTCCTGTACTTTTCAGAGTCAAACGAATTAATAAATTTAATAAATTCCAAGATTTTAGGCAGATTTTATAACACAGCTTGAATTTTTGGTTGCATGCCTTGGTATGATCAAATCAATAGTATCAAATCGTAATATTTGTCCTGGATAAAAGGATTTGATTTTGAAGTATCTCAAGATAAGCCAACAAATATCAATTAACTAATGCACACGAAAAAATTACGAAATGAATATAAAATTTAATTTAATTTATTTATATAATTATTTTTAAAATATTTATTTAATAATTATAAAATTCAAAATTTAATATTTATAATATTTTTTATACTTAGTAATATTTTTTTTATCCTTGATCTACAATCTCTTTTGTACTAAAAAAAATTATGAGATGTATTTGGTCTTGAATTATCATAGATTTTTCAAAAATTGCTTTTAGACCTATGAATATTTTTTTTTTTTACTACAATTCGAATTAACTCATAATTTATTATATTTGACACAGAACAATTTTATCAATTAAATCAAACTGTTAATTGCATTCAACTTTCATATCTTATAATTAAAGCAGGTCTCCTGATCTTTTTTTTTTAAAAAGCCATATTTACAGTTTTTATTTTTATTAAAATACTATCTTTTTATGAGGTTAAAATAAATTTTTCATTAAGCAATAGTCAAGTCCTGTGTTTAATTAGCTTTTGCTGAGAAGTCAGAACAGGGGTTACAGCTTAAACGGCAAGCCTTCGATGCTTTTGAAGCCTTACAAGTTAGATCGTGAAGGCTAGGCAGGCAGATCACATGGGGAATATTAGTATATTACCATTTTTTTTTCCCTTTCGTCAAGAGCACAACATTTTTAATATACTTGATACTGCAACTTTTGTTTTTTTATAAAAAAATATTAATTAAAATGACAAATGAAAATCTTCTAAATCGTTTTTTTAAAGGAAAGGGAAACGAGAAAGAAACTTATAGAAGGTCAAAATAGTGCGCCCTTGAAAGATGTGTGCTGTAACAAGTAAAATTAAAGGTTTGAGATATGGTATTATTTTAACATGCATTCTGCATGCTTTAATGCGAAAGGGCCAGGCAGGTATGAACGGCAACGGCTTATCAACTCTTCTCCATCCTATGTTCGAGGCAGGACACATGACTTACCAAACTATCAGATTCAGACCACATTTGCCTTCTACCTAACCCTGTTTTGGCCATTGTAACTTCCTCTGTTGGAAGCCCTTCCAGCTTACATCTCCAAGAATCAGCTTTTGGATAGAGTTTTAATGTTTTGTTTCTGGTTAGAGGAATTACTGATATATATATATATATTTTAATTTTTAATCTATTCTTAAACTCTTTCTCTTATTATTTATTTAAAAAGAAGTTACGCACATATATATTTTAAAATTCATAATCTTTAAATGTCAAATGATTTAAAAAATAATGGTAAAGCAATTACTGATTTTGTTTACTCATACTGATCACTGTTTGCTGTTCAAGTTTGTGCCTGCCATTGGATCGACTAGATCGATCCATTCGGTTAGTTTGCCTGGATGATTCAACTGAATTGTTCGGGGTGGGATTGTATATCGGTAATTATCTCTCTGTGTGTGTGTGTGTGTGTGCATACATGATGCATCATTGAAGGAACATCTACGACCAAGTACTCAACTTTCTAACTAAAGCTGCTCTTTTTCTGGTCATCATGATGATTTTGGCACGAGGAAAAAGAGATGATTCCTGATGTCAGGACTCTAGACTCTCGGGGTCATACAGCCAATTTTGAGGAAGAGAACCTTGAACAATGAGATGAGAACTAAGGAACATCCAATTTTTTCAACACTTTGACTTTTAGTGAAAAGAAAGACATTCATTCATCAAACTAATTGAAGCCAATAATCATATCATATCATAATTTCCATAAATCGAATATTAACATGGAGATGATGAATTTATATATATTCCAAGAAAAAATTAAAATTAAAATTTGAAAAAATTACCTAAATCAATGTCAAAATTGAACAAAATAGTACATATTGGGATTTAGGATAGGTTAGGTTGGGAAAGATTTAAAAGAAGTTTATTAATTAAAGTTCGTGATTTCTTTTTTATTAAAAATAATTTAATAAAAAAAAATTAAAATTAGATTAAAAGGTTTTATTATGTAAATTAAAAAAAATTAATAAAATTTGATGTACTTTTTTAAATAAATATTTTTAATAAAATTTTTATCATTCAATAAATATTTATAAATTATAAATAATTTTTTAAATACAATTTTACATATTATTAATTTTTTATTAAATTATATCAATTCATCTATTTTAATTTTTATTACATCATCTTTAATAAAACAATTTCACAAAATTCGTTAAAAAACTTCGTATAAATCGTTTCAGGTCAGACATCCATCTACTAGCTCATACATTAAAAACGCATGCCCAACCAAAATAATCAATGCTCCAACTCTCTTTATTGGAGTAGTACTATTTTTTTCCCCTCAAATACTTTTACCTTCAATTCAACGTCATTTTCACCACAAAAATAAACCCTTAAGCCCACAGCTGTTAAAACGTTTTAATTAAGTCACCAATAGCAGTCTTCTCAAGGGGCCAACTCATGGCAGATGTTAGGCAAGCTTTAATAAATCCTTCTCAGCCTTAACTTAAATCAAACCATTTGTCACAAATAATTGAACCAAATTATTGCAGAATATGGTTGTCATAATTAAGCGGTTGCCTTTATTCATTGACTATTTTTTTATAAATTGATATCGTAAATGCTGAAACATAAACATTAAGTTTATTAAATATTATTTTTTAATAAATTTGATAATTGTTGTATTTGTTTAAGATAAAATATTAATATTTATATATTTATATCTAATTTTATATAAAAATTATTATTATAATTTATATCGATATAAAAAATAAAATTTTTTTATTTTTGTTAAACTTATTTATAATTATCATTAAAAATTTAAATTATATTATTTTATATTTTATTTTGTATCATATATGTTACTGTATTGTATTTTAAATTATCAAATCGATTTTTTAAAAAAATTAAAAAAATTAATGAAATTACCGCCGAGATTTCTTCATTGGCTATTTAACCAAGCCATTGAAAGCGTTTGCTTTATAGGTAAAAAGAGAGGGCTATTATTAATATTATTAGGAGTACATTTATCTAATATAATAATCTTAAAGAGTGATTTAGCACCAAAAAAAAAAAACAGTGATCTGAAAACATTACCAAAACTTCAATCTAATTTGTAATGACATTTATTACACTTAATTATGCATAGTATGGTACAAAAATGTTACTATAAGTGATAATTAAAAGAAAGAAACAATCCAAATCTGAAATAAAATGGTAGGATCCATATTATTTTTGGAAAATTTATAAATTTATTTTTATAATATGAATTTCATGATTTTGAGTTACTTCACATATAAATGTCTAATTTATTTATGAGAATAAAAAACATGTACAAATAAATACAAGTACATATTGAATATAAAATATTCTAACTATAGTAAAAACAGAAGGGGGAAATTATGCTCCAATTGAACATAAGCACCCGATTTGATTCTTGATCGAAATCTACCAATAAAAACAACAAATAAACACATGATTAATTATAAAAATGCTGAATTATTTTCTCATTGAAATTTAGAAAACTATAAGATTTCATAAACTTTTTTGCAAATAATAATTGTGTTGAAAACCAAACCCAATAACAAAAAAAAAAACACTTTTTTCAACACTAATTACTAAACCAGGCTGTTATTTTTTTAACCCAAAAAAGTAAATTTTTTGTATAGTGATATTAGTATATAAATATAGAAAAAAGAAAAAGCCAAAAGAAAAGGGTTAAGTCAAATTGTCAATCAATCTTGTTAATAACCGTCAAAATCCAGCACTAAAACACATGAAAAGCATCTCACGTGGCGCGGGTTTGGCCTTTAGCCAAGACCACCGTTGTTAAAAGACCTTTTTTTTGGTGGACCCCAGAATCTCAATTTCTGAGAATATTAACCTACCTTATTTAATTCCATTTTTTATTTTTAATCAATGTTTTATTTTTTTTCCCTTTAAAGTTTAATCTCCTAATCTTCTCGCTCACGATCTAATTCATATTCGATCCCTCGCTTTTGTTTTTTTTTTTTTTTCTCTTTCAACCCAAAAAAAAAAATTAAAGGAGGGGCCAAAAGGGTAAAAGAAATTTCAAAAGAATAGAAAGAAAAAGGAAAAAACGGAAAGAAAATAAAAGGTTCTTCAAGGCTTTGGCTTTGGATGCTTACTCGATTGATTGATTTTATTTTTCAAAGTTACAATCTTTTCTTAAAGAAGTGCTTTGTTTGGATTCAAAGGGGCCATCTTGAAAAACAGATGGGTGGCCTTGCTGTTGATGTCTTGTGGTCTATTTGCTTTTTTTCTCTTTGGAAAAACAAAAGGTGAGTTCTTTTTTTCTCTATAAATTTGATTTCGACTTGACTGTACTGTCTATCTTTGTAAGTTTTTGGATTGAATTGGGATTGAATTGGGACAGTTTTTTTTTGGTAAATTTAGTGTCTTTCGTTTTTTAATTTATAATCTAGGAGTTTGATTAGATGTTTGGTGAGAATTTTTGAAGTGGGGTTGGTGAAATATTGGTGGGTTTTTGGTCTTGATTAATAATTTTTTGTTTCTGAATTCTGGATATTGGGTTTTAAGCTTAATTTATAGTGCAAAAAGAAAAAAAATTCGGGTCTCTTAAATTATTGTGTTCTATGACTTACTGTTGGATTTTGATTTCACTCTTGGTTTCTAGATGTGTTGAAATATCAAGTTTTGATTGTTGTAATCTGTTTTATGTGGTAAAAGCTTGAACTTTCCTGTTTATGGATTAGCATGATTGCATTGATCATCATATTGTATGTATACTAGTTATGAGTTATGTATCCTTTGGATCTATTATTAAAGTTCTGATAATGTTTTTGTTGTTTTTGTTTTTTTTTTTTCCTTGTGCTTGAAGATTTTTGAGAGTGGTGAAACAGTATGAAGAGTAAAATAAGGATTAAAAAGCCAAGAAGAGGTGGACTTAAGAGGGATTTGGAACAGATTGTGAAGTGTTTATGCACTGGAAACCAATTAACAAAAGTAGACAAAATGATACCTTCATCAGAATCCCTTGCTGCCAAAGATTATTCACTGAGTGGTTATTCTTCTAAAGTTAGTGATGGTGAGAAAAAACCAGATACCAGGAATATAGAAGAAGCTGAATTATCTCTGCGTGAAAGTAGTTCGCTGAATTATGAGGTGTGCTTTTTCTTTATTTTCAACTTTCAGGTTAATTTTCTGGAGTGATCATGTTCAGCATTGCCGTAATAAGTCCTTGGGGTCTGTGTTATTGTAGTGAAATTGGTGTTGGCACATTGATTTTCCTAAATTTCTATAAAAATTATAACTCATGACTTCTCAAATCTGGCTTTTGGTGTGTTTGATGTCTATTCAAGCCTCTTTTTAGGAGTTTTCTGGATCTTCTCATTCATTTGTATGAATTTTTATATTGTTCTAGTAATTAAAGTTTTTGTCATTTTAAACAAAACTTTGTAAAGACATTTTCGTGCCATCTGGTTATTCTACTTGCTCAAAGCTTGAGATTTTTATTCAACCTAGTTCAGCAAAAATATGCCAATGTGGTGATACCTCTTGCTGACTTTGCTATAGTTTAGGCTTGAAGTTATTAGTTTAATTTTAATTCCATATATTTTTCTCTTTGCCAATATAAACTCCAAAAATTATGCAGATTCTACCTGGTCACATTGCTCTTATTAAAGCCGGAAATTGTCCATTTTTATAGATCTTTTTGATTAATAAATGATTAACACTTAACATTGCTTTGATTAAAGTCATTTCTTCTTTTAGATCATAAACTTTTGTGTCCATGCCATAATGTTGCTTCTTGCATAACTAGGCTATTTGTTACTTTTCATGGTACCTTCCACCTGTGGCTGCTTACTTATCCTTAACCTTGTCAACACTGCATGCGAGAAAGTGATCATAGTATATTTATCTGAAGTTTGCAGTTATTTGCGCTGTCTACTATTAGTGCACTCATTCCTGCCTTTGCCTCTCTTTTTTGCCACCTATTGTAACTAATTCAGTGTATGGAAATTAGTTGAGGTAACTCTATAAGCACTTTTATTTGCTTTCTTTTCGGCTAAGGTGTCTGCAATTTGCAGGAAGCTAGAGCATTGCTAGGAAGAATTGAATATCAGAAAGGAAATATAGAAGCTGCGCTACATGTGTTTGAAGGAATAGATATCTCTGCAATAACTCCCAAAATGAAACTCACCCTGTCTAGGAGAGTAGAACAGCGAAAGAGACGATCTCATGACTACACTTCTCCACCAATGTCTATCCATGCTGTTAGTTTGCTACTAGAAGCAATCTTTCTCAAAGCGAAATCATTGCAGCATCTCCAGAGGTTTAGAGGTAATGTTTTATGTGTTATTACACAGATCTCACATCCACGCTGTAATCATATGGATAAAGTAATTTATAATTAAGTGCTATCCTGACTTACAATAAATTATTCATTTTATTATATATTCTAATTTATTTCTTCTGATGATGACTACGATTGTCGTGAACTTGTCTAAAAATTGCTTTAGTTATGTCACTAATATGGATGGGATTTCACAAATCAAGCTGTCAAGAATCTAGTTTCCAATCGGATATGTTGCATTTTTTCATATCCCTTCCCTTTGCTATCGTAATAATATTAGTACGCTTCCCTTGCATAATTGGTAAATATTAGCATTACAATAATCGATATTTTTGAGTAATTGATAAGTATTAGTATTATAATTAATAGTATATATGTAGTTATTGTCACTAAATGCCTCGTGTGCTTAAAATTCTCCAGTTCAAATTTGCTTTAATAACCTTCTTTCTGTTACCATGATTGGCATCTATCTAAGTTCCAAGAATTCAGCAATTTTTAATCTAAAACACTGCTATGATATTCTAGCTTCTATGCTTTTTTCTTTTGTTTCTATGTACAAACCTCTTTGCTATTTGGAATGTGGTTTGTCAAGTATGTTTTCGTGGAGCTTATTGTTATCAGATGCCCTTCATGTTTCTCATCTTTATGATACTCTTTCTTCTCTGAAAAGAAGAAAGAATAGCTACACAGAATAATTAAATGATCACTGCATGGCTAATTGTATAATTCCAATTATGCTTGCAGAAGCTGCTCAAACTTGCAAAGTTATTCTGGACATAGTTGAATCTTCATTACCAGAAGGCTCGCCTGAAAACTTTGGTGCTGACTGTAAATTGCAGGAGACACTAAATAAGGCAGTTGAGCTGCTTCCAGAATTATGGAAATTTAGTGATTCCCCATGTGAAGCAATCCTGTCCTATCGGCGCGCTCTTCTCCATCAGTGGAATCTTGATGCAGACACTACTGCAAAGATTCAAAAACAGTTTGCCATTTTTCTTCTGTATTGTGGAGGTGAAGCAAGGCCCCCAAACCTCCGCTCCCAAATGGACAGTTCATTTGTCCCTAGAAATAACATAGAGGAAGCTATACTCCTGTTAATGATACTATTAAGAAAAGTTTCTCTGAAAAGAATTGAATGGGATCCATCAATTTTGGATCATCTGTCATTTGCTCTCTCCATTTCTGGGGATTTGAGGGCTTTGGCTAAGCAAATAGAAGAACTGCTTCCTGGGGTTATTAATCGCAAAGAAAGATACCATTTTCTAGCTCTCTGTTATCATGGAGCAGATGAAGATTTGGTTGCTTTGAATCTATTGCGGAAATTGTTGAATAGTAGAGAGGATCCACATTGTGTTCCAGCATTGTTAATGGCATCAAGCATTTGCGGGGAAAAACTTAATCTTGCGGAAGAAGGGATTAATTTTGCTCGTAGAGCCCTTGAAAGCCTGGAAGATGAATGCTGTGAGTTGGAAGGTACTGGTAACCTTTTATTGGGTGTGGCTTGTTCAGCACATTCGAAGTTAGCCCTATCCGATTTTGAGAGGGTTTCCAGACAGTCTGAGGCCCTTCGGGCCTTGGAAAGTGCTTGGAAAATTACAGGTATGAAAGACCCTAATATTCTTTATTATCTCAGCCTAGAAAATGCTGAGCAGAGAAAGTTGGAAGCTGCACTTCATTATGCAAAGTCTTTGCTAAAACTAGAAGGTGGTTCCAACATTAAGGGGTGGTTGTTGTTGGCTCGCATATTGTCAGCACAAAAACGTTTTTTGGACGGTGAAATCGTTCTCAATGCTGCCTTGGATCAAACTGGCAAATGGGATCAGGGAGAATTGTTGCGCACCAAAGCTAAGCTTCAAATTGCACAGGGACAGCTTAAGAGTGCTGTTGAAACATATACTCAGCTTCTTGCTGTTCTTCAAGTACAGAGTAAAAGCTTTGGTTCTCGCAAGAGGCTTCATAAGGTCAGTTAGTTGTTTAGTGTTCCTATTCATTACCTATAATTTTAATTGATATCTATCTTCGTGGAAGAATCTGAAAGAGTTCTCCTACCAAGTTGACTTTAGGTGATGCATTGGTTTTTGGAATTAGACAGGTAGATTTTCAGAAATGATTGCTGGAAATCATCCTTCTTAATGTTTTATTTTTGACGTGTGACTTGCCATCACTTGGATACCTTTGCATGATACAAATTTGAGGTTTATTACTGTTAGAATGGTAGGTTGTAAGTGGCCTTTTTAGAGTATGAATGAGGGAAATTGTGGATACTAGTTTTGAAAGTTATTACTTCCATTTAAACTTTAACAGAAGCTCTTTGTGTCCTTAGAACAGTAAAAAAGAGATTGCAGTTGGAGTGTATAATGCTCTTTCTTCTGTCATTTTTCGAGAGAGAACATTTTTGAGGAAACAACTTTTAAAGCAGCTTATCTTTTTGAATAATCGTTTGCAGGATCGTGCTAGAAGTTTTGAACAAGAAGTATGGCATGATCTAGCTTATCTCTACACAAGCTTGTCACAATGGCGAGATGCTGAGATTTGTCTTTCAAAATCCAAGGCCATCAATTCTTACTCTGCTGTTAGAAATCATGCCACTGGTAAGTTTTTTCTTCCCTTGATTTATGTTTTTGTCATTATTTAGTATTTCTTATATTCATAGTGATTTTCTTGAATAAATGCCTCTAATGGCCGGTGTCTTAGATTTATCAGAACTAATTTTTTTTATTAATAAAAAACAAAAAAAAATCCAAAAAATAAGAAATTAAAAACCAGGAGAATAAATGAAGGATTTTTGTGGTGGAAACCAGTAAATGAAGGACTTGAGACTAAATATATATATACTCTGCAGGAGTGCTTTATGAGAGAAAAGGCCTACTAAAAGAAGCTCTGAATGCTTTTCGAAATGCTTTGGATATGGAACCCTATCATGTCCCAAGCTTGATATCTGCAGCTGGTGTGCTCAGACAACTTGGCAGCCAATCCAATGCAGTTGTAAAAAGCTTGCTGATGAATGCTCTCCGAGTTGATAGAATGAATCCGTCGGCATGGTACAATCTTGGTCTGCTTCACAAAGCAGAAGACACTCCATCATCACTAGAAGAAGCAGCCGAATGTTTTGAGGCTGCTGCCATACATGAAGAGTCAGCGCCTGTCGAGCCATTCAGATAACGGCCCTCTGTCAAATCATAACAACTTTTCTCCACAACGTGACAATTATCTATTGTTCTATGTTCTTCATTTTTCTCTTGTTCCACGTATACCAATAAAATAATATGTTTTTTTCTTTCAAATTCGATTGAGTTGCATTTCCAGTGTAGCTTTGGTTCTAGTAAAAAGAATGAAAATTTATTTTTTTGCACTTGTGGCTGGAAATGTTAAAAATTTCATAAAGGGCTCATAAGATTCTCACATTTTTTTAGATTATAATTAAGTCAATTACTATGATTATAAAATAATTTCACAAAGTAATTTATCTAAAATTCTCCACTTAAATTATTCTTGGTTCTTATAATAATTGCTACATGGTTTCTTTATTTTATTTATTTTGTGGAATAAAGATTTATAACTTGCTAAGTGACTAATAAACTTCTTTGGCTGGGTATAGACTAATCATTACTGCAATGCCTTTTGATTTTTTTTTTTTTAGGATTAATGTCGTGAATAGTTGTTAAATTACAATAAAATATTTAATATAATATTTAAATTTTAAAATATTTATGTAATACATTAATTATAAATTTATTAATTAATATGATATTTATCTTTGATTACACGTGATAAAAAATAACTTTTAAAATATTATATTAATCAATAAATATATAATTCACATATTACATTAAAAAAAATTTATAATTTAAATATTATGTTTCGTTATAATTTAAAAATCATTTATAATATTAATATATTTTTTTAAAAGGGTCAAAATCGTAATATAAAAAAAATGTTTCAGCTGTTAAGATTTGATTTCAAAATATGTTCATATATTAAGGCTTTACTTAGGAAGTAGGAAAAAAAACGAAAACATGGAAAATTGAAAGAAAAGAAAAGCGGAAAGATGGAAAACACATTTTATCTTTCCATTAGTGTGTTTCGTTGGAAAGATAAAAAGAAATTTGAAAGAAAAAAAAATTTATCCATTGCGTGATAAAATTGAAAAATAAAAAAAAATTATATGATTTTATAATTTTAATCTTTTGTAAATCAAGATGAAAAAATAAAATTTAAATATAATAAATAATTTTATAAATATGTAATACATACTCACACATTTTCTATTTTCTCTTTTTTTTTAATTTAGAGTGATTTATTTTTTATAATGAATATGTAAAATAATAATCCTTTATATTTTATTTTCTCTCATTTTTCTTTTTTACCAAATATACTTAAATTTCATTTTCTTTTTATTTCTTCATCCACTCCTTATCATCTTTCCACTTTTGAATTATACCAAGCATACGTCTTTCCAAAGTTTTGAAGTTATTTCTTTTCTAATTGAGATTCAGGTGGGTTTACCTATAAAAGCTTAATTGATGGATAATGAAATAACGCCTGAGCATCAAAACTTTTTTTTCTTAATGAATGTTCTAATAAATTCCATTAAGACACAATAACTATGGCAGTTAGTATTTAATACATTTCAAATATAGTAATTCATTAAATAAAAATTACCCAATCAAGACTAATAATAACATTAAATGTAATTGTATTTCTTAAAATACTAAGAAAAAGTATACTACCTTATAAAGAAACAGAAGCCTCGGATATGTTTCAAGTTTGAAATTTAATTTTTTGTTAAAATTTATTATAATAAATTTAAAATTAATTAATTAATATAATTATTTTTAAAATATTATATTAATATATTTGAAATTTAAGCCTTAATATTTATAATTTTATTTTTTGGATACTAAAAATAAATATTATTATAATAATATTATTTATTCTTTTATATACTATAAAAATCAACCTATTTTACCAGTTAACAGTGTCCAGGTTTACACCGACAGACAAAGACTCTGGAAAATTCGGACACAACATATAGACAAATAAACAAACACACTCACTCTTTGTAAGAAATAAACTTATGAAAAGTGAGTTACAAGATAGGGACGTGTCTGACTTTTTGCCTCACTACAAAAGAGGGCATAATCTTTTTTTCTTTCTTTCTCACTGTGCCTTTTGAATTTCTAATTCTGCTTCTTTGAAATTTTGCCCTTTCTTTTTTTGTTTCTTGAAAAGGGTTTTGTTATTTTTGTACCCTTTTGAGTTTTGTGTGCTTTGTTCACCGTAGCAAGAGAGAGATGGAGAGTGGGAAGAGAGCAGAAGCTGGGCCATCAACAGGTGTGAGTGAGGAGAAGCAAGAGAGAGAACTAAGGGAGATGAGTGAGAAACCATTGTCTGTTGAAGTTTGTGATGATCGTGAAGAAGATGAAGAAGATGATGATAAGGAAGATGGTGCTGGAGCTTTGGCTGGTTTTGTTCCTGGTCCTCTTCTTTCTCTCAAGGAACAGATTGAGAAAGACAAGGTGTTTCTTTCTTTTTCCAAAAAAAAAAAAAGAGAAAAAGTTTGCTTCTTTTCATCTCTAAACTTGCTTTCATTTTCTGACTTTTGTTTGGAAATTTTGAGTTAAATTGTTTCTTGACCTTGAATTCCTTGATGGATTTTTTCAAACTACTCAAAAGATTATGATTCTTCATCTCTTTCTCCAACCTCATTACAGTGCTGTTTGGTGGAAGGAAAACTAGGAAAAATATATACTATATGCTAATCAAATAATTGTTTCTGAACCTAATGTTGTTTATAGGTTTAGTTATATGTATCCTTTGTCTAATAAATGACTTGGTTCTTGTGATCTGGGTTTGTTACATCTTTTAGTCCTGCAAAGTTCATTTACTGGATGTTTTCCTATTGCTGCTTTCTTGGTTTCCGGATTTTATATTTAACACTTGAAATGTTGATCTTCTCTACTATCAATTGGAAAATTAAAGTCATGTAGTATTTCTACTTGTTTATGTTTTTTCTATTTTCTTTGGTTCGCAGTATCAAGATTTTTAGTTCAATCTGTTTTCATGTTCTGGAGTCATTTTTAACTTTCCTACAACAATGCTATATCAAATTTTCATGACCTGTCCTTATGGATTTAGTTGACTCTAGCGCTTTGGAAGGTTTATTTGTGCACTTTGACGCTAACGAAATGTATGGATTGTTCTTGATTTATAGCTATATATTTGGGGGCTCCCAATTCAATTTTGGCACTTGTTTATGCTATTGCAGGATGATGAGAGCTTAAGGCGATGGAAGGAAAAGCTTCTTGGTTGTGTTGAAGGAGACCTAAATGGTATCTGTTGAGTGCTTTTGTGCACTCATCTCAATTTATCATGCGACATGCACTTTTTTTTTTCAAATTAATTTCATGTTAATGTTTTTTATTATCTGATTTGCTAGGCCAAATGGAACCTGAAGTCAAATTCCACTCCATAGGAATTATCTCTAATGACCTTGGGGAAGTCAATTATCCCTTGCCCATTGATAGGAATCGGAATGGTCTTGTCCTGTTTACTCTCAAGGAGGGATCTCGATATCAGCTTAAGTTGACATTCAGTGTTCTGCATAATATTGTTTCTGGCTTAACCTACTCCAACACAGTGTGGAAGGCGAGACTTCAAGGTGAGGAATCTTCTCTTTTCTGTTTCCATTTAAGGTGCATTAATTATGTTCCTAACATGGTAACTGCTGCTGGCATCATATAAACCAGCTGTCGGCGTGGCATAAATTTGATAGGGGAGTTTGGATTAGTGTACAATCAAGAATTCAAAGCTCTTGATAGACTTACTAGCAGTCATAGGCTCTTCTGATTGTGCTTTCCACCGTAGGTCCAGTTGGTGAAGCTTTAATGTGATAGTGCTTAAATAGCTATTACACATTTACTTATTTGTTATCTTGTATTATCTTGATTATTAGCCTGTGGCTTCTCATGAAAATCATGTTCTCATATATTTCATAATAATTGTTGTTTTTGAGTGAGGGTTTTTTATTTTAATTTATTGTTTTCTTGTCAGTTGATCAAAATAAAGGAATGCTGGGTACTTTTGCTCCTCAGCGAGAACCATACGTGCACCTTTTGGATGAAGAGACTACACCATCTGGAGTGCTGGCAAGGGGAATTTACTCTGCAAATCTTAAGGTATGTGTTCTTGCATGTGCCCTGAAATTTAATGCCTAACTGAACATATAAAGCAAGAATACGATGTTTATCAACAGATTTCAATTATTGAATCTTGACATGTTTTTTGTCATATTGATTGACAGTTACCTTTATTAAAGTTGAATTATGTATAACATGGATAGTTTATCCTCTCGATTAGAAGAGAATGTGAGTTTATTTAAAATCTAGATTGGCAATAAACTGAAAAGTACATCGTGACAAATTTGACTTACCATTTTTGAGCTGGATTATGATCGATATGGGAAGAATTAACAAGGTTCAATGTTTGGGTTTTCCCTTGTTTAGTTATTTAAATCCAACTCCCTTGTCCGTAAACACCATTCCTTCCCAGTTCCTGGATTGTCCTTGCTTGAATCCTTCCTTTTGTTGTTATTGATACTTACATAACTTCACGCATAGTTTCGTGACACAATTTCTTGAACCTAACATAGGCTAAATAAATTATGTTACTCCAAGCTAATATTACATGCATAACCATCCTTTTTTTCTGTGAAGTATCAATTAATTAGTATTTGAATAAAGCAGTTGACAGTGTAGTATTGCATTTTTCTTTTCATGCTTTTTGCTATTGTACCTCATTTTAAGCTTCCATGCAGTTTGAAGATGATGACAGAAGGTGTCACATGGAACTTAAATACTCCTTCGAGATAAAAAAGAACAGCTAGCCAAGTTTTCAAGGAGTTTTGTTTCATGCGTTCTCCCCATTCTTTTTCTGTCTTGTGAACTTCATACGTGTTTGTGGAAGTTATCATTTGGACCATCTTTGCAGGTAGAGTCAAAAAAACTTTTATTGTTTTTGTGTTCCTCGCATGCCTCTTTGCAGTTCAACTAAAATACTCGGCACTCCTAGCAATCACCTTTGTATGCCTCTTCTTACCATGACTTGGTAAGATCAATGAAACTGAAAATCGCAATGCCAGCGGTCATTTGTTCGGATAAACCTGCTGATGGCTGGTGTGGAGAATATAGTGATGGTGAAGTTGGTTAGGAACAGACTGCACATAACTTGAACTAGTTAAGTATAAAAAAGAGGGCACCTCTCCCTGCTAACAAATATGCTAAAAGGAACAAAACCGACATATTTTGGTCATTACACTGCTAAAACTTGAACTAGTGAAGCGTAAAAGCCATAAACGTAATGGTAAAACAAAGGTGAGGTTTGGAAATGGGAAGAGTTTCTGCCTTAAAAATTGCTCTTCCTTCTGCTCTTGTACATAAATAATTTTTTTTAATGAAATTACAAGTACAAGACTAGTTATAATCATAATCGATTATTATATTTAAAATAATCAATTAACAAAAATAACATAATTAAACAAATACAGCACAAAATTGAATCAAATTCGCATAGAACTCAAAGACTTAAAAGATTCTAAGGTCTTCTTTGCAAATTTTAGAACTGAGGACTGTAAGAATTCTTCTCTTCTTTTAGAATCTAAATCTAGAGTTCTAGGCCACAGTGACGTTAGTAAACAGGAATGAAAATAATAGTGTGCATCATCAACCGGTTTCAGCCTTCATGTCACCAGCAAAGAATTGGCTAGAAATAGGTTGTATCAACGTTTTGGCCTGTAATCCGAAGACGGATCCAATAACTGTGAATGATATACAAAAAGAATGACAGAGGTCCTCGCACAGGATCTTTTGACAAGAATGTCTCAAGTAGAGAAAGCTTATGGAGCTACTCTTAAACACCTGGAGCAACAAAATTAGTATAATATATAGATAAACCGTTTCTCAAAT
Organism: Durio zibethinus; assembly: GCF_002303985.1. Next base: position 7,660,653 of record NW_019167893.1, read on the forward strand.
TGCTAAATATTTTAGCATGAAGGACTGAAGAAATAATCATCATCAAGGCCAGAAGATAATTTAAATTTTAGTTAGATGGGGAAGAAACATGAGGTTAAGTACCTTCTAATCTATAAATAATGCAGGAGTGTATCAGCAGAAGAATTCTTTAACCTACAGCTCTGTCCCAGATGAACATCACCAAAGATATACCTACATAACCATACATCAGGTAATAAAAACTAAAATATAACTTGGGAAGCGGGGACGGAAACAGAAATAAAATAAAACTAGATTGTGACACTTCGCTTAGGCTTATTTTTACTAGGTAAAAGTTATTTTAGAGCAGATACTGAATAAAAATGTACAAAAACATTGTTATCAGTATGAATAAATAATACATATTTTCCCAAAACACTTGTAAGAAATGAATACCCAGTGATACCTAAAGTCAACAAATTCATTCAATTTGAACTCTTGATGCATAAACTAAAAATAAAAACTTAATTTTTAATGATTTAAAACCAACAACTTAAAATTTTACAAAGTATTAAAACATAAAAAAAATCAAACTAAAATAGAACTTTTAAATATATAGAAAGCACAATCATGATTATCATTTATGATGAATACACCAAAGGAGCATATATTGACAGAAACAATCTGGATTTGATTCATGAGTATTTATACTATTCAATAGATATGAATCTAGACTCAAAATATTGAACTTATATGACACTAAACATTCATTCGCAATTAATTGGGTTCATGGAAATTCATGAATGGCTAAATTCATGAAAAGTTTGATTCATGTAACTTAAAATAAAAAGAAAAGAAAATTAAGTAATAATAAAAAACTGTTCATGACTGCCACATGGCAGCAAGCCCTCTCCAGGGATGATATTAATATTATGTATAGATATAGATATGCAACCTGTATTCGCAATACTCAGCCCATGCACACCGAGCTTTTCCATAATCCCAGTAGCAGTCCTCATCCCTCAAAGGCCCACGCTTAGCTATCAGCATTATGATAAGTGAGCAGAACTCAATTAACCTGTTAGAAAAGAAGTAAAAGAGTACACCAAGTTTCACCTTTTGTAACAAAATTGGATGTAGCATCAACATGAATATCATGCCAAATCTGGAGCCATAACTCTCGCATTAAAGCTGGTGATCTAACTATGTTCCTGTGATTTGCTACATGAAGATGACATCAGTTTAATCCACTTGTAGTGATAACAAGTTGAAAGTCAAGGAATGTGACTTAACATGTTAACTCAATTTTCTTGTAAAAGAAATTACAGAAAAGTTGAAATAGCAACTTAACTACACAGCATAACATAAAATGGTCTAAATGACTCTCCTCGATGTAGGAAAACAGGAAATACAAAGCAAACAAGCAAAGTAGCCAGCCATGGCCCATGAATGGATGACAAGCTTTTTAATTAAATGGTTTTGAATATTTATTTGATGGTCTTTTAGCAAGAATCTAGAAGAGGTGCTCCCCAACTACAATACCTCTGATTTTTATAGATTGTGCTGTAAGTAAATCAGTTGACAGAAATTTATCAAAAACCAGTGAGAACCACTTATTATAAGATCTCTAATTGGATATCAGCATAGAACCATGAGAACCATAAAGTTGGGATATTTAAGATACTCAATTAGCCAGGGCAATTAAGTTCAACATAGTTTGGCATCATAGTTCTGTGAAAGCCATATATTGAGAAAAGCATTCAAGGTCATGTCACCCACCTTTATCAAGCTCCCAAACAGCTGTCCTCTTTCCTGGAATGCTTTCAGAGTCTTCATAATAGGTTATATATTTTACTCTAGGTGACCTTGTCATATTGGGAACTATATCTTCTTCATAATGATGCTCAACATTCAACTCCACTTGTACATCAGACCCATCATGCTCTGACTGCAATATCCAGGAGAAAGGTTAATATTCCAAACTCTCATAAAATACTCACATTTTGGATATAGAACAATAAAACCATAGCAAGTGTACCCTAGGCCCTAGCAATATCAGATGGTTAGCGCTTCATAAGTTTTACCTATTACTGCACGAATGAACTACTCAGTTATATAAATGGACAGACAGAAGCATGCAACAAAATATGCTATACAACTCCGCTCAGATAGCTCATCAAACTAACCACAAAAAACTAGCAATCAGATATGTATGATGCATTAGATATCCGAAAGATTAAAAAGTTTTCAAAAATTATCATAAAAATAAACATATGCCGGTGCTTGTAGATGCAAGATTTACTACATTGACCAAGAATACCTGTGGAGCTCTTGTTATGTTCACTCTGGGCCCAAGCCAGTTCTTGCACCAAGAGAGGGAATGATATGGTACCTGTCACGATTATCGATATGTTACTTATATGTAAGTGTTAGACCTGCAACTATAAAACATATCACCAACTGTAATCTACTAGCACAAATTCTTGATGCATGTGAAGATTGAAATAGAACAATGTAATGATTACTGAGCTCACTGTCTCATCTCCACTTGCAGCTCCTGGATTCCCTTCAATCTGATTCCCTGATCTACAAGAACAAGTGCAATGCTATTTAAAAGGTAAATCTAAAAAGATCAAATCAGTTTTCCCATAATTATTACTACCGGCACTGCTTTACCTCATTTGCAAGAAATAACAATTATTGGAATATTAAATATCAAGGAAAGAGAAGTCGTTTCTTTATAATTTATGCATCCATGCTGTTAAATTCATTAATATGGATGATGCGTACCGCAAGATAAGTGATCCTTCAATTTCATAGATGACATCTGTAATTATCCAATTATCAGGGTAAGGTTTGCCACTTGGTGCAAAATAATAACCAACCTGCTAGCATTATCGTGCAACACAATATAGTCATAAATTAAGCACAATAAGTAATAAAAATGCAACCATGATATTTAACACTTACTGCCATTTTCCCCTTTTCTCAAAATCATCATCCAAACAGCATTTAAGGGATTCTCAATGCATGGCAATGGGTTCAAACATGAACAATATATTATATTTATATTCAAAATGTAACTATACCTCAGTCCTTGAATCTATTCCATAGATACAGAAAACATTCTTAATAGGTGGTCTGTCCCATGGTGTAAGAGGATTCAGAACAGGATCATCATGATATGACCTGAAAAATACACCATTGAAACACAGAGTGGTCAAATATAGAAGTATATATTACATGATCCATATTAATTAAACTTTTTGGAAAATAATTATTCAAAGAAATAGATGAAAGTACTATGATAAGCAACAACCAAAAATAGAATTTTCAGTTTGTCAAGTATCAGCCAACAATGAGAAACAATCAAAGATTATGAAAGAAAACATACAGAAAGCATCTGTGACTGGTCTTCAGTGCAAACATTTAGGTGAATGGCAAATTGGGTAAATGCCCATTTAACATTTATAAATTATGACAATTTAGAAGCCTACTTTATGTGATAGTTCCAAGCAAAACCACTCTTGTTGCATCTCCACATAATTTTATGTAGAATTTGACTCATGACCCCCGATAATCAAAGACATAAAAGTATTAGTTTGTCAAGAATCGGCCAGCATTAAGAAACTATCATAGATTGTTAAAAGAATTTGAAAGTATCATAGCTTGTAAAAATTTAAAACTATCATAGATTGTGAAAAATATTTTAAAAGTGTCTATGACATTAGTCTTCAATGTACATGAATTGGTCAAATAAAACTTTAGTTGCATGTTATGAAAAACCTAAGCATGTGATAGTTCCATGCCTAACACCTTTTTCTGCAGCTCCACATAATTTTATGAAGTAGAATGCTGCTCAAGACTCTCAACAACAAGATTTTGGATGAAAAACCACATCATATATCAGAACTTGCACCTGCAACATAGGACCACATGCATGATACTTTAGATACCATTTAAGCAAATTTATGCTGAGAGAAGATTAAGGCTCCAAAACTGTAGTCGCAAGGCTTCTATTATGAACGTGCACCACTGATAATAAAATTGGCAAACATCATTCTTAGAATCAATTATGTTTATATCACCTAATAGTGACTCAGATATAGATATCTCATTTAATGACCCAAAAAAGGTAACCACAACTTTCTCAAATGGCATAAAGTTTTTGGAATGCCCACTTTTTCAGTTGGTGCAAGATCCTCTTACTATCTGAATCATAATCCTCTATAGCTTTGAAAAAGGTCCCATCTGATATTTCACGAGCTGAAAATGACAACTGTGTTGGGAGTCCACATTCCATGCCGGACAAGTTGGTCTGGGCACAATCTGAAACCAATGGATAGGAATCAAACCCTGTTAACAGAAGACACTGATGTGAGCATTATAGCAATTACCTAAATGTCACTGAAATAAATTAATAAATAAACAACTGATTCCAAAGCCTTACCACGGATTGAAGGAATTTCAATGTTGATTATATTTGTTGGCCATCCAGAGTAGTTTGACTGAAATTCCTCTTGCTCACATTGATAGGTATGATGCCTCTTCCTGATTCCCCCAGAAAAATGCTTCAAATACATGCCGTCTGCCCTACAATACTTTGAAAATGGCATCATCCATAATGAAGACCCAAATGAATTGGACATCAATCGAGCTGTTCCCTGAAATCTTGCCAAATATACAGTAAAAATATGTTAAAATATGAACCAAAATCTAACAATATTGACAATTATGTACAAGCCAATGAAAGTCAGTAACTGAGTTCATTGATATAGATTTCATCGCAGTAGTGCAAGTTAATTAGGTTCATTGAAGTCATATGAAGATCAAACCGAGGAATTTTTATAAGGACTTGAAAAAATATTAAGGAATTCCATTGCCAATTTTCCATTCTTATATATGTTGCAAGCAACATTAATAGCTTATCTGCTAGACATAAATGTTTTGAATATATCTGAATTTGCTCCAGTACTATTGATTACTTTACCTGTTTAGTGGATATCATTGGTGTGGAAAAACTAAGAAATAAAAACTATATAGAAACTAAGAGAAAAAACTGAATGTATATTGAAAAACTGCTCATTAAGAATTATACAAGAACCTTAGGTTTATATACAACTAACTAGGGATTAAACTAGGAAACTAAATCTTCCTAAAAATTGATCCTATAATTGAGTGATTATTTATCCTAATTTTTTATCCTTAATTTTATGGATACAAATACTTAATTCTAGAGATACGAATATAAATATCCAGATTACAAGATTACAACCAGCTATAAATAAGTGTTTTTCCACATTCCCCCTCAAGCTAGTGAATAGGTGTTTTCCATTCCCAGCTTGAAAATAATTTCTTGAAATGTTGCACTGTTGAGACCTTTAGTCAACACATTTGCAAGTTGACCCTTGGCTGATACATAAGATGTACAAATCAACCCACTATCTAGTTTCTCCTTTATGAAATGCCGATTTACTTTAATGTGTTTTGTTCTGTCATGTTGCACAAGATTGTGTGCAATACTTATTACAGACTTGTTATCACAATAAAGTCTCATTGGTCCATCCCACTTGATCTTCAAGTCTTCTAGGATAATCTTTAACTATAGTAGTTCATAAATTCCTTGAGCCATTGCTCTAAACTCTGCTTCGACGCTTGATCTTGCCACCACATTTTGTTTTTTACTCCTCCAAGTCACAAGATTACCACCTAAAAAAATGCAGTAGCCTAAGGTGGATCTTCTATCAGTTACTGAATCTGCATAATCAGCATCTGTATATGCTTCTAGAACTAGCCCCGAATTTCTTTTGAATAAGATACCACTTCCAAGATTGGCCTTCAAATAGTGCAATATATGGTAGACAGCCCATAGATACACTTCTTTAGGATTGTGCATAAATTGGACTTACCACACTCACAGCATATGTTATATCAAGTCTGGTATGTGAAAAATAAATGAGTTTTCTAACTAATCTTTGGTACATCTCTTTATCTACAGTAGCATCTTCATTAGCTTCTCCAATTTTATGATTAGGATCTATAGAGGTATTTGCAGGTTTATATGCGAGGTTCCCATTTCCTTCAGAAGATCCATCACATATTTCTGTTGTGAGATGA